>NW_026847660.1:27526464-27581794 GCF_025583915.1 Anolis sagrei ordinatus | reverse complement strand
CCCCCCCCCCCCCCAACCAATCACTGATATATATTTTCTGTTCGTCGTGGGAGTTCTGTGTGCCACATTTGCTT
This sequence comes from Anolis sagrei ordinatus, assembly GCF_025583915.1. Lineage (NCBI taxonomy): Eukaryota > Metazoa > Chordata > Lepidosauria > Squamata > Anolidae > Anolis > Anolis sagrei. The sequence continues at coordinate 27,581,720 of NW_026847660.1, read as the reverse complement.
CAATTCCATCATTGGTGGAGTTCAGAATGCTCTTTGGTTGTAGGTGAACTATACATCCCAATAACTACAACTCGCATATGTCAAGGTCTATTTTCCTCCAAGAGCGCCTCAAGAGTGCCCCTGGGCAAAATCAACTATACTGCAAATGCTTACTTTGCATAATGGGTTGAGCCGCCCCTGCTCAGAAGCTAGACTTTTGGATTTCTAGAAAGTCGGATGTCTGGGCATCGTAAAGGAAGGGAGCGTGTTAGGAAGGAGTGACATTGCCAAGTGCTGATGCTGCTTTTGCACCCCATCTGCCATGAAAGATATCCCCCTCCACTCCCTTTCACTGGGCCTTCCTCCCAGAGGTGCTGCTGCTGTGCATCTGGCAGGAATTAGTGCTGACGAGAAGGTGAGATTGGAAATTGATTCCAGGGGCTGGATTCATCTTCTCTCCCCGACCCCTATTGATGGACTGTCACCCCCATGCCCTTCCTGTCTCCCTTGGAATCTTCTGCTTGCAAAAAAAAAAGCTCCCCGTAAGGGCTGGTGGGTACGTTTTCTTTTCAAATAACACCTGTCTCTGCCCCACACCCTGGTCCCACACTCTCTGCAGCACCATCACTTCCCTATAGTAGAAATGAGAGCATGATGCATTGGTGCACAAAGCAGAGATTGAGACATAGGGAAAATAAGCACCGATCACCATATTGCTCAGGCAATTTGCTATTGGTGCTTTTTCTTTCCCTATCTTTTACATGCATACTCACTTATCTACCTAGCCACACACAAGCACACTTTATGAGGCTTACTTCCTGCTGAAAAACGTAGCCATTTAATCCTTTTAACACAGTAGTTCCTATCCCTGGGTCCCCAGGTGCAAGTGTCAGAGCTTGGAAATAAGGCCCTTGAGTGCTTGCTGTGGACCTGGGACAAGATGCATGATTGGGCCCTTCTCCTTGAATTAGCTACAGGAATTATGGCCACTCTCCGCACTGTTGAGATACCAAAAATTATTTTTTATTTTGTTTGTTTGTTATCTCTAAGTTCCCCAGAGGCCCAGTCTCTGGGGATTCGCCTGCTACTTTCTTCAGCCCGGACTGGAAAAAAAATTTTGGATGACAGCTTCGAGAATCCCCCAGCCAGCATGGCAACCGAAATTCAAGATATTACTTTACCAAGCTCTGTTGAAATACTGTTGGCTCAGCATTTGGTCTTGCAGACAGAGACTTCTGGGACCCATGTAGGGGTGAGGATTGGGGACTAATATTTCTACTGTACTGGGGCTGGGATTGCAGTATGTCCTGGAGAACAGCAGGCAGTCAATCTCTTATGTCTTCCTTCCTTCTCTTGAGGACAGTCATGCAACCTTGGAGAATTAGAAACTGACCTTTCTTTGAAGTATCTTTGAGTCTGAAACTAGTTTAAAGAGATTTTTTCCCATGTCAGGAGCAACTTGAGAAACTTCAAGTCACTTCTGGTGTGAGAGAATTGGCTGTCTGCAAGGATGTGGCCCAGGGGATGCCCAAATGTGTTACCATCCTGTGGGAGGGTTCTCTCATGTCCCCGCATGAGAAGCTGGAGCTGACAGACAGGAGATCACCTCGCTACCTGGATTCGAATTGCTGACCTTTCAGTCAGCAGTCATGCCGGCACAAGGGTTTAACCCATTGCACCACTGGGGGCTCCATTTAAAGAGATAGAAACATCAGATTGGAGATAAGCCAAGGGCCTTGGAGTTGCCCATCAGGAATTAATACCTAAAGAGTATGCTGGTCAGCCACAAAGGTCACCTGGCCACAATCATTCTTGCAATATTGGGATTTATTGAATTACTCTTTAAATGTTAGCCTTTGAGACTAAATTTGCATCTATCCATATATATTAGCATTCTCACTCTCTCTCTTGTGATGTTTAATTTGAAGACTCTAGTCATCCTCATGTTTCCAGTTGCCTTTGGGCAGGTGCCATTCAGGGTTTCTTTGGGCTTGGTGACCATGGCACAGCAATTGTGGGATATTGAACACTGTCGCTTTATCTGTACTATCCAGATTAATCTGAGTTAAAGTGCTCTGGAGCTGCTCCGATGCAGTCCAGGAGCGTCCCCAGAGCCCTTTGGCAGATCACATGGCGAGCCAGACCAGTGTGAATTGGGGCTGCCCTTACGTTGCTGCCAACAAGCAGTTCCCTGCCAGAGATTTTGCTGGCGATACTGCATTTCTGATCTCATGGCTGTGTTCTTTGGTGTGACAGCAAGCCTCTGGCAGGGATCTTCTTGTTGCTAGGGTCCCAGCGGTGGTTTGTTGGATGTATGGACTTTGGATTGAGCCAGCTGTTCACACCTTCAGAACTTTATATTCCCTTGAGCCACATTAATGTCTGGATGCAATGCTTCTGTTCCAAACCCATCCATGCATTGTGTGGACTCCCTGCAACTCCTTGGTTAGGTCCATTTGCTTTTTTTTGGTAGTCACTGGTGGAAAAGCAGGAATTTATGTTGTTAAGCTGTTGTGGCATAGCAGTTAAAAGACACGATAGCAGTAGAAAGAACAAAAAGTCTGCATGGCATTTCTTTGAATCTTGTGTCTGTCGTGAAGTTCCTCAGTTTCAATGGAACAGCATTTCTCAGTCTGGGGGTCAGGACCCCTGGGGGGGGAGTCGCAAGGGGGTTTCAGAGGGGTCATCAAAGAACATCAGAAAACATATATTTTTAACGGTCATAGGAACCCCTTTGGCAGAGAAGGCTGAAGATCTTGCCGTCTGTCCTCCTCTTCCTTTTTGGAAACAGACAACAAATCCTTCCACCAAAAGTCCTCCTCCACTGTGATTGGCCAGCCTCACAGACGGCCTGTTGGTCAAGAGGAGGGCCGGCCATTCCTGAGACTCCAAGTGGGGAGTGGGGAGCAGGTGTGCTCAGTGCATCATAGTGTGATGCACGTGGCAGCGTGATGCACATGTGCTCAGTGCATGGCAGTGTGATGCACATGTGCGGGTGAGGGAGAGCGTGTGAGGCTGGAGGGAGGCTCAAACCAGTGAGTCCCTTCAAGGCATGGGGATTCTGTGGGAAGTTTAGCCCAATTCTGTTGTTGGTAGGGTTCAGAATGCTTTTGATTGTAGGTTAACTATAAATTCCAGCAACTAAAACTCCCAAATGTCAAGGTCTATTTTCCCCATGATTATTTGTGCCAAGTTTGGTCCAGATCCATCATTGGTCCAGATCCATCACAGTGCTTTCTGGATATAAGTGAACTAAGACTCCAAAAGTCAAGGTCAATGCCCACCAAACCCTTCCAGTACTTTCTGTTGGTCATGGGAGTTCTGTGTGCCAAGTTTGGTTCAAGTCCATCATTGGTGGAGTTCAGAATGCTCTTTGATTGTAAGTGAACTATAAATCCCAGCAACTACAACTCCCAAATGACAAAATCATTTCGCTGCCCAACTCCACCAGTATTCAAATTTGGGCATATTGAGTGTTTGTGTCAAATTTGGTCCAGTGAATGAAAATACATCCTGCATATCATTCATTTAAATTACAGTTCATAACAGTAGCAAAATTACAGTTATGAGGTAGCAACGAAAATAATTTTATGGTTGGGGGTCACAACAACATGAGGAACTGTATTAAGGGGTCAAGGCATTAGGAAGGTTGAGAAACACTGGGATAGGTTATGCCTGTGCCCCAGTTTTGTGAGTAGCCTTGCCTCCTGGGCCCTCCATCTGTAAAATGAGGATAATGATGCTAAACTCTTCCACTTCTTCCAACTAAGAATGCAATAATAATAAATTAGATGGCAAACAATTTGCTCCTCTGAAGTGCCATTCAGAACCAGCTGCCTGAGGAACCCTCCCTCCCTTCGTGTAAATGTTTCCTTCAGTCAAGAACAAACTGGCCAGGAACCATTTTTCCTAAGAAGTCATTAAAAAAATTAACAGGGAGTTTCAAAAATATATATGATGGCAATCAACCTCCCTGCCTGATGTGCTGCAGTCTGCTCTATTATCAATCCTGGCTAAGATTCATTTATGACCATGTCAATTCCGTACCTAATCATTCGTAAGTCTTTTTTAATCCAATTTCTGCATCAATCTGCACTTTTAAAATGAAAAAACCCAGGAAATGTTGATGAATTCAGACTTTTAAAAAATCATGTTTAAGGTATGCATCTTGGTTTATAATTCACGTTTTGGTACTAGCATCTAAGAGTGCCATTATAGTACACTGGCTTTTGAGCATTGGACTTTGATTTTGGAGACCAGGGCTTGAATCCCTGCTCAGCCGTGGGTAATAGAGTGACCTTGGGAAAGTCACAATCTCTCAGCCCCATCGAAAGGCCAAGGCAACCCACCTCTGAACAAAACTTGCAAAAAAAAAAAACCCATGATACGATCATGTTGTTGTTGTTGTTGATTCATTCAGTCACTTCCGGCTCTTTGTGACCTCATGGCCCAGCCCACACCAGAGCTTCCTGTCGGCTGTCGCCACCCCCAGCTCCTTCAAGGTCAAGCCAATCACTTCAAGGATAACATCCATCCATCTTGCACTTGGTCGGCCCCTCTTCCTTTTTCCTTCCTTTCCCCCCAGCATCATTATCTTCTCCAATCTTTTGTGTCTTCTCATTATGTGGCCAAAGTACTTCATCTTTGCCTGTAATATCCTTCCCTCCAGTGAGCAGTCGGGTATTGTTTCCTGGACTGTGAACTGGTTTGATCTTCTTGCGATCCAAGGCACTCTCAGAATTTTCCTCCAACACCACAGTTCAAAAGCATCTTCCTTTGCTCAGCCTTCATTATGGTCCAACTCTCACATCCATAGGTTACTACGGGGAATATCATTGCCTTAACTATGTGGATCTTCATTGCCAGTGTGATGTCTCTACTCTTCACTATTTTATTGAGACTGGTCATTGCTCTCCTCCCAAGAAGTAAATGCCTTTTGATGTCCTGCCTGCAGTCTGCATCTGCAGTAATCTTCGTGCCTAGAAATACAAAGTCTGTCACTGCCTCCATGTTTTCTCCCTCTGTTTGCCAGTTGTCAATCAGTCTGGTTGTTATAACCTTGGTTTTTATATGTTTAACTGCAACCCAGCTTTTGCACTTGGTTAGAATGTTCCTCAGCTCCTCCTCCCTTTCAGCCATCAAAGTGGTATCATCTGCATATTTAGAGTTGTTAATGCTTTGTTAGAATCACCATAAGTCAGGAATGGCTTGAAGGCACACAACGACCGCAAACATGTTTTCGTCTGGGTTTGCAGATGAAATTTATCCTGAAAACTTATACTGAATTTTATGCAGAAAAGTGTCAAAACCAAAATGTAAGCAATTAGCCATGCTCCAATCTACATATTTATCCTGCAAGGAGCAAATGATGTTGCTTCACTTAAACGTGAAGAGTGAACAAAAATCTCCAGCGCCTGCTCCTCCATCTTCCAATTGCTCATTCTGCCGCACGTGCAACCCGGGGCTTGGCTCATTAAATTATGTCCCTTTTACAGGTTTAACACCATGAAGTGAGTGGGTTGGGGAGCATACTGGAAAGCAGAATCTTCAGCCAAAATCAATGACTGTAACACTTTGATACTGACAGAAGAGGATTCAGCCTCATCTGTCTTTTACTGCTACAAAGAACCAGCAGAGAAAACTAGTGGGCAGATTCAGAACAGGCAGCTGGAAGTATTTCTTCACTGGAGCTTGGGGGAAAAAAAAAAAAATCTCCTTTTGTGGTTTAAAACTCCACAAATTTCCCAGGCCACACATCCAGGGAATCTGTGACCAGAGTGCAGTGATTCTGTGGCTTTTATTTCTTTCAGATAGGATTAGACAATAATATCAGTGGCTCATACTTTTGAAGGTCAAATGAAACATCCATGTTCAAATAGAGTGTATCTATGCAACGGAAGCTGGTGTTTTCCTTGTCAGAGAGATGGTGAATCTATCCGTTTTGAAGAGACGATTCAGCACCTTGGATTATTCCATTAAAGTTTGGATTAAGACCAGGAGCAGATTTGGTGTCTTATTCACATGTGGTGCATTTACACACCGTAGCACAGTGGTTCTCAACCTTCCTAATGCCGCGACCCCTTAATACAGTTCTAAATGTTGTGGTGACCCCCAAACATTAAATTATTTTTGTTGCTACTTCCATAATTGTGATTTTGCTACTGTTATGAATCGTAATATAAGTATCTGATATGTCGGCAGATGACCATCCAGTCTCTGTTTAAAAGCCTCCACCACACACGAGGGCAGAGAGTTCCACTGCTGAACAGCTCTCACTGTTAGGATGTTCTTCCTCATATTCATGTAGAATTTCCTTTCCTGTAGTTTGAAGCCATTGTTCCGCATCCTAGTCTCCAGGGCAGCAGAAAACAAGATTGCCCCCTCCTCCCTATGACTTCTCCTCACATCTTTATAAGTGGCCTTCATGTCTCTTCTCAGCTTTCTCTTCTTCAGGCTAAACATGCTCAGCTCTTTAAGACACCCCAGAACCTTGATCATTTTAGTTGCCCTCCTCTGGACACATTCCAGCTTATCAACATCTCCCTTCAGTTGTGGTGCCCAGAATTGGACACAGTGTGATTCCAGGTCTGGTCTGACTAAGGCAGAATAGAGGGGTAGCATGACTTCCCTCGATCTAGACACTAAACTCCTAGTTATTCAGGCCTATATCCCATTGGCTTTTTTTTTTGCCTCTGCATGACATTGTTGGCTTATGTTTAACTTCCTCCTCATGAGGACTTCAAGATCTTTTTCACACGTACTGCTGTTGAGCCAGGCGTCCCCCATTCTGTATCTTTGCATTTCATTTCTTCATATTCCTTTCATGGGATGAGGCTGAAATCCTAACTCACATGTGTCAAACTCAAGGCCCATGAGCCATATCAGGCCTGCCACGACATTTTCTATGGCGCTCCAGATGCTGCACATCTGGAGCACCCTGACATTAAGTCCAGTTGTGACTAACTCTGGGGGTTGGTGCTCATTTCCATTCCTAAGCCGAAGAGCCGGTGTTTTCTGTAGACACCTCCAAGGTCATCTGACCAGTATGACTGCATGGAGTGCCATTACCTTCTGCCAGAGTGGTACCTATTGATCTACTCACATTTGCATGTTTTTTTAACTGTTGTTGGCAGAAGCTGGGGCTAACAGTGGGAGCTCATGCCACTCCCCAACTTCGAACCTGCGACCTTTTGGTTAGCAAGTTCAGCAGCTCAGGGGTTTAACCCACTGTGCCACCGGGGGCTCCAGAAGCTGGACTACAAACCCTATGTATCTCATCATTAGACATCATGACTAGAGCTGATGGGAGTTGTGATACAGTAACATCTGGTAGGCTGTTTGTTCTATATAGTCAGGATAGCATTCTGAGGCCTTCTGAACCCCATTCTGTTACAAAGGCATTGCTATGGCAGATTGTCAAGAATGGGAAAAATCACTGTGAATATTGTGGGATTTTCTTCCAGCGAAGAGGGCATTGGATGCTCCCAGTGGACCATGGGCCACTAAAATGGCTTTGGGACAACATGTTGCCCACAAGTGGCTCATAATCCATCCCTGCCTTGTAGCTTCCAAAGCGACAAGAGACAGCTGGATGTGAATGCTTGCCAGACTGCAATTTGTATCATGCATAATTTTTTCTGAACAGCAAAGGGTGATTAACTGTCAAGTCAGAATAGCTGAGAGAGGCAGGCAGATTCCTTGTCTGAGAAAGGCAGATTGTCCTTCGGAAAAAGTGATGCGTGCACGTGGGATCAATCAAGCCGTACAACCAACGGGAAAGCGTTGAATACCTTGACTTTGGGATCCCAAAGGATTTCAGTCTGTCTTCTAAAAAATCCATGACTTGTGCTTTGGGAAAGGATGGATTAATTAGAAGTTGTACCCTATTGTTGGTGGCAGAATGAAGAGCTAAGGCAATAATCCATCTTTCCTCAACCTGGTTCCCTCCAAACACAGGCCCAGTTCCCAGCCCAAACTGAAGTAGGGTCATTGTAATTCCCCTCTATTTACCAATAGAACTTACATAAGTATTGATCTATGTAGTTTCTATTTATTCAGTGGTTCTAAGATCTACAGAGACACCACTGGAACACCTCACCGAGAGTCCAAAAGTGGCAAGCTCAAATCCAGAACCTCAATCAATGGCTGATACCAAATGAGAGACTCCCTCCTGGACACACAGAAAACTGGGCGACTTGGAAGGCGCTGAACAGACTGTGTTGTGGCACCATGAAGTGCAGAGCCAACCTCAAGAAATGGGGCTACAAAGTGGAATCCACGACATGTGAGTGTGGAGAAGAGCAAACCACAGACCACCTGAGCCCTGCCACATACACAATGGAGGAGGACCTTCTTGCAGTAACACCGAGGCACTCCAAGTGGCTAGCTACTGGTCAAAGGACATTTAATAGAATACCAAGTCTGTAAATTTTTTGTTTTGTTTGTTTGTTTGTTTGTCTGTTTTTTAATGAAATACAACTGTTTTGGTTCGCTCCTGACATGATAAATAAATAGTAGTTCTGTTAGGCCAGGAAAGTCACATGGGACAGTGTTTTGAGCATTAGCCTGTGATTCTGGAGACTAGGATTCAAATTGCTGCTTGGGCACAGAAACCTACAGGGTGACCTAAGCCAAGTCTCACTCTCTCATCCTCAGAAAAAGGCAATGGCAAAGCCCCTCTGAACAAAAGTTGCCAAGAAATTGCCATGACAGCTTTACCTTCATATCACCATAAGTCAAACATGACTTCAAGGCACACAACAATTATTTATTTATTTGTTTATTTATTTACCACACTTGTACCCCACCCTTCCCAACCCCGAGGGGGACTCAGAGCGGCCTCACAACTTGGCAACAATTCAGTGCCTTAAAAATAACTTACAATTGATAAACATTTATGTTAAAAACCAAAGAATTAAAAACATCTAAAACAATTACATCCATTATTAAAATCACACCGTCCAAGGTCGTAATCCAGGGCCAATTCAATCATCATACAGATTATACATTCATTTATTGCACTACAGGTATTGTCCAAAAGCTTGGTCCCATAGCCACGTTTTTACTTTCTTTCTAAAGGCAAGGAGGAAGGAGCTGATTGAATATCACTGGGAAGGAGTTCCATAGCTGAGGGGCACCACTGAGAAGGCCCTGACTTTTGTCCTTGTCAATCATGCCTGCGAAGGAGGCAGGATCGAGAGCAGGGCCTCCCCAGAAGATCTTTATCTCAGCAATGGTTCATAGAGGGAGACACGTTCGGACAGGTAAGCTGGGCTGGAACCATTTAGGTCTATAGACGAAAGCCAGCACTTTGAATTGTGTTCGGTAGCATACTGGCATCCAGTGGAGCTGACATAACAGGGGAGTTGTATGTTCCCTGTACGCCGCTCCAACGAGGGACCTGGCTTCCGTCCACTGGACCACTTGAAGCTTCCGAACAGTCTTCAAAAGGCCACATAGAGTGCATTGCAGTCGTCTATTCAAGATGTAACAAAAGCATGGACTTCTGTGACCAAGTCTGACTTCTCAAGGTACAGGTGCAACTGGCACATAAATTTTAATTGTACAAATGCTCCCCTGGCAACAGCCAAAACCTCAGGTTCCAGGATCAGTGATGAATACAGGAGAACACCCAAGCTCCGAACCTGTGTCTTCAGGGGGAGTGTAACCTCATTCAGCATAGGCTATAACCCTATACCCTGTTTGGCCTTCCGACTGACCAGGAGGACCTCTGTTTTGTCTGGATTCAGTTTCAACCTGTTCTCCCTCATCCAGACCGTCACAGCTGCCAAGCACTGGTTCAAGAGCTGACCAGCCTCCTTAGTAGTAGGTGGAAAGGAGTAATAGAGTTGAACTTCATCTACATACAGATGGCATTGAACTCCAAAACATCTTCATGTAGATGTTAAACAACATGGGAGACAATACAGAGCCCTGCAGGACCCCACAGGATAAAGGCTGCAGGGCCGAGCACGTGTCCCCAACAGCATCTTCTGAGAACAACCCTTCAGGAAGAACTGGAGCCACTATAAAACAGTGCCTCCAAGACCCATTCCTGGGATGCGTCCCAGAAGAATACCATGGTCTATATGGTATCGAAGGCCACTGAGAGGTCCAGGGAAACCAACAGGGATACACTCCCACTGTCAAGTTCCCTACACAGATCATCCACTGAGGTGACCAAGGCTGTTTCAGTTCCATCACCCGGCCTAACGTCAGACTGCACCAGATCTATTTATTTATTTTATTTACAACATTTCTACCCCACCCATCTCAACCCCCGAGGAAGGACTCAGAGCGGCTAACACTGACAACAATTCGATGCCGCAATATCACAATATAACAACAATATAAACCCATAAATACACTATAGATTAAAAACAATACCATTAATTATACAGTCATATAGCCATTTCCATTATCATAGCAATCATATGGTCCAGTTCAATGTCCAAAGTGCCATTGTGCCTGCTAGCCAAAAGCCTGGTTCCAAAACCACAATTTCAGTTTTTTCCTAAATGTAAGGAAGGAGGATGCCGATCTAAACTCGCTGGGGAGCAAATTCCACAAGCGGGGGGTCGCCACTGAGAAGGCCCCATTCCCACCAGACGTGTTTGCGAAGCTGGTGGGACCGAGAGCAGGGCCTCCCTGGTGTATTTTAAACTACGAGGAGAAATGTAAAGGGAGATACGTTCGGGCAAGTAAGCTGGGCTGGAGCTGTGTAGGGCTTTATAGGCCAAGACCAGGATCTAGATTGAATGGGGCTAACAACTGGATTTAGGAATTAGATTTTGGAAATTTTTATTTTTAAAAAATCACATCTCTCAGATCCTCATTGCCAGCATGGACAATGGATACTCTGAAGTAAACTAACATTTCCAAAGCTGCCGGAGAGTGCTGGCTAGATACTAGCAGCATGCTCAGAGAAGTTAAAGTATGCCTCAGTCTAGGATCCTGGGAATGTTAAGATTGCAAGATGACATGAACCTTTGCATCTGAGTAATAATTTGTGTTCTGTAATTAAACAATCATGTAAACAACCCCTGCTTGTGCTTTCCATCTCCCTCCCCAATGTTTCAGCCCCAACTGTCTTGCACTAAGGGTAGCAACTGAAAAACCTGCAAATGTGTTGGCAGTCAATGCTGGTACTGCCTCAGAAACCAGGGAGTGTGTGTGTGTAGGGGGACTTCCACTTGTGAAAGGAAACATCTTCTGGCATTCTTCCCATACTACAAGCATCAATGCTTTTCCCAGTGACCTCACTGTTACACAAGACAATCATCTCACAGCCCCCACCCTCTATTTTGTACAGTACTCAATGCCATTGGATTTATATCTCCATTATATGGGATCAGAACACCATTCTTCTCCCCTGCCACCTAAACACTTATTAGCTGCAAGTGGAAACTATAGTTTCCTGGTATGTGATAGGTTCAGATAGAGAGTACCTGAAGGATCATATCTCACTCTATGATTGTTCCCATATCTCGAGATCTCCTGGGGTTGTTCTTGTTACTCTCCCACCACACCCACTGATACATGTGGTGGGAACTCAGCAGAGGGCCTTTTGGTGGCTGCTCCCAGGCTCTGGAACTCACTTCTGAGAAAGGTTAGACTGGTACTCTCCTTGTTGAATGAATGAGTGTGTGTGTGTGTGTGTGTGTGTGTGTGTGTGTGTGTATTAAGTGAGCCTATGAAGCCTCACTGCTCAAGGAGAAGGGAGCTTGAGACATGGTTATGCCTTTAATTTTTGGCTGTGTTTATTCTAACTGTTGTAAACTTCCCTGGAAAGTCAGGATTGTGTAGCAGTTTGAGGGATGGACTATGGCTTTGGAGACCAGAGTTTTATTCCCCATTCAGCCATGAATCCCATTAGGTGATCATTGGAGTGAAGGCGAGCACATCACTACCACCAACAAAATCAACAGCAATGCTGTCCTGAATGCTGAACTGGGAAAGAGGCAGGATTCTAGTGTTAATAATAATAGACGTCATGATAGTCTTCACTGAGATTAAATTTCCACCCAAGATTGAGTCACCGGTGCAGATGGGATGAGTTTAATGTTCAAAATGTAGAAGTGCACATCAAGAAATTCTTCCCACACCTGGATATGACATAAAGCCATAGTACATCATTGTGAATAGTCCGCATAATTGCTAGAAACCCAAGAAATGTTGTCTGTCCAAGTAGTAGAAAAATAGTTGATTTTCTGCCCCAAATGCAGCAATCAAAAATTGGAAACTCTGGATTTGACTTTGCATCCGAGATCTAGCTTTTGAAATAACAGGTCTTGGGACTTTGTTTATTTCGGTAGTCTTCTATTGGTGTCAGGATCCAGGAAAAAGTAGCAGTAGTAGTAGTAGTAGTAGTAACAATAATAATAACTGCCACTCTATGGTTGCAGAGTGAAGAGGGGGCAGCCAGGAAGACACAACTCCATTGTGTCTTGTACACCAGTGATTGGGATTGAGCCCGGGAACTGTTGGAAGGACAAGTGGCTATAGGGTCACAAAGGCTAGCAACCTGAATGACACTGCTGCAAAATTTAATTGCTAAAATACCAAAGTCAAAATATTATCTGAATTTAAGCTATTCGGTCATAAAGGGAAAATAATAGCACATAACAACAACAACTTTATTTTTATACCCCGCCTTCATCTCCCCGAAGGGATTTGGGGCAGCTTACAAAGGGACATGCCCAACAAAAAAGGTGAAAATAAACATCGAAAAACAAGCAATATCAAACATCAATAAACATAAAATCAGACAACATTATAAAAATGATTAAAAGCTATCATGGCTGAGCAAATAAAGTGCTGGGTTCAGTTTATAATTACTAAGTGCAATGAATCTTAAGTAGAGCCAGGGAAAGTGTGACAATTGGGGGGCTGGGCTAGGAGGCAAATGTCTTTAGGCTATTAAAGTGTTAGAAGTGTCAGAAAGGGACCATGTTAAAGTGCAGGAGCTGGATAGGTCGGAAAATTCAGAGGTGAACTGCCTAATCAAAGGATCATATCTTTTGGCAAATGGTAGATTTGCGTGAAATCCAAAGAGTCGATTGACGACAAATTGGATAAAGAAATATAGGAATAATAATAATAATTTTACTTCTTACTTGCCTCTCCTTGTGGCTTGAGGCGGGTTACAACAAGTAGACTTGGATTGGATCCTGCAAAGAACAAGACTGTTCTTTGGAGTTTACTTTACAAGGCAAAGTTCCCGCAGAAAGATGAACTAAAATAAAGCTTTGCCATTTTATCAGACTACGCAAACCATGATAGTCTCTTCTCCACAGCAACTGCAGATTCTTGACGCTTCTCCTCCCCTTTTCTTTCTAAGATACAGCTGTAGCTCTTAGCACGCCAAAGTCAAAAGCAGATGGTGGGTTCTCCCCAATTTTGCAGTGATTTTATGGGGACACGGAATGCACATGTTTATGCACACGCTTTGCAGAGCCGTGGCAGGGAGAGAAAATGTTTCAAAGTTTGAAGCCACCTGCATTTTTAACCATTTGATGTGGACAAAATATTTTGCAGCACAGAGCTACTGGCATGGTGTTACTGATATGGCAACGTCGACGGTTTATTTCGGAGAGTATGCCTGTGATTTTGTGGATTTCTGCAATTAATGTCTTCACAGCATGCATATTTTTCAAAATCTACTCAGAGTTTAACCTGATTTGTTCAAATGGCCTAGAAAGCAGGATGCCAGGAGGAACAAAGGATGATACGGCACCTGTACGGCTTTTAACAATTGCACAGAACAAACAGATTCAGGCAGGAATAGAAAGCGAGCAGGGAAAAAAAAAACATCTAGTGAAAATTGCCTATCTGTCAAATTCCCAGCAGCCTTACCTTTCTTTGTGTGTGGCCACCAGGTTCAGCTTCTCCATTAGGCCAAGTGAAATCACCATTTCTTCCACATGCCCCTAGACATTCCCCTGTTTGAAGGATAGAGCTGTAATGCTATACTACTACGAGGGATATCCGGAAAGTAAGATTACAAGATTTTTTAAATACAAAGAATGAATATATTTTAATAAAACTTACATGGATTGTAGCATCGGTATTACATTATTTTTCCACATAATCACCAATGAATTCAATACATTTTGTCATCCGTGGGATGTGTTTTTGATGCCTGTGTCATAGAAGTTTCCCTTTGCCTTTGTTAGTCAGTTTGATTTTCACACTGTCGTCATCAGAAAAGTATTTTCCACCAAGGTGTTCCTTCAGATGGTAGTCACTGGGTGTGAGATCGGGGTTGTGAGAGGGGTGGTTTAAAACATCCCTACCAAATTAAGTCAACAATTCTTGTGTTGAATGAGTGGTGAGTGGACATGCATTGTCATGAAGGAGACAGACTCTCGCTATCAGCATCCCACGATGTTTGTTTTGGATGGCTCTATGAAGTTTCTTCATGGTCTCACAATATATTCCATACCCATTTTTGTCATATGCTGTATTGACATTGTGTCCTCTCCATAAACTGAAACTATTTTGAGATGAATCGCAGTGGTGTTCGTGCCCTTAGAATTTAGTTAGTGTATTACAGTGCAAACTTTTCACTTGGAGGGAAATGGAATGAGGATGCTCATCTCTAACCTTCACCACATTGCCAGTGGATGAGCTACTGACAACTGGCACTGCTCATTTGTTTCCACTGGCTTCCCGCTATATGGCAGTGCTATCAACTTCCCCTGCGAAAATTCCCCGTGAGTGCTGCATGCCATGTAACCTTACTTTCTGGATAACCCTCATATGAATATGATGTTAGGTTGAGTTCCCATGACATTATCCAGAAAGATATATCATTGTAACATTTATGTAAACCTGAAATTTTAGTTCGAGTTTGTATTTCATGGACACTTGAGTCCCTGAGCCAAAGGTGGTTGAAGCGTTGCCCAGCCCACTGCATGTACCTCAAGATAACTTTCTGGGGGGCGGGGGAATGCCTTCATCGTTGGTCATTTGAGGCTATTTTCGGGGCTGTAGCAGGGATAGATCTAAGTTCTTGTGGGTTTTTTCGAGCTATATGGCCATGTTCTAGAGGCATTTCTCCTGACGTTTCAACTGCATCTATGGCAAGCATCCTCTGTTGGAACTGGGGGAAAAGGGTTTATATATCTGTGGAATGACCAGGGTGAGTCAAAGGACTTTTGTCAGTTGGGCTAGGTGTGAATGTTTCAACTGATAGATCTGTTGTGGACCAGGGAAGGAGCTTCCCTACCACAAATCTATGACATTTCCAATTTAAAGGGAGGCAGAGGAGCCTAAAACAGGCTGAGAAATGGACCAAATTCTACTTCTGTCATCTCACAGTGTTGGGAGGGAGCACTGGCTACCCCTCTCAAATGGGTAGTGATGGTAATCACTTCAATGGAAAGCAACCTTCAAAACTAAGGTGAGTTGTGGGTCTGCTTTTCTGTAGTTTGTTCACCATTTCGGATAATTGTCAATCCTTCCCTGTTCTCTTTCTCTTCGCCATTGCAATCCTTCACCCACGCCAGTCTTCCTGGTGTTAATATTCTCGTGAACACTGATGTTTTGACTTCCACTGGGGTTGTGGTACAGTCATGACCTGCTTGATAATTGATACACTTTGTGCATCTTGAATGGTCTTTGAGGTCGAGGCAGTATAATTTCAATCTGAAAACAGGTCATGTCAGAAAGGAGCACGCTGCTTTCTTACAATTCCCGGGGGCGCACAGTGGCCTTGCCTTAACACCCTCGCGGTGCAAGATAGGAAGAGCAAGCCCAGTCTGCGTGGATCATTGCCTATGGCACTACAACGTCTGAAAGTTACTTTTGGAGCGAGATCTCTTCCAATTCCCCAGACAGCAGAATGGCATTCCAATTTATAATACTGTTGAACATTTGTGTAGCATTTCACAGCATTTTAAGTTCTTGACCTTTGTGTAATCATTCCTCCACATTTGCTGATTTGAGTTCTGCGAATTTGATTATTTGTGGATTTGATTAAAATGTTCTCTATATGTCCTCCAGTTTGACTCTGACTGGATCTACACTGCCATATAAAGTAGCTTGGATTGCATAGATCAGTGGTTCTCAACCTTCCCAATGCCGTGACCCCTTAATACCGTTCCTCATGTTGTGATTACCACCAACCATAAAATTATTTTTGTTGCTACTTCATAACTGTAATTTTGCTACTGATATGAATCGCAGTATAAATATCTAATATTCAAGATGTATTTTCATTTCACTGGACCAAATTTGTCACAAATACCTGATACACCCAAACTTTGAATACTGGTGGGGTTTTGAGGGGACTGACCTCAGAGGTTGGGTGTTGTAGTTCCCCCACATCAACACAGCAATGTGCACCAAAGTGATGGATCTGGACCAAACTTGGCACAAATATCTAATATGACCAACTTTGAATATTGGTGGGGTTTGTGGGGATGGACTGACCCAATATGATGGCAATTATAGTTCTCCCTACATCCAGAGAACCCTGTGACCCCCCACTGATGATGATCTGAAACAAACTGGGCACATAGAGCCAACATGAATACAGGCAGGGTTTGGGGGTGATTGATCTCGACTTTGGGAATTGTAGTTCACCTTCATCCAAAGAGCACTGAACCCCGCTGATAATGGATCTGGACCAAACTTGGCACACAGATCCAAATGTTTGAATAGTGGCAGGATTTGAGGAGAATTGACTCACAATTTTGGGAGTTGTAGTTCACCCACATCCTTATGCATTTTCTAATGGGAGCATTAATAAAAAACAAAAGGAAAAAACACTTTTTTTCTAATAAATAGTGTTACAAATTACCTAAGCTGCTTCTGCTCCTGCTCCTCCTGATGATACTGGGCCACTCTCAGTCCCATGTTGCATGGGTGCTTTCCCCCCTGCCTTGAAGGGATGTGAGCCTCCCTCCAGCCTTGTGCACTCTTCCTCACCTGCGCATGCACACCCCGCTGCCATGCACCAAGTATGCCTGCTGTCCCTGCTTGGAGTCTCAGAAACAGCCCTCCCTTGTCTGAGAGGTCAGCCAATCACAGCAGGAAGAGGACAGGCAGAGAGATCTTCAGTCTTCTCTGCCAAAGGGTTCCTAAGACCATCAGAAACATATGTTTTCTTATGGTCTTTGGCGACCCCTCTGAAACCCCCTCGCAACCCCCCAGGGGTCCTAACCCCAGATTGAGAAACACTGGCATTATAAAGCAATGCAGTGCCACCGTGTCAACCCTCAGTCATAAGGGGGGGGGGGGCAAGAGATTTCTAGAGATGTTCATGAAGATAACCAGTCCTATTTCTATTAATTATCCTGATTAGCTGGCTACCAGTGTTAAAAAAACCTCTAAAATATAACAGTAAATAAAAAACAACACTCAAAAATGGGAATTTCAGACAAGAAACCATCAGGGCCAGCTAATCACCCCCCAACAAAGGATTCCCCCAGGTAGTAAGAAAACTACTAGACCATTAAATGCTAATCAAGGTGGCCAATTGCTGCATTCACACCTACCATTTCTCTAGGAATCTCCAGAACCTAAGTTCAGTTTCCAGTGAAAGTTGCCCATAGAGTCTTGCCGAAACACCTAAAACAGTGGTTCTCAAACTGGAGGTCAGGACCCCTGGAGGGATCACGAAGGAGTGTCAGAGGGTCACTAAAGACCATCAGAAAACACAGCAGTTTCTGTTGGTCATGGGGGTTCTATGTGGGAAGTTTGGCCCAATTTTGTCATTTGTGGGGTTCAGAATGCTCTTTGATTGTAGGTGAACTATAAATCCCAGCAACTACAACTCCCAAATGTCAAGGTCTATTTTCCCCAAACTCCACCAGTGTTCACATTTGGGCATATTGAGTATTTGTGCCAAGTTTGGTCCAGATCCATCATTGTTTGAGTCCACAGTGCTCTCTGGATGTAGGCGAACTACAACTCCAAAACTCAAGGTCAATGCCCACCAAACCCTTCCAGTATTTTCTCTTGATCATGGGAGTTCTGTGTGCCAAGACTGGTTCAATTCCATAGTTGGTGGGGTTCAGAATGCTCCTTGATTGCAGGTGAACTATAAATCCCAGCAACCACAACTCCCAAATGACAAAATCAACTCCCCCCAACCCCACCAGTATTCAAATCTGGGCGTATAGGGTATTTGTGGCAAATTTGGTCCAGTGAATGAAAATACATCCTGCATATCAGATATTTACGATTGATAGCAGTAGCAAAATGACAGTTATGAAGTAGGAAGGAAAATAATTTTATGGTTGGGGGTCACCACAACATGAGAACTGTATTAAGGGGTCGCGGCATGAGGAAGGTTGAGAACCACTGCTCTAGAGAGCCATAGGTGAGCAGCAATGGAGGGGACGGTTGGGGGTCACCACAACATGCGGAATTGTCTTAAGGGGTCGCAGCATGAGGAAGGTTGAGAACTACTGACCTAAAAATTCCTACAGAAGTGTTCCCAGGTTGCTTAATAGAAATAGAGCTATCTCTGCTTATAAACCTCCCACTGTTAGGTAGATATAGCTTCATCTCCAGCCAGCTCTACCCAGTCTGACCAGTCGTGGTAAGGGATTTTTGGAATTATCATCTCCATTTGGAGTTTCCAAGGCTCACAATCCCTGCTATACTAGTGTACTGGTATTTGTATGTCTGTGTTAGTATTAGCGTGTGTATATATTATAGCACCAGCTCTAGTTTTCCTTTTTACCATAGATCAAGTAGCAGAGGTGAGAACATCAAGACTTGCAGTTCACTCAGCTTTTCAATGCAGTGGCAACATCAGACATTGTGGTGTTGGTTTCTGAATTTCGACAGTGTGCTGCCTCGGTGCCCTCTTGTTCGGTCTTTTCCCAGCCGGCACGCTTGTGGCCAGCTTATTGCTCATTGATTGTAGCATCAAGTGTTGCATGAATGCATGAAGGGACTGTCACAGGCGGCGTCTTTCTCTCCTGTGGAGCTGCCTTTGATGCAGTACTTTCCAACAGGATTAGTTCATGCCTCCTTCACACGTACCTGCTCATCTCTGGATGATGGTATCAAGTGTAAAATAGCCATCGTAGATCAAACATGACAGGTCATAAAGATGTTGCATGGAATCAAATGCTGCACTTTTCAGTGGATTCGCAGGTTCAGCCATCAGTCATCAATCTTTGTGTAAACAAGCAGAGGGGCGGCCTGCATGTGTGAATGTGTAGAGCTGACTTAGATTTATATATTTATTTGATTTATATCTCGCCATTCTCAACAGAATAGAGATGCAAGACAGCTCACAAGAAGAGGAAAAAAAACCAGGTTGCTATTATGTGCCTTCAAGACAGCTGTGATTTATAGGAATTCTCTAATGGGCTTTTCTCGGCATGATTTATTTAAGGGAGCATTGCCATTGTCTTCCTCTAAGGCTGAGAAAGTGTTACTTGCCCAAGGTTATCCTGCGGGTTTGCCTACCTGAGGCCCCTTTTATGCTCATGTAATCCAGATTATCAAAGAAGATAATCTACATTATCTTCTTTGGACTGAGTCTACACTGCAAGATAATCCATTTTGAAGCAGATAATCTGGATTTTATATGGAAGTGTAGAAGGGGCCTATGAAGACCTCACCCTCTGGGATCCCAGCCCAACACTCAAGCCATCATGCTATGCTTGCTTTCTAAAACATGAGTACCATTAAACTGGGATGTTGCGTGTTTCTGGGCTGTATGGCCATGCATTTGGGCTGTATGGCCATGCATTTTATATATTTTATTTTCTGGTTTTGTTATGCTTTTGTGTAATATTGTGTTTATTGTACTGATGGGCGTGGCCTCATGTAAATCGCCCCAAGTCCCCCTGGGGGAGATGGAACGGGGTATAAATAAATTATTATTATTATTATTATTATTATTATTATTATTATTATTTTATTTCATGTTCCAGAAGCATTCTCTCCTGACGTTTTGCATGCATCTATGGCAGGCATCCTCAGAGGTTTTGAGGTCTGTTGGAAACTAGAAATTGGGCTTATATATCTGTGGAAATGTCCAGGGTGGGAGAAAGAACTCTCGTCTCTTGGAGACAGAATGTTAGAATTGGCCACCTTGATTAGCATTTAATGCCTAGCAGTTTCAAGGTCTGGCTTCTACTGCCTGGGGGAATCCTTTTTGGGAGGTGATAATCTGGCTACCAGTTTAAAAACTCTAAAATCATAACAGTAAATAAAGAACAACACAAAACAGGGGAATTTCAGACAAGAAACAATCAGGGACAGCTAATCACCTCCCAACAAAGGATTCCCTTAGGCAGTAAGAAGCTAGACCTTGAAACTGCTAGGCCATTAAATGCTAATCAAGGTGGCCAACATTCACACCTACCTCAAAGACAAGAGTTCTTTCTCCCACCCTGGATATTCCACAGATAATAAACCCATTTTCCTAGTTTCCAACAGACCTCACGACCTCTGAGGAATGCCTGTCATAGATGCAGGTGAAATGTCAGGAGAGAATGCTTTTGGAACATGGCCATACATCCCGGAAAACACACAACAACCCAGTGATTCCGTTTGCCTAATTGTGTTTTAATACTGCAGCTGATGGCATTTTATTGGGAAAAAATGGGTGCCAATAAAAATACCATTAAGTTATAATATTAATATTAAATATTCAACAAATTATAATATTAAATGACAAATGAATTCAAAACCATCTCTGAACAGTCAGTTGCCAGAGCTCAGCTGAATGGGAAGGTTTTTGCTTGCCAGCAGCAGGATAAAAATGTTTGGGAACAGACTTTGGAAAAGGGTTCCATGATTTGCGAGCAATAGAGAAGATCATTGTTCATGAACTCCCTAAATATTTGGCAGCAGTGGCATTTCCAGGGAGGTGTGTTGGGGTACAATGTGCACCAGGTGACACCATCAGGAAGTGATATCAAAATGACTGTCTATAAAACTTTGGTGCCATGTTTCAGCAGAAATGTATTATTAGATATACCTATGAGAACACTTTTTTATCATCTCAGCCTACATGTACTTTAGGCTTACTGGAGAATTTAAAACGATAGTTCACAATAATGTAGTACCTAAAAAGAGGACCCAAGACAGGTGTTGGTGCTAGCTGAAATTACCAGGGAGAGAGAATATCAGAAGCTCCCAAAAGATATGAAGTGTTATGCCAAGCCTACGCTCTGAGCTGCAGGCCCCTCTTCTGAAGCTGGTGATATGTTACCTTGATAAACATGTGTTTCCCAAAGAATGGTCTTTTCATGCGTCTTTCAGCTTCATAAGGCTTATACAGCAGGTTTTAAAAATACGTTGCAATAGTAAAATAGAAACCAAATTGTGTTGCCGAAAGCTTTCATGGCCGGAATCACTGGGTTGCTGTGAGTTTTCTGGACTGTATGGCCAAGTTCCAGAAGCATTCTCTCCTGACATTTCACCTGCATCCTCAGAGGTTGTGAGGTTTGTTGGGAAAAAGGCAAGTGGGATTTATATATCTGTGGAATGAAGTCCAGGGTGGGAGAAAGAACTCTTGTCGGTTTGAGGCAAGTGTGGATGTTGCAGTTTGCCAGTTTGATTAGCACTGAATGGCCTTACAGCTTCAAAGCCTGACTGATTGCTGCCTGGGGGAATCCTTTGTTGAGAGCTGTTAGCTGACCCTGATTGTTTCATCTCTGGAATTTTCCTGTTTTGTGAGTGTTGTTCTTTATTTGCTGTCCTGATTTTATAGTTTTCTTAATACTGGTAGTTTTTTTAATATTGGGCAGTTTCAACAGAAAGGAGGAAACATGAAAATTAACAAAATCTGACTACCAATATTAAAAAAAATGTATGAAAATGTGAGGGGAAGTCATAGGGAGGAGGAAGCAAGCTTGTTTTCTGCTACCCTTGAGACTAGGACACAGAACAATGGCTTCAAACTACTGAAAAGGAGATTCCACCTGAATATTAGAAAGAATTTCCCAACTGTGAGAGCTGTTCAGCAGTGGAACTCTCTGGCCCGGAGTGTGGTGGAGGCTCCTTCTTTGGAGACTTTTAAACAGAGCCTGGATGGCCATCTGTCAGGGGTGCTTTGAATGCAATTTTCCTGCTTCTTGGCAGGGGGTTTCACTGGATGGCCCATGGGGTCTCTTCCAACTCTATGATTCTATGAGAGAGAGAAACTGGAGTGTATTTTTTCTGAAACGTCTCATGAGCTTAATCTGGTACTAGTTACAAATTCCTGAACAGTATATATATTTAGAGGCTTTTTGGTCTTTAATGTCCAGCATAGGCCTGGCCAGAGCTTGGAAAAGTTCCTTTTTTATTATAGAATCTACCAACCAGCACAGTCACTTTTCCAAGCTGTGTGTTTGCCCATGCAAACCACTCTTTAGCATCCAGCTCCACTGGATGGACTTCTCCCTTATTTTTTTTAAAGATAACTCTTAATCCTGAAGTTTGGTCATCCTTTTGCAGTCCTGGGCAGTCCAAGTATTTATAGATCAATACCAGCCCTTTGAATTGTCTGTTGGTTTAATGCTAATAGGTAATGTTAATGAAGAATCAACAGGTGAACAGAAGGAGGTGGGTATGTGCCAACTCTTTTTCTCTGTAATTCTGACTACATGGCTGGCCCCTTTCCTTCCAAACATGGCTTATTTTTGGTCTCATACCCTGACCGAGGAGAGTGGTAGCAAGCGGAATGCAGCAGAAAGATTGCACATCTTTCTTCTAATGAACAACAACAACAACATTTTTGTATCCCGCCTCCATCTCACCAAAGGGACTCAGGCAACTTACATGGGGACAAACCCAATCAACATAGTTAAAATAAACAACATCAAAAAACAATATAGAACAAACAACAACATAACACAGTATTAAAACAGCCATTTAGCAAACAACCAATGGCCCGAAATAGTAAATAGTAAATCTTTTTGTAATCTTTACCAAAGTCACCAGGCAAACACAGTTTGGGCAACTTCTTGTCAATTT
This sequence comes from Anolis sagrei ordinatus, assembly GCF_025583915.1. Classification (NCBI taxonomy): domain Eukaryota; kingdom Metazoa; phylum Chordata; class Lepidosauria; order Squamata; family Anolidae; genus Anolis; species Anolis sagrei. The sequence continues at coordinate 27,558,806 of NW_026847660.1, read as the reverse complement.
TATAATGCATCATTCCAGCCTGATTTGACATGTTTTTGCAGGTACTGTAGGCTAGAGATGAGCAGAAGGTAGATCTGGATCTGGAAGTTGGACCTTGAATGATTTGCAGTAAATTGGCAAGTATTTCTGATTCCCAACTGTTTAATAAGCCCAGCAGAACTATGTTGTTGGCATGAAAAAAAAGCTTGGTACAATGAGTTGAAAACAGCACAGAATGTTTATGAGTTCTATCCTGTTTGGTATCACAAAGTAGATTTTGAGGCTCAGAATTAATTTATTTCTAAGCATCTGTCTTTTCTTGTGTCAGGTTCTAGTTGGTGGTTCTTGGGGCTCTAGTGAACAGCAGAATACATTCTTCAAGTTTGAATTCCAAGCACGCCCATATGACAACACTAAATGAATTTCACGAGGGATCATCTTGACCTCTACTATCCCACCTACACTTGAAGATCATCTTAAAAAGCCAGATTTGTGGACTTAACTGTGACTTATGTGGTTTTTTTTAGTGTTACCTTCAAGCCCATCTGCCCCAGGACTGGCTCTACTGTTTGGCCTTCAGGTGGCAGATGCAGAGGGGCAATAATTGTAGTTCCTTAGGTTTTCTTCCTGAGGCCCTTAGCTAGTTGAGTCTGTTACATGACAGTTGATTGGGTCACCTGCCCTGAATCCCCTAAAGCAGCATTTCTCAACCTGGGGGTTGTGACTCCTGGAAGGTCACAAAGGGGTATCAGAGGGGTCACCAAACATTATCAGAAAACACAGTATTTTCTGTTGGTCATGGGGGTTCTGTGTGGGAAGTTTGGCCCAATTCTATCATTGGTGGGGATCAGAATGCTCTTTGATTGTAGGTGAACTATAAATCCCAGCAACTACAACTCGCAAATGTCAAGACTATTTCCCCCAAACTCCACCAGTGTTCACATTTCACATTTGGGCATATTGAGTATTTGGTCCAGATTCTTCACTGTTTGAGTCCACAGTGCTCTCTGGATGTAGGTGAACTACAACTCCAAAACTCAAGGTCAATGCCCACCAAACCCTTCCAGTATTTTCTGTTGGTCATGGGAGTTCTGTGTGCCAAGTTTGGTTCAATTCCATTGTTGGTGGAGTTCAGAATGCTCTTTGATTGTAGGTGAACTATAATTCCCAGCAACTACAACTCCCAAATGACAAAATCAATCTTCTCACAACCCCAGCAGTATTCAAATTTGAGGCGTATCAGGTATTTGTGCCAAATTTGGTCCAGTGAATGAAAATATACCCTGCTATCAGATATTTACATTATGATTCATAACAGTAGCAAAATCACAGTTATGAAGTAGCAACGAAAATAATTTTATGGTTGGGGGTCGCCACAACACGAGTAACTGTATTAAGGGGTCACGGCATTAGGAGGATTGAGAACCACTGTCCTAAACTGTTCTCTGCTATGATGGGAGATCATATTCCATTGCCAGTACTCAATTAAGGCTTCTGAATGTTGTGTGTATGAGCATACTGTCTTGCCTTTGGTCTCAGGTTGCAGAATGATTTGGGTTGGCAAATGTTGTAATGGAGAGGAACTTGTGTCCTTAAATCTCAGCTTTGTTGAGTGCAGAGAAGAATGAGGGGAGAGATGGGGGAGGATGAAAGAGAAAGAGAGAGACGCAAACGCCTGACTGCGACATTCTATCCCAAGCCAACAAAAATATCCCCTTGTCCCCGTGAGTTCCCATAAAACCTCTGGGGCTGCACATTTAGTGCAGTTGGTACACTGAGGACGCCTCCCTTTGATGATGTCTAATGAGCCTGCTATACAGATGGCATTCAGTGGGAGAAAATGGTACAGCTGGCATGTTTGGGGATTTTTGGATTGTGGCAATATAAATCAGGCTTGAGCAACCTGCTCGCTATAATGGAACCTCTCTGGAAACTTTGCATGAGCCAAGAGGGAGGGTAGGTAATTGGTATCTTTCAGGAAATTAGATGCAAGTTCCTCAATTGGCATAATTTTGCAACTTGGTGGGTAGAAGTAGCCAAAGTGCTCAACCACCGCTGGCGAGTGTTGAACCTCTCCTTTTCTACCTCCTCTTTCTCGCCTTTATAGTAGTACTCCCCAACTTGGCACCCTCCAGATGTTAGTTACAGGTCACACCATAACTGCCCAGTAATTGGTCATTCTGGCAAGGGATGGAGTTGTTATCTAACACATTTGGAGATCTCTGGATTGGAGCAGAGCTGGCTTAGATTGCCCCTTCTCTAAGGTTGAAGGGCAATTCCTCACTGTTGGTTTTTGTCAAGAGTCATCTGGTCAATTAATCTGGTACTAATTGTTTGGTTAGGACCACTTAGCTTCTAAGCATGACAGAGGAGCATATTTATTTATTTACAGTATTTAAATTCCACACTTCTCACCCCACAGGGGACTAAGATTGGATCATAATGCACATATATAGCAAACATTCAATGCCATAGACATACAACATATATAGACAGAGACACAGAGGCTATTTAACTTTCCAGCTTCATGAGGGCATGCTTTTTGAATTCCGGCCACCAGGGGAGCTGTTGCTTCACTATCCACTGGTGACACCGATGGAGTACTTCCTCATTCTTTTGCATGCTGCTAGAGAGTTTTATGGTGTCGTAAATTAGTTAAATTAGCCTCCCCGCATAAGCTGTACCTAAATTTCCTACTTGACAGATCCAATTGTCTTTCGGGCTGCAAAGGTTGACAGCAAGCTAGACAAATGGCCGGAAGCTCACTTGAACCTGGGCTGGCTTCGAACTCATGATCTCTCAGTCAGTAGTGATTTTAATGCAGCTGACTCTCAACCAGCTGCACCACAACCCAGTGATTGCATTATTCTTTGAGGTACTGTATAAAATTAGTGTAAGCCAAATTTGAGGACTTAAATAATTTAAAGTTGTCAGATTATGTCTGATCTTGGAAGCTCAACTCTGGTTAGTACTTGGATGTGAGACCACCAACAAATCCCAGGAACTGAAGATGATATTTCCAAGGAAGAAAATGGCAAAACTACTTTTGGAGTATTCCTTGGCCCCAAAAAAACCTTGTTAAATTCATGGGGTGGGCATAAGTCGACAGGAGACTTGAAGGCACAGACTCACACAATCTAAAATGAACCTCAGACAAGTGCTCACTCTGCAGCATGCATGTGCTCAAGGTCTTCAGATTGAAACTGAACCACAGGTGGCTGTCTAAACCATCCTTAATTTGAAATATTCTTGTTCTGCCTCCAAAAATACGAACAAGCAAGAAAACTGGACAGCCTTTGAGATCATGAGTTGGAGGGGAGATAAAACTGAATTTATGTTTCGTCTCACTTGCTGTCAGATTTCTAAGCCTTTGGTAGGGAGTGCCAATACATTTTCAGGCTTATCCCTGCAACAACAGGGGCTCAAAACTTAGCCTTCTTAAAATGAAAGCTGGGATTCTCCCAGGACTTTGCAGAGAGCTGCCTCAGGGCTACATAATGCCGGAGGGCTCTTTGCAACCCTCCCGCGGTGAGGATGCTGTCAATTCCTGTGTTAATATCATTAGGAAATTAAAATGGGGATGACTGTAATTATGGATAATCACAGGTGGAAGGGCACCACCCACAATTAGAAGGATGGCTTTTGATGGCATTGCCACACTGATCATGTTCCCTTGGGGAAGTGCTTGGGTTGTTTTGTTTTGCTTCCTCAGCTGCTAAATCTGGTGGATTTTCTTCTCTAGGTAGGATAACTGCATTTTAAAACCAGATCAGATCCTTTTACATAAAGGGCAGAGTATCCTTGAAACCTCAATAGCCAGGTGTGCTGCAGAATTCCCATTTTGTGCTGAATTTTTTGACATAGATATTGAGCAAAGAATTTATCCAGGCTACATACTTTACTGACTTGGAGTGGTCCATTTTCACTCCAAGTCAGTGAAAATGGGTTAAGCCCATGTACCGGCAGGACTGAAGACTGACAGGTCGGAGGTTCGAATCCGGGGAAGGCACAGATGAGCTCCCTCTGTCAGCTCCAGCTCCCCATGAACGGACATGAGAGAAGCCTCCCACAAAACATCCAGGCATCCCCTGGGCAGTGTCCTTGCAGACGGCCAATTCTCTCACACCAGAAATGACTTGCAATTTCTCAAGTCGTTTCTGACACGGGGGAAAAAGCCATTTATTGAGATTTGGTTTTGCCCATTATATGAACAGGGAGACTACATCAGGAATTCTGTATCCAAAATACCCAAAACATAGGGTGAAAGTGTGCAAGCATGAAAACAAGCTTAAAACTAGAATGCATGGAATCACGTAGAGAGGCAGCCCAGCTGGATAAAATGAACAGAGATGTGTCACGGGGAAGCATTCTAATGGGCTGCTTGCCTTTGCTGCAATTAATTTGATTGATTGGTTGATTGATTGAAGACATTTCATTCCTGTTTTTCATTCTTAAAATCTCCAAGTAATTTACAATATTGCAACTGAGAAACATTCTCAGAATTGTAGAGTTGGAAGGGGCCCGATGGGCCATCAGCTCAAACCTCTGCTCAAGATAGGCTCTCCAGCCAGTGCATCCCTAGCAAGAGATGCTTCGACAGAACGTTTAGACAACAGAAAGGCCCATGGGTCTTTCTGGTTGGGGATTCTGGGAGTTGTAGTCCAAAATGTAATAATCTGTTCAGCACATGTTTCAGTGAACAGAATAACTGCGGTTGCTTTTACTTAGGATCTGGACCATTGGTCATAACTGCGAGTTCTGTGATAACTGTCACTCCTTTTCATTCTGTTTCAACTCTTGTTTAGGATATTGGGAGGTGTGGAGAGACATTACAAATGACGAGCAATATAGTAAAAGATCTGGAAACCATTCCCTACAAGGAGAAGCTTAGGGAGTGAGTATGTTTAACCTGAAAAAGCAAAAGCCAAGAGCTGACCTGATAGCCATGTTTAAATAATCGAAAGGATGTCATATTACTGGATGAGCAAGGCTGTTTTCTCTAGAGACAAGGACATGGTGCAATGGATTCAAACTGCAGGAAAAGAGATTCCACCTAAGTAAAGGTAAAGGTTTTCCCCGGATATTAAGTCTAGTCATGTCCGACTCTGGGGGTTGGTACTCATCTCCATTTCTAAGCCGAAGAGCCGACGTTGTCCATAGACTCCCCCAAGGTCATGTGGCCGGCATGACTGCATGGAGTGGGGTTACCCTCCCACAGAAGCGGTACCTATTGATCTACTCACATCTGCATGTTTTCGAACTGCTAGGTTGGCAGAAGCTGGGGCTAATAGCGGGACCTCACTCCGCTCCCCAGATTTGAACCGACGATCTTTCGGTCAGCAAGTTCAGCAGCTCAGTGGTTTAATCTGCTGTGCTACCAGGGGCTCCTAAATATTAGGAAAAAATGCTGATGGTAGGAGTTATTCAACAGTGGAATGCACTGCCCTAGAGTATGATAGAATTTTTAAGCAGAGGTTAGATCGCTGTCAGTGGGAAGTCCTGTAATTGCATATTCCTGCATGGCAGGGGGTTGGACTGGATGGCCCTTGTAGTCTCTCCCATCTCTGTTGTTCTGTGAGTCTGTAAAGGATTTCACACCACACCTTGCTCATGCAGCATGGCTCTTCCTCACTCAGAACCTCATTGCTTTCTCTCCATGTGCACATGTTTGTTCTTGGCCTTCTTCCCAACCAGCTCTTTGCTCAGTATCGATCACACCCACCAGCTGATCTCCCCCTGGTTATTTAGCTCTCAACGGAGCCGATTGGCTGGATAATTAATTTGCTGCTTAATTAACTCACTTTGAGATGGGATCCCTTTTCCCCCCACCCCCCGATCATCTGCGGTTTCACTTGCGTCTGCCCACATAAGCTTGGAAATCATATTTCAAACCCCTTTAGCTGCCAGCACTTCATATTTAGAGCTTTGTTATTACTCGTTTGCCACTCAGGCCCCTTTCTTCCTTCTTCCCTTTCCGTTCCCACTGTCCTTCAAAAATTTCTGTCTCACACCTTCTCTCCCAAAGGAAAGAGCTGGGCTGGGACTCTTGAGCATGTTTACATTAGTCTGCCTCTGTCTTTGCTGTACTGACATTGTGGGGAACGGTTTGAAGTAGTTCAGTGCTCAAGGGCTGACACCACACTCTCCATGTGAGCTCCGTAATTGCATCAATGACTCTGCTGGTTCAGACTCCATGGCTGAATTGCATCTTGGCGCATACTAGCTGGATAGTACATTATCACCTATAGCATATTGACAAAGAGCCCAGCTGAGACATACCAAAAGCTAGTTAACTGGTTGCAGAATGGCCAACCAGAGGTCTGTGGAAAGCTCTCAGGTAGGAGAACGTGTATTTGTTTATTTCTTTATTTACAACATTTCTACCCCACTTTTCTCTACCCCAGAGGGGACTCAAGGCAGCTTTCGATGCCTTCAAACAATGTACAGTTAAAATAAATAGAATTATAAAACATATTAAAACATTTAAACATGTAAAACAAGTTCTTCACTGTTAACCACATTGTCCAAAGTCATAGTCTGGGACATTCCATAATAATAATAATAATAATAATAACAACAACAACAACAACAACACTTTATTTATACCCCGCTACCATCTCCCCAAGGACTCGGTGCAGCTTATGAGAGGCCGAGCCCAAAATACAACAATACAAACAATAACAATAACAATACAAGCAATAACAATAACAATACAAACAATTTAAAACAATAAGCAATTCCAATGGTCATTGTACATAATTCCATATTTACTTATTGCAGGAGATCTTCAAAGGCTTGATCAAAAAGCCATGTTTTTATTTTCTTACAGAAGATTGGGAGGGATGAGGCTGATCTAATATCCCTAGGGAGGGAATTCCACAGCTGAGGGGCCACCTATCAGAAGGCCCCGCCAATTGCGCCTATGAAGGAGGCGGGACCAAGAGCAGAGCCTCCCCAGATGATCTTAAACTCCGAGATGGTTCATTGGGAGAGATCTGCTCAGACAGGCAAGCTGGGCCAGAACCGTTTAGAGCTTTATAGGCTAACGCCAGCTCTTTGAATTGTGCCTGGTAGCAGACTGGCAGCCAGTGGAATTGAAATAATAGAGGAATTGTATGTCCTCTTTACACCGCTCTGGTGAGCAATCTGGCTGCCGCCCACTGGACCATTTGTAGCTTCCGAACAGTCTTCAAAGGCAACCCCATGTTGTGTGCATTGCAGTAGTCTATTTGGGATGTAACCAGAGCATGGACTACTGTGGCCAAGTCTGTACATCTGTGTTTATGCAAAAATAGGGTCAAAAAGAGAAGTGGTTTTCTCCTGATTAGATGAGATTACAGCTATTCCCCTGTATTTGTGGATTCTTTCATAAATGTAGTTATATGTAGATTGCTGTATTTTCACCCCCTCCATTGCTACTCTATCCACAATAGTCAGTAAAAACATGGACCATCTTCCTTTCCAGCTAGACTGCTCTTCTAACCCACATCCTTCATTTACATTGTATCATCCATTCCTCTGGTGTTAGTTACATCACAACAAAACAATGCAATACAAAGGTAACAGGTAACCACACCAGTGTATAAGTATTTGGTGTGTTTGTAAGTCCTCCAGTACGATTCTATGGTCAACCATATAATCTTCCTGGAGGACCTACAAATGCCTAGAGAAGCTTTCTCCCAAGTAGAAATTTGCAATTTTTATTTATATTCACAGTTTCCTCACTTTTGCAGGGATCCACTGCCCCTAACCCAGTCATGGACAAATGTCGGCCCTCTAGGTGTTTTGGACTTCAACTCCCACAATTCCTAACAGCCTCAGGCCCTTTCCTTTTCCCCCCTCAGCCACTTAAGCATTTACTTTGCAAATGCATGTATGCTAGGATGTGCATGCCCAAAAATCATGGTCTTTTGTGCAAACCATAATGCTATTGTGGAAAACCACATTTATTTATTTTTTAAATTCAAAATTATTTTGGGAAAAAATCCCAAATTGTATGGCAATAGGTATTTCAGTGAGACTGTAGGATTATTTGGTTGTTTTTTGTTTTGTTTTTTTTTTGTTTTTGGTGCAAGGGGCGACTTGAGAAACTGCAAGTCGCTTTTGGTGTGAGAGAATTGACCGTCTGCAAGGACGTTGCCCAGAGGACGCCTGGATGTTTGGATGCTTTACCATCCATGTGGGAGGCTTCTCTCATGTCCCCCCATGAGGAGCTGGAGCTGACAGAGGGAGCTCATCCACACTCTCCCTGGATTCGAACCTCCTCTTCAATCCTGCCAGCACAAGGGTTTAACCTATTGCGCCACTGGGGGATCCTATGTGAATTGGTAAAGTGAGATCAGATAATGAAAAATAAGACGCAACCTTGCATTTCCTCTTGGGAACCAGCAAGCAAACCTGAAGTAAAATAAGATGAAAGTAAAGTTAGACGTAACTTAATATACACTGCATCAGATCAATAGTCCTAGTGCCCTTAACTGGCAATTGTTCTCTCTCTAGCATGACAATGCCAATTGTCACTGCTTCAGTTTCATGCTCAAGTATGAATGCTCCCATACTAAAAACACAGGCACATGGCAATTGAGGCTGGCAAATATACACTAAAAGCATGTATGTAAAATACATGGATGCGGCAACTGAGAAATAATCCAGAGCCTAATTATGTCTTGATGGATCAGATCCATGTCTACCTGATCCAGAGGCAGACAGAAGATGGATCAGAAGTTGTCTTCTGAGTGGGTTGACTTTAGCTTTCAGGATGCTTTGAAAAGGATGTGCAAGGAATTCATTTACAATAGCTGAAGGATAGTAAACACACCTGCAAATTAAGTAGTCAAACCTCGATATTTGCTAATGGTTTACCACTCTCAGCCTTGGTTTATCCCATTTGTCAAACAGGCATATTGCTCAATTTATCATTGATGTGGCCTGTGTTCAGATCTGCTGCCTGATTTTAGAAAATTAGTATTATTGGTTGTTGTAGGTTTTTTTCGGGCAATATGGCCATGGTCTAGAGGCATTCTCTCCTGACGTTTCGCCTGCATCTATGGCAAGCATCCTCGGAGGTAGTGAGGTCTGTTGGAACTAGGAAAAAGGGTTTATATATCTGTGGAATGACCAGAGTGGGAACAAAGGACTCTTATCTGCTGGAGCTAGGTGTGAATGTTTCAACTGACCACCTTGATTAGCATATAATGGCCTGACAGTGCCTAGAGCAAACTTTTGTTGAGAGGTGATTAGATGTCCTTGTTTGTTTCCTCTCTGTTGTTGTGCTGTTGTAATTTTAGAGTTTTTTTTAATACTGGTAGCCAGATTTTGTTCATTTTCATGGTTTCCTCCTTTCTGTTGAAATTGTCCACATGCTTGTGGATTTCAATGGCTTCTCTGTGTAGTCTGACATGGTGGTTGTGAGAGTGGTCCAGCATTTCTGTGTTCTCAAATAAAATGCAGTGTCCAGGTTGGTTCATCAGGTGCTCTGCTATGGCTGACTTCTCTGGTTGAAGTAGTCTGCAGTGCCTTTCATGTTCCTTGATTCGTGTTTGGGCGATGCTGCGTTTGTTGGTCCCTATGTAGACTTGTCCACAGCTGCATGGTACACGGTAGACTCCTGCAGAAGTGAGAGGATCCCTCTTGTCCTTTGCTGAACGTAGCATTTGTTGGATTTTCTTGGTGGGTCTGTAGATAGTTTGTATGTTGTGTTTCCTCATCAGCTTCCCTATGCGGTCAGTGGTTCCCTTGATGTATGGCAATTAGTATTATGCTTATGTGTATGGGATTGGGGCAGGTTGTTTGCTTTATTGTTTTGCTGAGGGTGGGGAAAAGTTCACAATCAGATGTAAAAATGTGTACCTAAAATTTGTATATGAGTGATGCCTTTGCTCATTCAGTGTGGGAAGTCATTGGCTTTGGTCCACAAACCTTTATTTGCATCAAGCTATGCAAATAGCTCAAGTACCTATGACAAAGCCATTGTTTTGTATATGGCCATCTGGTTGGAATAGCTCACCATTCTCATCCCATCCCCAGAAAGAGTTGGCCCATCAAGCCTAAATTCTTCCTACAATCATTATTGGGTTTTTTTTTACAGCAACCAGCCAGAATACTCTAAAATCACCGGATCCCATCAGCCCTAGCTTGTATTTGAATGGGTTATATTTCAGAGGAAGGAACTGGCAAAACAACCTCTGAGTATTCCTTGGCTAAGAAAACCTGTGAATTCGTGAAGGTGTCACAAATCAATAGGGATTTGAAGTCACATATGTATACACATGGAGCTCCCAGTGGTGCAGTGGGTTAAACCGCTGAACTGCTGAACTTGTTGACCAAATGGTCGGCAGTTCAAATCCAGGGAGTAGGGTGAGCTCCCAGCTTCTGCCAACTTAGCAGTTTGAAAATACGCGAATGTAAGTAAATCAACAGGTACTGGTCCAGTGGGAAGGTAATGGTGCTCCATGCAGTCATGCCAGCCACATGACCTTGGAGGCATCTATGGACAACGCCTGTTCTTTGGCTTAGAAATGGATATGAGCACCACCCCCCAAAGTCAGACACAACTAGATTTAATGTCAAGGGGAAACCCTTACTTTTACCTATATACACACATATATCCACAAGTTTAGATGGACTGGAACAGAGTTCTCCAATCTTGGCTCCCCAAATATCATTAGATGATTGCTTCCACCTCATAAGTGTACTTACTGTGCAGAATTGGGGATAATGAGAGTTATAGTCTGGCGTCATTGGGGATCCACAGTTGGGAAAGACTGCTTAGGAAGCTCACAAGTTAGAGATGAACCAGTGGAAAGATTTGAAAGCCAGGCAATTATTGTGACATCCTTCATAGCCCAGAGCTCCAAGGAGATTCCAGATATGCAAACTGCTGTCAGTCCAGGTCAATAAATAAATTCTATCTGTTTACAGACAGTCCCCGAGTTACAAACATCTGACTTACAAACAACTCATAGTTAAGAATGGGGGGTGAGACAACAGAAAGTGAGTGGAATCTACCCCTTGAAAAGGAAATTCACTCCTTAAGAGTTATTGTGGGGGGAAAGTGTCTCCGCTGAAGCTTTATCATCAATCCTTATTTCCATAACAAGCCATTTTTTTCAAAATCCAATTATCATAGGGACAGAAAGTTAGGTGAAATCTTCTGAACAGGGACACAGATGGCAAAACAAACACCAAGGGGCATTAACTCTTCCCTATGCTATCCAGAACTTATATGTGTTGTACCTATTCCAATTTACATACAAATCCAATTTAAGAACAAACCTAGAAAACCTGTCTTGTTCGTAGCTTGGGGACTACCTGTATTGTCTTCTTTAAGCAGGGCTTTTGCAAAGCTAATGAGTCTGAACAATTGAAGAATAGCCATTGCATCACTTGGCAAATCCAAGAGAAATTGCTCAACAGCCCTATATTATTGCTGAGGAAACCACCCCGCCCAGAGCTGCAAGGATTACAGCTAAGCTCAGATGGAACAGCGAAGCTTGAAGAGGGTGGCAAATAATGTCATGGTCCTTGCTCATCGAAAACACTTGTCACTTTGACCGAACGAACCTGGTTGGACTGCAGAATGGCCCTGCTTCCCACAGCATCTCACTAAAGCTCTGCTGGGAATGGTTTTTAAGAAAACTGCTGTTTGGAGGTAACTGCCTCTTCTTGCCGCTGTTGCCTCCAAGCCACTTGGTATTCAGAGCTGGTTCCATTTAGCAGCAATGATATTCAGGAGGTCCTATTTATCGGTAATGATAAGTAGCCACTGGTAGATTTGCCATCCTTGGATTTCTCGTATTCATCTGCAATCTACTTTTACTGAGACAGGTGTTGCTTTCAACGTTTTCCTCTCAACATGCATTTCTGTCCTCCTGTGTTTGCATCCCAAGTACAAAATGTGATTTGAAGAGTAGCTAGATGAAATACTTCATTATTATTGAGCTTTTGTTTTTATTTTTGCAAGCCATGCTGTGGATTCAATCTGAGGCCTCCCACATACTAGGACTGTTCCCTGCCACCAAGACAATTCTGCCCCCTCTTAAACACCTCTCACATGGAGATAATTGCATAGACTGATTGTTCTAACAAGATTTTTTTTTAGGCACGGAAGAGACTTGTGGGAGGAACCTGGTGTCTTAAGCTTGTCACATAGGAGGCATAGCTCATTGTTGCCTGGACTCACAAATCCTTCCCCCCATTGTTTCCTTCAGAACTGGAGAGAGTTACCTTTTTGGAAGGCAGTTTTCTCTATCCTGCAGCCAGCTGGTTGGAAGGGGTCTGGAAATTGTGCCCCCCAAAAGTAACTTTACTAAGATCTGGTTCCTCAGGAGGAAATGCCTTCTTCTTTTGCCAAATCAACACCTCCTGAAGCTTTTAAAAGGAAAGAATGGTCTAATCTGCATATCTGCAGGGAGAAACTTAACAATTAGATCTGAATATATAACCTGAAAGCTCAAAGGACAGGATGCAAAAGATACAGCCTAAGGTAGAAACAGCGCCATGGCAGAGAACATATTCTATATGCAAAAATGTGGAGGTCCAATTAAGAGCATCAAGGAGAAAGAAAAGTACTTCCAGTCAAAGCAAACAATCCTATGCTAGATCAGAAATGGGTCCAAATTCCCATTAGGAAAGAAATTAGGTAGCAATGGAGGCTCTGGCCCACGAATGGCTGAGGCTAAAAATGCCAATACGGTTCTAAACTGCAGCAATAGGCATATAGAATCTAGATCAGCATTTCTCATCCTGGGGATCGGGACCCCTGGGGGGTCGTGAGGAGGTGTCAGAAGGGTCGCCAAAGATCATCCTAAACACAGTATTTTCTGTTGGTCATGGGGTTTCTGTGTGGTAAGCCTGGCCCAATTCTGTCATGGGTGGGGTTCAGAATGCTCTTTGATTGTAAGTCAACTATAAATCCCAGCAACTCCCAAATGGCAAGGTCTGTTTTCCCCAAAACTCCACCAGTGTTCACATTTGGGCATATTGAGTATTTGTGCCAATTTTGGGCCAGATCCATCATTGTTTGAGTCCATAGTGCTCTCTGGATATAGGTGAACTACAACTCCAAAACGCAAGGTCAATGCCCACCAAACCCTTCCAATATTTTCTGTTGGTCATGGGAGTTCTGTATCCCAAGTTTGTTTCAATTCAATTGTTGGTGTAGTTCAGGATGTTCTTTTATTGTAGGTAAAATATAAATTCCAGCAACTACAACTCCTAAATGATAAAATCAAGCCCCTCCCAACCTCACCAGTATTCAAATTTGGGCATATTGGGAATTTGTTCCAAATTTGGTCCAGTGAATGAAAATACATCCTGAATATCAGATATTTACATTACAATTCATAACAGTAACAAAATCACAGTTATGAAGTAGCAATGAAAATAATTTTATGGCTGGGGGTCACCACAACATGAGGAACTCTATTAATGGGTCGTGGCATTAGGATGGTTGAGAACCACTGGTAATAGCCCCACTCTATTCTGCTTTGGTCAGATCTCAACTGGAACATTGTGTCCAGTTCTAGGTATCACAATTCAAGAAGGATATTGACAAGCTAGAACTTGTCAGGAGAAGGGTGATTTGGAGCCAAGCACTATGAGAATTGGCTTAGGGAGCTGAGTATGTTTAGCTTGGAGAAAAGAAGGCAGAGAAGGGACATGATAGCCATGTGAAGGATGTCACATTGAGGAGGGGGCAAGCTTGTTTTCTGCTGCTCTGGAGACTAGAACATGGAGCAATGGATTCAAACTGCAGGGAAAGAGATTCCTTCCTAAACACTAGGAAGAACTTCCTGGTGGTAAGAGCCATTTGGTAGTGGAATATGCTGCCTCAAAGTGTGATGGAGACTCCTTCTCTGGAAGTTTTTAAGTAGAAGCAGGATGGCCATCTGTCAGGGGTACTTTGATTATATGTGCTTCTACATGGTAGAATAGGGTTGGACTGAATGGCCCTTGTGGTCTCTTCCAATTCTATGATTCTAGGTGGGGGCAAAACAAAATGTGGGGAGCAGATTCATTCTTGCCGGTTTGGCCATTTCCCCACCAGGAATAGTTCTGTGCATATCATCTCAAGAATAAGCTCCAGTATAACAGCTTTCAGTCATTCAAAGCATAGCTTAGTTGCATGCAGTTGCTGCCTTGGTAATCTGCTAAATCAAGACTACAGATTAAGTTTTTTGCAGGGTTTTATTGCTGTTATGTCCCTTTAAGTAAATTTCAATTTATGGTAACCCTAAGACAATTTGTTCAGAGGGTTTGCCATTGTGTTCCTCTTAGGGTGACTCTTTCAGGATTCAAATGCTGGTCTTCCACACTTCTAGTCCAACACTCAAACCATTAAACCACATTGGTTTATGTGAAGAATGCAAAGAACTTTCCAAGTTCTGCATGTATATCAAAAATTGTAGTTTGAAATCACACGCAACATTAGACTCTGATGTCTTTGTGCAGGTGTTGCAGATCTATTGGTAGTGAAACTTGCTCTGGATTGGGCTCACCCAACTTTAGCAAAATCCAAAATGAAAGACAGCTTGTTGTCTGCGTCTAATTGTGATAGTACTGCCACCGCTTCCTCGTGTCATTAGCAAGCTCAGTGAGGTAGAGACACAGCAGAAAACAGGGCGAAGGACCTCAGGCCTTGAGCTGACCATGGCAGAAGCAATCAATTAACTCTGTGTCTGTTTCCCTTTCTGAGACAGCTTTCTAAAACTCCTACAATCTATCCTTCACTGTTTTGCTTTCCAGTGTAGGTCTTTGTAATTTTAGACTTTTCCTTTTGTTTGAGGAATAGAGCACAGGCAGAACGTGCTAAAAAAACAAATGGATGTTGGTGTGTATGTGCATCTGTTTTTGTTTTTGTTTTCGCCTGTCTTGACAAAAATCAAGACAATTGGCAACCTCAGCCCAGACCTATTCTTGGATTTTGCCTGTGTCATCAACTTACAGTTTCACCACAATCGTCCATCTGCTCTCCATGGTTATGAAGGATTCATCATCAAGGATACTTCAAGGCAGTTGTCAAGGGGTGAGAGGGTCATGAGTTTTAGTTTTTGCGTGCTTTTGAGACACTTAGAATAGGAAAGTTACCTGAATAGACTTTAATGGCTTCAACACACTCAAAACCTCACTACACTAGAGAATGTATTCACTTTATATCCGATTGCTGCCTCCTCCAGAATTCTGGGGTTTGTAGTTTAGGGAGGAGCCTTTAACAGCCTCATTAAACTACAAACCCAAGAATTCTGCAGGAGGAAGAAACCAGATTTAAAGTGGATTCATTCTCTAGTGTGATGGGGTAAATACTCACATCATTATGTAGAGAGTAGATTTTTGCCAAAGTTCACAAAAGTTGATGTTTTGGACTACAAATTCCAGTTTGGATAAGGATACCCTTGAGTGTTATCGTGAAAAAAAATGTAACTTTTCCAAACCCTGTTTTTCTCCCTATTCTTTCAATGCACAATCTAATACATGGAAAGAGAATACATACTCTTCAGATGTGATTAAACTGCATCTTCTGGAAGATGTAATCCTATGATTTTGGAGAGGCATACATTCCTCACTCAGGATCAAATCCATTTGTTTCTGGGATGTTCAAATAAACACCTCCCTAGAAATGTAGACATTTTCCATAAACCCAAAGTTGGCCAAACTCCCTAGCAACTCTCCATGCTGTGTAAATGTGAAGAATTCCTCTGTGCACCCAGACCTGAGATGATTGAAGAACTGTGGGAACTACAGTCCAAAACACCAACATTTCCAAGCTGTAGCCTGGATATCGACACAGTGTGTTCTATTCCGCGCAAGCAGAAAATGTGATCTGATCCTTCATCCAGCTGTTAATTCTTTCAGCCTTTGTTGTTTTTATGTATTTATTGTTAATACTGTTTGATATGAACTGCATGGGAAATGTGTACTGAAGGGCAGTAGATCAATTCACTCGATCAATATATCTGCATGCACACAGACCTCCTTCATGTTAATGTGAGATATGCTGAATGCTGATGCTGGGTCCAAAAGGCACATAAGAAAGGTATTTGTAAAGAACATGATCCCATCCCCATCACATACTGTATTTATTTATTGCAGGAGATAAAAGGTAAAGGTTTCCTCTTGACATTAAATCTAGTCAAGTCCAACTCTGGGGGGTAGTGCTCATCTCTATTTCTAAGCCAAAGAGCTGGCATTGTCCGTAGATGCCTCCTAGGTGATGTGGTCAGCACTGTTACCTTCCCGCCGAAGCAGTACCTATTGATCTACTCAAATTTGCATGTTTTCAAACTGCTAGGTTGGCAGAAGCTGGGGCTAACAATGGGAGTTCACCCTGTCCTGCAAATTCAAACCACCAACCTTCCGGTAAGCAAGTTTTGCAGCTTAGTAGTTTTAAACACTGCACCACCATGGCCCCATATTGCAGGAGATAGTTGTCTGAATATTCCTGTAGTGGGTTATACCCTCAAGAAAATGTAACTTGTGTATGTGATTTCAACTTTCCTGTCCACTTATGACAACCCCATTAATTTCATCGAGTTTTCTTAGGCAACGAAGGTGGTGTTGCCAGTCCCTTCTTCTGAAATATGGCCTACAGCATCTGGTATATGTTGGTGGTCTCTCATCCAAGTACTGGTTGGTGGTCTCACATTCAAGAGCTGATCTTAGCTTTCAAGATTAGAAGGGGTCTGGTGCCTCTAGGGTATTTAGGCAGACCAACTCTGGAACTGGCTGGCTGTGCTGAACCATTGGCTCCAGTGCCACGACAAGGCGGTGATCCTTTGCTGGAGAGGCCTGGCGTATTCAGATGTAAATACTAGTCATTGGATATTTTACCCTTGCTCTATTTTACAGGATGATGCCTTCTTCTCTATTGGGTTTGAGTTGGAGAATTTGTGAAATGTGTATGACTTCCAGAAACCTAGCTTTGCCATGAGAAATCTCCTTTTCACCAGATTCTTAGTGGGGAGGGAGCTTAGGCAATGTATCAGCCACACCAGGATAGGCCAAAAGACTTTAGAAAATGATTTCACTTCAACATCATCAGTTCAGCTTCCTTGTCAATGGGGCAAGAACCCATCCCAGGTTTAAGTCTGCACTTTAAAGCAGTGGTTCCCAACCTTTGGTCCTCCAGGTGTTTTGGACTTCAACTCACAGAAATCCGAGCAAACTTACCAGCTATTAGGAATTGTGAGAGCTGAAGTTCAAAACAGCTGGAGGACAAAGGTTGGGAACCACTGCTTTAAATGAACTATCTGAGATTATGAATGTTAAGAATAGCATTCAGCACCTTGGAGACTTCCTTTACAATAGCCTATAAAGCTCTAAACGGTTCCGGCCCAACTTACCTATCTTGTATCTCTCCTTACGAACCATCTAGTAATTTAAGATCGTCTGGGGAGGCCCTGCTCTCGATCCTGCCTTCACAGGTGTGTTTGACGGGGACGAGAGACAGGGCCTTCTCAGCGGTGGCCCCTCA
Organism: Anolis sagrei ordinatus; assembly: GCF_025583915.1. Classification (NCBI taxonomy): domain Eukaryota; kingdom Metazoa; phylum Chordata; class Lepidosauria; order Squamata; family Anolidae; genus Anolis; species Anolis sagrei. The sequence goes on along the minus strand of NW_026847660.1, from coordinate 27,541,357 downwards.
GCTGTGGAACTCCCTCCCCAGGGATATTAGATCGGTCCCCTCCCTCTTGACTTTCCAGAAAAAAGTAAAGACCTGGCTCTTTGAACAAGCTTTTGGAAATGCAGCATAATAGATAAATATAGCACTATGAAAGAGTGAACATGGAATGGCTTAGATGATGCTAATGGAAAATGGGTTTAACTAGAAGCCATTGGTGATTATATGCTTTAAATGTTTTTTATATGGTTTTTATATGGATTTTTATTATGTCATGTTAAATGTTTTAATGGCATTTATGACCGTTGTGGCATCAAATTGTTTCCAAATTGTAAGCTGCCTCGAGTCGCCTTTGGGCAGAGAAAGGCGAGGCAGAAATATGGTAAATAAATAAATAAATAAATTCACACTAAAATCTAGAGTCCTCAGTTCAGTGACATAGGAGCTGCCAGGAGTCTGGTATTTTGCTTTCTATGCATGGGATGTTAAAGATGGCTACAGCTGGAAATAATGCAGGAATGGTGTTTCCTGACATTGGATACCCCCATTTTGTTGGACTTTACCTTGGGAAGTCCTGATGAATACTGCCAAAGGTCAAGGATTCTAGGGATTAGGGCCTATTGACGTCTGAGGACCCAAGGCTGAGTACTGCTTGTATTGAGCAAATCAGGGCTGGAGCTATCATTAGACAGAATGAGACAGCGACTGTTGGCAGAGATTTTGCATGTCATGAAAAGCTTGCAGATGGTTGGCTATTTAATTTATTCATATTTATTTTTTTACTGTCAAGGGGCCAGGGAGATGTTTGTGAGATCTTTTGCCTCGTGTGCCAAAATAACTTGGCTGGATTGAAGTAGGATGAACCTTGACTTGAGAACCGGACAAATCACTGGCTACTCTTCCTGCAGGCACCAAAATATCCGGAATAGACCCCAAAGAGCAGGCTCTGTCAGGGCAGCCTTCCCAAACCTGGTGTCCTGGACTACAGCTTCCAGTACCACAGCCAGCACAATTTTGAGGTTGGTGTGAGTTGTAGTCCAACCCATCTGGAGGCAGTGGCTTCATAGTGGATGAAATCAAACATGGTCTGGCTCCTAAACCCTTCTGGTCCCCCCCTTCAAAACCTGCCATGCTTCCCAGTTTTTTGTTCCTACAGCCTCCAGCCAGCTTTCTACTACCATGTAACTACATACCTATTCCTTTCACTTATTGAAAGAGCAACGGCGTGATTCTTTTCTTAATGATGGTGCTAGAATTCTCAAGCACAGACTTCATAGCACTTCAGCTAAACTACAAATCCCAGAGTCTTGTAGGATGGAACCACGACAGTTAAAGCAAGATAAAATTATTATGATAATGTGGATAAAATATACTGTTATGCTCCTTGTATAAAAATAGTTGTGTTTGGATATTTGACCAATAGGATGGGAAAAGATCCATTGAGAAAACCGTGACCAAATAATTGTGTGTGTGTCTGTGTGTGTATATGCATATTTGTGTGTGTATGTGTGCAGGGGCGGCTCAACCCATTACGTAAAGTAAGCATTTGCAGTATAGTTGATTTTGCCCAGGGGCGCTCTTGAGGTGCTCTTGGGGGAAAATAGACCTTGACATATGCGAGTTGTAGTTACTGGGATGTATAGTTCACCTACAGTCAAAGAGCAGCATTCTGAACTCCACCAATGATGGAATTGAACCAAATATGGCACACAGAACTCCCACGACGAACAGAATATATATATCAGTGATTGTTTGGGGGGGGGGGCTCCAAAATAATGTTTGCTTACCGTTGAAAATTACCTAGGGCCGCCTCTGTGTGTGTGTGTATGTGTGTGTGATTGTTTTAAGCAGGGACTGATGATATTCCTCATGTTGGACTCCAGCTCCCATAAGTCATTTAGGAATGATAAGAACTAGAGTGTTAACTAGAGTGTTATCAACCTCTGGAGATAGCATAAGTGTTCTAGGCCCCTTCTACACTTCCATATAATCCACATCTTCTTTGAATTGGATTATATGAGTCTACACTGCCATATAATCCACTTCAAAGCAAATAGTGTAGATGTTATATGGCAGTAAAGGGGCCCTAGTTTAGTTTTTTACTCTATGTTTCTCAAGCTTTGGTTATCCAGATGTTTTGAATGTCTACTCCCAGAATCCCCTGACAACAAAGCCAGGTTATTTGATTTGAACTGGATTAAATGGCAGTTTAGACTCATATAATCCACTTAAAAGCAAATAATGTGGAATATCTGCTTTGATAATTTGGATTATATGGCAGTGTAGAAGCGACCTCAGTCAATGGTTCAGGGGTTCAAGGAGTTGAAGTCCAAAACATCTGGGGAAAGAAAGGTTTGAGAACCTCTGTTCTATGAGGATACACACACACAAGTGCAGGTACACACATACATTAATCAACAAGAAAATTTGATACCTGATCCTTTTAAAAAAAAAACAAAACAAAAACAACTAACCATGTTTCTTATTTTGTCGTTAAATGCTGAAATCAGCTTTTCAAAAAGTGAGAAAGTTTCCAGACCTGAGTCCAATCATCAAAGCAGACAGCCAGACTGTACTGAGTGGGCACACTCCTTGATTCTTGCTTCTTGCAGCAAGCAAAGATGAGTCACAGGCGCTGCTAGTCAATTACATGCCCCCTCCTCCCCATCCCTCCCAGATCCTTGGATTCTGCTTTGGAGATATCTGTACTCACCACAGGTGGCAAAACAGGGGTGTTTTATTATGATTCTTCCTTTGCCCCCAAACCACTGTAAAGCCAGGATAACAATTTGAGAAACATTCTTGATTCTGAGCATCCACCCTAGTGTCTTGTAAGCAACATACTATTGGGCCATGGTATTTGTAGGATTCTGGGAGGTGTATCTCCCCTAAACAAATAAATTGCCCATAGTCTTCAACCTGAGAAGTCAGCCAAAGCAGAGCACCTGATGAACCAACCTGGACACAGCATATTATCTGAGAACACAGAAATGCTGGACCACTTTAACAACTAACATGTCAGGTTACACAGAGAAGCCATTGTAATCCACAAACATGTGGACAATTTCAACAGAAAGAAAGAAACCACGAAAATGAACAAAATCTGGCTACCATTATTAAAAAAAACCTCTAAAATTATAACAGTAAATAAAAAAACTCAAACACAGGGGGACTCCAGACAAGAAACAATCAGGAACACCTAATCATCTCTCAACAAAGGAATTTCCCAGGCAGTAACAAGCCACACCTAAAAACTGTCATCAAATGCTAATCAAGGTGGCCAATTGAAACAATCACACCTAGCTCCAACAGACAAGAGTTCTTTCTCCCACCCTGGACCTTCCACAGATATATAAACCCAATTTTCCTAGTTTCCAAGAAACACAACATGGCCATACAGCCTGAAAAACCTACAACAACCCAGTGATTCCGGCCATGAAAGCCTTCAACAATATATTGGCTTTAGCCTGCTCTGCCTTTTCCAAGTTCTGGACAGAGAAGTGAACAGAGGGTGCATCTACATTGTAGAATTAATACAATTTAATGCCACTTTAAATGTTATGACTCAGTGCTATGGAATCATGTTATGGGTAGTTTTACAGTGTCTTTAGCCTTCTCTTCCAAAGAGTGTTGTACATCACCAAGGTACAACTTTTATCATTCCATAGCATTGAGCCATGGCAAAGTAGTGTCAAGCTGCATTAATTCTACAATGCAGATATACCCAGTCTGTCTTTACTAGCATCATCATCATTGAACACCTCAGCAAGCGAGAGTCCAAAAGTGGCAGGCTAAAACCCAGAACCTCAATCAGTAGTTGAGACTGGATGAGAAACTCCCTCCAGGGCACACAGAAGACTGGGCGACCTGCAAGGTGCTGAACAGACTGTGCTCTAGCACCACGAGATGCAGAGCCAACCTTAAGAAATGGGGCTACAAAGTGGAGTCCATGACATGCGAGTGTGGATGAGAGCAAACCACAGACCACTTACTACAATGCAACCTGAGTCCTGCCACATGCACAATGGAGGACCTTCTCACAGTGACAACAAAGGCACTCCAAGTGGCCAGCTTCTGGTCAAAGGACATTTAGCATAATGCCATGTTTTTAACTTTGTTTGCATTTTAAAATATATTATAACTGTACCCTCAATTCACTTCTGACACGATAAACATATAAATTGTGCAATGTAAACAGAAGCACCTTCTATTTACTATGAGTGTGTGTGAGAGGCACTGTCTGACAGTATTTTATCCCTGCCAAATAATGGCTACTCGTGTATTGCTAAAAGGATGAAAACGTACTTAATAGAGAAAGAATGACAACAGTTTAATGATGGGGGGTCTTTCCACACTAGAGAATTATAGCACTATTATTTGAGGCACTGGCATGGCAACATCCTATGCAATCATGTGATTTGCCTATTAAAATTCTCAACCAGAGAGGTTTAATGTCCCCAAACTACAAATCCCAGGGTTCCCTAGGATGTTATGGCATATAAAGTGGAATCATAGTGCTATACTTGTTTGGTATGATAGAGCTGCAAGTGATCTTGTTCAGTTTGCTGTCCTACTCCTTACTGGCAATGTTGCAATTTGGTGACCATAACACCTAGCTTTCAGTTGCCATATGTAACCTGGAAGAAGTTACATTTTTTCTTTGTATTTCTCAGAATTCCCTAAACAGTATGGCCAGTGGCTGTCCTGTTTGCAGGCACCGCAGTTCGAAGAAGTAACTTTTCCATGTCGTGAATTATATGCCCAGAGCAACTTATCATGTTCTGTCTATCCCATTGTCATAAATCACACGTTTGTTTGTGCAAAGGCTGCCTTCTCTGCATGAGATGTCATTTGGCCACACGCCCCATTTCATATCAATTAAAGATGCATTACTTTATCATGTATATGCTTTACGAATTAAATGGATGGATCTTCCTTCTCCCTTGTCAGGGCTCCCTAAAGGCAGTTCGCAATTCACTTAAAAAGAACATGATGCAGGTTAAAAAACTGACTCCACAAGACAAGCGCTGGAGACGACGAAAACACAAAAATAGTAACAGACAGCAGACAAGGTCAACATAATAATAACAGTATTAGCCTGCTTTAAGAGCAACCAGATACAGTTCAACAATAGCCTTTAACCACCTCTAAATGCCCTGTGGGAATAGGAAGGACTTTAATGCTTTTGTAAAAAATGAGACGGGAGCTAACCTGATGAGTCCCCTAAGAGAAGGAGCTCCACAGATAGGCTCAATGGCATAGTGGATTTGCTGCTTGGCCCCATGCCTCCCAGTGCTTGGGAAAAGTTGCCTTGTGGACTACAGCTCCCAAAATTCCTCAAGCAAGTTAGCTATACTGATTTCGTGACTGTTCGTGCTCTGAAAAAGCAATTTCTCCAAGCTCAGCCTACTGAGTCCCCCTGGGGAGAGAGGGCAGAATACAAATAAAGTATTATTATTATTATTATTATTATTATTATTATTATTATTTGATACATAACAAGATTAGTACACAGTAAGCAAGATCACTATGCATTCTTTTGTATTTGATCACACGTTGGACACTTCCCATGTGTCTAGGATTGTGTGATGTATCGGCGAATAATGTGTGCAGATCCAAGTAGGGTGGCCTTTTGTTGGTAATTTTGTCAGCATTGCTCGTTTTTAAGTGCAGGCCAAGGTCTTTAGGCACTGCACCCAGTATGCCAGTCACCACTGGGACTAGAGTCTTTGGCTTGTTCCAGAGTCTTTGCAGTGTAATCTTTAAATCCTCATACCATGTAAGCTTTTCCAGTTGCTTCTCATCAAACCTGCTGTCACCTGGGATTGCAACATTGACGATCCATACTTATTTTTTCCCCACAATCATGAGTTCAGGAGTATTGTGCTCCAAAACTCTATCAGTCTGAATTTGGAAGTCCCAGAGTAGTTTGACATTTTCATTTTCTGTAACTTTTTCAGGCTTGGGATCCCACCAGTTATCTGTCATGGGCAGATGGTATTTGTGGCACAAGTTCCAATGGATCATCTAAGCAACAGTGTTATGCCTCTGCTTGTAGTGCATCTGCACAATCTTCTTGCAGCAAGTATGTGATTCATCATTTAAACTGCTTCCTTGCAGAGTCTACACTTGGAATCTTTCGTCGACGTTTCAATTCTGGCTTTGATGGCATTGGTTCTAATGGCTTGTTCTTGGTCTCCAGAAATAATAATAATAATAATAATAATAATAATAATAATAATAATTTATTCTTACTCCTGAACTGGAATCAGACCTCAAAACTCCAGGAATGTCATTAAACTAGCTGGGGGGTTCTGGGAATAATAGTACAATATGAAAGGTCTACCCGTTCAGTGTGAAATCTTACCTTTGGATGAGGAATGACAGAAATGGTTAACCTCTTACCAGACTCTCTGTATTGTAGTTCAAACAAGTAACGTTCCCCCCCGAAAAGGGCTATAGATGTGTGTAGGGCAGATAAGGAAACTGAGAATAAGTTATCCATGTGCCACAGATATGGGAGAGAAAATTTTAATTAGACATGAACCATTAACCCAATGGTTGGAACAGGTGGCCAAATGGATAGCATGGCTGGCTCTACTACAATGCAAACTGCCTTTGTTTTTTCCTGTACTGTGTTTATGTGTGTGTGTGTGGGGGGGGGATTATTGCAGGCCTATATTAACACAGGTGCAAGGGAATTATATAAAATGATTTATAAAACGGTTTAGTAAACAAGTTGAGCCACCTTCATGGGGCCTTGAATGTGAAAGACTAGGAGAAAGAAACTACAACACTTTCACGGATACTTCTTGTTCTTTGCCGCTGAGATTGTTAGACTGAGTTTCGAAGGTTCCCTTTCTGTACTAAGGGTCTCTTTTTAGAGAGATGAAGCAGGATAGAAATAAATATCACCATCATCTTGTAACGTCCTGAGACTTAGAGAAAGAAGTTGGTGCCAAAAGTTGTTGTCGACTTAAATCTACTACATCAGATGTATGTAGTATGTTGTATATGTAGGAGCCTTCACATAGCCTGTTGATTTATGGCAAGCCATGAATTTCGTTGGGTTTCTTAGTTATGGAACATTGAGAAATGGTTTGCTGTTGTCTTTCTCCAAAATATAGCCTACAACAGTGGTTCTCAACGTTCCTAATGCCACGACCCCTTAATACAGTTCCTCATGTTAAATTATTGTCATTGCTACTTCATAATTGTAATTTTGCTACTGTTATGAATCGTTATGTAAATATCTGATATGCAGGATGTATTCTTATTCACTGGACCAAATTTGGCACAAATACCCAATATGCCCAAATTTGAATACTGGTGGGGTTGGGATGGGAGGATTGATTTTGTCATTTGGGAGTTGTAGTTGCTGGGATTTATAGTTCACCTACATTAAAAGAGCATTCTGAACTACACCAACAATTGACTTGAACCAAACTTGGCACACAGAACTCCCATGATCATACTGGAAGGGTCTGGTGGACACTGACCTTGGGTTTTAGAGTTGTAGTTTGCCTATATCCAGAGAGCACTGTGGACTCAAACAATGATGGATCTGGATCAAACTTGGCACGAATATTCAATATGTCCAAATGTGAACACTGATGAAGTTCGGGGAAAATAGACCTTGATATTTGGGAGTTGTAGTTGTTGGGATTTATAGTTCACCTACTACCAAAGAGCATTCTGAAGCCCACCAACAATAGAATTAGGCCAAACTTCCCACACAGAACTCCCATGACCAACAGAAAATACTGTCTGTGATGGTCTTTGGCAACCCCTATGACACCCCCTCACGACCCCTTCAGGAGTCCCGACCCCCAGGTTGAGAACCACTGGCCTACAACATCTGGTATGTTTTGTAGGTTTTCATCCAGATACTAATCAGGACTGATCCGTCTTACCTTCCAAGATCTGATGGAATCTGGTGTCTTGAGAGTATTGAGTCAACTTTCTGGACTACAAGTCCCCAAATCCTCTAGTCACTGTAGCTCTTGATCATGCTGGGTAATCTGAGAGATAGAAGGCCCTTCCAGACGAGCCCTATATCCCAGAATCTGATCCCAGGTTTTCTGTTTATCCCAGATTATCTGGCAGTGTGGATTCATATATTCCAGTTTAAAGCAGAAATCATGGAATATAGGGCATGTCTGGAAGGGCCCATAGTCCAAGAAAAGCAAATTTCATGAGTTCTAGGTTTTACTACAGTAGATCAGGTGGTAAATGGTTGAACTTTTACACCTGCACGTTTCTCTCCTTATTATTGGTCTTGGAAGCTAGCTGGCAGAAAACAAAGGCAGGGCAGTTATGGATGAGGGAAAGAGTTAGCCTCCTTGTCCTATCTATTTCTCTGCTGAAAAGGAACACATGCCCCCTCTCAGTTCATAGTACTTAGAAACACTGAAGTGGAGACCTGTTTCTGACATTTCATGTAGTTTTGCCTTTAGAGCATGTGAGCTGTGAGGCATTTGGTCCCTGGTTCAAACCTCAGCTCCGTCGTGCTCACAAGGTGCCGTGCCATCTCTCAACTTCAGCCTCTGGCCAGCAATTTAACAATAACAATGCCGGCCAACCTTACTGAAGTTGTTTTACGGATTATTGAACAGCTATACATGAATTGTTTGGGGCACACTGAGGAGCTAGATAAATGTTACATATCACAGTTTGTATATCTAGTCTAAACCAAAGGTGTGTATAGGAAGCATCAGCACGGAACGGATTTCATGCCACATTTTTTTCCATTAAAAAAGTTGCAGGTACAAATTCCTTGACAAAGAAGCCCTTTGTTATAAAAGGTTTTTAAAGTCCTATTCCCTTTCCTTTCTTGTCCTCTGTGTAGCTGGACTTTTTTTTAACACCAGCATTGGGAGGATAGTGAAAGAATTCTGGAGAAACACAAACCTTTGCTGTTGGGCTTTACACGGTCTGTTTCAAACGGACCTGGGAAGGAACAGGATTATCATTAGCCAAACAACAACAACAACAACAACTGGAGGGCTAGAGTTTGGAAATCACTGTTCTAGTGGGACATTGATCCATTTTTAAGTCTTCACCTGAGATCCATCATTGTCATATGTATCCACAGCAGTTGAGGCCCTTTGCCATTGCTATAGCTTGTGATGCAGCTCTCCCCGTGTTTTCAGCCTGCCAGAGTCCCAAATGGAGAGATGTTGTAGATCAAGTTGTCAGGAAATGGCATCTGTAGCATGCTCAGTTGGATTATATGACAGCCTTAGGGGAGTCTCTTTAGATACCAGTTCGCAACACACACCTTGTGTGTTGCAAACTGGTATCTAAAGAGACTGCTCTAAGGCTGTCATATAATCCAATTGCTGAGTCCAAATTATCTGTTTTGAACTGGATTATATGGCACTCAGCGGAAAAATAACAGTGCTCCATGCAGTCATGCCGGCCACATGATCTAGAAATGCCTGCGGACAACCTTTGCTCTTGGGCTTAGAAATGGAGATGAGCACCACCCCCGAGAGTTGGACTCGACTAGACTTAATGTCAAGGGGAAACCTTTACCTTTACCTATATGGGGCCTAAGCTTGCAACAACCACTGCTTCCAATGTGTTCCATGACCAGGAATATGCTGCAAAGACCATTTCTCAACACTTTAATTTGCAGTGTCTTGAGAAATCTTCAAATGGGATGTTTCCTGTTTGAAAACATAGTTTTTTGGATCAGTTACATCCAGTGTGTGACCTTGATGCCTGCTTTTATTTCTGTGTGGAAATAGTCAATTAGGAGTATCATAAAAGGAGTATCATGAGTTGATCTCTGCAGTGGCCCTGTTGATCCATTTTTAAGAAGTAACCCTGAACTCTGTTGCCGGTCCTAACTAGAGTAAACTCACTGAGTCAACAGGATTTACTTTCATGTTGACTCAACAGTCAGCAATTGATTCAACTCTACTTGGAACATACCAACAGGTTTTAAACCACAGCTGATACGATTGTTTCTAGTTCCTTTTACTGTTTTGAAATAATAATAATAATAATAATAATAATAATAATAATAATAGTGGTGGTGAGGCAGCGGGTTGAACAATTGAGCTGCTGAACTTGCTGGCCGTAAAGTTGGCAGAATACGGGGAGCAGGGTGAGCTCCTGCTGTTAGCCCCAGCTTCTGTCAACCTAGCAGTTCAAAAACATGTAAATACGAGTAGCTCAATAGGTAGCACTTTGGCGGGATGGTAACCTTGCTCCATGCAGTCATGCTAGCCACATGACCTAGGAGATGTCTATGGACAATGCCGGCTCTTCAGCTTAGAATTGGAGATGAGCACCACCCCCCAGAGTTGGACACAACTGGACTGAATGTCAAGGGGAAACCTTTATCTTTAATAGCGACAGCTATTTTGTGGTAGGGGATTTGTAGTTTTAATAAATTACATTTAAAAATTAGATTTCTGAATCCTTGTTTTGTGATGGTTCTGACTTAGATTTCAATGCCAGGAATTCCTAACTCTTACTCACAACAATAATGCAAAGAATTCCTTGACTGGGAACCATGTTAGTTGAAAAGACACAAGACCTGGCTTATATTTGCAATTCAGATATGCCTTATGACATGCTCCAATGCCAATGAAGGCTGGGGCGCATGTGGTAACCACATTGTTGTTCGCTGAGAAGAAGAATAAACTGGGAAGCTGTTCACCCTTGAGGCAATCATAGGTTTGGATTCTGATGAAGTTAAAACCTTTTTAGGAAGGTCTTCCAAATCAGGATTTCTCTTTATTTTTCAGCTGCACATTGGCTACTTCATTCAGCATGTTGGTGTTGGGGATTTGGTAGCTTTTTAAAAATTGTATGTTATGATTCTAGGTTACCTTCTTAATCTCAGCCTCAATTGTCATTTGTAGCTATTTTAAAAATGAAACAAAACAGATTCTGGGATGGTTAGATTCCTCCAGGATTTGATTTCATACAGGAGTTAAATATGACACACTGCTTTGTTCAGAATTGTATTCCTGTTTGTCACTAGGATTAAATCCTCTGCAAGTGTGAAGACTGGAAACAACCAGTATGTGAGATGATGGAGTGACGTTTGTGGCGAAAGACACCTCAGTCTGACTTTCCACTGGGTTGTTTAAAATTTGTTGCAAGTATATTTTGCCTTTTCTTCAAGATGATCAAAGCAGTGTATGTGGGTTTTTTTCGCCCTGCTCTGTCTTTAACTTCACAATAACACTGAGTGGAAAGACTAAACTATTTCCAGTGGTCATCCTGTAAGCTACCTGGATGCATGTGGATTTGGACCTGGATCCCATAAATCCTTTCAGTCCAGCTGTCCTGCCAGTGCTGCACAAAATGAGGGTTTGTGGACTGCTACTAGTCTCTGCTTTTGCCAACGTAGCAGTTCAAAAACATGCCAGTGTGAGTAGATCAATAGGTACCGCCTTGGGAAAGATAACGGCGCTCCATGCAGTCATGCTGGCCACATGACTTTGGAGGTGTCTATGGACAGCAACGGCTCTTCCGCTTAGAAATGGAGATGAGCACCACCACCCAGAGTAGGACATGACTAGACTTAATGTCAGGGGAAACCTTTACCTTTACATTACTAGTCTCTGAGCCAATAGCTACCAGTTTGTTGCAAGAATCCAGGAAAGAAAGAACCAGTTGTAGGCAATGGGCACAAATATGGTACTGGTTCCTGGACCATTGGGAAGGAAAAACCTGCTGGTTTTCCACTTGAGATAACTTAAGATGCATCGATTGCCGTACTGGGCCTGGATATGTGAAGAGAGTCCACATGCATCCATTTTGCTCAGCTTGAACATCTGTAAAGGGGCTTAGTTTTGAACAGGGTACATGTGTTTTATCAATCTTATTTATCTTCCTGCTACAAATGGAGACTTGTACAAATCCAGCTAGTGAGTTAAATAAAAAAACATTGATTCTAGTCCAGCACTGCTCTTGTCTGAGTTTGGGAGGAGAGAGAAGGACGTTTGTATCACGAGCAAAAGCTCCAATACATGTTTAGAACTGATTTTATCAGAGGTACCATTTGAAGATGGTACACGATTAAGGGTTTTTTTTTTCCCCAACCAGGAAGATGGCATTAGGATTTCTCACTAAGGCTCTACCATAAAGCAGAATGAGACAGCCATCTCAGGTAGTAAGTGCTGAGGGCTGGGGGCAGTGGCCATTCCTCATGAATTCCTGCCTACCTTTGCTTGGAAAATGGGCATGTTTCTGGCATGTGGCTTCTCCTGATCCAACAGTGCATGCTTCTCTCAAGTGTTCATTACAGGATGCGATCCCATAATCAGTGCTGGATTATTTCACCTTCAACTGCCAATCTGGTCAGATCTTATACACAAAATGGTGGAATTTTACCATACATTTCAGACAGCAAAATGCTTTGGGCTACCCTAGCTCACAGCTTCAGAATCCATAATATTGGGAGCCTACATAGAATCATAGAATTATAGAAACATTGAGTTGGAAGAGACCTCATGGGCCAGCCAGTCCAACCCCCTTCCAAGAAACAGGAAAATTGCATTCAAAGCACCCCCGACAGATAGCCATCCAGCCTCTGTTTAAAAGCCTCCAAAGAAGCAGCCTCCACCACACCCACTGCTAAACAGCTCTCACAGATAGGAAGTTCTTCCTAATGTTCAAGTGGAATCTCCTTTTCTGTAGTCTGAAGCCATTATTCCGCATCCTAATGTTCAGGGCAGCAGAAAACAACCCTGCTCCTTCCTCCCTATGACTTTCCCTCACCTATTTATACATGGCCCTCATCAAGTTTCCTCCCAGTCTTCTCTTCTGCAAGTTAAACATGCCCAGCTCTTTAAGCCGCTCCTCTTAGGGCTTGTTCTCCAAACCCTGGATCATTTTAGTTGCCCTCCTCTGGACACATTCCAGCTTGTCAACATCTCCCTTCAATTGTGATGCCCAGAACTGGACACAGTATTCCAGGTGTGGTCTGACCAAGGCAGAATAGAGGGGTAGCATGACTTCCCTGGATCTAGGCACTAGACTCCTATTTATACAGGCCAAAATCCCACTGGCTTTTTTTGCCGCCGCATGACATTGTTGGCTCATGTTTAACTGTTGTCCACGAGGACTCCAAGACATTTTTCACATGTACTGCTCTCGAGCCAGGCATCGTTCCCCATTCTGTATTATTGCATTCCATTTTTTTCAGCACCTAAGTGGAGTATTTTGCATTTGTCCCGGTTGGACTTCATTTTGTTCATTTTGACCCATCTCCCTAATCTGTTAAGATTGTTTTGAATTCTGCTCCTGTCTTCTGGAGCATTGGCTATCCCTCCCAATTTGGTGTCATCTGCATGATCCCCAATGTTGTGGCATTTACTTGTGGGTGGAAAGGCATTAAACATGTGGAGGGTAGTTTGTTTTAGGATATAAATCCCCACCTTCTCTCTTTTGTCCTAAACCTAGAATTTCGTTTAATCCTAGTAAGGAAGGAAACAATCTGGTTTGGGAATTGGAAATGACAGACAAATGAGTATGAAGTTTTAACCTCAGAAGATTAACCTCTTTCCAACCTTCTCCCCTTTTCTGTCCATCATCCAATGCCATCAGAGACTAACTAGTTAGGCACCACTGTGCTGTAATTTTGTATAATTACTTCCATTGCCCCTTTCTGTGTTTTACAAATGATTTTCCCACAATGCTGACACTGAGCTGAAAAATAGAGTGTGTGCGATTTGTTTGTTGCCAGCATGTTGTGCTTGATGTTTTCTCATGCGATTGAATCCCAGGGTCAGCCTGAGATACTTTGCTGCCTGAAGCAGAGCAGCAAAATGTATCCCAACCCACCCATGTTGTATAGCACCCAATGCCTGCCCAGTTATTTTGGCACTGAAGGCAGAAATCCTACAAGTGCCGTTCCCTATACCTGGCTGTAAAAATATAGTAATAACAAACTAACAATTTCCTTTATTTTGGAGTGCAAGTGGAAGCTGCTCTCAAAGCATTTGGAAAAAAATAAATCACCAGGAACAGATGGCATACCAGTAGAACTGTTTCGAGCTATAGAGAAAGAATCCATTCATACTCTAACAAAAATCTGCCAGCAAATATGGAACACAAAACAGCGATCCACAGACTAGAATGGCTCAATATACATTCCAGTCTCCAAGAAAAGGAGACACCAGAGATTGTAGCAAGCACTGAACCATTGCACTAATGTCATATACAAGTAAAATGATGCTCAAGGTTTTACAATAAAGACTTTTCCCGGTCTTTTTGAATGTTTTTTGAAATATAGGTTTGATGGCCATCTGTTGGGAGTGCTTTCAATATGTATTTCTACATGCCAGGGGGTTGGATTGGATGGCTCTTGTGGCCTTCCTACGTTTAATATGATGCTATATATTGAGCCAGGGATTTTATATATTGAGCAAGGAATGTTCCAAGCTTATTCTGAAAAAGAAGAGGCCCTAGAGAGCAGATCACAAATAGAAGTTAGCTAATCACCAAAGCATTTGGGAAGAAAACCCGAAGAAGAACTATATTCTATGAGTTATGAAAAGTTATCCAAAAAGTCTTCCTTGATTGGTTGCACTGTTCAACCAAGCGCCTGTTCATAAAGCCAGGTCTTAACCTTTCTCCGAAACGCCAGCAACGAAGGTGCCTGTCTGATGTCTGCCGGTAAGGCATTCCATAGCCGAGGGGCCACCACTGAGAAGGCCCTGTCTCTCGTCCCCGCCAAGCGCGCCTGTGACGCAGGCGGGACCGAGAGCAGGGCCTCCCCAGACGATCTTAATGTCCTAGTCGGTTCATAGGTGGAGATGCGTTCGGAGAGGTAAGTGGGGCCAGAACCGTTTAGGGCTTTGTAGGCTAAAGCCAGCAGCTTGAATTGTGCTCGGTAGCGAATTGGCAGCCAGTGGAGCTGGCTCAACAGAGGAGTGGTATGCTCCCTGAG
>NW_026847660.1:27357004-27523439 GCF_025583915.1 Anolis sagrei ordinatus | reverse complement strand
CGAGTTTAAAGTGCTTGATGATTAAACCCCCCCCCCCGACCATAAAATTATTTTCATTGCTACTTCATAACTATAATTTCACTACTGTTATGAATCATAATGTAAATATGCGATACGCATATTGTATTTTCATTCACTGGACCAAATTTGGCACAAATACCTGATATGCTCAAATTTGAATACTGGTGGGTTTGGGGGGGGGATTGATTTTGTCATTTGGGAGTTGTTATTGCTGGGATTTATAGTTCATCTACAACTAAAGAGCATTCAGACCTCCACGGGTCCCTCTCAGCCCGTAGGCGACTTGGGGCAGTTGTAATTACTGGGATTTATAGTTAACCTACAATCAAAGAGCATTATGAACTCCACCAACGATAGAATTGAACCAAACTTGGCACACAGAACCCCCATGAACAACAGAAAATACTGTGTTTTATGATAGTATTTGGCGACCCCTTTGACACCCCCCCCCCCCACGAGCCCTCCAGGGGTCCCGACCCCCAGGTTGAGAACCACTGAGTTATGGGTTGCTCTGAAGGAAATTGCAGTAACACACTCTTTGATTGTTGTGATTTTTTTGTGTCAGGAGCAACTTGAGAAACTGCAAGTTGTTTCTGGTGTGAGAGAATTGGCCGTCTGCAAGGACGTTGCTCAGGGGACACCAGGATGTTTTACAATCCTTGTTGGAGGCATCCCTCATGTCCCCACTAGGAAGCCGGAGCTGACAGAGGGAGCTCATCCTTGCTCTCCCCGAATTTGAACCTCCAACCTGTCGGTCTTCAGTCCTGCCAGCACAAGGGTTTAACAGCCCATTGCACCAGGGGCTCCGATTGTTGTGATGTGTAGCTTGCACTTTGAATAAGAAGACACTGTCAGGATAGAATATGGAAGAAACAGAATGGTTTCTAGTTAGCAAGGGTGTCAGACACGGCTGCTTAATTTATTTGCAGAACATGTCATACAAAAAACAAGATTACACTTGGAGGAAGGAAGTGTGAAAGCTGGAGGAAGGAACACCAGTAATTTAAGATAAGCAGATGACACCATATCACTAGTAGAAAATAACAAAACAAAAATGCTTGGAATGACTTCTGGTGAAAGTGAAGGAAGAAAGTGCAAAGCAAGGTTGCAATTGTATAGGAGGTAAATAAAAAGAATGACCATAAAAGATTTACACAACTTAGAAGTAGATGAAGAGAATGTCAAAATATTTACATATTTTCTCAGAAATTAATAGGCAAAATAGAGACTGAAGTCAAGAAATCAGAAGACAAGTATACATAGAAAGATCTCGATAATCCCTCAAGGGTAATGATGGCTAATTGAATACCAAAGTGAGAAACATCCACGCAATGGTTTTGAAAGCCGACGAAAAGAGAATCAAACAATTTGAAATGTAGTGCTGAAGAAGAGCGCCATGGAACTATGGACTGCTAAAAAGACAAAAAAAGGGGTCTCAGAGCAAATCAAGCCTAGACACCGACTTGAAGCCAAAATGACTAAACAGTCACCAGCATAACTTTAGTATATCATAAAATGGAATATTTGTTTATATCATGTCAGAAGCGGCTTGGGAAACTGCAAATCTCTTCTGGTGTGAGAGAGATGGCCGTCTGCAAGGACATTGCCCAGGGGACTCCTGGATATTTTACCATCATGTAGGAGGCTTCTATCATGCATGAGAAGCTAGAACTGACAGATGGGAGCTCACCCCATTCCCTGGATTCGAACTGCTGATCTGGGTTAACCCAGTCGAAGTGTACTGCAGGAGGCTTCAAGTAATCATAAAATCATAGAGTTGGAAGAGACCTTGTGGGCCATCCCATCCAACCCCCTGCCAAGAAGCAGGAAAATTGCATTCAAAGCACCCCCGAGAGATGGCCATCCAGCCTCTGTTTAAAAGCTTCCAAAGAAGGAGCCTCTACCACACTCCGGGGCAGAGAGTTCCACTGATGAACAGCTCTCACAGTCAGGAAGTTCTTCCTAATGTTCAGAAGAAGAACATTTCTTGTATTTTTTATAATTATTTTTATTGATATTTTTCCATATTTACATAAAAGGGGTAGGAACAATAGAGTAATAGGGAAGTGAAGGGGGGGAAGGAAGTGAGGGTAACTTGGGGAGAGAAGGGAAAATGTCGGGAAGGGGATAGGATCACTGGGGTACTTCCAGGACTGCCCAGGGTGTCTCGCTTAGTTATACATTTATGCGTGTTTATACGTGTGTTTGTATTTTGAAGCCATTGTTCTGCGTCCTAGTCTCCAGGGCAGCAGAAAACAAGTTCGCTCCCTCCTCCCTATGACTTCCTCTCACATATTTATACATGGCTATCATGTCTCCTCTCAGCCTTCTCTTCTGAAGGCTAAACATGTACAGCTCTTTAAGCCACTCCTCATAGGGCTTGTTCTCCAGACCCTTTATCATTTTAGTTGCCCTCCTCTGGAGTTCTGTTTTTCCTTTAAAATCACAATCACTTGCACAGTGCTTCTGCCAGTAGAGTCTCAATAATAATAATAATAATAATAATAATAATAATAATAATAATCTTTTTCTTCTTTATTTATATCCTGCCACCATCTCCCCAAAGAGACTCGGGACAGCTTACAAGGTCCTCTAGGGTGCACATATAACATACAACAAGTAAAAACAGTACAAAAGTATAAAACAAAACACATAAAATGATACAACAACCTCCGTCAACACATATAGCATAACATCAAAATAATACAATTTTAAAACAAAAGTAGATAAAACTAATTGCATCAATTCACAAGGTGCCAAGTGTCAGCGTCATATGTGCCCATTCACCTACTCAAGGTCAAAGACCTGTCTGAACATCCATGTTTTCAGGTTGGAATGAAAGGATTGAAGGGTGGGGGCATGATTGTGAACAAAGAGGGGTGTTTAATCATATGAATGTGATTGAGTGCAAGATTACTTGAAGGAGAAATCAATAGAATGTTAAATTTACAAATAGTAATAGTTAATAGAAATGTACTACATGCACGGATAACAGGAATGAGGAATATACAAAAAGAAAAATTGGTTGACAAATTACTAGCGTGTGCACAAATTATTTTAGTGAGGGGTTGGAAAGATAAAACAAAATGGATGTTGACTAATTGGTATAAGTATATAGTTCATATGTTAAATGTGGAAATAACAAATTGTAAATGGAATAATATAGATAAAGTTGAAAAGGTTACAATAACTAAGAGGATGTGAGAACCAGTTAGGAATTACTTAGGAAATGAGCTAAGATGCGGAGTAGAAAAATTAAGACTGAGATTGATATTTCAAATGTAACTTCTGTAGTTTGCTGTATTAATTGCATGTACAAGGAGGGGAGGGTGAGAGTGGGATAAAACAATAAAATGAAAAAGAAGGATGGGGGCTAATCTAATCTCTTTTGGGAGGGTATTCCCAAGCTGGGGGGCCACCACAGAGAAGGCCCACTCTCTCATCCCCATCAGCTACGCTTTAGACAGTGGTGGGACTGAGAGAAGGGCCTCCCCTGTCGATTTCAGAGCCTGCGCTGGTTTATAGAAAGAGATGCAACCACAATCAGGATAGCATTCTTGTACAATATTCTAAAAAATATACAGATGCATGCCACTAAGAGAGTCATCTAGCCAAGTAGTAGCCAACTATTCACTGCCAAATAGTAGGACCACCAAGACTGATTTCAATTGTCCTGTGACTCATTGGTAAAGCGGAACTAAATCCAGTGATCCAATGATAAGTCTTAACACACTAGCCATCATAATAATCTCCGTGGCATTTACTTAGGCAGTCCCTCATTGTCCGAGTAGGATTGTCTTCCAAGATCGGTGTACTGGCGGTGGGTCCGTAGGTGACTGTGGAGCCCTATTCTTGATCTCCATGTTCTCCCGCAGTGAGGGCATTGGTTCCCAGGTGGAAGGCAGTCCCAGTTGGGGTTGGTTTGATGTGTGTTCCTCTTGGCATGTTTCTCTCTTCCGCCCTCCATTTGTGCCTCTTCAAATTCTACAGCACTGCTCGTCACAGCTGACCTCCAGCTGACGTGCTCAAGGGCCAGGGCTTCCCAGTTCTCAGTGTCTATGCCAGAGTTCTTAAGGTTGGCTTTGAGCCCATCTTTAAAGCTCTTTTCCTGCCCACCAATATTCCATTTTCCATTCTTGAGTTCAGAGCAGAGCAACTGCTTTGGGAGACGGTGGTTGGGCATCCAGACAACATGGCCGGTCCAGCGGAGTTGATGGCAGAGGACCAGTGCTGGTGGTCTTTGCTCCTTCCAGCACGCTGACATTTGTCCGCTTGTCTTCTGAAGAGATTTGCAGGATTTTTTGGAGGCAACACTGATGGAATTGTTCTAGGAGTTGTATGTGATGTCTGTAGATAGGCCACGTTTCACAGGCATATAGCAGGGTTGGGAGGACAATAGCTTTATAAACCAGCACCTTGGTCTCTCTACGGATGTCGCCGGTCCTCAAACACTCTCTACTTCATTCGTAAAAATGCTGCACTCACAGAGCTCAGGCGGTGTTGTATTTTGGTGTCAATGTTGACTTTTGTGGAGAGATGGCTGCCAAGGCAACACTCCAGGTGTAAACAATGTCTCTATCTGTCCACCTATCCACCCACCTGTCTCCATTTCTATCTATCTATCTATCTATCTATCTATCTATCTATCTATCTATCTATCTACCTACCTACCTACCTACCTACCTACCTACCTACCTACCTACCTACCTCATCTATCCATCCATCTTGATATATTACTGTTTTCAGCATCTATACATAAATATGTGTAGCAGTGTTCATCCAAGCAGGACCAGGTCTTTGGTAAAGCTAATGAGTCTCGGCCACTCAGGACTGAACCATCCATAAATACTTTGGATTGCAACAAGCATAGCTCTTAAGAATGCATTTTGTGCTGGAAAAACCCATTTCCTCTCCAGTTAGTGTAGGGATTGCCACTTAACTCACACAGTGGAGTTCAAAGGGGTGACAGACAATGTTGTAGCTCCTGCTAATGATAAAGTCTCTGGGCTTTGACCCTTTGAATCTGGCTCCATTATATGATTGCATGAGTTGACAGGTAATGCATTCTTTCCCACCTGCCAATATCGTACATTCCCAGAGATCAACCAATGAGACTTTTCATTAGAGATGTTGCCACCTTTTAGGAATAGTTCACATCTGAAATGTTCTGATGGAGTATGGAACAGAATTCTTTGATTCAGACTCTGGAATGAGTGATGTGACCTGGAAGAGATTCTATATATCATTCCAATTAAGAGGCATAATGAGTGTGTATAGATGTCTATGCCTGTCTTGAGGCATGGGTGAGAACTGGGTAGTCCTTTAAATGAAGCTGAAATGCAACCCCAAGCATTCCTTACCATTCCTTGGTGATAGTGGAAATTGTGGTCCAACCACACCTGGATGGTTGCTTGATACCCTACCCTGAAATAATGGCCGACTCAAGACATTTTGCTACCTGAAGCTAAGGATGCCTGGCCACAGGTGCCCAGACTTTAAAGCCAGCTTGCATACAAAATCAGACATCTTCCCTCAGTAGTGCCGTTTGACTTGAAATTTGTCTCTTCTTTGAGACCCAAAGTATCACCACAGCTCCTTGAGTCTTCAAGCATTGTCTATCACTGCTCCTGGACTCCCTACCAGATATGATAACTACGTCACTGTATAGCATCAGGGGACACCTGGTGGCACAGTGGGTTAAACCACTGAGCTGCTGAACTTGCTGACCAAAAGGTTGGCAGTTCGAATCTGGGGAGAAAGGTGAGCTCCTGCTGTTAGGCCCAGCTTCTGCCAACCTAGCAGTTTGAAAACATGCAAATGTGCGTAGCTCAATAGGTAGCACTTTAGTGGGATGGTAAGGCGCTCCATGCAGTCATGCCGGCCACATGACCTTGGAGGTGTCTTTGGACAATGCTGGCTCTTCGGTCTAGAAATGGAAATTAGCAACACTTCCCAGAGTCGGACATGACTAGACTTAATGTCAGGGGAAATATTAACGTTAGGGCTGACCTACCTACCTAAATCCTTTAGCATGGCACCCTCATTCCTTCCTGGCACCTGAGACCTCTATTAATGTGATACAAGGGTGTATGCGCTTCAGGTCCCTGCTTAGGTCTGCTTAGGTCTGTGCCATGAATGCTGTAAGGCAGTGTTTTTCAAACTCTGGTCTTCCAGTTGTTTTGGACTTCAGTTCCCAGAATCCCTAATCATGGGCCAAGGCAGCTGAGGCTTCTGGGAGTTAAAAATAATTTTAAATGATTTTTATTGAGTAAAATTAGTGGGATACATAATATGGCGAAACATCTAGAAATAATCAAATACATCTAAAACAAATATGTTGTTCCCCCAAACAAATATGTTACACTATTCTATCCAAACTTTCCCCTCCTACCCCCCACCCATGGGACCACCACCCATGACCTCCCACACTATTCACTGTGAGTCCCATAAAATAAAATCTACCAAAACAACCAGACAACTAAAGTTTGGGAATCACCACTGTGGAGGGCAAGCTTAGGAGATCAGAGTTCTTTCAGGTTCAGTGCTAATCTTGCTTCAGTTCATTCTTCTGGAACAGACTCAGAAGAAGTTGTATAACGGGCATGAGCTCTGTGTCAATTCCAGGAAGGATTTACTCTAATGAGAACCAAAGACACTAACCAAGACTTGGCTTGGGTTGAAAGTTAGTGATTAAACAGAGGAGGGATCCAAGGGGAAGTGCCAACCTTACTTTTCATTGGTCCAAAGTGGCTTGGCCAAAGTAATCATAGCAGTGCCATAAGAGGTAGTATAAGAGTATAAGAACTTGGGTTTCTCATGTTTCTGGGAATCATTCTGTGTGTTAGACAGGCTTTGGACGTCTCATAATATTATGCAACTGCTCTTCAGTCTGTGAATTTCAGAGCAACAGCTGCTATTATGGCTCATTTTATATATTTCTGCATTGCCGCTATCTCAGTCTGGCTTTGTGTGGATACATTAGTCAAAAGATTTGGTTCTTATATAGTGGAATAGGAACAAAATTTTGGAAACGCTGCATTTTTTGAACTACAGCTGCAAAGAAAATTTTGGGAGTTTTAGGACAAAAATGTAACTTTTCCAAGATGAGGATGGCAGCTTCCCAAGAAGATATAAAAGTATTGCTTGGATATAGGGGATGCAGAGACAAAATCTTCCAGGTCTTCTCTCATCCCTAGTTGTCCTCTTAAGGCTGCATAATGAAATTATGACTTGGTCGCCATTCTTGTCAGTATTTGTGTGTGTGTGTGTGTGTGTGTGTGTGTGTAGTTTCTGAACTCCACATGGGCTGCTTTACCAATCAGGGGATCAAAGAGGGAACCCTTGGGGGTTCCTGCTCCCAAGTCAACATCAAGGCCTTGCTTCATTGGTCTGAAGCCCAGTTTGGTCAGTTGCCCAAATTGTTGGCAGTAGCCATTTCTGATGCCTGCTGCGCTTCCTCCACACACATTCATTTTGTTCTCCTCTTATCTGTTTTCTCAGTAGCACCAGGCAGTTCTGTCCTTTTAATTTTCCACTGATGTCCACAACAGAGGTTCTAGCACGAAATAGGGTGGCTATGAATCAGGAATGAGCAACTGAGAGGAGGGTGGAAACCCATTTTCCCACTGTACACCTTTGGTGAACAATACCAACACACCCTACATCAGTGGTTCCCAACCTGTGGTTTGTGGACTACCAGTGGTCTGCAAGAACTAAAATATGGTCTGAGGCCTCACTGTTACTACACTGTTGCAACAAGAGTGACTGGTCTCTTATAGTGCTAAGGCTTAATAAATATGGTTTTCTGGGGGTGTGAAGATGGTGACTACTGGATGGCATATGTTCTGATTCAGAAACCAGAGCTGATATGGTCTATCCAATGCAATTTTCTGAATCAGCACTCCAAATAACCAAACTGAACCTAAAGTTGACCAAAAACTGTTTCGTAACCCTAATGCTGGAGAGTGGTCCCTGGTCAAAGTGGTCCCTGGTCAATAGGTTCCTGGTCAAAGTGGTCCCTGGTCAAGTGATTCCTGGTCAAAGAAGGTTGGGAATGGGAACCACTGCCCTACATGGTTTTACCCCAAGCATGAGGCAAAATTCCTATATTTTGCAGCAGCATTGACACACTTGGGATATTGGGATGGGGGTGAGAAACCTGGAATCTGGGGGCTTTATGGTTTTCAGGGGGCCACAAAATGGGCCACATGTTGCCCATGAGTTTCACCTTATGTGCGCATGCTGTAGTCCATCGTGGCTTTGACTATGAATGGATCAATGAACAGAAACCGAGATCCTTTCAAACCTATTATTATCTTCCTCCCTTGAATAAGTGGTAAAGGTAGTTATTTTTGGAGTAGTTTTTAATTTCTGTTTCTTTCCTCAAACGTTTTTTTTTCTTTTGTAGTGGCTCAGCAACAGAGCTGCCACTGTGTTTCATACACTGCTGCTGGGAATTTATGAATAGCCCTGAATTTGTGCACTTCTGCAATTAAGGAGGAGAAAGTGGGAGGTGTCACTTCCAGAGTCTCTCGCTTTTTTAGCCACTGGGTTTTATTTGTATTGCATTTTAAACCTTACCAGTTTTGGACATAGTTGGTGATCGTAAGGGAGCTATTTTCTTTCAGTTGTTAACCCAAACAGGTAGACAGATGATCTATCTAATCTAATCTATATATCAATCGATTGATTGCTCTATCATCTATATCTATTTACCTTTCTATCTTCTGTCTATTTATAATTTAATATCTATCCATCTATCATCTATTGACTAGAAATCTGTCTGTCTTTTTGTTGGTCTCACTTCTCCTCTAAGTGTAAATCCTTACACAGTCCAAACTGCATTATTAACATACAGAAGTTGTATCAGCGTACTTAGGAGAACCTCCTCATTGTTTGCAGAAGAACAAAACATTTCTTGGCTTCAAACAACAGGAAACGAGATTCCACCTGAACATTAGGAAGAACATTCTAACTGTGAGAACTGTTCAGCAGCGGAACTCTGCCTTGGAGTATGTTGGATGCTTCTTCTTTGGAGGCATTTAAACAGAGGCTGGAGGGCCATCTGTCGGGGTGCTTTAAATGAAATTTTCCTGCTTCTTGGCAGGGGGTTGGACTGCATGGCCCATGAGGTCTCTTCCAACTCTATGATTCTATGATTTGTATTGTCGAAGGCTTTCATGGCTGGAATCACTAAGTTCTTGTGGGTTTTTTCGGGCTATATGGCCATGTTCTAGAGGCATTTCTCCTGACGTTTCGCCTGCATCTATGGCAAGCATCTTCAGAGGTGAGGTCTGTTGGAACTGGAAAAGGGTTTATATATCTGTGGAATGACCAGGGTGAGACAAAGGACTTTTGTCAGTTGGGCTAGGTGTGAATATTTCAACTGATCACCTTGATTACATAGTCAGCCCATTGTATGCTAATCAAGGTGGTCAGTTGAAATATTCACACCTAGCCCAACTGACAAAAGTCCTTTGTCTCACCCTGGTCATTCCACAGATATATAAACCCTTTTTCCCAGTTCCAACAGACCTCACTACCTCTGAGGATGCTTGCCATAGATGCAGGTGAAACGTCAGGAGAAATGCCTCTAGAACATGGCCCTATAGCCCGAAAAAACCACAAGAACCTAGTGATTCCAGCCATGAAAGCCTTCGACAAACACAAGAATAAAGAAAAAAAAGAAAAAAAAAACAAAAAAGGAGAAATGCCTCTAGAACATGGCCATATAGCCCGAAAAAACCCACAAGAACTTAGTAGATTCTCTGTTCCCCACAGTTCAGCAGTGGGAACAGAGCATGTTCAGTGGGCATGAAATCCTGTGGGGTTGGTTTTTTTTTGAGGAGGGGATCAGAAAACTGGAAATGAATCCTGAATGATGTGTGTATAAGTTTTGAATCCTGAAAAAGAGAACTCTTTCCTGCAACATTTTGTTGTAGGCTCCTTTGTGTACAGGCAATTCATGAGTTACAAACATTTGACTTACGAAGAACTCATAGTTAGGAACAGGGGTGAGATAACAGGAATTGAGAGAAATCTATCCCTAGGAAGGGAAATTCACTCCTGAAAGAGTTATCATGGGGGAAAGGTTTCTTAGCTGAAGCTTTATCACCAATCCTTGTTTCCACAACAAGCCAAATTTTTCAAAATCCAATTATCACAGGAACAGAAAGTGAGGTGAAATATTCTGCGCAGGGACGCAGACAGCAATACAAATGCCACAGGGGTGGAAACCCTTCCCTTTTGTATCCAAAGCTATATCTCTCTCATTCTTTCTCCACAGACACACATACGACTGGAGTTGCTTTTAAAATGTATCTGTTCCGACTTACAAAAATATTCAACTTAAGAGCAAACCTACAATCCCTATCTTGTTTGTAATTTGGGAACTGTCTATATGTGTGTGTGTGTGGATGTATATGTATATGTGAGTATATGTATATGTGTGTATGTATATGTATATTGTATTGTGTGTGTATGTGTGTGTGTGTGTGTGTGTGTGTGTGTGTGTGTGTGTGTATATATATATATATATATAGTTAGACTGATCTGACAAGTATTCTGTCTCCTTGAGAATTTTATTCTTTTTGGTTTTATGAAGAGGTAGGTGCTAAGGATAAATCCTCAGCCTCTTCACTAAACTATAATTCACAGGATTCTTTGGAGTAGGCGTGACAGCTAAAACTGGTATGAGACCAATATAAGTTCGGAGCATTGATTTTGCCCTTAAATGAGAGAGAACCTTGAATTAGAAAATAGGGCTGCTTCAGTGTGCCCTGAATGACATAGCACCTGTATAAACATTTTGTAGGAGGAAATAATTCATGAAAAAAGCTGGATTTTAAGCTCTTGTGAAGATGCATCCCCTGCAAGCTTTTTTCACCTAACGCTTCATCAAAAATATTGCAATGATTTGAAAAAAAAAAGATTTGTTGTCAGTGTGTGAGTGTGTGTTTATGGGTGTGTGTGAATATGGTTTGACTCTTTGACATTCATGGTACTTTTTCTGCCACCAAATGTGAACGTCACCCCCTTTTTTTCGTCAACATCATTTGTGTTGCTTGTTAACTCGTTGGGCATGACTGGGTGTAATATTTTGCACACAGGGGTGGTAATTATTCCGAACGAATTAATGCGAGATTAGGGTGAGATGGTGTGTGATACGCTCAAATTATTATTTGCTAGATGGAGTCAGAAGAGACAAATATTCGGCACCCTTTGTGCGTCCCGCGAAGGAGGCTGTTGCCTTCCCAAGCTGGTGCCACAATAAATGTGTCTGATTCTCAGCTGCCATAGTCAGGACTCTTTGTTATTTTTGCTAAAACAGACTAAAACAGCTGCTCTTCTCTGGCAGGTGACCAGGGAATGAATGGAACGGTGGTGTGACAAGCAGGGAGTGGGAACAGTCGGGATGGAGGGGGGAGAGAAGGAGATAACTGGGGAGAAGAGCAGGAGATGCTTCTCCGCAGAACAAAAATGGGTTGAGAGGTGGGCAGATCAGCCGGCTAATAGGGAGGGAGGGCAAGGTGAGGGTAAGTAGAAAGGCAGGCCAGAGTTTTAATAAGGAGGAAGGACAGAGGTGAGTGTGCAGTAACATAAAATAGTGAAAGACACCTATGTGTGTGGTGGTGATCAGAGATGGAGGGAGAAGAATTGAGCAAGTCTGTCTTCCCCAACCTGGTTCCTCCAGATTATTGTGGGAGTTGGATGGATGTCCATGATGGGGATGATGGGAATTGTAATACAAGGCACCTGAAAGCCTACTTTTAAATGTTCTCCTCCCCAGGTTGGGTTAGCATATTTTAGACATGCAAATGTTGGCAAGGCAGATGGGTGCCATCTGATGTATCTGTGCAGAAAGGGACAGATTGGAATACCGTGGGGAAAGATGGCACAGGGTGCGAGGGCGACGCACGCAGGAATGTGGCCTGTGGGGGAGATGGCAGAGCATAGAATAGAATGCATGTGAAGTGGCATGTGGATCTGTCAATGTATGGGTTTCATGGGGTTTTCTTCGACAAGGGATACTCAGAAGTAGTTTTGCCAATTCCTTCCTCTGAAGCAGATCCTATAGCTCAGTGGTTCCCAACCTGTGGCCCATGGACCACCAGTGGTCCGAAAGAATGAAAATATGGTCTGCGGCCTCACCATTACTACACTGTTGCCTTGAAACCATGCAGCAATGAGAGCTACTGGTCTCGTGAAACCCACTTATAGTGCCGAGGCAACTGGGATGTTGGGAGGGGAGAGGCTGACTACTCATGACAGATTACTACTACGACATCAGCTCTAGATTATGGTTTTCTGTCGGCGAGCAGAGGGTGACTACTGGATGGCATGTATTCTGTATCAGAAACTAGAGCTGATGTGGTCTATCCAATGCAGTTTTCTGAATCAGCACCCCAAATAACCGAACTGAATCTAAAGTTGACCAAAATCTGATTCATAACCCTTTTGGTAATAATGCTGGTGAGTGGTCCCTGGTCAAAGTGGTCCCTGTTCAAGTGGTCCCTTGTCAAGTGGTCCGTGGTCAAGTCATCCCTGGTCAAAGTGGTCCCTGGTCAAAAGGGTCCTTGGTCAATTGGTCCCTGGTCAAAGTGGTCAATGGTCAAAGTTGTCTCTGGTCAAGTGGTCCCTGGTCAAAATGGCCCCTGGTCAAAGGGGTCCCTCATCAAAGTGGTCCCTGGCCAAGTAGTCCCTGTTAAAGAGATCCTGGTCAAAGTGGTCCCTGGCCAAGTGACCCCTGGTAAAAGCAGTCCCTGGTCAAAGTGGTCCCTTGTCAAAAGGGTTCCTTGTCAAAGTGGTCCCTGGTCAAGTAGTTCTTGGTAAAAAAAAAAAGATTGGCAACCACTGCTATAGCTGTTGGTATAACCCTTCTGTCTCCCATCCAATTCCTAACCAGGGCTGACCCTGCTTAGCCTCCAAGATGGGAAGGAGGTTAGTTCTTTAAGTCTCTGTGATGTTGGGTGAGGTTGGGCTCTATTGCTTAGTTAGTTTGTGTTGCACATTGCTTGCTATGCTCAATCCTGGCTGTTGTAAAAAAAGAAAGAAAGAAAGAAATCTGCATCCACGGAACTCTGATTACCATATGCAGATGGGTTTCTTTCTGCAGGGTTTTCCCCATCTGGGATATCCATGTTGGAGTAGCAAGGTTGGAGTGGGGGGATTTGGGAATTGGAGGGAGAAGCCTGCTTGCAGTTGTCGTCAATGGGATGGAGGAGAGAGGAAGGAAAGATAAAAGGAGGGAGGGAGGAAGGAAGGTATACTGCTGAAAGAGAGAGGTAAGGAAGGAGGGCAGGAGGGAAAGAGGAAGGAAAGAGAGAAGAAATGATAGGAGGGTAAGAGAGAGGAGGGCTTGAGAAAAGAGACCCAAGGGGCTGCATCCATATAAGATGGGTTTCTTTCTGCAGGGTCCCCCCCCCCCGGTCTGGAATATGCATGTTGGAGTAAGCAAGGTTGGAGTGTGTGTGTGGGGGGGGGGGGGATTTGGGAATCGGAAGGGAGAAGGCAGCTTGTGGTTGTTGTCAGTGGGATGGAGAAGAGAGGAAGGAAAGAAGGGGAGGGAGGAGAAAAAGAGAAGAAGGAAGGAAAGAAAGGGAAAGAAGGAAGAAAGGAAGGAAGGAAGGAAGGAGAAGGAAGGAAGGAAGGAAGGAGGAAGGAAAAAAAAGAGGGGGAAGAAGGGATGAAAGGGGAAAGAAAGGAGCACAAAAGGGTGGAAGGGGAGGAAGCAAGGAAGGAAGGGAGGGAAAGAAGGAGAAAGATAGAGAGGGAAGAAGGGAGGAAAGGGGGAAGGAAGGAAGAATGAAAGGATGGAAGGGGAGGAAGGAAGGAAGGAAGGAAGGAAGGAAGGAAGGAAGGAAGGAAGGAAGGAAGAGAAAGAGAAAGGGAAGAAGGGAGGAAAGGGGAAAGAAGGAAGAATGAAAGGGGAAGGGGAGGAGGAAGGAGGAGGAAGGAAGGAAGGAAGAAGAAAAGGAAGGAAGGAAGGAAGGAGGAAGGAGGAGAAAGGGAGGGAAGAACAAGAGGGTGGAAGGGGAGGGAGGGGGAAGAAGGAAGGAAGGCAAGGAAGGAAGGAGGAAGGAAGAGAGGGGAAAGGAGGAAAGGAAGGGGAGGCAGGAAGGAGGGAGGGAGGGGAGAGGGAGAGAAGGAGGGAAGGAAGGAAGGAGAAAGAGAGCAAGGGAAGAATTGAGAAAAGGGGAAGGAAGAACAAAAAGGTGGAAGGGGAGGGAGGGAAGGCGGGAGGGGGGTAGGTAGGAGGGAAGGAGGCAAGGAAGGAGGGAGGGAAGGAAGGAAGGAGACAGAGAGAAGAATGGAGGAAATGGAGAGAGAAGAGTGAACGGATGGAAGGGGAGGAAGGTAGGAGGGAGAGAGGTTGGCAGGCAAGGAAGGAAGGGAAAAGAGAGAGGAAAGATGGGAGGAAAGGGGGAAGAAAGAACAAAAAGGTGGAAGGGGAGAGAGGGGAAGGAACGAAGGAGGGAAGGAGGCAAGGAAGGAGAAAGAGAGTGAGAAGAATGGAGCAAAGGGAGAAGGAAGAGCGAAAGGTGGAAGGGAGAAGGAGGGAGGGAAGGAAGGAAGGAATGAGGGAAGGAGAAAGTGAGAGGGGAAAGAAATGGGCGAAGGAAGGAAGGAAGGAGAAAGAGAGGGAAGAAGGGAGGAAAGGGGGAAGAACAAGAGGGTGGAAGGGGAGGGAGAGTTAAGGAAGGAGGCAAGGAAGGAGGCAAGGAAGGAAGGAAGGGGAAAGAGAGAGGGAAGAAGGGAGGAAAGAGGGAAGGAAGAAGAGAAGGGGAAGGGACAGGAAAGGGAGGGAGGGAGAGGGAGGGAAGGAGGAAGGAAGGAAGGAAGGAAGGAAGGAAGGAAGGGAAGAGAAAGGAAAGAAGGGAAGGAGAACAAAAAGGTGGAAGGAGGGAGGAGGAGGGGAAGAGGAGGGAAGGAGCAAGGAAGGAGGGAAGGAAGGAAGGAGACAGAAGAATGGTGGAAAGGGAGAAGGAAGAGCAAAAAGGTGGAAGGGGAGGAAGGAGGGAGGTAGGCAAGGAAGGAAGGGGAAAGAGAGAGGAAAGATGGGAGGAAAGGGGGAAACAAGAACAAAAAGGTGGAAGGGGAGGGAGGGAAGGAGGGAGAGGGAAGAAAGGAGGGAAGGAAGGAAGGAGAAAGAGAGTGACAAGAATGGAGGAAAGGGAGAAGGAAGAGCGAAAGGGTGGAAGGGGAAGAAGGAGGGAGAGAAGGAAGGAAGGAATGAGGGAAGGAGAAAGGAGAGGGGGAAGAAAGGGGGAAGGAAGGAAGGAAGGACGAAAGGGTGAAAGGAAAGGAAGGAGGAAGGCAGGCGACAGAAGTGGAGAATATAGAAACGGAGGAGGTGATGGAGAAATGGAGAAAAGCTAGAGCGGAGATGGGAGAGGGTGGGAAAGGGGGAAGGAAGGAAGGAAGGACGAAAGGGTGAAAGGAAAGGAAGGAGGAAGGCAGGCGACAGAAGTGGAGAATATAGAAACGGAGGAGGTGATGGAGAAATGGAGAAAAGCTAGAGCGGAGATGGGAGAGGGTGGGGGAGAGGGGAGGAAAGGCAGGAAAGGAAGGAGGAAAGGCGGAAGGAGAATTGGAGGAGAGCAAGGGAGGAGGTGGGAAAGGCTTGTGGGAAGGAAGGGAGGGAGGGAAGCAAGAGAAGCCCACCCTCTTCTCCTCCTCCTCCCTCCCTCCCCCGGCCGCGCTGCCTCTGGGAGGATGCGCGGTGCTTCCGTCCCCGTCCCCCCCCCCCCCTTTCCTCCATCCATCCATCCAGCCATCCATCCATCCGCGCAGCTCCCGCATGCCGAGCCCCTTCCCCTGGCAGGAGGGGGGCGGCAGAGCCTGATTCATCGCCCCCCCTCACTCTCTTTCCCCATCGCAAGAGGCGAGGAGGGGGGGTCGAGAGAGAGAGAGAGAGAGAGAAGCGCGACAGCCGTAGCGAAGGAGGCAAGACCAAGGGAGGAGATGGTGAGCGGTTGCCATGGGGATGCGGCGCGGGTGGGGAAAAAGGGAGGGGGGAGAGAGTTGGGTACCAGGGATGCAGGAATGGATGGACCCGGGATGGAGGGGATGGCTGCTTGGACCCATTGGTTTGGTTTCCCTTTTGCCGGCCGCCTTTGCTGTTTGCAGCTGAGCTTCCCACACCCCCACCTTCGTCCTCAGCCAAAATTTGGGCATGTAAGCCTTGGAGGATGCTTCCTTTTTAGCCCCATCCCTTGAACTCCGAGCCATTATCTTTGGGGATCTCTGCAGCTCCTTCCCTTTGAAACCTCCTTCTCTTCCACATTTCTCCTTACCTTCCCTATCCTCGTCTTTTTTTCATCTTCGCATCATGCATGCACTTCAAGGCCTAGCCGTCTCTCGGAAGGAAACAACTACCCCGTTCGAACAAATTAGTTTTACCCAGTTGGCTTTCGGGTGTGTGTGTAGTTCCTTTTCAGTAGGAGAAATAAATAAACAATAGGCATTGTTGTCATCTTTGAGCTCAGTCAGGAATTTTGCACCTCCTTCCGAGTCCTAGGATCAAACGGTGACCTAGGCTGAGTATGGCTTGGCTTGCTTACTCGAGTTGGGCTCCATAGTCTACACCAGGTATGGGCCATCTTAGGTCTATCATTCTATCATCTATCTATTGGGACTTGAAGGTAGGCCTCTCTTTGTTCTATCACTCTAGCATCTAACTTAAGCGGCTGAGGGGGAAAAGGAAAGGGCCTGAGGCTGTTAGGAATTGTGGAAGTCCAAAACACTTAGACAGAGGGCCCAAGTTGGCCCATACCTGGTCAAAGCTGTTCCAAAAAAAATCAATGGTTTCCATGACACACTAAAGAGTACGGTATTTATCATGTCATGATGCACCTGCTTCGTCGGCTATAGACAAACGTTGCTTCCCACCTCTACCTCCCACACCCCCTCTGTGATGCATGTTTTCCATGCTAGTGGCCAGATCTGGTCTGTCTTGCACTGATGGAGCTGATAGCATCTCTGCCTTGGCTGACAGGCGAATGGGTGCTCTGCTAGAGAGGCTTCTAGCCCCTTATGATCCTGGGGGAACATGAGAAGCCAGTTCACCAAAGTCTCATAATAATAATAATAATAATAATAATAATAATTAGTATTATTAGTATTATTTATACCCCACCACCATCTCCCCCAATGGGGACTCGGGGCGGCTTACAAACAGCAATTACAATAAAATAAAAACCAAAACATAAGCAACAACACGGTAAAATACAAGCCTTGCCAGTCTCCTCACAGTCCATACAACTGCCAGTCATTCCCTCTTTTTTTGCTAATTGCAACATTATGGCAGGCACCGTCAGAGGTTGTGAGGTCAGTTGGAAACTAGGCATGTGCGTTGTATATAAAATCTGTTAGGGCAAGCCAACACCTCCCAACAAAGGATCACCCCAGACAGCAACCAGCCAGACTTTGAAGCTGCAAGGCCATTAAATTCTAATCAAGCTGGCCAATTATTTATTTATATTGCATGTAATATTACTAATAATATTACAATATAATGGTATAGTGCAATATAGTAGGGTTTAATATTGATATTGTACTATGCTAATGATATAATATATTGTGTGTGTGTGTGTATGTATATATATTTATATATATATATCTTGTAAGCCCTTCAGGGTGAGAAGGGCGGCATATAAATGTCATAAATAAATAAATTGCACATTCACACTTGCCACAAGCAGACAATTATTATTATTATTATTATTATTATTATTATTATTATTATTATTAAGCTACTCTGGGACTTCCGAATTCAGACAGACAGGGTTTTGGAGCACAATACTCCTTACCTCACAATCGTGTTAAAAAACAAAGTATGGGTTGGAAAAGCTGACTGGAAACAACTGGAAAAGCTGACACAATATGAGGATTTAAAGATTGAACTGCAAAGACTCTGGCACAAGCCGGTCAAGGTGGTCCCAGTGGTGATCAGCACACTGGGTGCAGTGCCTAAAGACCTTGGCAATTGGCACTGACAAAATTACCTTCTGCCAGCTGCAGAAGGCCACCTTACTGGGATCTGCAAGCATTATTCACCAATACATCACACAGTCCAAGACACTTGGGAAGTGTCCGACGTGTGATCCAATAAAACAACCAGCAGAGTGATCTTGTCTGCTGTGGACTCATCTTGTTGTGTTTCAAATAATAATAATAATAATAATAATAATAATAATAATAATAATAATACACTTTATTTTTACCCCGCCACCATCTTCCCAAAGGGGACTCAGGGCAGCTAACATAGGGCCAAGCCCAAAACTACAGTACAGCAAAATAAAATACAAAGCAAAAATACCATCAAAACAAATGCATGAAATAACAAAATAAAACAAACAGTTTCAAAATAACATGATAGAGAAATCGAACACAATGGGAGGGCCAAATGTACTAGGATAAAATTGATAAAACCCTGGATGAGATGGGTAGTGGGAAAATGTGTTTCTGAGAGAGGAGCTTAAAAGGAATTAACAATGGGGTTGGACCTTCATTAAGGGCGGGGGAAAGTGCATCATGAGGACGGAACTGTGGTTGGAACAGACAAAATATGGAATATATGTTCACTCGCCGAAGAGTTCTTTCTCCCGCCCTGGACATTCCACAGATATATAAACCCCACTTGCCTAGTTTCTAACAAAGCTTGCAGCCTCTGAGGATGCCTGCCATGGATGTGGGTGAAATGTCAGGAGAGAATGTTTCTGGTACATGGTTATACAGCCTGGGGTATTCATGCCAAGTTTGATCCAGATCCATCATTGTTTGAGTCCACAGTGCTCTCTGGATGTAGGTGAACTACAACTCCAAAACCAAAGGTCAATGCCCACCAAACTCTTCCAGTATTTTCTGTTGGCCGTGAGAGTTGTGTGTGCCAAGTCCGGTTCAATTTCATCGTTGGTGGAGTTCAGAATGCTCTTTGATTGTAGGTGAACTATAAATCCCAGAAACTACAACTCCCAAATGATGAAATCAATCTCCCCTCCCAATCCTGCCAGTAGTCAAATGTGGTCATATCGGGTATTTGTGCCAAATTTGATCCGGTGAATGAAAATACATCCTGCATATCAAATATTTACATTACAATTCATAACAGTAGCAAAATTACACTTATGAAGTAGCAATGAAAATCATTTTATGGTTGGGGGGGGGGTCACCACAACATGAGGAACTGTATTAAGGGGTCACATCATTAAGAAAGTTGTGAACCACTGCCCTAGTGCATGTTGAAGGACATCTGGGAACAACTGTTTGTATTCTGTTTCTTTTTTGCAGTGGTGGTGTGTGTGGTTGGGGTGCAAGACCCATGGCCTTCCACAGTTGCCCATCCCTGACTTAGCAGGCCCACTGCTCTGAGCACCTCTTCCTCTCTCTGCTCAAAGCCAGAAGCTGCCAGTGGAATGGCCTCTTCATTCCTTAGGCCTAGAGAGCTTTTGCCACTCAGAAGAGATAACGCTGGACTCAATAAACTGTCAGTCTGACCTGAAATGAAGCAGCTTCCTGTGTTGAAATTAGGAAGGGGAAGCATCTCTTGAGTCACCCATGGAGAAGGAAATCAGGGAACGCCGAGTACAACCTGGATAACAATGTCCGTCCCTTGATAAAAGTGATAAGGAGGGCATGAGTGATTGAGTAGGGCATGATTGCCAGTGCTGGGGAACTCTGAGCTACAATAGTATCTGAGTTATTGATTTATATTACACATATATCCTGAGCATCTTGATCGGAGTGGAGAAAACATGGGGCTTCAAGTCTCTTATCCTGTTAGCCCCTTATCAGTGTACCTTTTCTGGACTCCAGCGTCAGAGCCAGGAGTGAAGTAGCTGGTTCAAAAAACATATTTTGGGTGCAGAGTGAAGCACGTTTTTGATTTATCCATTTTTATTATGTTTTTACTGCAATGCAAAGGTAAAGGTTTTCCCCTTACATTAAGTCCAATCGCTTCTGACTCTGGGGATTGGTGCTCATCTCCATTTCTAAGCCGAAGAGCTGGCATTGTCCATAGGTACCTCCAAGGTCATGTGGCTGGCATGACTGCATAGAGCACCGTTACCTTCCTGCCGGAGTGGTATCTATTGATCTATTCACATTTGCATGTTTTCGAACTGCTAGGTTGGTAGAAGCTGAGGCTAGTAGCGTGAGCTCATGCTGCTCCCCGGATTCGAACCTGTGACCTTTCGGTCAGCAAGTTCAGCAACTCAGCGCTTTAACCCACTGTGCCATTGTGGTCTTCTATTTATTCGTTTTTATTATGTTTCTACTGCAAATGGAGGGAATAATTGCTAGTGGGATTGTGGAATTTGACTTGGGTTGCAGGGAGTCAGAGGGAGCATCATTTGATGATCTATCTCAGGCAGCAGAATGTTATGGGCAACAATGCTGATTGTGTTGGGAATGTTTTTCTGTCTTCACCCCAACAATAACTGTTTACATTTTCAGAGTGTCAGTGGATGAAATGTGCAGAAAAATACAGGGTATGAAGAGAGACCAAACCATTTCTTGTAATGCTAGACCTTAGGGTCATCCAATAAAAACGATTTGCAGGAAACTTGGACAGAGGGGGGGGAAAGAACTCACAGAATTCATTTCTGGACTTTTTTGTCACAATATCAGTCAATGGCTACTGTCCTTAAATGGCTTTAAAGAAGATCCAGAGAACTAAATAAAAACCCACAGTACAATCCCTGTATCCACAGTAGATACATTCCATGTCCCCCATAGATTCCTGAAACTACAAATAATTGTGAAACCTTGTAGTCTGAGCATATTTAGGCTGAAATCTTACCTTAGAAGAACATGAAGCATCTAGAGAGGCCAAACAACACTTCTGGGAGTGATATTTTTTGGAGCATAGGCAAATGAAATCATGGATATCAAGTCCATGGATTGGGAGGGGGAGTACTCCCAGTCTCCTTGGACCATTTTCATACTGCCTGGGGAAATCTGTGCATTGTAGTCACGAATCATAATGCTATTTTGAACCCCTAGGTACAGAGACACTGTGCTTTTTGAATATCCGTGGCTGAGAAAGCAATAGTGGAAGACTGCTCTGTGGAGCAGCCAGTGACTCCACATGCCATCCACTCCCATCTTTTTAATCTCTACTTCGAAAGAGCTATCCAAGGTGCTGAACATCTTATTGGCAGGAGTTAGCACCCTGGATAGCCCACAATAGCTTTAACACATTGGATAGCATCGTTAAAGTTCAGATTAAAACCCAGAGTGGAATCCCTGCCCCACTGGCATCAGAGGCACCATCTGCCACTAGCTTTACCTCCTGCTTGTGAGCTTTATGCAGGCCCTTCATTGGTCACTGTGGGAACCAAAATGCTGGATTTTGGTGCATAGAGGAACAGTGCATTTTACAAGTGCCAGCTGTATTGATGGCTTTCAGCGCTGAAAGGTTTAAAGGGGGATTAGACAAATTCATGGAGGAGAAGGCTATCAATGCCTACTAATAATGATGGCTATATATTACATCTAGCATCAGAGGTAGTATATCTTGTGACTGGTTACTAGGAAAATGTGTAGGGGAGTGCTGTTGTGCTCAAGCCCTGTTTGTGGGCTTTCCCAGCAGTGTCTGGGTGTCCACTGTGAAAAAACAGGATGTTGGGGGTAGATAATCCTTTGCAGGGCTCTTTATATGAATGGGAAAGGCTGCATTGATATTTCCTTGATTTAAGAACATATCGATTCCTGTTGTCATTGTCGTTAAGTGGTGATTCACATTGAAACCATTGTGAATATTGGTATAGGAGAATACAAAATACATGCAGAGATCATCGGATGTGAATGGTATACTGGTATATCAGTTGCCCTGCAGTAAATGCTGGTTCGAGGGGATCCAGTTGTGAAAGCAAACCATGTGATTTTGAGTCAGTCACAATCTTGCAGGTTAAGCCTATTTGGCTGGATTATAATGGAGATAAAATTGGATAAAACTCCATTAGTCCGTCCCGCACTCCATGTTGAAAGAATGAGATAGAACTATGGCAAGCCATTATTAGCCAATCTCTTTGTCCACTGTAGTCCCATTCCAAATTAGAAGGGTGCATATTACCTGACCTTAGGAAGGGTTTTTCATGATTGTGCTGAGATGAGAGAAAGCTGCAGCATTGCAATGGAGATGTGGCTAACTTCAGGTTGGAGGGAGGCCTTCCTCCATCCTCCCCTTGGCTGTTGGTTTACTTTGCAACAGCAACAGAATATGGGAACATGGCCACCATTTTATTATCATTCTTTGCCACAGGTTGGCACTTGTTGGGGACTTTCACATTGCATTTACTTCCCTGTTACTGCTTTAGTTTTCATTCACATCTTGAAAAGAGGGGAGACAGTCCAAGTATCCGCATTATTGCAACCACCAGACAAAATAGGTCTGGCCTAGTTGCAACCCAAAAACCTGAGATTTATTTTAGCACTAAAACTTAAATTGTATTGACAACCCCTGCTGATGTCAAAGAGGGCTAGTTGTGGTGATGTTACAAGGGTTAGTTGTGGGCTAGTTGTAGCAAGTTACAGTAAGCATCAGCCACAGTTGCACAAGGTATGCTGCTAAAATTTAAGTTCTTACAAATCTATATAAATGAAAATGTAATGTTCATTTGTGGGATTAGCATAACTCAAAAACTACTGGACAAACTGACACCAAATTTGGACACAATGCACCTATCAGGCCAACAAGTTGCCATCACTCATAAAAACACTGAAAAACACAGCAGAAGGGACTTAAAAGCCAAAAACATAAAAATTACATTACAACGCATGTGCAAAACCACATATATATGCAAACACACATATATACACACATATATAAGCACACGTATACACATATATACACACACAAAACACATATACACAGACTGGGCCACAGCAATGCTTGGCAGGGGGTGGCTAGTAAGGAATACATATGCAGTCTGCCCTCCACATTTGAAGATTTGATTATTTAAAGATTTGATTTAAATTTTCTCTAGGAATCTGTAAGTCTTCCAGTGTGATTCTGTGGTCAATGTCCAATAGAAGTTGACTATACAGTTGATGGAGAACCTAGAGATTCCTAGAGATACTATTTCTGTCAGAATCTGTACATCCTCTAATGTGATTCCCCAGTTCTGCTGGAGAACCTTGATATTCCTACAAAGGTGTTTACTCAGGTTAAAAATAATAGCAATTTTTTATTTCTGTTTTTTCAATTTCATGGGGATCCTGTGCTCCTAACTTCAGTGAATATGAAGGGATAACTGCATATATCTATATATCTATACATGCAGTCCCTGAGTTACAAACACCCGACTTACAAATGATTCATAGTTAAGAACTGGACTGATACATCAGAAAGTGAGTAAAATCTACCCCTCTGAAGAATTATCATGGGGAAAAGGGTCTCACCTGAAGCTTTATTGTGAATTCTTGTTTCCACAACAAGCCCAGTTTTTCAAAATCCAATTATTATGGGGACAGAAAGTGGGGTGAGATCTTCAATGTATTGTCGTAGGCTTTCATGGCCGGAATCACTGGGTTGTTGTAGGTTTTTTTCGGGCTATATGGCCATTTTCTAGAGGCATTCTCTCCTGACGTTTCGCCTGCGTCTATGGCAAGCATCCTCAGAGGTAGTGAGGTCTGTTGAAACTAGGAAAATGGGTTTATATATCTGTGGAATGACCAGGGTAGGACAAAGAACTCTTGTCTGCTGGACACTTGTGGAGCCAGGCCCTGAGAGATGGGGAGCTTAATCTGGGTAGCTATACAAGACAACCAGGTCTTGCCATTTAGATGTGAGCATGACAGTCAGATTTATATAGTAGCTAAGCCCCAAAGCTTTCTAGACCAGGCATCATCAAACTGCGGCCCTCCATCTGTTTGGGCCTTCAACTCCCAGAATTCCTGACAATTTAACAAGCTTCTTAGGGCTTCTGGGGATTGGAGGCCCAAACAGCAGGAGGGCTGCAGTTTGGGGATGCCTGCTCTAGACTGTATTATGTTTGCCCAATTGTAGAGGGTTCTTGAGCATTTAATACTTGTGCAGAAATGTGTGTTGACTTGTCACATAACCAGGTAACCTGCTGAAATTCCCTCTCCTTTATAACTATTACACATAATAGGAGCCTTCTCCAGTTTGTAATCTAGGTAGTCTATATTCTGTCCAGAAATGGCCTGTGACATCTGTATTACCTGTATCAGAATTTGGCCACTTCTGTTATAAATCAAACAAATACACCTCGAGGAAACTGAGACAATGAAATTGCCAGTTGCTGCTGATGTCAGGACTGAGAGCCATGTTTCATGTTGCCCGAGTGCTTACGGATTGTATATTTTGTTTGTTTTTGTACAAAAGGGCTATTTAATGTCTGTGCTTTTTTTCAAATGCATAACAATTAGCTGCACACATAAAATGGACTGAAATTAGCTGAAATTAATTAGAAAAGAAATCCTCATTAAATATAATTAAATTCGTTAAAATTCACCCAATCATTATTATCAAATAAAATCCCCCATTCATACTCGATGGATCATGATTAAATTTATAGTTAAGCCTAAATGAACCTTAAAATGTATTGAGACTGACTTTAATTAATACGATATTGACTCTGACATTGACTATTGATATTCCGTTAAAGGAATTCAGGGTGGTTTGAGGGTGACATGGGTTCAAATTCCTGCTTGGCCATAGATTACCTTAGGAAAGTCACACTATCTCAGCTTTAAAGTGGAAAACCTTTTCTCAATCAGTCATGCTAAGAAAACCCTACAAGAGGGTGGCTGTAAATCAGAGTCCATTTGAAGGCACGTTACAAACCAACAGAATGAAACAAAATCAAATATATTTGCTTCTGACTTTCAGTGACCAACCACAATGTCTTGTCGAAGGCTTTCATGGGTTGTTGTAGGTTTTTCGGACTGTATGGCCATGTTCTAGAAGCACTCTCTCCTGATGTTTCGCCTGCATCTATGGCAGGCATCCTCAGAGGTTGTGGGGCTTGTTGGAAACTAGGAACATTGGGTTTAAAAAATGTGTAGTGGGAGAAAGAACTCTTGTCTGTTGGAGCTAGGTGTGAATGTTTCAATTGGCCACCTTGATTAGCATTTGATGGCCTGACAGTTTTTAGGTGTGGCTTGTTACTGCCTGCACAGAAATGCTGGACCACTCTAACAACCACCATGTCAAGCTACACAGAGAAGCCATTGAAATTCACAAGCATGTGGACAATTTCAACAGAAAGGAAGAAACTTAAGACGTGGTTATGGGACCAGGTGTTCGACTAGTGACTGGCAGCAAGTGGAAAGAAGACTCAGGCAACCTAGGACAATGAATTGACCCAGACTTGAATGTGGTTTTTTACCGGCGTGTCTAATCAATTGTTTTAATGTTGTGATGTATTTATTGAAATGTTTTATGGTGATGGCACTGTATGGTGCTTATTGTGAGGCTGCCCTGTTCAGCAGTGGAACTCTCTGCCGCGGAGTGTGGTGGAGGCTCCTTCTTTGGAGGCTTTTAAACAGAGGCTGGGTGGCCATCTGTCAGGGGTGCTTTGAATGCAATATGCTTCTTGGCAGGGGGTTGGACCGGATGACCCATGAGGTCTCTTCCAACTCTATGATTCTATGAATCTTTGTGAGATGGGCGGGGTATAAATATAGGAAATAAATAATAAATAAACCATGAAAATGAACAAAATCTGACTACCAGTACTAAAAAAACTCTAAAATTATAACAGTAAATAAAAAACAAAACTCAAACACAGGGGAACTCCAGACCAGAAACAATCAGGAAACCTAATCACCTCTCAACAAAGGATTCCCCTAGGCAGCAAGAAGCCACACCTAAAAACTGTCAGGCCATCAAATACTAATCTAGGTGGCCAATTGAAACATTCACACCTAGCTCCAACAGACAAAGAGTTCTTTCTCCCACTCTGGACCTTTCACAGATATATAAACCCAATTTTCCTAGTTTCTAACAAACCTCACAACCTCTGAGGATGCTTGCCACAGATACAGGCGAAGCATCAGGAGAGAATGCTTCTAGAACATGGCCATACAGCCCAAAAAAACCTACAACAACCCAATCACAATGTTGATTCCTTCTGGGGAAGCCATTAGTGGGCACAGAAATGCCTTTGAGGCTGTGTGAAGCCCGTAGCCTGAAC
The DNA here is from genome assembly GCF_025583915.1 of Anolis sagrei ordinatus. NCBI lineage: Eukaryota > Metazoa > Chordata > Lepidosauria > Squamata > Anolidae > Anolis > Anolis sagrei. The sequence continues at coordinate 27,497,256 of NW_026847660.1, read as the reverse complement.
TTTGCCCATTCCTCTGCTACACTGATGTTTGGACTTAGCTATTTATAGTCAAGTGTGAAGAATTAAGTGTGAATCAGACACATGTACTACAGATTTAAACTGACTTAATAGTCATTATTCTTCCCCCTGCCTTCAGGGAATTCTGCAAACTGTAGTTTTATGAGGTTGGGCTAAGGATCTTTAAGCAAAATTCCCAGTGCTGGGTCAATCCATGCCATGTTAGCTTAATATCCACCCTGTGCATTCTGGGGTTTATAGTTTGGTGAGGCTTTTGGCATTCGCTGTCATAGGTCAAGGTTCCTTAAGTAGAGAATTCTAAATAGCTCACCAAGAGTGCATCTACACCAGGCATGGGCAAACTTGGGCCCTCCAAGTGTTTTGAACTTCAACTCCCACAATTCCTAACAGTCTCAGACCCTTCCCTTTTCCCCCTCAGCTGCTTAAGCAGAGATCTGATATCGTTTGAATATATCATAACTGAATAGATTATATTTTGTACTAACTTGATTAACCAGTGTTCCCTGGGTTATTAGAAGTCATTTTTTTATTTTACAAAATGCATAAGGTTGTGGGTAAACTACAACTTACATCATACCAGATTCACTCCCTGAAACTCCATCAATACTTAAAGTTTGTCATGCTGGGCAGATTTGCTCTAGATGCATCATCGGTGGGATTCAGTATTCTCTCCAGCTGCAGGATGAATTACAACTCCCACCCTGATGGGACAGTCCTGTCAAATCCCTCCAGTATATTCAGTTGGTCATGGGGGCTCTGTGTGCCAAGTTCGGTCCAGGTCCATCATTGGTGGGGTTCAGAGTGCTCTTTGATGGCAGGTGAACTATAAATCCCAGTACCTGCAATTAACAAATGTCAAGGCCAATCCCTCCCCGCCAAAACCCACCAGTATTCAAATTTGGCATATTGGGTATGCATGCTAAATTTGGTGCAGATCCATTGTTTTTTGTGTTCACAGTGCTCTCTGGATATAGGTGAACTATAATTCTTATAAATCAAAGTAAATTTACCCCAAAGCCCTCCTGCACTTTTTGTTGGCCATGTGGGTTCTGTGTGCCAAATGTGGTCCAGGTCCATTGTCAGTGAGGGTCACAGTGCTCTGACTTGTTGCAAGGTGAACTACAACTTTCATCCTGTGGAGTCAGTCCCCCAAACTCCTCCAGTATGTTTGGTTGCTGCTTGATTCTGCTCCGTTTGTTATGCAGACAGAGTTGAAAAGAATATTTTATTTTATTTAGTTAAAACATTTATATTCCTCCCTTCTCCACAGGGGACTCAGGGCAGAGCACAACATATATACGGCAAACATTTAATGCTGGGACATAAAACCATAAATATATACAAACATTAAAATCACTTATATCCACATTAAAAGTTGCTTAAAAACCATCTCAGGACACCATTTTGCCTCATTGTATTGCCCCAAAGGCTTGGTCCCACAGCCAGGTCTTCACCATCCTTCTGAAGAACAAGGGGGAGGGGCTGATCTAATATTGTCAGGAAGGGAGTTCCATAACCAGGGGGCAATCACTGAGAAGGCCCCACCAAACGTGCCTGTGATGGTGACGGGACCAAGAGCAGGGCCTCTCCGGAAGATCTAAGTTTCTGCAGTGGTTTGTAAAGGGAGATGTGTTCAGACAGGTAAATTGGGCCAAGGCCGTTTAGGGCTTTATAAGGCAAAGCCAGCACTTTGAATTGTGCCCGGTAGCAAACAGGCTGCCAGTGGAGATGATGTAACATGGGAGTTGTGTGCTCCCTGTATGCAGCCCCAATTATTAACCTGGCTGCCTCTCACTGGACTTTTTGAAGATTCTCAACTGTCTTCAAAGGCAACCCCACATAGAGTGCATTGCAGTAGTCTATCCTGGATGTAATGAGAGTGTGGACCACTGTGGTCAAGTCTGACTTCCCAAGGTACAGGAATAGGAAAGGGTTAAGAGAGAGGCAGTGGGCAGGATCATGCAATATCCACACAGTAAAATCTAGGCTGAAATTGTCCCCGAATCAAAGCATTCATTGGGTAGTGGGCCATAGTGTTTGGGGAGGACATTGGCAGGTGTTGGGCAACATGTTCATGGTGCTTGCTATAACCTGAAATGTCATTGGAAGGAGTTCTGTAGGTGACTTTTCAGCTCTGTGGGTTATAGCTGTGGAAGTGGGAGCCTGTCTGTGGAAGTGGGCACCCCAGCCACATACACACATACCAATTTTCATCTTTATTATGTGTATAGAAAATGATTGATAGATAGATAGATAGATAGATAGATAGATAGATAGATAGATAGATAGATAGGCAGATAGGCAGTTGGTCCTAATATTGAGAATTGTACAACAGGTACAGATAGGTCCTTTCAGCAAAACCGCATGATCTTCGAGGCAGAGCTGGGTGCAGAAGCCATGCATTTAAGATGAAAGATTGAGTGAATTCTAAATTTGAGAGTGTTTTATGTGCTGCAACGGTATGGTGAGCTCAAAATCCTTTCACACAAAAGTCCACGGCTGGTTATTCGAAGCTTTCAGCATTTCAGCAGCCTAAATTAGGCGAGGAAAAAAAGTCATTTTGTTGTTGCTATTGTGAAACTGCTGGGAATCAGAAAGCTTTGGCAAACTGCTTACAGATCACTCAAGAGATTTATGGACTCAGCTCAGGTCTACCTTCTGTCCACATTGCAAATAATTGTTTAAACTACTGAAAAGCAGAATCTGGGAAAGTTACTTTTGGGAGCATCTCTGAAAAATACCTAGTGACAGTAATAATGTAATCAGTGTTCAATGTGTTGTTGAAGGCTTTCGTGGCTGGAATCACTGGGTTGCTGTGAGTTTTCCGGGCTGGATGGCCATGGTGCAGAAGCATTCTCCCCTGACATTTCAACCACATCTATGGCAGCTATCCTCAGAAGTTGTGAGGTTAGTTGGAAACCAGGCAAGTGAGGTGTATATAGAATCAATCAGGGTCAACAAAGGATCCCCAGGCAGCAACCAGCCAGGCTTTGAAGCACAAGGCCCTTAAATGTTAATCAAGGTGGCCAATTGCAACATTCACACATGCCTCAAGCAGACAAGAGTTCTTTCTCCCACCCTGGACATTCCACAGATATATAAATCTCACTTGCCTAGTTTCCAGCAGACCTCACAACCTCTGAGGATACCTGCTATAGATGTGAGTGAAATGCTCCTGGAACATGACCATACAGCCCAGAAAACTCACAGCAACCCAATAATGTAATTGGTTTCCTTCATTTATCTTTTAATGCCATTTGGATGTTTTTGGCAATTTTCTATGTGATCTGTTTGTATTGGATATACCTGGTATGCTGAAATATTTATTTTAAGAATGGGATTCAAAGAGTAGCCTCCAAGAGTAACTTTTACAAGCTCTGCAAATGCATTGGTATGGATCCAGACTTAGCCATGCTTCAAGTTGACCTGCTGAAATCAATGTGACTTGAGATATGTAGTTGCCATTCTTTTCACGTCGATTCCTTTCAGCAAGACTCTTCTGAATCCAACTGATCAACATCAAATCAGACAGCTGATTGTGATCAGTCACCAAACTATCAGCTGATTATCGTCACACACTTCCAATACAATCACACAATCAGTTGTATGACACAATGAGATCTCTTTTCTGCTCACACAAATTCAGCATGATGAAAAAAACACAATTTGTAAGTGTTGATTTCTGTATTACAACTTCCAGTATCTACTAGCCGTTCATGGCATCAAGAAATTGTATGAATGTTGCCAGAATTATCTCAAAGCTACCCATGAAGCTGATAAAAGCCTTGTTTAGTTTTGCTGACAAATACACAGTAATAATAATAATCACACTTTATTTGTGTTCTGCCTTATCTCCCCGAGGGGACTCAGGGCATATTCCAGCATATACAGACACAAGGCAAACATTCAATGGCTCGAAACCATGAAACATAGATACACAGATAAAGGTAAAAGTTTTCCCCTCATCTCCGGCTCTGGGGTGATGCTCATCTCCATTTCTAAGCTGAAGAGCTGGCGTTGTCCATAGACGCCTCCTAGGTCATCTGGCCAGCATGACTGCATGGAGTGCCATTTACCTTCTTGCTGAGGCAGTACCTATTGATCTCCCATTTGCATATTTTTGAACTGCTAGGTTGGCAGGAGCTGGGGCTAATAGCAGGAGCTCACCCTGTTCCACGGATTCAAACTGCCAACCTTCTGGTCAACAAGTTCAGCAGCTCAATGGTTTAGGCTATTGCGCCACCATGGCCCCATAGTCAGATTTGTAGTTTAGATATATGTCCCGAGTCTGCATCAAACTATAAAGAAAATGTTTCAGCTGTGGTGGGTCTGTGGATCTTGTTCTGAAAAAAAAGAATATACTTAAAGTTGTAATGTAGATCTGTATGAATACTTATGAGAGACTTAAAAAGGCTTATTGAGCATTTCTGAAAGGGAAAACCATGGGAATATGAAATCAAGATATGTCTTGATTTGTGTCTTTAAGAAGCAGTTCTTTGGGCACAATCCATCCTTATCCAAGAAGAAGAAATAGGCCAAGGCACTGAAATGTACTTCTGCTACTTGCAAGTGATATTGTATAGGGGAAATCCACATAGACATGGTTCTTGACTATGTGTGATTCCTAAGAAGTATGATCACACTATACTTCAAAACGAATCATGTGTTTGGCACGCAGAAATGTCCTATATTTAATCCCTGGCATTTCCTACATAGGGCTGAAAAATGTTTCTATCAGTAATTCTGGAATTACATGGCCAGACAAAATTGATAGTTCTGCTCTAGGTGTACAAATGATCATTTTAGGAAAACATCATACATTCCAATTTGCTCCTCATATTTCAATCAGAGTTCAAATATAGTGAAATTCAGGTGTATGCCTTCAAGTCATTTCTGACTTATGATAAATGTGACCCCATCATGCAGTTTTCTTACCATAGCCTTCCTCTGAGGTTGAGAGAATGGAACCCAGTGATTTTCCATGGCTGAGGCCCCTTCTACACTGCCATATAAAATCTAGATTACCTGCTTTGAACTGGATTATATGGCAGTGTAGGCTCATTTAATCCAGTTCAAAGCAGATAATGTGGATGGAGCCCTCGGTGGTGCAATGGGTTAAACCCTTGTGCCAGCAAGACTGAAAACCAACAGATCGGGGGTATAGATCTGGGGAGAGCGCAGATGAGCTCCCTCTGTCACCTCCAGCTCCCCATACGGGGACATGAGAGAAGCCTCTCATAAGGATGGTAAAACATCAAACATGTGGACGTCCCCCGGACAATGTCCTTGCAGACAGTCAATTTTCTCACACCAAAAGCAACTTGCAGTTTCTCAAATCTGCTTTGAAAGTCTGGATTATATGGCGGTGTAGATGGGCCTGAGAAGAGATTCAAACTCTTGTTACCTGGAGTTTTAGTTCAAAACTCAAATTCCTACAACATACTAGCTCAAATAGTGGGGTACTAAACAGTTATGCCACTGGATCTGGCAGTAATTTTCATTCCTTTTTAAATGATGCATGATACTTTCCCCTCAAGAGATCCTAAATCTGCGATCTTAGACCACCTAAATCCAGTTGTTAGTTCTAATTTGAGTAGTCTCATCCAATCAGTGTAATTTACAAATGTGCTCATTTATCAGGTTCCCATTGACTCAGTAGATCAATTGTAGTCAGAACTACCAATTCAGTTTATGCTTAAATATTTGAAAACAGTATTAAGGCCCCCCCTTTTTTTTTTTTTTGCATCATGATCCCCACAATTCCCCAACCATTCTGGGATCTGTCCAAAACTATAACAGCCTCAAACTCTACCTTGGAAGTTAAGCTAACTGAACATTGATGTCATCTACTTTTGAGCAGATAATGCTGCCACTCTGTATCCACCAATATTTTACAGGTGAAAAGTAGGACATATATGGATAAGTAACACCAGAATTTTGTCAAGATGGCAAAAGTGAAGAACAATAAAATTAGGATAGGATGCAGTAGTTTGCTTTTGCAAAACCCTCTCCTCTCCTTCTGGCTGAGTTGATGTAGTTCAAACTCAGGTCATTTTGCTCTTTGAACTCAGGTCCAATCTACACTGCCATATAATCCAGTTTGAAACTGCATTATATGATCAGTGTGGACTTATATAATGCAGTTCAATGTAACTGAACTACATTATATGAGTCCACACTGACCGCATAATGCAGTTTCAAACTGGATTATATAACAGTGTGAATGGAGCCTCAGTTTTCGACAACAGAGATAAGCAGAGGAGAAAGGAGGAGGAGCAAAGTGAAACTGGAACATTTTGAAAGCATTTGTAAACATGGAATGACAGAGGATTAATCATGACTGTCCTTGTCAAATCAGGATAGTTGGAGGATTTTAATTTACTGATTATAGACACTAAGATACAGCTAGACAGATTTACCTAATCTCTAGATAAAGGTAAAGGTTTCCCCTGACATTAAGTCTAGTTGTAGCTGACTCTGGGGGTTGGTGCTCATCAAAATTGCTAAGCCAAAGAGCCGGCGTTTACGCTGTAGACACCTCCAAGTGTGGACGCCTCCAAGATGTTGCATGAGTGCCTTTACCTTCCCGCAAAAGCAGTATCTACTGATTTACTCACATTTGCATGTTTTCGACTGTTAGATTGGCAGAAGCTGGGGCTAACAGCAGGAGCTCATCCGGCTCCCTGGATTCAAACCGCCAATCTTTTGGCCAGCAAGTTCAGCAGCTCAGGGGTTTAACCCACTGCTAAAATCTGTTGAATATGTCTGGGTTTGTGTAGACTTACTGGAAATACTGTTTAGGACTGATCGTTTCCCAAACCACTCAAGGTGTTTTCATAAGATCCCTTGCAAAGTAGGTTGAACGGAGAAAGAGTAACTAGCATGGAACTTATAAAAGTGACTTTTGGACCACAGCTTTCAGAATCTCCCCAGCAAACATGTTCAGTTTGAAAGATCTACTTTCTTTTTCACTAGAACCTGAGATCTACCAACCAGAGCTTTCTGTGCTTAGCATAATATAATTCTGAATCTTGGCATCTGTTTTGGCTACCAGAACTGAACGAAGCTCAAAATCCACCCCTCGAAAAACTCACACCTTGTTACTCACACATTTTGAGTATGCTTTAGAGGGAGGGGTTGTGTGGGAGTCATTTTGTGGCTGCAGTAATCAAACAGTGAACAGTTGGAAAACCTTGCTGATCTTCTACAAATCATCCAGAAACCAACACTTTAAACAGAACTGAGAAACACACTAGGAACCAGTGCAATGGGTATAATACTATCTTAATCTGTTCCAACTATCTAATAATCAGTGAGCCATTTTTTCCACAAGTTGAGATTGCCAAACCATTTTTTGAGATAGCTTAAGTGTGTCCAAAGCGGGGGTTCAGATCTTGCTGATTGGCCCCTGTCCCACTACTGCAGTATTGAAATCTGAAATGTGCAAACCACATTGAGATGAGATGGATGAGATGGGCCCTATGAAATGAAATGAAAGAAATGAAACTTTATTTATAGCCCACCCTATCTTCCCAATGGGACTCATGACGGATCACAACAAAATACACAGTAATATGTAAAGAAATCAATAAACAAATCAAAAACAACTCAATAGTTGCTAATTATAAACCAACAGAAATGAACAAGACATAAATGATCCATATAATTAATAACAAATTAAATCCTTAAAATATTATTTAAAACCTCTAAAATTTGACTAAAATTGTTGGGGGAGAGATGGAACACAGCAGATTAACAGGTTGGATGCTAGCATCCAGGTAAGGTGCAAATAGATGTACTTCATCCTCCTCCCCTCCATAAGCTAAATTGAATAGATGTGTTTTTAATAGTTTTTTTAAGGAGAGGAGAGAAAGAGCCATTTTTAACTCTTTAGGGAAGGAGTTCCAGAGGTGGGGAGCAATCACAGATAAGGCCCTCTCTCTCGTTCCCACCAACTGCACTTGTCACAGGGGTGAGCCTGAGAGAAGGGCCTCCTGCGCTGACTGCAGTGCTCGTGTTGGTTTATATACGATGATGTGGTCTTTCAAATAGTCTGGGTCTGAGCTGTTTAAGTCTTTATAGGTAGTAACCAGCACTATGTATTTAGCTCAGAAGCAGATTGGCAGCCAGTGGAGCTGACGTGACATAGGAGATGTCTGCTCCCTCCCTCCAGTTAGTAACCTGGCTACTGATCTCTGAGGCAGCTGTAGCTTCCACGCTGTCTTCAAAGGCAGCACCATATAGAGAGCATTGCAGTAGTCCAAACAGGATGTAACCAAGGTGTGTGCTACCATGGCCAAGTCTGACATCTCAAGGTATGCTCTCAGCTGGTGCACCAGTTTTAATTGTGCAAAGGCACTCCTAAACACTGCCGACACCTGGGGTTCCAGGGTCATCGATTAGTCCAGGATCACCCCCATACTTTGAACTTATGTGTTTGGGGGAGTGCAACACAGGCTGCAATCCCCCATCCTGATCCTCCTTCCAACTGATCAGGAGTCCCTCTGTTTTGTGTCCCACAAGGATGATAAAACATCAAAACATCCAGGCGTCCCCTGGGCAACGTCCTTGCAGATGGCCAATTCTCTCACACCAAAAGCGACTTGCAGTTTCTCAAGTCTCTCCTGACACGACAAAAAAAAACTTTCAACTTATTAGCCCTCATCCAGGCCATCACTGATGAGAGGCACTGGTTTAGGGGCAGGATGTCCTTGGCATTCGGTGGAAAGGAGTAACAGAGCTGGGTGTCGTCTGCATAAATTTGACACCACATCTTTGTTAATACTAAAAAGATGGCTTCATTGAAGCTATGAGAAATCACCTTGTTGTGAATCACTCCACTGCTCCATCCAGCATAGTATTATCAGCTCTGGCTGGCAGAAATACTTAAATAGAAGTTATTCCTAGATGCCAGTAACCCATGGTGGACAACTTTTGTAGATCTGACAAAGCACAGTTTAATTCTCTGGAAATGGCTGACAGTTGCCACTTGCTGTGTAATGCAAAACCACGGTGACCTGGTAGTATAGTTTAAAAACTATATCTAGTCTAAACAATATATATTGGAAGCATGCCACTTGTTTTCAAGGTGAATTGTGCTTCCAGGAGGTTTCTATGTGTATGATTCTCCTTTAAAGCAAGGCATGCTATCAGTGCAACTCATTTTTACAGCAAAAATGTGAGATATTTTCCGACTGCTGCCATGTGCTGTATTTTATGACAGCAACCAGCAAGGGATAGAAAAATGGATAGTGGGACCCTGCATATCGTGTCCAAGCCATGCGCTGTCCAGCATTGCTATAACCAGATGAGATGGAGAATCTGCAGTTTTCTACATGTAAACCGCCTGTTTATCCATGCAATTACGTGTCTACAGCTGTATGCCTATGATAGAAGGGTACATCCTTCTGAATGCTTCTTACACAGTGCTTAGTCTTGGCTGCCTTGTCTTTGAGCAGCTCGTCACGATGAGACCCCAGTTGCAGTTGTTCTTTGTCTGTTCAGCTTCCAACTCAGCATGGGTCTCCATCCCAGCGTCAATGCTGGAACAACTCATGTACAAGCACAAGGAAGGGGGGGGGGGAAGAGAACAGTGGCTAGACTTTGAATGAGTGGTATTAGAAGCAGATGATGCCTGGCGGATCTTCGCAAGTACCTTGGTTTAGCTTTAATCTGATTTAGTTAAACCATCGGAAGGCTGTCTGTGGCAGTACAATCCATTTAGTAGCGGGGAGGGGACTCATATCACTTTCGCTAGCATTGGTCGAGATTAAAAACTGATATAGCAACAAGGTTATAAATCCGATTACAGCCCGCGCAGGCCTGGTATTGTTGCAAGCCCATTGCTAGCTGGAGGGAGTCCTTTTCGCTTTCTTCTTCTTCTTTTCTTAAAGCTTCTCATCAGTACTCAGCACTTTTTATGTTTGCCAGAAGTGGATTCAACAATTCAAGGAGTTAGAGATATGCATTGCAGTGGAAGTTTAGCATCAACTTAGATGCTGCAGGTGGACATGATGTTGTTCATGGGATTTATAAGCTATGATGGATAAATAGAGAGCAGGCCTGATGGGCAGAGCAAAACGACTACTTCAACTAGCACATGCTGGGATAAGGGCAACAGTAGTATCCTACCAATTTGCAGCTTGGAGAAGTCATGCTAACTCTGGCTATTGCTCCTGAGCCCCTTGGATTCTCACATCATGCAGGAGAGAGCTATATATGCACCACATACACATCACACACCTCCTAAACTGCCCTGCTACCGTCATGTGCGGTGGAGAACTCTATCCCATTGCTGGTCGGCACACATATCAGCTTACCAAGCTCCTGGATCACACATAAGTTGGTGCAGGATCATTTTCTTGTCCTTTGCCTCAAGCAGCACAAAGTCATGTTCTAGCCCGGGTTTTGCATGTTCATTGCCTTTGGAGGATTGGCCCTGTGAGAGATGCCTTCTGTTGCACTGTGCGACAAAAATAATTCATTCTGTCTTGATGCTTCAGAATTGGCCTATATTATATCCAGAGTAAGGGCAGTTGCTTGTTCTCTTGCTGTGGGAATGATGACTCCATGATCAGATTTATGGCAGCTCTCTGCTGTAGCTGCTTTTGTTTGTATAGGAGCCAGTCACACTTTGGACTGTGTTTCTAACTGAGGTTCAGCACTGGATAGCTCCTGTACAGCCCAGAACAAGAACAAATAGTTCAATTCAGTCAGTGTCCAATACCCTAAGATTCTGGAAAGTGTGATGGCCTTCTAGTTCCAGAGGTTTCTGAATGACACTGATTATCTGGATCCAGTTCAGTCTGGCATCAAGCTTGGTTATGGGACAGAAACAGCTTTGTCACCTTAGTGAATGAGTTAAGTTGAAAACTAGATAGAGAGAATGTGTCCCTATTGGTTTTGTTGGACCTCTCAGTGGCATCAATCATGGTATCCTTCTAGGCCACATCACTAGTATGGGATCTAGATGTTGTTGAGAAACTCCTATTTGAGTCTTTGGCTGTTGGTCCATGGCAGTGGTTCTCAACCTGTGGATTCCCACATGTTTTGCCCTTCAACTCCTGGAAATCCTAACAGCTGGTAAACTGGCTGGAATTTCTGGGAATTGTATAGGGCCCTTCCACACAGCCCTATATCCCAGAATATCAAGGCAGAAAATCCCACAATATCTGCTTTGAACTGAGCTCACACTCAGATAATGTGGGATTTTCTGTCTTGATATTCTGGGATATAGGGCTGTGTGGAAGGGTCCCCAGACACCTGGGGACCTATAGATTAGGAACCGCTCGTCTATGGGGCCCCACAGGGCTCCAGTTTGTCATCAGGACATTTAACAAATAGATGAAGCTTCTGGAAGAAGTTGTCTGGAGTTGGGAGCCAGATGTCACCAGTATAACCATGACACCCAACTCTATGTCTTCTCTGCACCTTGATCCAGGCATGCTGTAGATTCTAAACCAGTGCCTGCTGGCAGTGATGTATTGGATAAAGGTAAACAAACTGAAGTGGTTCTCAACCTGTGAGTCTTCAGGTGTTTTGGTCTTCAACTCCCAGAAATCCTAACAGCTGGTAAACTGGCAGGGATTTCTGGGAGTTGTAGGCCAAAACACCTGGGGACTCACAGGTTGAGAACCATTGATCTAGACAATATAAAGGTGTCTGTGGTAAGTCAAAAGCAGACCAGGAAATGTGGATTCAGTCTGTGCTGGATGGAGATACATTCCCCCTGAAGATTCATATCTACAGCCTGTTATATACAAAGGATGTACTCTTTCATGAGTGACAAGAATTGATTCTATGTATTGTTCTATGACTTCTTTTGCAACAAGGGTGTCCATGTGTACTGCGTTATGGAGGACAGATCTCTATTTGAAGGAATACCGGGAGCCTCTCTGTTCTAAGACTCTCTCTTGTTCAAATGCTATCCAGCTCAATTCTGACTTAAAGATTTTAAAAAAAGAGAAAAGAATTGAAAGCAGAGCTGAGGCCTTCATAGTCATTATCACCATCACCTCCACCACCATCAATTTATTTATAGCACTATCACTCTATATGGCACTTTACACGTAAAAGAACAACAAAACAATTCCCTGCCCCAAGGCTTACAATTTATTTAAGGCATGGTGCAAAAGGAAAAGGGGATGGCAGTGTGGGAAGGAATTAAATCCACCAAGTACTGCCTCTTCTCTTCCTCTGAGACCAGGGCAGTGGAAGGCCTTCATCTGTTTTTGGGCCTCAACATGAAGTTTTCTATCCATAACAAGCATCTGAAGAACTGACTATAGTCCATGCATGTATTTCTATTGAAGTAAATCCAGTGGCACAAAACACCATTTCCCAGTGTCGAATTCTGCAGTGTCTTAGGCCTCTTCCACACAGCTGAATAAAATCCCACATTTAATATTTATATTTACTATATTTATATCCTGCCTTTCTCAACCCCGAGGGGGAATCAAGGTGGCTTCTTTGAACTGGAATATATGGTAGTGTGGACTCAGATAACCCTGTTCAAAGCAGATATTGTGGGATTTTCTGCCTTGATATTCTGAGTTATATGACTGTGTGGAAGGGCACTTAGAAAACTGATGAGATATTGTTTGGGGTTCACATTTGTGTGCCTAAAGGTGGATCCCAGGAGTTACAAGATTGGACTTCTGCCTCAATTTGTAGTGTCTTGGAAACTTTCGGTTGGGATGCTACCTGGAAGATAAAGTATTCAGGGGGAAGAGTGGCAGCATAAGACATAACAACAGTGATGGGACTCTCATGGTAGTTGTATTTGATGATCAGGATCTCGGCCAGTGTCTCTAGTGTTACATCTATTCATGGAAATTAGACTGTGCACATTTTATGCAAATCTCTGTCCCCTTGAGTCTCCATTTTTCCAACGTATAAGTGGATAATCTAAGTGGATAGTCAAGAGGAAAATGCAAAATGTAGTAATAGAGATAGAACTGAACTTGGTAGAAATCTCAGTTGTAATTGTTCTGAGAAAGCTTTGAAACCATTTGCTCAAGGCTGGAAATACAAGCTTGAATATGGAAGATTCTGAAGTATCTGAAAGATGGAAATGTGACTGATTAAAATTTGCAGTGCTGAGGCCATGACTTCTGTGCATTTCATATTTCCTTCTCCATCGATCATCCTTCCTACTCCATTAGCAAATTCTGAAATCCACTCAACTTCCATAATTTATACACACCACGGAACCTTTCTTGGTACGCAGTTTGGAATGGTTATGTGCAAAATTATATATGAAGAATATGGGTGTACTATGATTGTTTTTAAAGCGTAAAGCACACCAAACTCCATCTGGATTTTTTTGATTTCCAATGCAAAATATGATGAAACCATTGCTTCTCCTTGCCCTGTTGCAGCAGGGGAGCATATTTTGGACTTCCAAATAATATTTTGAATTTACAGCTCACACAATTCCTTATCATTAGCCATGCTAGGAAGCCCAGATGCAAGTTATAGATCAAACATATAGATGGCCAAAGGTTCCTTACATATGGCGTAAAGTCTTATGCCATCCTGATACAGAAGCCATGGGCAAACTTGAGCCCTCCAGGTGTTTTGGACTTCAACTCCCACAATTCCTAGCAATTCCTGTTAGGAATTGTGGGAGTTGAAGTCCAAAACACCTGGAGGGCTCAAGTTTGCCCATGCCTGTGATACAGCCTCTGTGTATGCTTAAACTTTTAGAAAGACCATACAGTGGTAGCTGAGGCATGTTTTTGTGTGTATAATCCCATGTTTTATCACAGGAAACTATCAAACATTTCCCTAAAGTGGGTTAAGGAATGGGTTGACACTATAGCTATGGTCTATCTAATTTTGACTTTGATGTAATGACAGAAACCTTAGATATAGATGGCTCCTCTGCTCTTTGGGACAGCCACTCTCACACACTCAGCAGTTCGAATCCACAAGACGGGGTGAGGTCCCATTGGTAAGCTCCAGCTTCCATGCGGTGACATGAGAGAAGCCTCCCACAGGATGGTCACACAGGATGGTCTGGGTGTCCCCTGGGCAATGTCATTGCAGACAGCCATTTCCTTCACACCAGAAGCAACTCCAATTCACCTCTGACACGATTAAAAATACATACACACTGACATTCCTATATTAAAAATGCCTCTTCTAAGTGCTAACCTTGCAAAACATTTTGTGTATCGGGAGCGACTTGAGAAACTACAAGTCACTTCTGGTGTGAGAGAACTGGCCATCTGCAAGGATGTTGCAGGGGACACCCTGATGTTTTGCAGAGAACATCCGGATGTTTTACCATCCTTGTGGGAAGCTTCTCTCATGTCCCCACATGGGAAGCTGGAGCTGACAGAGGGAGCTCATCTGCGCTCTCCCTGGATTCAAACCTCCGATCTGTCAGTCTTCAGTTGTGCCAGCACAAAAGTTTAACCCATTGCACAACTGAGGGCTCCTTGCAATTGGAAGCTATTTAGCTTTCCTTTTCCTTGGAAGTAAGCCAGAGATAATAAAAGAGGATGGAGAAATTGAGGCATTTTAGCATCTACTTCAAAAATGGGAGGATAGAGGATGGATCAAGACTTGGCCTGATAAACTGGGGTATTTAGAAGATATGGAAAACTAAGTTAACGCATTCAAACTTCCTCCAGCCTAGGCACACAGCCACAGTGTTGGCACGAGAATAGACCAATATCTATAGGATAGCTGGATTTTGTATTTAGCACAATCTCAGCTGGCCTAATGCCAACTCCTTAACCATTTTTTGCCTGTTAGGCTTGTACTCTTAGTTAAGCTTAGACGCAACTTATTGAAAGTAAAAGGATGAGTAAACTCTGACTTGTTTGAGTCCCATTGATATCTGTGGATCTGATTTGGGCATGACAGCATGTATCAAATCTACAGTTGATATTATGATACGCATTCTTCTCATTGGCATTTATTAGTACTATCCTTATTCAGAAATTGTTCTACCAGGTTGATTTTAGAGGCTGTGGGAGCTCATTTCCATGATGAAACACTCAACCTATGTTCACTATAGAGGAGGGAGATGATGGGGCAATTTTTCCAGCATTGATATTCAAGGGACAGGTATAATAGGAATGTTCATACTTTTGTAGATTTAATTTAGCAGATTTTTCAATTCTGTACTTACTTACCTGGGAGCAAGCCCCACAGAAATCACTGAGAAATCGCTGAGACTTAATAGACAAGTATAGGATTTGCTTTAAGGACTCAAATTGCTAGCTGTTTAAATTTTTTTGAAGATGTCGATCCTTTTCAGACAGACTGAAATAGTGTATGACAGCAATTCTCAAACAATTTTTCTCTCCACGGACCACTTGAAAATTGCTGGGGGTCTCAGTGGACTACTTAATAAGCATTTCTCTCTCTCTTTTCCCCCCTTTTTGCTCTACAAATCAAAGCACGTACATAACTGCTAATTTAATTTTTTTTCCTTCAGCACCAGCATCAAAGACAGCATCATAACATGAAAATCACAGCTCATAAACCAACGCTTTTTCACCCTATCCAATAATCACTGTACTCAGAAATCGCTTCAATTTCTACCATCAGGAAAAAATTGCTATAGGTCTAAATCCCATTGTGAGCCCTACCTTGTGTAGCTCCATTGGATCAATAAGTTTTACTTATGTGTTGACTCACCATTCAGTCATTGACTCTTATAGTTCTGCTCTACTAGGTACTATCCAATAACATTGAGGGCTTAAATGTGGGATGAAGTAGAGTTTTTCCCTTTTTGATGCCATTCTAGGAGCTACTCAAAAGGAGTTTCTGGATCACCAATAGCATGTAGACCAGTGTTTCTCAACCTGGGGTTTGTGACCTTTGGGGGGTCGCGAGGGGGATGTCAGAGTAGTTGCCATAGACTATCAGAAAACACAGTATTTTCTGTTGGTCATGGGGGTTCTGTGTGGGAAGTTTGGCCCAATTCAGAATACTCTTTGATTGTAGGTGAACTATAAATCCCACCAACTACAACTACCAAATGTCAAGGTCTATTTTCCCCAAACTCTACTAGTGTTCACATTTGGGCATATTGAGTATTCGTGCCAAGTTTGGTCCAGATCCATCATTGTTTGAGTACACAGTGCTCTCTGGATGTAGGTGAACTACAACTCCAAAACACAAGGCCAGTGCCCACCAAACCCTTCCAGTATTTTCTGTTTGTCATGGAAGTTCTCTGTGAAATGTTTTGTTCAATTCCATCACTGGTGGAGTTCAGAATGCTCTTTGATTGTAGATTAACTATAAAATGCAGCAACTACAACTCCTAAATGACAAAATCAATTTCCCACCCCCACCCCCAAACTCCACCAGCATTCAAATTTGTGCCAAATTTGGTTCAGTTAATGAAAATACATCCTGCATATCAGATATTTACATTACTATTCATAACTAGCAAAATTACAGTAATGAAGTAGCAATGAAAATAAGGGGTCGCAGCATAAGAAAGGTTGAGAATCACTGTGCTAGAGGGATGTGGCCTCACTAAATGATGGAAGAATGATATCACATACAGTAGTCTCGCTTAGGGAGCCCCCAGTGGTGCAGTGGGTTAAACTGCTGAGCTGCTAAGCTTGTTGACCGAAAGGTCACAGGTTCAAATCCTGGGAGCGGCGTGAGCTTCCGCTGTCAGCCCCACTTATGCCAACCTAGCAGTTCAAAAATATGCAAATGTGAGTAGATCAATAGGTACTTCTCCGGTGGAAAGGTAACAGTGCTTCATGCAGTCATGCTGGCCACATGACTGTGGAGGTGTCTACGGACAATGCCAGCTCTTCGGCTTAGTAATGGAGATGAGCACCACACCCCAGAGTTGGACATGACTGGACTTAATGTCAGGGGAAACCTTTACCTTTACTAGTCTCGCTTATCCAGCCTTCGCTCATCCAACATTCTGTATTATCCAACACAGTCTGCCTCCCACCTGGATCCACAATTGTTTCATTACATTGTGATGTTTTGGTGCTAAATTCGTAAATACGATAATAACTACATAACATTACCATGTATTGAACTGCTTTTTCTGTCAATTTATTGTAAAACATGGTGTTTTGGTGCTTAATTTGTAAAATCATAATGTAATTTGACGTTTAATAGGCTTTTCCTTAATCCCTTCTTATTAATCAACATTTTCGCTTATCCAGCATTATGTCGGCCCGTTTATGTTGGATAAGTGAGACTCTACTGTACTTTATGTTCTTCTCTGTGCTGTACTTTGTGATATATCTTGCATTATCTGATGAATATCAAGGTGGAGATCAAGATAGCATATTTTGTGAATAGTTTACAATGGTCAAACATCCTTTAAACAACTAAAAGTAATTAGATAGCAATTTTGTACAATAAGAAAAAAGAGTAAATATCTCTATAAATAAAAATGTAATGTTCGTTTGTGGGATTAACATAACTCAAAAACCACTGGACGGATTGACACCAAATTTGGATACAACACACCTATCGGGCCAACTAGTAACCATCACTCATAAAACCACCAAAAAACACAGCCAAAGAAGCAAAAAGACGCTACAGCGAATGCGCAAAATGACTCCCCAGCAAACAAAACAAACAATAACATATCCACACTCTCTTCCGGACTACAGCTCCCAGAATCCCCTAGACCAGGCCCTTTAAGAAAGGAGGAAGATCCAAATGCACTGCTTCCAAGATCAAGCTTTCTTTTTCTTTGATTTCTTTGAGAGCACCCCAATCCCTGCATATTTCCAATTTCTGATTCCTAGACTGCAACTCCCAGCAATCCTCCAGATAGATAGATTAGATGGAGGTAGATAGATAGATCAATAAGGAGGACTGCTGGGAGTTGCAGTACAAGAATAGGTAGAGAAGGAAGAATGGGGAGAAAGGGAAGGGAAAGAAAAGGAGAGAAGGAAAATTAAAAAAAGGAAGGAAGGGGAGAAAGAAAGGAGAGAAAGAGGGAGGGACGGTTGGCCACAGCAACGTGTGGTGGGTACAGCTAGTTTAAAATAAATATGGTGACAATAAGTGACTTCTTTGGGGAGCTTGGAACTGTAATGGTAACTAAAAGGAACTTTCTCAGACTATATCCAGACAGTTCCTGACTGTAGAGGTAGGGCTTGAAAAGACAGATTCCCATCTTGGTCTCCTGTAGATGTCCTGGACCCTATGATCCCCAGTGTACTGTAGGTTAGGATGTGATAGGAATGTAAATTCTCCACCATGGTTCTTCTCAAAAGAATCAACATATAATTTGAGTATTTTTTTCTTACTGTGAGGAAGTCTTCAAAAACCAAACACTTTTCACAATTTGGGGCTTATTCTATGCAAATTTGCACATTGCATTTTTGCATGGAAAACAGAATTTTCACTGCATAAAATAATATTCATATTTTATGCTCTATACAGGAAGTTGCTTCTTCTGTCTCAAGTAGATGGATAATACCAAACCTTTGAAAACTTACCTGTTTTGTTTCTGGCTACATTTTCCCAGAATCCTTTCACCAGTATGACCAGTAACCATGATGACTGGGAGATTCAGGCCGTAAAAGCTGTCCAAGCTCTGGCAAGACTTGATGTAAGGGAGCTCTCTGCATTCCTAAATATGCTATCTTTTTATTCATATTGATGCTGCCCGCTCAGAATTCCAAAACAGAAAATGGAAATCAGCAGCCATTTTTTACTGTAAATATTTACTATGAATAGTACTTAGTACTAAATAGAATAAATCAAGTTTAAAGTGGATCAGATACATCCACATGGGGTGTTGGAACAGGGAAACTAAATCATCTCAGCTCTTGACAGTCTTGGGCCATAAATCTAGATTGAATCAAGGAAGACTTGGTTTGTTGTTCATCTTGTTAAGCCGGTATCTGTACTATATTAATCAACTCCACACTGCAATGGAATTTGTGTGATGTTTGTGAATCCTGAATTATAAGATGCGGTTTCTTTGAGCTGCTTCGGATCAAATTTGAATTGATACTTCATTCATTACACATTGTGTTCAGTGGATCAGGTTTAACCAGGAATAGTGAGTTCTGAGTCAGGGAGTCCTTGAGAAGGAGTTCATTCCCTACATCATTACAATGTTTTTCCTCCCAGGAATGAAATCTAGGATTCATGGGGAGGGAGGGAGAAGTCTATGTAGACTAGTGTCCTCATTCTGGGCAAATGTGTGATCAGAGATGTGGAACTGTATAAATGTCCCAGTGTAATGCCTGTTTTATTAAACTTACTGAAGTAATCTTTATTGTGAAACATTTAATAGTTTTACAATCATGCTCATTTCTGTCAAATTATATGATGTTTTGATTTTCACAGAAATGAAAGGCACATTTATTTATTTATTTATTTGCTATATTTATATATCGCATTTCTCAGCCCGCAGGTGACTCAAGGTGGTTTACAGATGCAACAATTCAATGCCCAACAACATCATAAAAACATTAAAAACATTAAAAAAACATTAACATATAATACAAAACCATAACATATTCAGTAAACAAATAATTTGCGTCTCCTAGTTAAAACGTAGTTCGAGCTCATAATCCAATCGTTCCATATTCCTATGTCCGTTACACTTCCTTTTCAAACACTTGCTCAAACAGCCAGGTCTTGACTTTTTTCCAGAATGTTAAAAGGGAGGGGGGCGATCTAATATCCCTAGGAAGGGTGTTCCATAGCTGAGGGGCCACCACTGAAAAGGCCCTGTCTCTCATCCCCGCCAAATGTATTTGTGACTCAGGTAGGATCAAGAGCAGGGCCTCCCCAGATGATCTTAATGTCCTGGATGGTTCATAAGGGCAGATGCGTTCAGACAGGTAAATGGTCATCTAGATCAAGGCTTCTTAAACTTTTCTGTTTGGAACACCTTTTGGCCTGAGAAATATTTATGCGACCCCAGGAATATCGGTATATAAAATCGGTATACAAATTAAACACTTGCTGATCACAAATCAGTATTTGCAAAGGCTTGCTAAACAGGTTGGTTTTCCTTTTTGTGGAATACAACTGAAGTGTTTTCTGCAGAGCCCACTGTAAATACTGCACAAGATATTCATGTAAGTATCTTAAATAGCCACTAGCTGGCATTCAAAAACTGTTGCCAACAGGATCCCAACATTGAACTAAGGGGACCCACTGTTTAAGAAGAAGTAATCTAGATGTTGCTTGACTACAGTTGTCATCTTTCTTTACCATTGGCTGTGCTGGCTAGGGCTGATGGGAGTTGCAATTCTGCAGCTTGCAGAGGATAACACCCACCCTTGACCTACATCCATCTTGGTTTCTTCTTGCAGAAATTTATTACTCACTTTGATGGCAGTGTGTTCCTCTTTATTTGCTTTTTGTACTGTATATCTGTTGGATTTATAGTCCTTCGGTTTGTATTAGGATAGGCATTTTCAGTGGGTCTGACAGACAGTTTTCTCTTACTAGGGCTTTCTGGGGGCAGCTAGGCTGCCAAAATAGAAAAGAGGGGAAATACTAAAAGTGGTCAGGTGTCCATTTCTGATTTTGGGAAAAAGTAGGTTATTTTTTGATGAAATAGAGCAACCTATTTGAAAGGTGAGCGGCAGCTCCTGGAGGGATTGTTCACCCTCTTTTTGGCCACTACAAAGCATGATAGAAGTGGGAATCTCAAACGCAGGCTTGAAAGGTTGCACACGGCTGTAGGGCTGAACTTTGCCCTCTTCTGCATTATATAGCTGCTATTGAAAATGACCGACTTCACATAGATTAAGAAAGCCATTCTTTTGATATACTAATTTGCTCAACTAAAATGACATAGTTGTCGGAGATGGACATATTGTGCCTGCCCCATCTGAGTGAAGTCATAGCACTGGCGTGTGCATTCCTACAATCCTTTGAGCAAAGAATCTATGCTCTCTATGCTCTCCGGAGGGGAGAATCCACAGCAACCATCTATATTTAACACCATCTCTCAAGCTGTATCCTATTGTATTCAAATAATATGGACTGCAAAACTATGCACTGATTAAGGAAGTCTGCCACCTAGAGGCAAAATTTAATACTGCAGGTATTAAGTACTATGGTTAATATTAATGAACTAAAATTAATTCATGTGTTTCAAAAACAAAATAAACTTTCAGACCAAGGTAACACTGAAGTTCTCTCAGTAAGTACAACAAATTTCGAGTATTTTCCTTTCATGGCCTTGGAGCTATAGCAAAGATACACTCAAGAGAGATGTTTTATTATAGATTAATGCTTTCAGATGTTCAAGCAGGAGACAGCTTTGGCTTAGAATCTTACTATGATTTCCTGGTACAGAAGTCTTCAGTATTTATCCACTTGGGCTACATTTGCAGGAATACGTGTGTGCGATTTGGCATTAATATTTTGAGGACTTGAAATAGTCCCTTTTTGGACTATAAATCTTAGAACCCTCTAGCTGGCAGTTAGTTTTTTTCAAGGTCTGAATGTTTTACAGCTTTCGTGTTTTCCGAAGGATGAGGTATAGTTTGACATTGTAGTTTCCTCTGAGTAAACTGTGGTATGGTGATGGTATACTTATATAAACCTATCTCCTTATTGTAAGTAATAACACTATTTTGGCTGTATTTTGAAAAATAAGTTTATGGATTGTAATTTTCAGATTCAAAACTACAGACGGTTTCTATCTTTAATGGTTGTGTAGAAGGTGAAATTTCAGTAAGGTAAGGTAAAGGTTTCCCCTTGACATTAAGTCTAGTTGTGTCCGACTTTAGGGGTTGGTACTCATTTCCATTTCTAAGCCGAAGAGCCGGCGTTGTCCATAGACACCTCCAAGGTCATGTGGCCAGCATGACTGCATGGAGCCCAGTTACCTTTCCACCGGAGGGGTACCTATTGATCTACTCACATTTCCATGTTTTCTAAATTCTAGGTTGGAATAAGCTGGGGCAAACAGCAGGAGCTTACCCCACTCCCAGGATTCAAACCAACAACCTTTTGGTCAGCAAGTTCAACAGCTCAGCAGTTTAACCCACTGCCCATGTCAGCTGACTGGCAAGTTGCCCACCAAACTGTAACATTTACCAGCATTATCATATCTTCAGACAAATTCTTGGTATCGTCCTGGAACTATGCTTTTGAACAATGGGGTGAGGGATGGTTTACAGATGAGCTTTATCTATCAAGTTACTTGGCACAATAGCACTCTTTCTTATAACCTTTGGTTATGATAGAAGCAAGGTTTCATATATTTGTTGTGTGGCCATGTTCCAGAAGCATTCTCTCCTGACGTTTCGCCTGCAGCTATAGCAGGTATCCTCAGAGGTTGTGAGGTCTGTTGGAAACTAGGAAAATGGGGTTTATATATCTGTGGAATGTCCAGGCTGGGAAAAAGAACTCTTGTCTATTTGAAGCAAGTATGACAGTTTTGATTGGTCACCTTGATTAGCATTGAATGGCCTTGCAGCTTCAAAGCCAAGATGCTTCCTGCCTGGGGGGTCCTTTGATGGGAGGTGTTAGCTGGCCCTGATTGATTCTTGTCTGGCAGGCATCCTCAGAGGTTGTAAGGTCTGTTGGAAACTAGGAAAATTGCGTTTATATATCTGTGGAACGTCCAGGGTGGGAGAATGTCCAGGGTGGTAGTAAGAAGCTAGACCTTGAAAACTGCTAGGCTATTAAATGCTAATCAAGGTGGCCAATTGCTACATTCACACCTACCTCAAACAGACAAAAAATATTTCTCCCACCCTGGACATTCCACAGATATATAAACCCCGTTTTCCTAGTTTCCAACAGACCTCACGACTTCTGAGGATGTCTGCCATAAATGTTGGCGAAATGTCAGGAGATAATGCTTCTGGAACATGGACATACAGCTCAGAAAATACACGACAACCCAGTGATTCCAGCCATGAAACAATACATTGCATCTTTTGTATTTTCTTTTTTCTTTTCGAATTTGTCTTGTCTTCCTTTTCGTCATGCATTGTTTCTCTGCTAATTGTTCTTTAATCTCCCCATTTTCTCCCCTTCCTAGATCTTCTACTTCTGCATTATTGTCAACCAATATTATCATTTCTCTTATCTTGCTTCCGATATTTCCACCTTCTTGATTTTCGTTTTCGTTTCTTCAAACCTTCCTTTTAAGTGGTAATAGCACTTTGCATTAGCTAGTTAATCCTGATAACGATCTTGCAAGATAACCCAATATTCTAAATCTGACATCAAAATAGTGGCTTGTCGAACTCCGCCTAAGGCCGCAATCATGGGTTAATCCATGAATGACTTTTTGTTCAATTGTGGTTAGCAAAATGCTGATAGGGGCGAAACTTGAACCAAGGCCTTTCCAAGTGTTTTTTTTCCAGTTCTGTTTTAGTGATAACATTGTCTCAACTCTTTCGTTTCATCGTTTTTCCTCCCTTTGCCCTTATTTCTCCCTGTTCCCTTGCATCTGTTCCCTTCCTTCTTCTCATCTCATTTCCCAGCGGAGAAATCTAAAGACAGAAAGAAATTATTCAGGCCACATAAGATTAGAGTGGTACCTTCACCTGGCAAGCAAACAAGATCTCTGGCAAGGAACTGAGGGTTGCTGGGAGAAGGGAGGGGTGGGAAGGCGAGAGATAATCGCTCTCCGTCTCGTTTCCAGCTTGTGTGCCTGTTGTTTGCAATTGTCAAGTCTGAAATTCTCCCAGCTACATTTAAACCTCAGGCTGTGTAAATGTTTTTGACAACATATTATTTCTTCACTGGTACCGACACTGCAGTCTCCTGCCCTCTTTAGTGCTAAATTAGGACTGCAGTAGTTGAGGCCACAAAGCATCATCCAAAGCTTGGGCGAGTTCCTTTGCGCCATGACATCAGATTATAGTGTGAAGGGTAAGTTTCGTTTCCCTGCACCCAGAGAAACCCGCTTCGTCCCTGGACTGATTCTTGGTAACGATTATTTCTAGGTAGCAGCAGGAATGATTTGCAACTCTCCTCAATCCTCCACTGCATAAACCCCAATGTAACTCAGGTGAAAACCAGGCAGGTATGCCAAGTAACATCAAAGTGTGGTCAAGAAAGCAAAAGGTATCAACGAAGGAGAATACACAAGCTAGGAGCGTCTACGGCTTTTTGTCTTGAGTTAACTGGATGCCAACTATTTCTATGCTTTGAACTCAGTCTGCAACAACCAAAGATAGCTGAGGACAAAGAGAGGAGAAAATTATTTATTTACAGTATTTATATTCTGCCCTTCTCACCGCAAAGGGGACTCAGGGCGGATCACACAACACATATACGGCAAACATTCAGTGCCGGCTATACAATGACAAGACAGACAACAAATAGAGGTATTACATAAGCTTTTCCCAATCTTTTCAGCATCTTTGGAGGCTGTGCTCAGTTCCAGCCACAAGGGGCGCTGTTGCTCCATCTCCTTGCCAAGCGCTTTCTTTGTTTGTAAACTTTTCCTCCTTTTTTTGATTGAAACACCATCCCTAAAATACCTCCCTGCTTTAATGCAGTTCTTATTTATATACTCACATTACTGTTTTCGATCCGCTAGGTGGGCAGGGAGCTGGGCTAAAGGTCAGGAGCTCAATCTGACACAGCTTTGAACTGTCAACTTTTCGGTTGGCAAGATTTACTGCAGCTATAGTAAGGAAGCCACCTCGAGTGCCCTTCAGGGTAGAGAAAGGTAGGGCATAAATAGAGTAAGTAAATAAATAAACAATAAACTAACCACTCAGCTTAAGCAGCTGAGGGGGAAAAGGAAAGGGCCTGAGGCTGTTAGATATTGTGGGAGTTGAAGGCCAGAACCCTGGAAGACCAAAGTTTGCCCATGCCTGGTGTAGGGCAAACACGAATCCTGCTCAGATTCCCTCTGGGTTCCATATACACCCCAGTAGCAAGTCCATTTTTTTCATTTTCCTCTGCAGACCCCTTTAAATGTCACTTCTTGTCCCCATTGACAAGAAGTCTGAGAGTGGTCTGAGAGAAAACAAGCTTGCTCCCTTCAGAAAAGAAGGCTGAGAGAAGACATAGTGACCATGTATAAGTATGTTAGGGGAAGTCATAGGGAGGAGGGAGGAGGGTTGTTTTCTGCTGCCCTGGAGACTACCATGCAGAGCAATGGCTTCAAACTACAGGAAAGGAGATTACACCTGAACATTAGGAAGAACTTCCTGACTGTGAGAGCTGTTCAGCAGTGGAACTCTCTGCCCCGGAGTGTGGTGGAGGTTCCTTCTTTGGAGGCTTTTAAGCAGAGGCTGGATGGCCATCTGTCGGGGGTGCTTTGAATGCAATTTTCCTGCTTCTTGGCAGGGAGTTGGACTGGATGGCCCATGAGGTCTCTTCCAACTCTATAATTCTATGAAAACTGGGGTTTTCATGTGCTCGTCTGGGGGGTATATTTTGGCATGCTTTCATTGGGGGTGGGGGGAATTCTATGTAGTCTGAGGACAAAAGTTGCCTCAAAATTGTACCAACATCCTACGTTGGTAGGGAGGGAGGACTCTTGGAGGGGCAACGTTAGAGGATCCAAAAAAAGTGGGTCTGGGGGCTGCATGTATCCCATAGAATGCTCCTCACCCACTCCTTCCCTGGTATAAATGTTCATGTCTATCCAAACCCAAAAAATGATAGATCAGATGCAAACCGAGTCAAAGCCCAGGGGGCACATGCTTACTGCTCCTCTATGCATTGTCTAGTTGGAAGCTGGAAACAAACTTGGCCCTTTGATTATTCCCAGACCATCGCCTCCTCTTCCCCTGTGTCACCTTCATTTGATGGTTTCATAGCTTTTGTATGTTTTCCCCTCATTCTGAAAAATTGAAATACCTCTCCTAAGGCCGAGTTACTGGCAGTAAGCTACAATATGTTGGTATTTTGGGCCTCACCTTTTTTGCTTTTAGTCCATCCGCCACGGAAATGCGGCCCTTGAGAACTTATCTAAAATTGCATTCGGCTTTCAGGCCGAATGAGGTTCCCCATCCTTGGCATATAGCATACAAGCAGAAAGGAACCAAATTATGTCTCCATTAAAAGCACACGCACAAAACAACCAGGAAGCATATGCAGTGCCCTCGTGTATCACATTATAAACCTGACCATATCTGCTTGGTGTAAACCCTCTATCTCCAAGTGCCAGATGAAGCTGGGGAAGGGAAGTGGGTAATAAAGAATCATTAGTGTTGTGGAAGTTAGAGGAAGCATGGAATTGAGTTGGAAGGGAAACTGAGAGGCCACATAACTCCCTCCATCTCAGTGAGAAAGGCAAATATAACTTTCCTGACCAATGGCTGGCTGCCCATCATCTACGGAAATACTCCCAGTAAAAGAAGGGGGGGAAAAACACTCACTCTGTGCTTGGATATTCTGTTGTCAAATGATCTGTACCATGTTCCTTCTAAATCTGCTCTCTTGCCATTTGCACACAATGATTCTAATCTTACCCTCCGGAAGGACTATAGCACACCTTTCAGCATTTCATGGATAAAAAGTGGCAAAGCAACAACAGAATGTGGTTGAGGTAGCAGAGGTTGGCCCCTTCTAAGGTAAAGGTAAAGGGTTTCCCTAACATTAAGTCCAGTTGTGTTTGATTCTTGGTGGGGGGTGTATGTCTCATCTCCATTTCTAAGCTGAAGAACCAGTGTTGTCCATAGACACCTCCAAGGTCATTTGGCCAGCATGACTGCATGGAGTGCTGTTACCTTCCTGTCAAAGCAGTACCTATTGCTCTAGTGACATTTGCATGTTTTTGAACCTACAACACCCCGCTCTCTGGATTCGAACCGCCAACTTTTCAGTCAGCAAGTTCAGCAGCTCAGTGGTTTAATCCACTGCACACCAGCAGGCTGGCTCCTTCTACACAGCTGTATAAAATCTACATTATCTGCTTTGAACTGGATTATATGGCAATGCAGACTCAGATAATCCAGTTCAAAGCACATAATGTGGATGATCTACCTTGATATTCTGGATTATATGGCGGTGTAGAAGTGCCTGTTATTGATATGAGGAAAACACAAAAGCTAGGAGAGCCTACAGCAGTTTGCTTTTGTTAGGACCTACTGGGAAGGACAAAATTTTGCCCTTCATCTCCTTAGGTAAAGGTAAAGTTTTCCCTTTGACATTAAGTCCAGTTGTGTTCAACTCTGGGCGGGGGGGGGGGGGGGGGTGTTGGAGCGCCATTACTTTCCTGCAGAAGTGGTACCTATTGATCTACTCACATTTGCATGTTTTCAAACTGCTAGATTGGATGAAGCTGGGCCTAACAGCGGGAGCTCACTCCGTTCCCTGGATTTGAACTGCCTACCTTTTGGTCAGCAAGTTCAGCAGCTCAGCAGTTTAACTCGCTGCACCATTGGAGGCATTTCCTTATTGCTGAGTAAACAATGCGCAAGACTATGGACCTCATCGGATGGCTTTAGGGTTCCAGTTCCATGTACTGCAGGGGGGGGGGGGAGAAATAGGAGATATGAGAAAAACCAGAACATTTTAAAAGGAGCTGAAAAACTGACACAAAAAAGGATTATTGGGAATGGTCCCTGCCAAATAGGGACAGTTAGAGGGTACGCCATAGCACAGCTGTCCATTGTGTGCTTTGCTTGCAGAAAGTTGGTGCTTTGGGAAATTATTTTTTGGGGAGATTCCCTGGCAGGGAGTGATATTCAAACTCTGGGATTTGCAGTGCAAATGCATAAGCCACCTCTGAAAGACCTCCAAGGGCAGTGCTTCTGTCATTCCCAAGCTCACCGGTCCTCCCAGTGTTCAGCTTGAATCTGCCTTTCTTTCCAGTTCAAAGCGATTTCCTCTTTCCCTGTTCTGGGTGGATAAAAGTGATTCATGGTCCCCTCCTCCCCTCCCCTCCCCTCCCTCCTCTTTTTCCTCTCTGAGATGCTTTTAAATATTTGAAAACTGTCAGGATATCCCCACTTAATCTTCTTTTCTCTGCATATGCACTTGCTTTAGCCTTTCCTCACAGGATTTGTCTTTTCAACTCTTACATTCTGTGGCGCTCTGCCAAAGACGTTTCAGCACGTCAGTGTTCGCCTCCATTCCAGGTTTCTGAAATGCTTCAGATCTTTAGGGAAAAAATTGTTCAGGGAAATCACAGATATTGGCATGGAATGGGAGAATACTCCCAAAGGCTCAACAAGTTAGGCGGCAGAATTAAAAAAAAAGTCTCCTTGGGATTGAAAGAGCATGCCTGGAGCAGCTTTGTGTTGTACCAGGAGCTATTGTTTTGGTGAGAGACACACCCATAGATGCCAAAATTTGCTTTGTAAGGAGGTAGGTAAAGGTAAAGGTTTTCCCCTGACATCAAGTCCAGTCATGTCCGACTCTGGGAATTAGTGCTCATCTCCATTTCTAAGCCGAAGAGCCGGCATTGTTCGTAGACACCTCCAAGGTCATATGGCTGGCATGGAGCGCCGTTACTTTTATTTATATCTCTAATAGCTAGACCTAGTCTAGTAGGGACAAATGGTGTTCAGCCTCTTTCCTTCCATGTGCTGGGAACCTCAAATCCTACATCACTGACTATCCTGGAATAGGAAAATTGAAGTCTGTTTTAAGACAAGTAGTCCAGTCCTTTAGCTGATGTAAAAAATTCAAAGCAAGATGATTAAGATGATTAATGGTGATTCTGCCTTTCTTTGAATGTAATGCTCCTGAGCAATAACTGTAGACTCTTCAGGTTCTCTTGTTCAACTTCCAAAGGGGGGGGGGGCATTTAATTTAACTGCAAAGCCAATCTGGTTTAATTTCCCGCTTGATGTTGAAACCCAGAGCCTGCGTATTTCTGCCAAATTGCTCTCCTGTTGCAGCTTGAAGGCCAACAGAAAGGAAATGGCACCTCTCAACAATGGGTCCCCTTATTTTATTTATTTATTTAGAACATTTCTATTCTGCCCTTCTTGTCCTGAAGGAGACTCAGAGTGGAGCGCAATATATAAACAGCAAACATTCAATGCTGGGACATAAAATAAACTATAAACATACATAAACATTAATATCAGTTATCCCGACGTTAAATTCCACTGTTTAAAACTATCTCCAATCATCCACATTGAATCCAGTTGGCAGGGTAAGGTTCCTATTGTTGCTTTATTGCACTGTCCCGAAGTCTCGGTCCCACGGCCAAGTTTCTCCCATCTTTCTGAAGGTCAGGAGGAAGGGGGCTGATCTAATCTCACCAGGAAGGGAGTTCCATAGCCGAGGGACAATCACTGAGAAGGCCCTCTCTCTTGTCCCCGCCAGTCACACCTACGACAATGGTGGGACAAAGAGCAGGGCCTCCTTGGAAGATCTTAATCATAGTGGTTCATAGAAGGAGATGTGTTTGGAGAGGTAAATTGAGCCAGGGCTGTTTAGGGCTTGACAGGCCAAATCCAGCACTTTGAATTGTTCTTGGTAGCAAACTGGCAACCAGTGGAACTGATGTAACATGGGAGTTGTGTGCTTCCTGTATGCCATCCCAGTTATTAATCTGGCTGCCTCTCATTAGACTATTTGAAGCTTCCAAACAGTTTTCAAAGGCAACCCCACATAGAGCATATTGCAGTAGTCTATCCTAGATGTAACGAGAGCGTGGACCACCGTGGCCAAGTCTGACTTCCCAAGGTATGGGTGCAACTGGCACACAAGTTTTAATTGTGCGAAAGCCCCCCCCCCCCCCGCTACTGCCGCAATCTGAGATTTCAGGTCCAGCAATGAGTCCAGGAGGACTTCCAACCTGCAAACCTGCACCTTCAAGGGGAGTGTAACTCCATTCAACACAGGCTGTAACCCTATACCCAGTTCAGCTTTGCGACTAACCAGGAGGAGCTCTGTCTTGTCTGGATTCAACTTCAATTTGCTTGCCCTCATCCAGACTGTCACAGCGGCCAGGCACCGGTTCAAGACTTGGACAGCCTCCTTAGCATCTAGGGAAAAGGAGTAATAGAGTTGGACATCATATGCGTACAGATAGCAGCAAACGCCAAAACTCTGAATTATCTCACCCAATGGCTTCATGTAGATGTGAAACAACATGGGGGACAATATCGAGCCCTGTGGGACACTACAGGACAATGGCTGTGGAGTCGAGCAGGACTCCCTCCAGGAGGGCCAGCCACACCTTCTGGGTACGATTCTCCAGGAAGGACTGGAGCTAGTGCAAAACAGTACCTCCAAGGCCCATCCCTGTAAGGCGACCCAGAAGGATACCGTGGTCTATGGTATCAAAGGCCGCTGAGAGGTCCAGGAGAACCAACAGGGATACAGTCCCCCTGTTGAGTTCTCTGCGGAGATCATCCACTAAGGTAACCATGGCTGTCTCAGTTCCATGACCCAGTCTGAAACCAGACTGCGATGGATACTGATAGTCAGTTTCATCCAGGAACCCCTGGAGCTGCCAGGCAACTACATGTTCCAAAGGGAGATTGGAGACTTGCTGAAAATTGTTCAAATCAGTGGGGCCCAGTGATGGTTTTTATCAACAGCGTTTTTATCATAGCTTCTTTTAAGCTTACTAGAATTTTGCCTTCCCAAAGGGAGGCATTAACCACCACCTTTACCCACTCTGCCAAACCCTCCCTGGCTTCCTTTATCAGCCAGTATGGGCAGTGTTATATGGCAGTGTAGATGGAACCTTAATAGCCCAGTTCTGTCTGATCACACTATGTAACACAATCTTTGTTTCTGGGTTATACATGTAATTTCCTTATTGGTTTTATCACACACGGGGAAAATGTATTAAACTGCAAACACTTTCAGTTCTTGTATGTTTTTTTGGGCTATATGGCCATGTTCTAGAGGCATTTGTCCTGACATTTCGCCTGCATCTATGGCAAGCATCCTCAGAGGTGAGGTGATCTATGCATCTATGGCAAGCATCACCTCTGAGGATGCTTGCCATAGATGCAGGCGAAACGTCAGGAGAAATGCCTCTAGAACATGGCCATATAGCCCGAAAAAACCCACAAGAACTGAGTGATTCCAGCCATGAAAGCCTTCGACAATACATGCAAACACTTTGTTTTTGCAGGACATCCTGCAGCACAGTTTGCTATAGTTTTTCAGTGTCTTGACCAATTTGACATATTTTGTGGTAGCCACAAAAACAAAGGTTCTGGAGTATAAAAACTACTTTCAAAGTAAATACTGTATAATTAAACAGGAAATAATACATTCAAACCAGGCACAGAAAATGTTATTACTATGTAATTTCATGGTAGGACTCAGTCCTCCCCAATTTAGTTTTAGCCTTGAGTTCCCCAGCCCTCTGTTCTGGGGTTCGTGGTCACTCTCCTTCTCCTCCCCAAACTAAATGCATCAGATTCTTCAGGCTTTCCACTTAAGATCACTTTTCCATATCCCTGCTAATCTTCCCTGTCCTCTGAAGAGATCATCTTACTTATTAGGACCAGCTTAACTTGTGATGCAACAAGATTGTACACTGTTATTCCAGTGGATTGTGAAAGCCAGCGTGGTGGAGTGTGTCAAACTACAATTAGGGAATTCAAATCTCTGCTCAGACAAGGATACCTATTGCGTGACTATGGGCAAGTCACATTTTCTCAGCCATAGGAGGCAAAAATAAATCCCTTCTGGATAAACCTTGCCAAGAAAACCCCATGGTAGGGTCTCCATAAGTCAGAAATATCTTGAAGGCATGTAATAACAACAATAACCAATGTGCCACGTCCAGCAAGATGCTTGACTGGCCAAAACAGTAGGCGGATGGAAGTAATTGCCTGGGTTGGCAAATGTTGGAAAATAACAAGAAGGTGATGAAAGACAGAGCTGTGTGCTACACACTGATTTCCCTCTTTCCCTCAAATGTTTTTAGGTGTGATGTAGCAGAGTTTGAAATAATAACACCATTTTTGGGTTATTTTGTTCCTGTCATTTTTGAATTGGTTCTATCATTTATTTATTTATTGTTTATTGTATCAGAAGCAAACCAAGGGTACAGTTGTAATGTATTTTTAAAAACTTGGCATTATACTAAATGTCCTTTGACCAGTAGCTGGCCACTTGGAGTGCCTCTGGTGTCGCTGTGAGAAGATCCTCCATGGTGCATGTGGCAAGGCTCAGACTGCATTGTAATAGGTGGTCTGTGGTTTGCTCTTCTCCACACTCACATGTCATGGGCTCCACTTTGTGGCCCCATTTCTTAAGGTTGGCTCTGCACCTCGAATATCAGGTGGTGCAATAATGGCTAAACAGTATAATTTCGTCATTGGTGTAGGGCGTAGACATTGAGTGAAAATGTGGCATGTCTCATCAAGTGCCACATCCACTGTTTTAGCATGGTGAGATGTGTTCCACATTGGGCATGTGTATTCAGCAGCAGAGTAGCAAAGCGCAAGGACAGATGTCTTCACTATATCTGGTTGTGATCCCCAGGTTGTGCCAGTCAGCTTTCATATGATATTGTTTCTAGTGCCCACCTTTTGCTTGATATTCTGTAAGTGCTTCTTGTAGGTCAGAGCACAGTTCAGGGTGATTCCCAGGTATTTGGGTGTGCTGCAGTGTTCCAGTGGAATTCCTTCCCAGGTAATCCTCAGAACTCGAGGTGCTTGTCTGTTCTTAAGATGAAATGCACATGTCTGTGTTTTAGATAAATTAAAAATCAGCTGGTTTTCCCTGTAATAGGCAGTAAGAGCACCTAAAGCTTCAGAGAGCTTTTGTTCTACCATTTCAAATCTCTCTGATTGGGCGGTGATGGCACAATCATCAGCATAGATATCACTCTCTGTCGCTTCTGGCAGTTGCTGATCGTGGGTGTAAATGTTAAACATTGATGCAGTGAGCACGCTCCCGTGAGGCAGGCCGTTCTTCTGTTTGCCCCATCTTCTTCTCTGGCCCTAGAATTTAACAAAAAAGCTCCTAGAATCATAGAATCAAAGAGTTGGAAGAGACCTCATGGGCCATCCAGTCCAACCCCCTGCCAAGAAGCAGGAATATTGCATTCAAATCACCCCTGACAAATGGCCATCCAGCCTCTGCTTAAAAGCTTCCAAAGAAGGAGCCTCCACCACACTCCGGGGCAGAGAGTTCCACTGCTGAACGGCTCTCACAGTCAGGAAGTTCTTCCTAATGTTCAGATGGAATCTCCTCTCTTGTAGTTTGAAGCCATTGTTCCGCGTCCTAGTCTCCAGGGAAGCAGAAAACAAGCTTGCTCCCTCCTCCCTGTGGCTTCCTCTCACATATTTATACATGGCTATCATATCTCCTCTCAGCCTTCTCTTCTTCAGGCTAAACATGCCCAGTTCCCTAAGCCGCTCCTCATAGGGCTTGTTCTCCAGACCCTTGATCATTTTAGTCGCCCTCCTCTGGACACATTCCAGCTTGTCAATATCTCTCTTGAATTGTGGTCCTGTTTTGTTATATCATTAAAGCATGAAAAATGTTTATTAAACTGCAAAACTTTGTTTTGGTGGGACTTCCTGCAGCACATTTTGCTCTACTTTTTCCACAGTTAAACAGGAAATAACACTTTCAAACCAGAAACAGATTTTTTCCAGTTACATTTTGTTACATAGTGCAATACTAATAATATTGCACTATGTAACAAAATGTAACTATGAAAAAATCTGTTTCCAGTGTCTGCCAACCTAGCAGTTCGAAAACATGCAAATGTGAGTAGATCAATATTTATTTATTATTTATTTAGAGATTTTGTATACCGGGCTTCTCACCTCCATCGAGGGACTCAGGCCGGTTTCCAACAACAATATCACAAACAATCATTAAAAACATCATATTCCATATTACACTAAAACATTAAAATAGCAAAATACAGTCATATAATTATAATGGTCAGTCGTCACAATAAAATCGTTGTTCATCATCATCCATCCATATCGCAGGATATTGACTCACTCGTCAAATGCCAGTTTCCAGAGCCAAGTTTTCACCTGTTTTCTAAACGTCAGGATAGAAGGGGCAGTTCTGATCTCCAGTGGAAGAGAGTTCCAGAGCCAAGGGGCCACCACTGAGAAGGCCCTGTCCCTCGTTCCCACCAGACGCACTTGTGAGGCTGGTGGGACTGAGAGCAGGGCCTCTCCAGACGATCTTAACAATCTTGATGGTTCATAGGGGAGAATACGTTCGGACAGGTAAACTGGGCCGGAGTTGTTTAGGGCTTTATAGGTTAACACCAGCACTTTGAATTGTGCTCGGAAGCTAATTGGCAGCCAGTGGAGCTGGCGCAACAGAGGAGTAGTATGCTCCCTGTATCCTGCTCTTGTTAGTAGTCTGGCTGCCGCTCGTTGGACTAGTTGGAGCTTCCAGGCAGTCTTCAGAGGCAACCCCACATAGAGAGCATTGCAATAA
Source organism: Anolis sagrei ordinatus (assembly GCF_025583915.1). Lineage (NCBI taxonomy): Eukaryota > Metazoa > Chordata > Lepidosauria > Squamata > Anolidae > Anolis > Anolis sagrei. The sequence continues at coordinate 27,462,984 of NW_026847660.1, read as the reverse complement.
TCTAAATGGGATGTAACCAGAGCATGGACCACTGTGGCCAAGTCAGACTTCCCAAGGTACGGGCGCAGCTGGCGCACAAGTTTTAATTGTGCAAAAGCTCCCCTGACCACCGCCAAAACCTGGGGCTCCAGGCTCAGCGATGAATCCAGGATCGCTCCAGCGGGAAGGTGACAGCGCTCCATGTAGTCATGCTGGCCACATGACCTTGGAGGTGCCTATGGACAATGCCGGCTCTTCGGCTTAGAAATGGAGATGAGCACCACCCCCCAAGCTCAGACACAACTGGACTTAATGTCAGGGGGAAACCTTTACCATACGTTAATAATATTAATACTATTTTGGAATTCTAAGAAATCCTATCTCTCAAACAGAGCTAAACACCATGATGGCTAGGGCATTCTGGGAGTGGTTGCCTGAAAAAGTAAATGTTTGACGTTTGGTGTGAATGAGCAAATTTGTTCTTGGTCCCAGGTTGAGCCATAAATGAGCTTAATCTCCATGAAAATTGCCAAAATTGGCTTCTTTGCTTTTTTGTCATTGTAGACTTGATCGTAGCATGATTTGGTTGGCTATCATACCTGAGTGGGAGGGAGACCAGCTTATGAAAGCTGGAAGTTGGGATGGATTCATATATTTATTGGTCATCTGTTTCTACTCAGCGAAGTTTCATTCCTCATCTCTCTAGATGCTACCGAAATTAAATGGGGTGCAATTTAGTGGAAGTATCATTTCTCATACTGCTGTCATTCCTAAGGGATAGAAACCCCAAGGGAAAAATGCAGGCAGCATATGGAGAGAGAGAGAGAGAGAGAGAGAGAGAGAGAGAGAGAGAACGATGCATTTCTTTTTGCTGTGGGAAGCTGCTCTGATGTCTGCATGTGTTGGACATTTTTAAAACTCTCCACAGCATCGAGAGAGTGAGAGAAGAGCAAACTGTAGCAGTTTAGTCGTTTGAGCACATAATTTGTATAGAAAAGCTTTTAAGTGCAGTCTCTTGCATCACCATTGCAGTATGGTAAAATGTTTTGAGTCTTAAGATGGATCAGTGCCCTATACCCTAGGAACTGATCCCAGGCTATCTGGCAACGTAGATTCATATAATCCAGTTCAAAACAGATAATCTGTTTTGAACTGAAGGGAGATGTTGACAAAGTGGAATGTGTCCAGAGGAGGGCGACTAAAATGATTAAGGGTCTGGAGAACAAGCACTATGAGGAGCGGCTTAAAGAGCTGGGCCATGTATAAATATGTGAGGGGAAGTTATAGGGAGGAGGGAGCAAGCTTGTTTTCTGCTGCCCTGGAGACTAGGCCACAGAACAATGGCTTCAAACTACAGGAAAGGAGATTCCAAACGAATATTAGGAAGAACTTCCTGACTGTGAGAGCTGTTCTGCAGTGGAACTCTCTGCCCAGAGTTTGGTGGAGGCTCCTTCTTTGGAGGCTTTTAAGCAGAAGCTGGATGGCTATCTGTTGGAGGTGTTTTGAATGCGATTTTCCTGCTTCTTGGCAGGGGGTTGGACTGAATGGCCCGTGAGGTCTCTTCCAACTCTATGATTTTATCTGGGATCAGTTTCTGGGATATTGCACAGTGTAAATCCATCCTCAGGGCTGTTCTACACTGTCATATAAAATCCAGATTATCTTCTTTGAACTGGATTATATGGCAGTGCAGACTCATACAATCCAATTCAAAGTAGATAATATGCTTTGATAATTTGGATTATATGGCAGTGTAAAAGGAGCCTGTGTTTGTTGAGGGACCCAATCTCAACTATTCACTCAGTTCTCAAGAGACCTTGTCATTTTTCTTTAGTCTTTGTAATGTTGAAATAGAGAAGGGATCAGTACTTTGCCCACTAAGAAAAGATATCAGGTATTGGTATAATAAATAATAATTACTACTGTACTACAATTTGTTCAAGCAAGAGCTGCAACAACACCTTGAAGTGCAAAAAGTCCCCTATTCATTGCTTTCCTCCAAGGCCCCTTCTACATTGCCATATTATCCAGGTTATAAAAGCAGATAATCCATATTATCTTATTTGAACTGGATTGTATGAGTCTACACTGCCATATAATCCAGTTCAAAGCAGATAATCTGGATTTTATATGGCAGTGTAGAAGGGCCCTAAGATTATCCATTCCATCTGTTTTGAGGCCATTCTTAATATCACCTCAATCACCTCCCCTACTTGCTCTTTCAAAGACACGAGTTATATTACATGCTATAGTTGGCCCTCCACATTTGCAGGTTCAGCTTTTGCAGATTTGATTATTCACAGGTTTGATTAATCTTCAAGAATCGCTAGGTCCTCCCTGTGATGCCATGGACAACTTCAGCCAGGCGTTGTCCATAGAGTTGTGTCGAAGGACCTAGAGTTTGCGAGAGAGAAAAACTTCTCTGGGCATTTGTTGCTTCTGCTTTGGCTTGAAGTTGGCCACAAAATCACACTGGAGAACCTAGTGGTCATGTACTGCTAACCTCAGTGACAGTGGAAAGCGAACTGTACAACGTATGTAACATCCCACTCTTCCATCCAATTTTTCATTTTTTTCCTCCCATAAATTCAGCAGGATTTTGTCACTCAGTGCTCATTTGGGAAATTCTCCCTTGTCCCATTGCCTGCTTGAGCTTCAAAGTTTCCTGACACCTCACTTCTATGCAGGAATAGTTTTGTTTTGGTTATAAAAGCAATGGCTTCCAGCAGTGGTTGAGGAAAATAGTGAATAATATTGCTATCTGTATGCATTCCACTCCAGTTAAAGAGTTCAGAGGCACCTGCTACAACTCTGGAGACCCATTACCTGTTGGAGTAAATAATATTGAGCTAAATAGGGCTGTGGATAGGCCAGAAGATATCTTCACTATGTTTTTTGCATGGTTGCTTCCCAAGTGGTGTAAGATGTTTGTTTATCATAGCACATGCCTGCCTTCAAATCGGTATCTTGCATTTGTCACACTTTCCTTTCGGATCGATAACTGGAAGGTCAATACAGGCATAATTTGGAAGCCAGATAACTAAAGCAGGTACATATAAACATCCTGTTATGGAGAGAAGAAATGGTTAATATGCACTTCTGTAACACCACTTTTGACCTTGACTGTAACTTGGAAAGTTACTTTTCTGAGCTAGCCTTGACTAGCATGTAGCATGTAGTTTGACTGCAGGAATCCAAGTGGAGTTGTTAAATCAATGTTTCTCAACCAGGCAGTCGGGACCCCTGGGGAGGGTTGTGATGGGGTTTCAAATGAGTCACTAAAGACCATCAGAAAACATATTTCTGATGGTATTAGGAACCCCTTTGGCAGAGAAGACTGAAGATATTTCCACCTATCCTTCTCTTCCTTTTTGGAAACAGAGAATCCGCCCACCAAAAGCCCTCCTCCTGTTGTGATTGGCTGGCCTCTCAGCTAGCCTCTCAGCCAAGGGGAGTGCTATTTCTGAGACTTCAAGAGGGGAGGGGAGAGCAGGAATGTTCTCCTCTAAATCACTGTCAATTCCTCCCAAATCCCTCCAGTATTTTCTGTTGGTCATGGGGGTCCTGTGTGGGAAGTTTGGCCCAGTTCTATCATTGGTGGGGTTCAAGATTGTGTCCAATTCTGGGCACCACAATTGAAGAGAGATATTGACAAGCTGGAATGTGTCCAGAGGAGGGCGACTAAAATGATCAAGGGTCTGGAGAACAAGCCCTATGAGGAGCAGCTTAAAGAGCTGGGCATGTTTAGCCTGAAGAAGAGAAGGCTGAGAGGAGACATGATAGCCATGTATAAATATGTGAGAGGAAGTCATAGAGAGGAGGGAGCAAGCTTGTTTTCTGCTTCCCTGGAGACTAGGACGAGGAAAAATGGCTTCAAACTAATGAAAGGAGATTCCATCTGAACATGAGGAAGAACTTCCTGACTGTGAGAGCGTTCAGCAGTGGAACTCTCTGCCCCGGAGTGTGGTGGAGGCTCCTTCTTTGGAAGCTTTTAAACAGAGGCTGGATGGCCATCTGTCAGGGGTGATTTGAATGCAATATTCCTGCTTCTTGGCAAGGGATTGGACTGGATGGCCCATGAGGTCTCTTCCAACTCTTTGATTCTATGATTCTATGAAGAGGCTCTTTGATTGTAAATGAACTATAAATTCCGGCAACTACAACTCCCAAATGTCAAAGTCTATTTTCCCCAAACTCCACCAGTGCTCACATTTGGGCATATTGAGTATTTGTGCCAAGTTTGATCCAGATCCATCATTGTTTGAGTCCACAGTGCTCTCTGGATGTAGGTGAACTACAACTCCAAAACTCAAGACCAATGCCTACCACACCCTTCCAGTATTTTCTGTTGGCCATAGGAGTTCTGTGCGCCAAGTTTGGTTCAATTCCATCGCTGATGAAGTTCAGAATGCTCTTTGGTTGTAGGTGGACTATAAACCTCAGCAACTACAACTCCCAAATAAAAAAATCAATTTCCCCAACCCCATCAGTATTCAAATTTGGGCATATTGGGTATTTGTGCCAAATTTGGTCCGGTGAATGAAAATGCATCCTGCATATCAAATATTTACATTACAATTCGTAACAGTAGCAAAATTACAGTTATGAAGTAGCAATGAAAATAATGTTATAGTTGGGGGCCACCACAACATGAGGAACTGTATTAAGGGGTTGTGGCATTAGGAAGGTTGAGAAATATTGCGTTAAATTGATTTGTAGTCCAAAACATAACATTCCAAGTTCTGCTCTGTGTGCTCAATGAATTAATAAACCATTGCCTTTATACCCCACCTTTGTCCTCAAAATAGAACTCTTAAGCCCCTCAGAGTAAGATCAAATAATAATACAATTAGAGCTCCAAGCAAGTTCAAATATTAAATTGCACATTTTTTAAAGAAGGCAGGAAAGAAAATACAATATCCAACCAATTAAAAAAAAACATTTTCAGCAACCAGTCAGTTGCCAAAAGTCTGCCAGAGTTGCTTGCCAGCCATAGAACTATAAAGTAGTATTGGAGTAGGCTAGTCTCCCTTGGATAGGAATTGTGAACAATGTACTAGGTCACCAAGCAAGCTCTTTATGTCTTCATCTTAAGCTGGGTATATTATGTTCTCAAACGTAATGAGCTGTATTGCGTATCTCTTCATGTTAGATAATCGGTTCTTTAATACGGATTTTCATGTCTGCCTGCGTCTACAATAGGGCACAGCTTGGAAATGTGTCATTTTGGTGACTGCAGTATCTAAGAGTGCTCCATTCCGGCTCGAAAATTTTGGGAGCTGGGATTCAAAAACATTATTTTTCTAAGCTTTGAGTGGCAGGTTGCTCTTGTAAGCACATTTGATGGTGCCGCTTCTTTCACAGTGCTGTCGCACATTTTATCCGGTTCCTCAGAATATTCATGGAACCGCAATTTAGAGCCAAAGCAGCCGAGCTTCCTTCACCCGGAAGTACATTCAGGGACTTAACTCGCAAGTGACTGCGCATGATATCAACACAGCCTTAAGAAGACTCTGACTGCCAATAAAACGAAGGGGAAATTAATTTTTCATGGTGCTTTAAAATATTAATTCTTAACTGGGGCATTAAGTAAACATACGAGGGGTTTTCTCTGGGAATCTTGGCATTGTGCAATGCCAAAAACGTCCTTTTGAATCTGTTTTTCTAGAACCACTTAATTGCTTGACAGGGGCTGAACACTTGGAGATTTTGCAGACAGCTTGTTCTGAGGCTTAGATCATTTGAAGTGAAGGATATTGAGGACCATCCAGGGTGGGAGGTTCTTCAAAATGAATGAAAGCATAGCATTACAGTGCACAGAAAGAAACCCTTGCTGATGGATTATGTGTGTAAACTAAAGAGATATAAAATGCATTCATTTAAATGAATTGCTAATGCCATCCATCAACATATGCCTGGCTAAACTGAAAAAAGATCTTGTATTGGTCTCTGAAAAACAGTCTGCATCTGCCAACATTTTGCATTTGAAAACGGGGACACGTGTGGCAAAGCAAGGTGCGCTTCAAGGTCAGAATGATTTGTATTTTATGAAGAGGAACAAGATAGGAGACGCTACAGCAGATTGTTTTTGCCTATGTGTAAAGGCAAAGGAAATATTTTCCCGTCCTCCCCCCCCCCCTTCTTCATACTATACTGCTTGACTATCAAGCAAAAAGTGGGTTCTAGAAATAATGTTGTACGAAAGCTGACTGGCACAACTTCAGGATCACAACCAGACACAGTAAAGATATCTGCCCTTGTGCTTTGCTACTCTGCTGCTGAGTACACATGCCCAGTGTGGAATACATCTCACCATATTAAAACAGTGGATGTGGCTCTTAATGAGACATACTGCATTATCATAGGTTGTCTACACCCTGCACCACTGGAGAAATTGCCGTTATTGCACCACCTGACATCCGTTGGGAAGTAGCAGCCTGTAGTGAAAGGACCAAGGCATTGACATCTCTGGCCCATCCTCTATTTGGATATCAGCCAGCAAGCCAATGCCTTAAATAAAGGAATAGCTTCCTAAGATCTATAGAGATACACTCAGGAACACCTCACAAACAAGAGTCCAAAAGTGGCAGGCTAAACCCCAGAACCTCAGTCAGTAGCTGATACGAGATGAGAACCCCCCCCCCCCCCCCCCCCGCCTCCCAGGCACACAGAAATCTGGCAACTTGGAAAGTGCTGAACAGACTGCACTCTGGCACCACAAGATGCAAAGCTAACCTTAAGAAATGGGGACACAAAGTGGAGTCCACGACATGTGAGTGTGGAGAAGAGCAAATCACAGTCCACCTAGTATAATGCAGTCTGAGCCCTGCTACATGCACAATGGAGGACCTTCTTACAGCAACACCAGAGGCACTTCAGGTGGCCAGTTTCTGGTCAAAGGAAATTTAGTATAATGCTAAGTTTTTAACTTTCTTTGTGGTTTTAATTTACATTATAACTGTATTCTTAATTTGCTTCTGACACGAAACATACATACATACATACATACATACATACATACATACATACTATAGAATTGCACCAGAGGTATAGAGATTATGCTTCTTTTGCCATTTTCTAGGTCATTGATCCTCAAACTTAGTTTGGGGACCCATATTCTAGGTCCTCCTGCATAATTCTATGATAGTCTTAGCTCTTCACATATAACTGAGAGCATGCCCAATGTTATCCAAAAAAAAAAAAAAGAGGGCCTGCTATCCATAATTTACATATTGTAATACATCTAGCTAAACACATCATATGAGTGAGAAAAGTATGATCAGTGTTACATCGCCAGCATTTAGCACTTTATGATTGTTTTTCTAAATGGTGTCTGATAGACCTAAAGGGTCACATTTTACATAAACAAAATCTCAAGAAATTTTAGATATTCAAGTGAAGGAAGTATTTCATTGGTTGATTGATATAGGATGATTTAACCCTGCTTTCTCCTCCATTATGATTTTATAAGCACATTCATGGCTTTCTCTTTTATGTGATAAATTGTGTTTTATTTAGATTATCCTCTTAAGTCAGTGGTCCCCAATCTGTGGTCCATGGACCACCAGTGGTCCCCAAGAACTAAAATATGGTCCATGACCTCACCGTTACTACACCATTGCAACGAGAGTTACTTGTCTTGTGAAACCCTCTTATAGTGCCGAGGCAATAGGGATGTCGGGAGGAGAGAGGCTGACTACCCACAAAAGTGAGACAACAATCCTTCTGACTATTGCTTTACCTCCTCCCTTCTACTGAGTGGAGCTGTTCCATGTGGCACCTGGAAGTGAGGGCACCTTGGTGTCTTTGTTTTTAGGCATGTTCCTGGGGCTGTTTGGGGTGCTGACTCAGAAAATTGTATTAAGTAGACCATATAAGCTCTAGATATGGTTTTCTGTGGGCAAGCAGATGGCGACTACTGGATGGCATATGTTCTGTATCAGAAATTAGAGCTGATGTGGTTTATCCAATGCAATTTTCTGAATCAGCACCTCAAATAACCAAATTGAATCTAAAGTTGACCAAAAACTGATTTGTAACCCTTTTTCTACTGATGTTGGAGAGTGGTCCCTGGTAAAAAAAAAAAAAAAAAGGTTGAGAACCACTGTCTTAGGGTGAGTAGGTGGTGTAAAAATGGGTTTTGGTTGTCATATCGTTTCTTTTGTTAATTGATTTCAAATCACAGTTTCAGATAAGCAACTTGTTCGTGATTCAGATGGAGCCCCTGGTGATGCAGTGGGTTAAACTCTTGTGCCAGCAGGATTGCTAACCAACAGTTCAGTGGTCAGAATCCAGGGAGAGCAGGTTGAGCTCCCTCTGTCAGCTCCAGCTAAGCAACGAGAAAGCAAATATTGTCAAGCTAAGAGAAAGTGCAGAAAAAATGCTTCCTTTTTGACCCCTTTTTGTTGTCTTTTCTCCCCTCCTCATATTGGGTTAAGGGGCCAATTTTCTTTCTTCAGAACCCTCTTAAGGTCTGGTCATGGCCAGTGTTTTTGCTGGCAGTGGAATACTGAGACTATAGTCCATAAAGCATTTTCCCAGCTCTGCTCAGTGGGAAGCTTGCTTTTGGCCTGTAGGTTCTGGCAGGACTTTCAGTTTGTGTTTTGCTCTTCTCTGAGGCAAGAGTGGGAAAAAAATATCTTTCTCAGAGGATGAGTCAAGAGGCTCTGGCATTTAATTTGCCGATTAAAATTAACTTGCTAAAGTTAGCTAATAGCATGTTAGCCCTGAGAAGTTAAAAGCTCCAGTGTATTAAAAATTGCTGTAAAGGGATCATGTATCGCCAGGCAGTACGCTCTCTTCACTGCGCTATTGGTTTGGGCTAATGCAAGTATGCATGAAAATACATGGATTAAGTGTATGCGCAAGAATCTATTTCTATTTTATCATTGTTTTTGTTGCTCATGTGCAGCTTTCTGTGAGTATTTAGGACTACAGTTACTATCAGCCCTTGCCAGCATGGTCAATGGCCAGGGATGATGGAAATTGTTGGGTAAAACATCTGGAGGGTGGCAGGTTGGGGAAGACTACTGCAATTCGTAATGACAGGTAATCCTGCTTAGGACCAATGCGTACTGTAAAATAATATTGCTGTTATATTGCTAACCCGCATTGCTCTGCCCTGGAGAATCCAGGGATAGGAAGGTTGGGGATGGGCAATTAGAATTCTGTGCCAAAATTCCAGAATGCTAGTGCCTCACCAAAACTACAATTCCCAGGATTCCACAGGATGGAATCATGGCAAAGTGGAATAATTACATTATAATTGTGAATGGGCCCCTGATGTGTTAATCAAACAATTGGTTTCACCATAAAATTATGGTGAAAATAGCCATTATGCAAGTAACAGAGGTTGCAAAGTATTGGAATTTGAAGGAAACGGACAAATAATAATCTCGTCCACATCTTGGAAAAGTTACTTTTTTGAACTAGAACTCCCAGAATTCTCAAGTAGGATAACCACTCCCCATTACAGATAAGAAGTGTAGTCCGAAAGGTATCTTTGTCATTCTCTGACCTTGACAGGCTGATTTATGGATCAACATCCAAGATCCCTTCCACACAGCTGAATGCTTTGAACTGGTATATGTGGCAGTGTGGACTCAGATAACCCAGTTCAAAGTAGATAATGTGGAACCTTCTGCCTTGATATTCTGGGTTATATGGCTGTGTGGAAGGGCCCCAAGCTTCTCACCAAAGCATGAAGTCTGCAACATCCATGGTGTTCCCGAAAACCAGCTCCTCCCCAGTTGGTAGAGGATATTGGGTATTGTAGTCCAAAACAGCCACAGGGCACCAGAAAAGGAGAAGTCAAAAGTACAGGCAGTCCACAAGTTACCAACAAGATAGATTCTATAGATTTGTTCTTAAGTTAAATTTGTATGTAAGTCAGAAAAGGTAATTTTTTAAAGTGTAACTTCAGCCAAAAATATATATTTTGCAGCTTTGGATAACATAGAAAGATTTAATGCCCCTGTGGTGTTTGTTTTGCTGTCAGTGCCCCTGTTCAAAAGATTTCACCTCACTTTCTCTCCCTGTGATAATTGGATTTTGAAGAAAATGACTTGTTGTGGAAGCAAGGATTGGTGAGAAAGCTTCAGTGGGGGGATACCTTTCCCCCGTGATAACTCTTGAAGGGGTGAATTTCCCTTCCGAGGGGTAGATTTCTCTCACTCTCTGTTGTCCAGCATCCTAGGATGGAGCCCAAGCCCCATATGATGAGGTCCTAAGTAGGATTTTTGTAATGGCAAAAATACCATTGGCAACATACAGCACCAGTGTAAGGAGGCTTCATCCCTGGTTGTAACTATGAGTCATTTGTAAGGACCTCATCGCATTGAGGTCCATAAGTTGGGGGACAGTATGGGAATCCATTGGGAAGTGGGGGAACCATCCTTAAGCCATCCACGTCTCCTGCATCACTCTCTTCGCCATCACACAGGGAAAACTGTCACTGCCCAGCTTCCTCCCGCACTACCCTCGTCTCAGCTAATGAAAACATTGGTATTTCTCAGGGATCTATCCTACGATGATGCCAGGATGGATCCCCACTGGAAGTAGCCCCTCATCATGTGATGGGCTCCAGTGGGCTCCATCCTTGTTTGTCCTGGCAGCATCGTAGGAGGGAGCCCCATGTGATGAGGTTCTAAGTACGATGTTTGTAGTAGCGAAACTACTATTCTAGTTTGCAACATACAGCACCTGTGTAAGGAGCCTTCACCCCTCTTTGTAACTATGAGTCATTTGTAAGGACCTCATCACATTGAGGTCCATAAGTCGGGGGACAATACGGAAATCCATCGGGCAGTGGGGGAACCATCCTTAAGCCATCCATGTCTCCTGCACTGCTCCCTTCCCCATCACATAGGGGAAACCATCGCTGCCCAGCTTCCTCCTGCACTGTCTTCATCTCAGCTAATGAAAACACGGGTGGTCACCTGTTTTCTCAGGGCTCCATCCTACAATGCAGCCAGGACGGAGTCAGGACTGAGCCCCACTGGAAGTAGGCACTATCATGTGATGGGGGGCTACTTTGTCCTGTGATGAGGTCCTAAGTAGGATGTTTGTAATAGCAAAAATACCTTTCCAGTTGACAACATACAGCACCAGTGCAAGGAGGCTTCAGAAACCATGGGTTGCAATAACAGGATACGTGAGGTCACCTTCAAAAAGCCTAACTTCCAGGATCCCTCAGGAGAAGCTAAATGGTGCTAAAAACCTATTAAAACCCACGTTGTACGGATGCCGTGCTTGCAATTACTCAGAGAGAGGCTCAGGCCTCCTCCCGTCCCACTCACGGCATGACTGACGAAGTCTGAGAGCCCCTGGTGCAGTTTGGAGAGTAGAGGAACAGAATGAAAAGGAATTAATTTAGGATGAACAATAAGATTAGGGAGGAAAAAAAACGGCAAAGAAAGGTTGAAAGAAATGGGCAGGTTTAGTCTGAAGAAAGGGTCGCTCAGGGAGGGTTGGCATGATAACAACCGTCAAGCGTGTAAAAGAGCAGGATATTTAGTATTTCACCAGTGCAGATAAAGAGGGAAATGTTACCCCCATCCTTTTTTCCCCCTTTTACGGCAAGGATTATTTAGGTTGCATCTTAGGACGCTCTCTCTCTCTCTCTCGCTCCCCCAGTGTTTTCAGAGAAATAATTCCATAAATGCTGTACAGAATCTCACACTGCGACATGCTGGGATGGAAAGTCCTCCGAGGGGTACAGTTGTCTCAAGTGGCAGGCGTTTGCCTTCCCATTATCTTGTAGCAAGGAGGGGGGAAATACATCAAGCAGAAACCTATTAGAAATGTGACTGTTAAATTCACTTGTAAAATGACGAGATAGTGTTCATAAGAATAGGTAAGACTCTCTGAAGGGAAAAGATGCCACCTGGCTCTAAAGTCTTAAGGATGTAATATACAAGGAAAATCAACATCTTTCAAGCTAATTGGAAGCCTTTTTTTTGTCAGGGCCATCTTTTTACTGCCCTTCATATTCACCCTGAACACTCTTTGTGTTTGTCGGAATTTCAAAACTCATCAGCTTTGAGAGGGACAGGAAGATACACTCAATTTGCAATTGCACTGCCCTTCCTTCCCTTTCAGAAATAAATTAGTTCTTCGCCTGATATTCTACCTGGACTAGGTTAATACTCAAGTGGGAGACAACCAGGTAGTGCCATGGATCATCATGCCAAATCTTACCTGAACTATAAACAACCATTGCTGTTGGTGAAAGTTGACTATCGTTTAGATCAGTGGCTCCCAACTTTTGATCCTCCAGGTGTTTGAGATGTCATTTTCCAGAAATCCTTTTCCGGATTGGACAAATGTCAGAAGTTCTGGAAGATGAAGTCCTACATCCCTTCCACACAGCTGAATAAAATCCCACATTATCTGCTTTGAACTGGAATATATGGGAGTGTGGACTCAGCTAACCCAGTTCAAAGCAGATATTGTGGGATTTCCTGCTTTGATATTCTGGGTTATATAGCTGTGTAGAAGGGCCTCAAAATACTCAGAGAACCAAAGGTTGAGTGCCACTAGCATAGATAATACTTCAATCAGACAAAGTGTAGTTGTCCACCTACAATGTTCTGCCTGCCTTTATTTCTCCAAGGGACTCTACTCATATCTCGGAACCTGGGGCAAAATGCCCCTCCAACCCAAGTCTGTCCACAGATTGCACCTCTTCCCTACAGCAAGCCCAAGTTAATTCATTCTTCTATAATAAACCTTCTCAACATCCAATTCACTGTCACTGTCAGGAAGCACTGAATAAAATGGATGCATGTTGGTGTAGCATGGGAGACTGGAGCACTTGTAGTGGTAAGCTGGAGCCCCCAATGGTGCAGTGAGTTAAACCCTTGTGCCGGCAGGACTGAAGACTGACAGGTCGCAGGTTCGAATCCGGGGAGAGTGCGGATTAGCTCTCTCTGTTAGCTCTAGCTCCCCATTGCAGGGACATGAGAGAAGCCTCCCACAAGGATGATAAAGCATCAAAACATCCGGGCGACTCCTGGGCAACATCCTTGCAGACTGCCAATTCTCTCACACCAGAAGCAACTTGCAGTTTTTTAAGTAGTGCCTGACATGAAAAAAGTGGTAAGCTGGGGTTTCCATACATTTTCTTTGGATGAGTTTTCTGCATCATTCGGGGCAAAATTGACTGAACCATATTGTACAGAAGTTGATTGTAAATGATAAGATTATAACTGTATTGGTGTTTGCACTGGTTGCCCTAATGCTGGAGCGGCCTAGCTGTGAGGAGTGTGTTACCATGGAAACGATGCTGTAGAGAAGTGGGAGGAGCTTAGAGAGGAGAGTTTTGAAAAGCGACAGTTAAAGTCAGTCAGGGTTTAGGCTCAGAGGAATGAAGAGTCAGGGTTTAGGCTCAGAGGAATGAAGAGTCAGGGTTTAGGCTCAGGGGAAGTGAAGTGTTGAGAGAGAGAGAGTGGGAAGTAGAGAAGCAGTGTTTGTGAATAGTCAGAGGTTTCTTCAGTTTAGGAAGGCTGAAGGGGAAACCTTATTAGTTTCATTAGTTAGAGAAGACTAATAGAAGCTTGTTTAGATCACTAGTTAAAAGTGAACTAGAGATCTGAGGTTTGATCACGGAAGGATCAAACAGGAAGACTATTCACCTCAGGAAACATTGTTTAATAAAGTGCTTCACCACAGCAAAAGTTATTTATAAGTTGTAACATCAGAAGTCTGTACTGTATCGCAACCAAGTTATATGTAACGTTCTCCAAGTATTTTCCAAGTTTATCACCAAACTGCAACCATACGCTTTGTTTCAAAATAAACTTGTTCTCTTTGATTTTAAAACTGCCTCATCTCCATTAATTCTGCGTTCAGTGTGCCCAATCTCCCAAAATTACCTCACATCACAAATTGGTGGCACCATTAAGAATAATAAATAATAAATCGTAACTTCTCTCTCCTGATAACCCCTTTTCTTTGAATTGGGGCAAGCACTTCGCAAATTCATATATTGTCAAAGGCTTTCATGGCCAAAATCACTGGAGTGTTGTGTAATGTCTGGGCTGTATTGCTGGTTTTAGCAGCATTTTTTCCTGACGTTTCACCTTCAGACTCTCTGAAGATGCCAGCCACAGATGCAGGTGAAACATCAGGTGAAAATACTGCTAGAACTCAGCCATACAGCCAGAAAACCAAATAACACTGTCTAAACCATGCTGAATATTTATTTTTTTAATGGGTTAGGGTTGCAGGACTGCTAGGGGCTTTAAAGGGCCCAAAAGTAAACTCCAAGAGTTACACTTTGCCAACATTTTGGATTGCCATTTTGAAAACAAACAGAGGGGACTTGTACCCTTAATGGTTGTGTAGGAGGGAAAATTTTGGCAGGTGTGACAACCAGGTAACTTTTTGGTGAAAATTATGTGTGCACCTGTCACAGGGTTTTCTTGGCAAAATTTGTTCAGAAGGGTTTTACTGTTGCCTCTCCCTGAGGCTGAGAAAGTGTGACTGGCCCACAATCACCCAGCGGGTTTTATGGTTGAGTGGGAATTCAGATCCTGCTCTCCAGAATAGTAATCCAATGCTCAAACCACTACACCATGTGTACATATATGTATATATAATGTGTGTGTGTGTATATATGTATGTGTGTGTGTATATACACCCCTTATTTGTAAGACATAGTGTTTTAAATGTCAGTGGCATACCCTGGGCCGCTGTGGTTGAAACCTAATGTATTATGCTTAATGGTGCCTCTTTGTAGCATCACAGCTTGCCTTTCTTGATATCAGCATGGATCATCCAAAAATCTCAGCTTTTGGTGCTGAGATCTTCGGTTCTGGGGACGGACCAGACTCATGTTGCCTGGTATCCCAAAAATGCTGATGCCTGGACTTCCTGGCCCTTCCTCCAGGTGTGAAACAAAATTGAAAACCTAGGACAAAGGGAGAAAGCGGGAGAAAGCTAGAGAAACTGGGACAGCTGAAAGCCTTTGAAAAGGGGTTGGCATTAATTGGCACAACTGGGAATTGCAAGGGGACATAAAATTACTAATTCTAGTATCAGAGTGTGATGTTTCTGGACACATAAGAGTAGCACTCACCCTGGAAAGAGCAGGATGTGAGTGCCAGAACTTGGAGAAATTACTTTTTTGGATTACAGATCCAGTGCCCTTCAGCCAACATGACCTTGGAGTCAAAAAAGTAACTTTTCCCACCTCTGTCTTGCCACCAATTTCCTGTTTCTGTCCTTTATCGATTACATTTGGCCCAGTTGTTAAGAGAATATAAAGAGAGTGTCTGCTATTTAATGTACTGGAGAAGTTAAGAGGCTGAGCTGTGAACCAGAAAGTCCTTTTGTCCATGACAACAAAATCAAGCAGTGGCATTTACTCAGTCTCTTTCCTGGCAGCTTCAGCATAGAAAGAATCATGCTGATCCACCTTATAGGGTTGTTCTGAGTAATATCGAGATGAGCGTTTTCCAACCTGAGGGTCGGAACCCCTGGGGGAGTCACAAAGGGGGTGTCAGAGGGGTCACCAAAGACCATCAGAAAACAGTATTTTCTGTTGGTCATGGGGGTTCTATTTGGGAAGTTTGGCCCAATTCTATCGTTGGTGGGGTTCAGAGAGGTGGACTATAAATCCCAGCAACTACAACTCCCAAATGTTAAGGTCTATTTTCCTCAAACTCCAAAGGTGTTCACATTTGGTCATATAGAATATTCGTGCTAAGTTTGGTCCAGATCCATCATTGTTTGAGTCCATAGTGCTGTCTGGATGTAGGTGAACTACAACTCCAAAACCCAAGTTCAAGGCCACCAAACCCTTCCAGTGTTTTCTGTGGGTCATGGGAGTTCTGTGTGCCAAGTTTGGCTCAATTCCATCGTTGGTGGAGTTCAGAATGCTTTTTGATTGTAGGTGAACTATAGATCCCAGCAACTACAACTCCCACATGACAAAATCAATCCCCCTCCAGTATTCAAATCTGGGCATATTGAGTGTTTGTGCCAAACTTGGCCCAGAGAATGAAAATATATCCTGCATATCAGATATTTACATTTCAGTTCACAACAGTAGCAAAATTACAGTTATGAAGTAGCAACAAAAATAATTTTATGGTTGGGGGTCACCACAACATGAGGAACTGTATTAGGAAGGTGGAGAAACATTGGTCTGGATGAGTGGTTCTCAACCTGTGGGTCCCCAGAGGTTTTCACCTACAACTCCGAGAGATCCCAGCCAGTTTACCAGCTGTTAGGATTTCTGGGAGTTGGAGGCCAAAACATCTGGGGACCCACAGGTTGAAAACCACTGATCTAGATAATATATTGTATGTGAAAAGGGGTGTATAGTCATTATCATTTTTATTCAAAATATAATAGTTTTGGAACTGAATGTAAGATTCACCGGCTACTGTTTGCGGGTGGGTTTGTATCAGGCTGATTTCTCTGAACAAAGAATAATAGATTCCTCCTGGGGGAACCATATTAAGAGAGGACTATTAAGAGATAGAATTAAATTCTATCAAGGGATCGAATTAACTTGCATTTCCCTATTTCCCTCCCATTTTTCCCTCTCTCTACACACAATTCTCACTGCCTGATATCTCATTTAGATTCCTGGCGAGGGCATTGTCTTTTTATGATCAATGCCATTAACCTTCCCCGAGCCCTTGTGGTATGCAGGGCAATAAATAAAAATGAACACATAAATAAAACCACAGTGCAGACACTGGCAGCCCAAGATCTGGCTGGGTTCTTTGTGTCTTTATTCGAAATGTGGCCTTGCTCACCTTTTTCCTGCCACATCCTTCTGTACCAACACTCTCCCCCAAGCTTTTGCTTTAATGCCTGTTGACCCTCTGCAGCTCACACTTGCAAAGCAAACCTTCCCTTTGCTTTGCAGCATCTCCAGATTTTCACCTTCCTGACGGACCCTTCCTTTCCAAACTGTTCTGATGTTCATAATCTCACAGAAATTTATGGGAGACCTTAAACGAGTGTCTCTTTATGCCACCCCTTCTTCAGATCTTGTTTGTACGGTGCTTACCCCACTCTTCTGCTCTTATGGATTCTGCTTTCATTCCTCTGCTTTCATCTGCCTTTGCTTTTTCTCCCCTCTGCTTTTTGTGTTGTTTACCCAGGTTTTCTCTCACTATAATACACCCTCTTCCACCCTGTTTTTACTAGTATGTCTT
The DNA here is from genome assembly GCF_025583915.1 of Anolis sagrei ordinatus. Classification (NCBI taxonomy): domain Eukaryota; kingdom Metazoa; phylum Chordata; class Lepidosauria; order Squamata; family Anolidae; genus Anolis; species Anolis sagrei. The sequence continues at coordinate 27,445,831 of NW_026847660.1, read as the reverse complement.
GACAACCACACAGCTGAGCTGCCTTCCTTAACTGCCTTTGTGCTTTTACCAAACCAGCCTGTGCTGAAATCTGTTTCTGATAGCAGCTCAGTTAAGGGTTTGGAGTGGGTGAGCAGCCTGTGTGCGTATATATGTTCCAGAGTGGGAGCCAAATATGCCCCCCCCCCCACTAATTCAGACACATAGTGCAAGTACGCATAACATATCTTATCTAAATGCTGTGTGCATAATGAGTACCTTAAAAACAAAAGAACCAATGAACAAAATCACACCAAATTTGGCAACAAAATGTCTCACAACACAAGGTGTGACCATCACTCAAAAATTATGATTTTGTCATTTGGGAGTTGTAGTTGCTGGGATTTATAGTTCCCCTATAATCAAAGAGCATTCTGAACTCCATCAACAATGGAATTGAACCAAACTTGGCACACAGAACTCGCATGACCAACAGAAAATACTTGAAGGGTTTGGTGGGCATTGACCTTGAATTTGGGAGTTGTAGTTCACCTACATCTAGAGAGCACTGTGGACTCAAACAATGATGGATCTGGACCAAACTTGGCACAAGCACTCAATATGCCCAGATATGAACACAGATGAAAATAGACCTTGACATTTGGGAGTTGTAGTCACTGGGATTCACAGTTCACCTACAAAGAGCATTCTGAACCCCACAAACGACAGAATCGGGGCAAACTTCCCACACAGAACCCCCATGACCAACAGAAAATACTTAAGGCCATCCAATCCAACTCCCTTCATCAGGGCAAGAAAACGTAATCAAAGTCCTCCTGACAAAGAGCCATCCAGCCATAGATATAGATAGATAGATATGATTCACACACACACACAGATATAGTATCATAGATTTGAAAGGGACCCCTAAAGAAGGACAATTATATGTTGCATGTTCCACAGTGGGCAAACTAGACAATCTCCACATCAACACTGACAAAGAAACAACAAGAAGTACTGTTTACACACAAGCATAAAGAAATTACATATATTAGAAACCAATAATAATAATAATAATAATAATAAACTATATTTAATACCCTGCCACCATCTCCCCACTGGGGACTCGGGGCAGCTCACATGAGGCCAAACCCAACAGCATATTACAATAAAGTAAAACCAAAACACAATAACAGCACAATAAAATACATACCACATATGCGTACAAAGACGATAAAGCAAAATCATACACACTAAAATAAAATAACATAGCATAACAATGAGCGGGCCAACACATTCTCATTATTTTATTTTTCAGATCAACAGACTGGGCCACAGCAACGTGTGGCAGGGGACAGCTAGTACATTATAGAACAGTGTTTCTCAACCTGGAGGTTGGGACCCCTGGAGTTCAGAATGCTCTTTGATTGTAGGTTAACTATAAATCCCAGCAATTACAACTTTCAAATGACAAAATCAATCCCCCCCCCCCCCAACCCTAGCAGGGTTCAAATTTTGGCATATCAGGTATTTGTGCCAAATTTGGTCCAGTGAATGAAAATACATCCTGCATATTGTATATTTACATTACGATTCATAATAGTAGCAAAAAATACAGTTATGAAGTAGCATGAAAAATAATTTTATGGTTGGGGGCCACCACAACTTAAAGAACTGTATTAAGGGGTCGCAGTATTAGGAAGGTTGGGAACCACTGCTATAGAGGAACATGCTGGCTGGGAGATCCTGGCAGTTGTAGTTCAAAAAAACTACTCTTCTAAAGTGTGATGCTTTTGGGTTGCTTTGGGTTTTCCATGCTTTATGGCCAAATTCCAGAAGCATTCTCTCCTGACGTTTCACCCACATCTATGGCAGGCATCCTCAGAGGTTGTGAGGTTTGTTGGAAACTAGGCAAGTGAGGTTTATATATCTGTGGAATGTCCAGGGTGGGAGAAAGAACTCTTGTCTGTTTGAGGCAAGTGTGATGTTGCAATTGGCCACCTTGATTGTCATTGAATGGATTTGCAACTTCAAAGCCTGGCTGGTTGCTGCCTGGGAGATCCTTTGTTGGGAGGTGTTAGCCGGCCCTAATAAATTCTTGTCTGGAATTCCCCTGTTTTTTTAGTGTTGCTCTTTATTTACTAACCTGGTTTTAGAGTTTTTTTTAATATTGGTAGCCAGGTTTTATTTATTTTCATAGTTTCCTCCTTTCTGTTGAAATTGCCCACATACTTGTGGTTTTCAATGTCTTCTCTGTGTAGTCTGACATGGGGGTTGTTAGATTGGTCCAGCATTTCTGTGTTCTCAAATAATATGCTGTGTCCAGGTTGGTTCATCAGGTGCTCTGCTATGGCTTGCTTCTCTGGTTGAGGAAGTCTACAGTGCCTTTCATGTTCCTTGACTTGTGTTTGGCCAATGCTGCTTTTGGTGGTCCCTATGTAGACTTGTCCACAGCTGCATGGTATATGGTAGACTCCTGCAGAGGTGGGAGGATCCCTCTTGTCCTTTGCTGAACATAGCATATGTTGGATTTTCTTAGTGGGTCTATAGATAGTTTGTAGGTTGATGCTACAAACTATGATGTATGGGAAGGGAATTTATAGCAGGGTTAATCAAAGTGTTGATCTAACAAAATAAATTTCAACAGGTATATATATATATATATATATATATATATATAGAGAGAGAGAGAGAGAGAGAGAGAGAGAGAGAGAGTTACATATAGGCAAAAAAAATGAAATGCAGAGATAGAGGATGGATGATACCTGGCTTAGAAACAGTACACGTGAAAGGGATCCAGGAGACTTTATAGACCATAAGATGAACATCAGTCAACAGTATAATGCAGCAGGTTAAAAAAGCCAGTGCAATTCTTGGCTGTATCAACAGCAGTAAAGTATACAGATAGAGGGAAATAATGGCCTCACTCTGTTCTGCTGTGGTCAGGCCTCACCTGGAATACTGTGACCAGTTCTGGGTACCACAATTCAGGAAGGAGATGGACAAGATGGAACGTGTCCATAGAAGGGCAAGGAAAACCATCAGAGTTTTGGAAGCCAAGCCATATGAGCCACAGGGTATGTTTTGCTTGGAGAAGAGATGGTTGAGAGGAGACATGATACCCATGTTTAAATATTTTAAAGGATGCCATATTGAGGAGGGTGCAAGCTTGTTTTCCACTGCTCCAGAGACTAGGACATGGAGAAATGGATACAAATTGCAGGAAAACAAATTCCATCTAACATTAGGAAGAAGACCTTAAGAGCTGTTCAGCAGTGGAATATGGTGATGGAGCCTCCATCTCTTGAGGTTTTTAAACAGTGGCTTGATGGCCATCTGCTGGGAGTGCTTTGATTGTGTTTTCCTGCATGGCAGGGGGCTGGACTGGACTGCTTTTGTGGTATCTTCCGACTATATGATTCTATGATTCTGTGTGATCTGTGGGTTAGTACTGTTTCACAAACTATTAGCTGCCAGTCCAAAGAAATAAAGTGTCAATGGGCACAAATGTGATGCCAATCCCAGGCACAATGGCAAAAAAAATCTCACCAATCCCTCATATCAGATAGCTTAAGAAGCATTGACTATTGCATTCTCTCTCTCTCATGTACCCGCACTCACACACACACACACACATAGAGAGTGTTTAACTACTAATCCATAATCCCTATTGCCCAGATCATCCCATTTAAATGCTGGACAGTCCAGTGATTGTTTTTAAAAATCCTATTTAGACTGCTCTAATCTCATCAGGACTGAAGAGGGAAATCATCTGCCATCATTACCGTCTCCTTCCCTTGACCATGCTCTGTCCGTCCCTTTTCCAAGCAGCCAAATGTGGGCTACAGAGGTATTGTGTATTATTTTATATTGTGTCCTGTGCAAAGGATTATGCTATTCTGTATCCAGGGTTTGGAGGCCTTTAATGACTGTGAAAGAGGAAAGATGGATTGCCACCCACAGAGAAATGTGTGTGGACATTTTCATTCAGATTTTTAATTTAGATGGCCTGCTTTGAGCAACTGTGGCTCATGCTTAATGACATCACTAAGAGCTGTTTAAAAAACAACAACTGTGTTACATCACCAGAACTGTATTGTGACAGCAGAAGTCCCTAAGCCTCATGTTTTGGCCCCAAAATGTCAGTCCTGTGCAAGTTCTGACCCAGCAATCCTAAATATAATAGATAACAATATATATGGTGCATTAATTTATTGAACCATTCTTTTCATTTACTTTAAAATGTAAGCTTGACCTTTGGAGCTCGAATTACAGGAAGAAAAGAGAGCACTCTCTTGATATACTAAGGGCAACAGTCCAGATTCTTAGTAATTTATAATTGTATTTATACCAGAGCCAACCCATCCAGAGGCTTTGTATTGCTAACCAATGATACACCTTCCGCCTCCATTTCCTTCTGAAGATGATGCTGAAGTCTGAGCACAAAACTGTCCTAAATTAGGGCGCATCTATACTATAAAACAGTGTTTCTCAGCCTGGGGGTTGGGACCCCCGGGGGGAGTCGCGAGGGGGGTTTCAGAGGGGTCACCAAAGACCATCAGAAAACATATATTTCTGATGATCTTAGGAACCCCTTTGGCAGAGAAGGCTGAATATCCCTCCACCTGGCCTTCTCATGCTTTTTGGGAACAGACGGCGAATCCTCCCACCAAAAGCCCTTATCGTGCTCTCTGGATGTAGGTGAACTAACACTCCAAAACTCAAGGTCAAGGCCCACCAAACCCTTGCAGTATTTTCTGTTGGTCATGGGAGTTCTGTGTACCAAGATTGGTTGAATTCTATCATTGGTAGAGTTCAGAATACTCTTTGATTGTAGGTGAACTATAAATCCCAGCAACTCCCAAATATCAAGGTCTATTTTCCCCAAACTCCACCAGTGTTCATATTTGGGCATATTGAGTCTTCGTGCCAAGTTTGGTCCAGATCCATTATTGTCTGAGCCCACAGTGCTGTCAGGATGTAGGTGAACCACAACTCCAAAACTCAAGGTCAATGCCTACCAAACCCTTCCAGTATTTCTGTTTGTCATGGGAGTTCTGTGTGCCAAGTTTGGTTCAATTCCATTGTTGATGGAGTTCAGAATGCTCTTTGATTGTAGGTGAACTATAAATCCCAACAACTACAACTCCCAAATGACAAATCAATCCCCCCCCCCCACAACGCCAACACTTCCAGTATTTAAATTTGGGCATCTCGAGTATTTGTGCCAAGTTTGGTCCAGTGAATGAAAATACATCCTGCATATCAGATATTTACATTACGATTCACAACAGTAGCAAAATTACAGTTATGAAGTAGTAACAAAAATAATATTATGGTTAGGGGTCACTACAACATGAGAAACTGGATTAAGGGGTCATGGTAGGTTATGTTGTGGTGTGTTTCATGTTGTGGTGACCCCCAATCATAACATTATTTTTGTTGCTACTTCATTACTGTAATTTCGCTATTCTTACAAGTTGTAATTTAGATATCTGATATGCAGGATGTATTTTCATCCACTGGTGGAGTTTGATGAAAATAGACCTTGATATTTGGGAGTTGTAGTTGCTGGGATTTATAGTCCACCTACAATCAAAGAGCATTCTGAATTCCCCCAATGATGTAATTGAAACAATTTTAGCACACAGAACTCCCATGACCAACAGAAAATACTAGAAGAGTTTGGTGGGCACTGACCTTGAGTTTTAGAGTTGTAGTTCACCTACATCCATAGAGCAGTGTGGACTCAAACAATGATGGATCTGGACCAAACTTGACACAAATACTCCATATGCCCAAACGTAAACACTGGTGGAGTTTGGGGATAATAGACCTTGACATTTGGGAGTTGTAGTTACTGGGATTTATAGTTCACCTACAATCAAATAGCATTCTGAACCCCACCAATGATAGAATTGGGCCAAATTTCCCACACAGAACCCCCATGACCAACAGAACATACAGTGTTTTCTGATGGTCTTTGGTGACCCCTCTGACACCCCCTGGAGGTCCCGACCCCCAGGTTGAGAAATGCTGCTCTACTGTATTTAGATTGTAGGACTTCAAGCCTCTACTTTTTTATTTTTGGAGAAAATTCTGCTGAACTGTTGGCTTGCTTCTCATATAATTGCATTATTGTAAGATCCTTGGGGCAAGCCCTGTGTTCTCTTGAACACTTGTAAAGCTCCGGGCCCTTCAATGGAGCTATATTAATAGCAGCAACCATCAAGTACGGATGCACCCATAAAAAGATAATGTGCAATCCACAGACAGCAGGACTCCATCAAAAGAGTCATTAGATAGCCTCCTGTTAGGCCAAATTGTAATTGAGGAGATGGGTGTCAACATGGTCTAATTGCATTTTAGCCAGTGCTACAGCAAGGGTTGGAAGCTTTTGTGTGACCTCCTTGTAAATCATTTTGCAAATAAAAAAAGAACTCTATTTCTGTAGGTCGGATCCATTTTTGCTGGAGATATTTCCAATTAGAGTTCCAAAATATGAATGTGAAATTTTATCTCTGTTGCTAAGTGCTTTAACAGAGCAAAACTAGGCATGGTTATTCAGAAGCAAATCTGGCTGAATTCGGTAGGAATTGCTCCCAAAGGGATTTCATACAGGCTTGCAGCCCTAGACTTGCTGAAATCTCTTATGTTTTTTATTTTGACAGGCGTCAAATATAAAATCTAGCAAACCTTCAGCTGTCAGACACAGAATCCCATTTCCTGCCAGTGATCAGGTGCTAAAAGGCATTGCATGTCATCTGGAAACACTCGGTGCCATTCCATGTCAACAACTGTCACAAAGCTAATCTTAAAATCAGGCCCAATTTACAGTGCGTAGAACTTGGAGCTAGCCAAGTTATTTTGGCACGTGAGGCTGAAAAATCCCACAAGCATTTCTTCCCTTCTCTGCCGGTAAAGATATAAAACAACAAATTAAATTGTTAACAGTTTGATGCCCTTCCTGACATTCCCCAGAATGCGCTGCTCCGAGGCAGTCTGTCTAAATGGCAAGGCCAACTCTGCTTAAAATCAAAAGTTGATGGGTCAACCGTTGAAGATGGAGCTCAGCTCAGATTGGATTATAAATACAGACAGCTGAATAACCAAGAGAATATTCTGTAGCTGGAATTCATGCAGGTGCCTTTCCGAAATCGAGATGAGTTCCACTCTATTTTGGGCTAATTGCATTTATTGGGAGTGCTGCCCCACTCTGTGGCTCGCTTGGTTTGAGGCTCAGCCACATACGGCCCTTTCTCGTGTCCCCATGCCCTTTTAGAGAAAGCGGCCACCAGCTTTCTCAGCTTGTTCTCAGCGGCTTTATATTCCAGAAGAAAACATAATTGCCTGCCACCCGGCTCCGTCTCTCCTTCTCTCCCTCCTTGTTGACTCTGTCAAAGATCTCACTTGCATTTCTGCAGATCTTGACCCAGCCTTGGCTGCCTGTGCTTGCTCCAGGTCTCCTTAACAAAAGATGTATTCTCCGCTCTTGAATGTTTCAACTTTGCCCTCTCCTTCTCCTTCCTTTTCTCCCATGACCAACAGGGTCCGGAATGTAATTGCTTGAGCAAAGCAAGCCCTTCCGCTGGACGAAAGGCCATGTTTATTGAAAGCTGTTAGCACAAGCCCATTTTAACCCAACTTTCTCCTTCCCTTCTGCAGTCCAGCTACTTCCAAGCAACAGATGAAAAAGAATAATTCTACTTTTTAAGCACAAGCTTTAAAGAGAGGCTGGGCCACAAAGGCAACTGCCTGAGGTTTTCCTCCCAACTCTCCTAGACATTGTTGGGGAAATAGTAACAACAATATTTCTGTATTGTCAAAGGCATTCATGGCTGGAATCACTGGGTTGTTGTAGGGTTTTCGGGCTGTATGGCCATGTTCTAGAAGCATTCTCTCCTGACGTTTTGCCTGCAGCTATGGCAGGCATCCTCAGAGGTTATGAGGTCACACCTTCTGAGGATGCCTGCCATAGATGCAGGTGAAACATCAGGAGACTAGAACATGGCCATATAGCTCGAAAACCCAACAATATTGCTGCTATTAATCTGTACAAGTTACATTGGCCAACACACATTTTGGTGCCTCATGTTAGACCAGTTTCTGGGTATATCTGACCTATCTGCTGATTCCAAAAAGTTTTCCCCTGTCTAGTTTTTGAGATACAGAACAAACGCCATCTACCAGTTGCCTTCTGTTCACCCAGAGCAAACCATGATAACCATATATAATAAACTAGAGTTGATGCAGGAACCCTTGGTGGTGCAATGGGTTAAACCCTTGTGTCATCAGAACTGAAGACCGAAAGGTAGAGGTTCGAATCCGGGGAGAGTGAGGATGAGCTCCCTCTGTCAGCTCCAGCTCCCCATGCGGGGACATGAGAGAAGCCTCCCACAGGATGGTAAAACATCTGATCGTCCCCTGGGCAACGTCCTTGCAGATGGCCAATTCTCTCACACCAGGAGCGACTTGCAGCTTCTCAGGTCACTCCTGATACACACACACACACACAAAATGTGTCCAATGCAATTTTCTGTATTGACTCCCCAAATAAACACAGGAACAGTATGAATTTAAAAATCATGATTTAAAACTGTTGAAAACATTTAAAACATATTTAAAATATAAAATATTTTACATTGAACAGCGAAAGAGCAAAAAGGGAAGTGGAGGTGATAATGATGTTGGCTAGAATTCTGTAGCATCTTTTATTTTACAAACAAGCAGATCCTTCACTTTTGCAGGAGTTGGAGGTGCAAAGCCATGTGGAAAAGCCCGATAATTTAAAAAAGTTTTTTTTGGGGGGGGGGGGGTTAAAATATGGGGTAAAGCCTCTCAATGAATCTCTAGGGGCAAAAATATGGGATAAAGCCTCTCAAAGAATCATGAGGGGCAAAAAAACAAAACAAAACCCGGGACCTGAGAGCAAATCTGCACACAGACCTGTTGCGGGATGTCTGCCGGAAATTTCAGCAGTTTTTAAAAACCTTTAAATGTGCAGGTGCGAATATGCACATTGTTTGTACGAGTTTTGTTCCTGGGTCATACATATATCTTCCTCATTGCTTTTATCTGGAAAAGATGGCAAAAGTTGACTAGAGAGTGAAAACATTGTCCTGGCAAGAGGAACTTTGTCTTCCACATGTGTAATGAAGTTTGTGGCACACAAAAATTGTGGAGTGGGACCACTACTTTCAAAGTCAGGACATCACTATTAAACAGGAACTGACACTTTCAAGCCAGGAACAGAACTTCATCATGATATTATCATTCAGAGGCTGCATGGCCATCTGTTCAGGCAGATTTGGTTGTGTACTTGTGCCCGGGAACAGTGGGGTGATGTTCCTGGGTTATACATGTCTGTTCCTCCCATGTTTTTATAATAAAAACATGGGAAAAGTGGATTACACGGTAAAACCTTTGTTTGTGTGTCACAAACTTCATTAAATCTATTTGCCCCAAGGTACTGGGAAATTGATGCTTCTGTTTGATGTTTGATGTTTTGTCTTATGTCTGTTATAACAGACTGCGTTTTTTAAATTTAATTTTAGTTGTTAAGTCATAATTCATGTTTATATGTTGGGTTGTTAAATTTTGTTAGTATGAATGTATTGGTTTTGTATTCAGGCATTGAATGTTTGCCTTTTATGTTTGGAATCCGCCCTGAGCCCCTCCGGGGAGATAGAGCAGAATATAAATAAAGTTTTATTATTTATTTATTTATTTATTTATTATTAAACGTGTGGAGAACGAAGTTTATCTTGCCAGAATAAAGTTTTTGCTCTCTAGTCAACTGTTGTTTTTAGGATATGACCAGTTAGGAACCAACTTGTGTGATGGCACATCCGAGCATTTGGGAAAACTATTGTCTGGCTTTACTCGAGGTCTATCTGTATATCTTCTCTTAAGATTAAGACCCTTTAACACAGAGGCACTTAAGGCAAGGTGAAAATATAACCAAATGAGTTTATTGAAACAAGATAAATGAAGGGTTATCTCCACCCGGGACTATCATAAGGTAACTTAAAACAATACATTACAAAAGGAGATCTTGCTGGCTGCTGTCATCTTTCTGGGATCTTTGAAAGTTTTTTGCCTCTGGTGCAAAGTGATGGTTTATAAGTTGTTGCTTGCAAACTGTCTTAATCTTCTCTCCTGTGAAGCTTAGGCTGGCCAAAAGCTTCTGTTGTCCTTTGGACTGATGGTATAGTAATACTGCTAAATGCAGCAGCTAAGAATGCCTGTTTGAATTGCTTGGGCCTAGGATTACCAGACAATTCCAAGCCTAAATCACAGTAGCTCTGCTGTAGAAAAAAAAGGAGGCATCCAGCAAAGGAGCTCTATACAGGAAAAGGAATCGACAAAATAAGACTGGTCTGTGGGAGGATTTTAAGCTCCACCCAAAACTAATACAAAGGAAGGTATCTACACTCTTGGGAAAATCTATGAACAGGGGGAACTGAAGCAAAGGACAGGAAAAGGCAGTATAACATGAATAACCCGGCAACAAACCATCATAAATATTCTGTATTTTCCGAGAGTAGGAAGATACAGAGATTCAAATATCTGCATTTTACTGACAAAACCAGGATATTCCTGCGACTGAAAATCTTGCGTTTTTAGTGCTTTGTCACAATTCCTCCTGTGCTTTTAGGGGACGTCATTTGGCCACCTGCCATTTTGAACCGGGAGCTCCTGAGATAAAGAAAGTATGTGGATGGGCCCTAGGTCCCCCAGTGTGACTCAGTAGTCAGTTTCTGCTAGAAGTTGACCATTGAATCATAATAGAAGACCAACAAATGCCTTAAAAGGGGTTCTCAATAGGATTTTTAAAAATCCTCCAGGGTGACTCCATCAGTGGAAGTCATGATGGAGAACATAGTGATTCACAGATTAATCAAATCTGTGAATCAAATCCACAAAAGTTAAACCCACAAATGTTGAGAGCCAACCATACTTAGCTAAGAAGCCAAGATGCATATCCACCTCCATAATACTAGGGAACTGTGGAGGTGGATATGGTGTCACCAGCAAGAATAGGACCATTGAACATCAATAAAGTTTGTTAGCTATGCTCTAAAGCATATACTTTATTAATTTGATTCCTACCTGTGTAAGTCCCTTTATGAAGATATACCTCCCAAATAGGATTCCAGACCCACATAATAATAGAATGTCAAGTAAGGCACCCAGGATTCAGGTTGTAGGGTTGGTTCTCAGATTCCAAGACCTTTCCCATCCCTGCTTTTCAAAGTTGTTTAACTACTAGCAGATCATATTTTAATACAGGAGGGTAAAAGTTAAAAGACACACTTGTTTTATTGTTTGATGGTATTATATGTCTAGTGTAGCTTTGGTGTGTTTGAGGGTATTATGGTTCTAGCGTGCTAGGATATCGTTTGAGGGTATTATGGTTTTAACATTCTACTATGAAAGGGAATGAGAAATAAAAAATTAAATTAAAAGCGATTTTCAGTCTAAAACAGCTTGGAAGCAATACATTACATGTAATACGTTGTTCCTCTATTTATGGTCCCCTTCCTTTCTTCTTTCTCCTCTATATCCTATTCTATTATGAGGACTTTTTTTTTTGTAAGAAAGCCATGTCCACGCGATACAATATCCCTTTTCTAGTTATATCAATAATGGTTTCTCTCACTACCCTTTGCATCCCTTTTAAAAGTGGCATTTAGATTGGAATGTTTTAAGAGATACGGCAGTCTCCTGTTAATCCAATGGGGTTTTTTTTCAAAAAAGAAAATAACAGACAGCCACAAGCAAGATAATGTGCAATGTAATTTATTTATCGTGTCAGAAGCAAGTTGAGAATGCAAATATAATGTATGGAAAACCACAAACAAAGTCAAAAACTTGGCATTATGCTAGATTTACTTTGACCAGAAACTGACAACTTCAAGTGGCTCTGGTGTCACTGTAAGAAGGTCCTCCATTCTGCATGTGGCAGGGCTCAGGCTGCACTGTTCTAAGTGGTCTGTGGTTTGCTCTTCTCCACATTCACATGTCGTGGACTCCACTTTGTAGCCCCATTTCTTAAGAATGGCTCTGCATCTCGTGGTACCAAAGCACAGTCTGTTCCTTCCAAGTCGCCTAGTCTTCTGTGTGCCCAGAGGGTAGTCTCTCATCTGGTATCAGCCAACGATCGAGGTTCTGGGTTTTAGCCTGCCACTTTTGGACTCTCGCTTGCTGATGTGTTCCTGTGAGTATCTCTGTAGATCATAGGAAACTAATTCTTGATTTAAGATATCGGCATGCTAACTGATATCTGAACAGCAGATGGGCCAGAGATGTCAATGCCTTGGTCCTTTCATTGCTGGCAGATATCAGGTGGTGCAATACTGGCTAAACAGTATAATTTATCCAGCATAGACATCCTGTAATAGTGTGGCATGTCTCATTAAGAGCCACATCCACTGTTTTAACATGGTGAGATGCATTCCATACTGGGCATGCATATTTAGCAGCAGAGTAGTATAGTGCAAAGGTAGATATCTTCACTGTGTCTGGTTGTGATCCCCCATTTGTGCCAGTCAGCTTTCGTATGATATTGTTTCTAGCGCCCGCTTTTTGCTTGATAGTCAAGCAGTGCTTCTTGTAGGTTGGAGCATGGTCCAGAGTGACTTCCAGGTATTTTGGTGTGCGGCAATGCTCCAGTGGGATTCCTTCCCAGGTGTTTTTTTTATGTCGTGTCAGGAGCGACTTGAGAAACTGCAAGTCACTTCTGGTGTGAGAGAATTGGCTGTCTGCAAGGACGTTGCCCAGGGGATGCCCTGATGATTTGATGTTTTTTTATCATCCTTGTGGGAGGCTTCTCTCATGTCCCCATATGAGGAGCTGGAGCTGCTAGAGGGAGCTCATCCACCTCTCCCCAGATTCAAACCCGCGACCTGTCGGTCTTGAGTCCTGCCGGCACAGGGGTTTAACCCACTGCGCCACCGGGGGCTCACCCACCCAGGTAATCTTCAGTGTTCGAGATGCTTGTCTGTTCTTAAGATGAAAAGCACATGTCTGTGTTTTAGATGGATTAGAAATCAGCTGGTTTTCCTTGTAATAGGCAGTAAGAGCACCTAAAACTTTGGAGAGCTTCTGTTCAATTATTTCAAAGCTCCCTGCTTGAGCGGTGATGGCACAGTCGTCAGCATAGATGAAACTCTCTGTCCCTTTGGGGGACATGAGAGAAGCCTCCCCGCAAGATAGTAACACATTTGAGGATTCCCTGGGCAATGTCTCTGTAGACAGCTGATTCTGTCACAACAGAAGCGACTTGCAGTTTGCAACCAACCAACCAAAGTGGTGTTAAACTGCCTTAATTCTACAGTGTAGATATATCCCTTGTCTCTGGCTTTGTCTGCACATACTGGTTTAAAGGGTTCAGGAGGATTTCTCTAAATAGAAAGATATGGGCTTTGGATCCTTTTTAAAAAGAAAAAAATGAATACAGAGACAAAACTGTGAAAGTCTTGTTGCTTTTTTTCTCTGAAGGGGATTTCCTGACCAACAGCAGGACTCATTTTTGAACAGAAAACATATAATATAGAACATTCTTTCTGTCCTTTGTTTGGAGAGCCACCCACTGCCTAGCAGTAAAGCATTCCAATATTCAGTGCTAAAATACAACCAAAGAAAACTATCTTAAAATAGATGATTGTATGAAAATCCACTAAAAACCTTGGGAAATTGTACAGTGGGCTGTATTTGTGTGTTTTTAACAAATTGGCTTCTAAAGGTCAGCAGAATAGATCTCGGATGTATGAACTGAAGACTAAAAACCATTAATTAGTTGATAGGTCTGCTGTTCTGTGACCTAGAACCCAAGAGCAAATAATTAATTGGTACTTGATCCTATATATTTAAGGGTTTGTGTATCTTTAGGACCAGCAAGAGAAAACAGCAGAGAGATTCAATAAAGAGGGCACTTAAGATGAGGTTACAAGCTCAAATTATTCACATCTTGAGCTGCCAGATCTGGCCCTAAGTTTCCGCTTTTTATGGATCATCTAATTCTGTTCTAATTCTGTAGTTTTAATGGGTTCAGCTCCAGGTAAAAACATAGGGCTTGGGTGCAGATCTCTAATTCACTCTGAACCGTATTTTGCTACAAGTGAAAATTAATTGGTTGCAAATGCTCACTAGTCTAGAGTGATTCATAGATTTACTCGGATTCTGCTTTCTGTGGCTCCGTTCTCTCTTTCCAGATCTAATGCCAGGGCTTGCCCTCCATGCTGCTCTGCAGTCACCTTCATCCTAAAAGCAAGTAGGCTAGATTACATGATTCTTATCCCATGTCCTGCAAAGTTTATATGCTTTATACAGTCTTTAATGGCATGACCAGGGGTTTGTCTCAGGTTTTGTCTCTTGAAAAATCAGGGACTGGGATGATCTTGAGCAGGCACGTCTCTTCATAGCTGAGGCTGGATCTACACTGCCATATAATCCAGTTTCAAAATGCAGATTACCTACTTTAAACTTGATTATGTGAGTCTATACTGCCATATAATCCAGTTCAATGCAGTTAAAATGCATTCAGAAACTGGATTATATGGCAGTTTATGTTGCATAAAATAAACCATGTGTAGTTGAGGTTTGAACAGCCCACACACTGCCTTGCCAGAGAAAGAAAATATGCCACACAGGTGAACAGTAAAAAACAAGTAGTTTACTCTTCTTAATTCAGAACAACATATATACAGTGTGATCAGTTGCATCAATTCACATAAAGTCCTTTTATGAGAGATTTAAAAATGGTCTTTCTTTTGTCCATGTGGATAAATTGCATCAGCAGTTCATGAAGCAAGAGCACACCTCAAAATCTGTCTTTCTATGCTTCTGTCTTCTTCTCTTTCTGTGCAGTTGCATAGCTCAAGCCTGAACAAAATGTAACAGTATCCAAAAGTCCCAGGCTCAGCCATCTCCCTGGGCATTGCCTGACCAATCAGCTTCATGCATCTTATTTTACAGTTCACACACACACACAAGGAATCTCCAATACTTGAGTATATGTGGTTCAGTCACTACTGCTTAGCTTAGCCATTCACGTCCAAAATGGAAGTTGTAGTGGTATATCTCAGTATTCAATGAAAGATAAGGACACAAGAGTAGATGCACATGCAGCCTTTTTGAAAAAGGAGATATTATTTACTTACATACTTCCTAAATCCACAGAATCCTAAAGTTGGAATAGATGTAAAAGATTATCTAATTTACCCTCTGCCCGTTTAGAAGATTAGTGATGGTAGTCCAAAATCTTCCAAGGCAGTCTGTTCTACTTTCAGGCAGTTTGTAGCACTCGGAAGTTACTATTTCTTCTTTAATGTACTTTCTCCTAAAATGGGCTAGTTCTACAGCAAAATGCTCCTGGGGGTGATATGCAATTAAACACAACAAAATCTATAGGAGTCAAATAATAAAAACAGTTCAAAACAATCAATGAAAACCACGATCAATTAAAAGCAGCAAATGCCAAAGCAAGTATCACAGTGAAAATGTAATGCTCTTTCTCATGTATATGCTGCTTGTTGTTTCAATAGTCCTTCAAGGGTGACTTATGGCCTGGTATGTGGTTGTTTTTTTTTAATGCAATCATGAAAAAAGACTGTGTTGAAACAAGCAAATAAGCGCAAAGCTAAAACCAACAAAGTCCTGGCTCAAGAAGCCTTTGTATTCAAGATGTTGGAGAGACCAGAAGCCAGCTTATTAAATCCAAGGCTGATTGAAAGAATGACTGACTGTATCTGATCAAAAGCCATCTTGGTCACTTCGCAAAATGCCTTTAGAAGTTTACTAGTAAAGCATGAAAACAACAACTTCCCTTGTTCTCTCCCGCCAGGCTCTAAGTCCGCATTCTCAACCTGGGGGTCATGAGGGGCGTGTGAGAGGGGTCACCAAAGACCATCAGAAAACAGTATTTTCCGTTGTTCATGGGGGTTCTGTGTGGGAAATTTGGCCCTATTCTATTGTTGGTGGGGGTCAGAATGCTCTTTGATTGTAAGTGGACTGTAAATCTCAGAAACTACAACTCCCAGATGTCAATGTCTATTTTCCCCAAACTCCACTAGTGTTCACATTTGGGCATGTTGAGTATTCTTGCCAAGTTTGGTCCAGATTGATCATTGTTTGAGTCCACAGTGCTCTCTGGATGTAGGTGAACTACAACTCCAAAACTCAAGGTCAATGCTGGGAAGTAGTTAGTTACAAGTAGTGCTTAATAGTAGCTGCTTGTGAGTTCCTTTCCCTAATAACTAAATTACGTTACAAGTATAATGTAACAAGGGATCAACGTACTCCTTTTGTGGTTTAACTGAAACGTTTTAGTTAATTCTTTGATGAAAGAGGATTATCACATGGTTCAAATTTTGGTCAGCATTTCAGTTTATACGTCCGCCTTATGCAGAGATAAGAATGAGATTGATTGTTTGGTAGCAAAAGGCAGTGGCTTACAGCATTTGTATGTT
Source organism: Anolis sagrei ordinatus (assembly GCF_025583915.1). NCBI lineage: Eukaryota > Metazoa > Chordata > Lepidosauria > Squamata > Anolidae > Anolis > Anolis sagrei. The sequence continues at coordinate 27,429,401 of NW_026847660.1, read as the reverse complement.
TCCTTTTAAAGATGATGAAATCTAGTTAAAAGGCAACCAACTTCACTGAAGGCTTACATTTTAACTATAAATGTAACTAATTCCTTTTAAATGTTACTCTTCCAGCATGAAGGGTGTTTATAGATATTGTGAATGTTGAATTCTTTGCCTCATCACATCATGTGATAATGAATTACCAATCCTAATTATCCAGTATTGGGTCCAGACTCAGGCAAAGAAACTCACTGAAATTCTCATTTAGTCATTTAGTCACAACTAACTTAAGTTTTCACGTCATTTCACTGTGAACCCCCAAAACTCATGGAATTCTTTTTTGTGGATATCATTGTTTACGAGTTTGTAACTGCTGGTTAACTAATTCCGCCTCTTTGCCTTCTGCTGCCCCTCAGTCTCTCTTTCGAAGTTCTGCTGACAACCCCAGCCTTCCACACCTTCCCACCATGAAATCTCAGCCAGATTTTAAACCCCTTTCATATAAACCAAAGTCAATAGCACAAGCCCTTCCCTCCCTTGGTGGAAGGTGGGGAAAGGAGCTAAGGAGTAGCATTGTGTTGGCAGGAGAGGGTACAGAGAAGAGCAAATGAGTGGGTTGAGGAGGTGGATCATGACTTGGAAATGTGGCTGGGAAATATTGTTGGAAAGCAGGAAGGAAGTTGAAGGGTGAAGAAGAGAAAGAGGAGCAGAAGCAGTGAGAAAGTGGATCAGCTGAGAAGGGATTGAAAATGTGCCTTGGGCTTGAGGAAAAAGGAGGAGATGGGCTGTGGCTGTTGACTAGAAGGGACCTTTGATGTGTTGAACCACACATCCCTATTCATTTCATTAGAGGACCCCCAAGAATTAATCCTTTTAACTGTGATCCTTCTCCCAAATTCTGCTATCAGATCCTGACTCACTTCTCTTTCTCTTTGTTTCTTATTCCCAGTTTCTAAAGACCTGAGTGCTCACCCTGCTGTTCACTGAAGCATGAGCATTGGACATGGCCATCCGCCGCTGCACTCGCAAGCCTTTGCTGGCACCTGGAATCTCTAGAATGGTTTGGAAGCATCTCATCCTCTTCTTCCTTTGGCTGCCACCGCTTGTTTTGGGTGGAGCCTCCCCAACCTCTTGCCCAGCTGCTTGTTCCTGCAGCAATCAAGCCAGCCGGGTCATCTGTACACGCCGGGAACTGGTGGAAGTGCCGGAGAGCATTTCTATCAACACACGGTACCTCAACTTGCAGGAGAACAATATCCAGGTCATCAAGACAGACACTTTCAAGCACCTTCGTCATCTTGAAATTTTGCAGCTCAGCAAGAACCTTATCCGTAAGATTGAGGTTGGCGCCTTCAATGGCTTGCCCAATCTCAACACGCTGGAGCTCTTTGACAACCGGCTGACCACTGTCCCCACACAGGCCTTTGAGTACCTCTCCAAGTTGCGGGAGCTGTGGCTGAGGAATAACCCAATTGAAAGCATCCCTTCTTATGCCTTCAACAGAGTCCCTTCCTTGCGCCGCCTGGATCTTGGAGAGCTCAAGAAGCTGGAGTACATCTCAGAGGCAGCCTTTGAAGGCTTGGTCAACCTGCGCTACCTGAACTTGGGCATGTGCAACCTTAAGGACATCCCAAATTTGACGGCCTTAGTAAGGCTGGAGGAGCTGGAGCTGTCTGGGAATCGCCTGGACATGATCCGGCCAGGCTCTTTCCAAGGACTAACCAGCCTTCGTAAATTATGGTTGATGCATGCCCAGGTGGCCACCATTGAACGCAATGCCTTCGATGACCTCAAGTCTTTGGAGGAGCTCAATCTCTCCCACAATAATTTGATGTCTTTGCCACATGATCTCTTCACCCCTTTACACCGCCTGGAGCGTGTCCACCTCAACCATAACCCTTGGCATTGCAATTGCGATGTGCTGTGGCTCAGTTGGTGGCTCAAGGAGACAGTGCCCAACAACACCACCTGCTGCGCCCGGTGCCATGCCCCGCCAAACCTCAAAGGGCGGTATATTGGAGAGCTGGATCAAAGCCATTTCACTTGCTATGCCCCAGTTATAGTAGAGCCTCCCACTGACCTTAATGTGACTGAGGGGATGGCGGCTGAGCTGAAATGCCGGACAGGGACCTCCATGACATCAGTCAATTGGCTGACGCCAAATGGAACGCTGATGACTCACGGTTCCTATCGGGTCCGCATCTCTGTCCTCCATGATGGCACGCTCAACTTTACCAATGTTACTGTCCAGGACACAGGACAATACACCTGCATGGTGACCAATTCAGCTGGCAACACGACTGCTTCAGCTACGCTCAATGTCTCAGCTGTGGATCCAGCCACCACAGGGTACACATACTTTACCACAGTGACTGTGGAAACCATGGATTCAAGTCCAGAAGAATCTGTTCCCACCAAGAAAGAACCTGGGCCAACCCCATCGCAAGGTTGGGGCATGACCTACTCCACCACTTCGCTAACCCCACGCAGTACCCGTAGCACCGAGAAACCATTCACCATCCCAATCACTGATGTAACTGAGAGTGGCATGAAAGACTTGGACGACGTCATGAAAACCACCAAGATCATCATTGGCTGCTTTGTGGCCATCACCTTCATGGCTGCCGTGATGCTGATTGTTTTCTACAAGCTCCGAAAACAGCACCAGCTGCACAAGCACCATGGGCCCACGCGGACCATTGAGATCATCAATGTGGAGGATGAGCTGCCTGCCGCAGCTGGGGGGCCTGGCGACAGCCACTTGGCCCTTCCTGCCATCGAGCATGACCACCTCAATCACTATGCTGCTTTCAAGGCCCACTACAACAACAACAGTGGTGGTGGGCCACTCACCTGTGGCTCCAAGAACCCCATGCTCAATTCCATCCATGAACCTCTCTTGTTCAAGAGCAGCTCGAAAGAGAATGTCCAAGAGACACAGATATGACGACCAACAGACCCAGGCAACGGGGAATACTTACATGGTGGGAGGGTGGTGGTGAATCCGTCCATGCAGTGGCGGAAATGTTGAGGAAAAGCTCCTCCTTCCCCAGCCACTTCCCCACACAAAAAAACAGATCTTTCCACCACCATGGCAGATCTTGGATGCTAAGCCCCTAGCAGACACCTTTGGTTTTCACCGACTTAGCCTTTTACGTTCTCTTCATTTTCTTTTGCAGAAGAAGGTACTACTTTGGCCCTCTGCCTGACCTCCCCCCCCCCCTTTTTCTTTCTTTCGTTCTTCCACTCCCTTTTCTTTTTCTTATTTTTCTACTGTTCTACCTTTACGTTGGAGACTTTTTTTTATACAGATGGGGCTGTTTCTGTATCCAACTACCTGCTATATTACTTTTAAAAAAAAGAAAGAAAAGAAAAGAAACAAAACGAGAACCACAAGAAAAGAAGGAGCACTCTGCTACGTTTTCCTTTTGACGTCATGGGAATAAACTATAGGAAGAATTTTCAAAAAAAGAAACCCAAGCGAAATGGGAGGAGAGGAGGGGGAGAAAAAAAATCTTATTTTGAGCCGCTTTCCGTCAAAATTCTATTTTCATCCAAATGGGATATACAAAATAAATAAATGAAATAAAGAGACGGAAGGTCATGGTGGTGCCCAGGTTCCTCCCCCTTGGAGCACGTGGGGATGCCAAGCGCACAGGGTTTGGGGGAATTTTTTATGACTAGTATTATTACTATGGGATGGCAGGCATGGCCAGTGTGGCCCCCAGAGACACAGGGGTGTGGAGGTATTTTTTAATTTGTAATAATCTGGGGGTGGGAATGCGGGGTTTGGTGGGGACTCCACTTCCGGCCACAAAAAAGGGGGGCCTGTTGATTCCCTTGGCATTTTGGGGTCTGGTCTGAGTTTCCTATTTTAATAAAATCCATAAAGATGTTTCCAACCCTCCTTAGGGTGGTTCTTTGAGGGGCAGGTGGGTGGGTGGGTGGGTGGGTGGGCGGGAATAATGAGGGTCAGGCTGTTGTTGGGTGTGTATTCTCATTTGTGTGAGATGCGTCAAGGAATGGCCATGATTGCATTAATCATGTCAATTAGGCTCGACAGAGCCATTGCAGTGTTGGTGGTTTGTGTTACAACTCTGGGCGAGCAACGTTGCAATCACCATTCAACTATGTAAACCCACAGGGTGATCTTGGGCAAGTTATACTCTCTCAACCTCAGAGGAAGGCAAAGGCAAACTCCCCGCCTGAAGTCCTGCAGAAAATACTCTACAGTAGAGTCACCGTGTATTGGAAATTGAGATGTAGGCATACAGCAACAATGTGCATGACAGTGCTTACTATTTTGAAAAGTATGCAAGCAATCACACACAGCTGTACCTTACATAGAACTATGGGATGAAGTTGAAGTCTGGGGGTGTGTGAGGAGTTGGCATTTATGCTGTCACATTATCAAACACGTGTGTCATTCTCCCCACTCGCCCAATACTTATAGCCTCCAAGTCATTACAATAGGCAGTTTAATCAGACATGACAGGGAATAATAGTCTGGAGAACAACAGTATTGGGTTTGCAATATGGCCTTTTTGAGTGATCCCGAAGTAACATTCTAAAATCTGTTTATTTTCTTTTAAAAACACAATTTCTACCATTTATTTAGCTGTTTTATAGATCAGGAAAAAGCAGAGAGATGAGCCCCCCATATGTTTTGGACTACGGTTCTTCTAATTCCTGGCCTTCAGTCATATATCCTGGGGTTTATGGGAGTTGAAATAAAAAAAAATCAAGTTCCCTCGCGCTGTCATTGAACACAACACAAACAGATGGTTGGGAAACTTTCCAGGCAGCTGGAGAGACTCTGTAGGATCTGCTTCAACTGCTTGTCTTAATGCATCCCATGACTGGGAAATCCCTACAGATGGTATTTCCCAACTCTCCAGTTAACAGCACCTCAGAAACTCTTTAGTTGAGATGCTGTCAAGCTGGCAAGTTAGGTTTATGAGTCATTGTTTGGACAATAATGTTCATTTACGTGAATGCCCGGTAGTTACAAATAAGTCCAACTTACTGTGTTGCCACTGACCATGATGCCAACCAGGATGTCATTTCCAAAATAATATGTTTAAGAAGAGGGGTACAGGAGGATCTAGTGCAGTGGTTCTCAACCTGTGGGTCCCCAGATGTTTTGGCCTTCAACTCCCAGAAATCCTAACAGCTGGTAAACTGCCTGGGATTTCTGGTAGTTGTAGGCCAAAAAACCTGGGGACCCACAGGTTGAGAACCACTGATCTAGTGGATCTGGGATCTGGTGGGATGGATGAGCTCCTGGGCCTCGGGGAAGTTGCACATCCCTGCCTTAAGTAATTCCAAGTGCTACTATTGATGGAATATTCCTTAAATATTATTAAAATAGATGTTAGTTATGGAAATTTTTTAGTGAGCCACCTAACACCGAATGTTTTTGTCACTTCTACCGATCATGTTTTTATGGTTTCTGGTGTTAAAAACCAAGGGATTGGTTCGGCTGATTGAAGCCATACACATGGACATTACAGCTGGGCTTCTTAGATGTTATCATAATCAATAGCTGAAGTTGTGATTGTTGCATCTCTCATGTGTTTTTGCCACAGTACTTCTAAAGATGGTTGGAATGGTCAATCCAGAATGTAAGGACTATCCACGTATAAAAAAAGACTCTTCGCTTTGTGTTTTTGAGGGCCCTTCCACACAACCATATAACCCAGAATATCAAGGCAAAAAATCCCACATTATCTGAGTGTGGACACAGATAACCCAGTTCAAAGCAGATATTGTGGGATATTCTGCCTTGATATTCTGGGATGTAAGGCTGTGTGGGTGGGCTCTGAGTCCACACTACCATATATCCCAGTTCAAAGCAGATAATATGGGATTTTATTCAGCTGTGAGGAAGGAGCTGGAGAGGAAAACTATAGCCAGAATCTTGCTAGGAAGTTCTGTCTGTTTAGTTGACTTATGTTTGTCAGAATTAGAGTTGAGAAGTTCCATAATGTTAATATTCAGTAAAGGGTTTCTCTTATGTTACTACATACGTAGCAATTCCTAATTTATTTGAACACCATGTTCAAACTCCATGCCATGTCACACTGAACAGGGACACTGCATGAAAACTGAGAGAACAGCAATTGTGACTTGGCTCCGTCAACTATTAATGTATTTTTGAGTGGGGGAAAAGAAGGCACTGAGTGGATAAATATAAAATGGGAACTAGCTTGCTAAGAGACAGATTATTTTTATGGTACAAACTGGTGGGGTTCCCAATAGATAAGAGAACAGTACATGAATCAACAATGCGGAATTATGGGCCAAAGGAAGATGGCTGGGATGAAAGAAAGCATTGTCTCCAAAGCTTGGGTAATTAATACAGCAGTTGCACAGATGCAGTGAGATCACAGTGAAATTCCCAAAAAATGCTGGAACCAGAGCCAATAAATTGAGGAGGATCCTGGGAGTTGTAGTCCGATAGATAGATAGATAGATAGATAGATAGATAGATAGATAGATAGATCGATCGATCGATCGATCGATCGATCGATCGATCGATAGATAGATATGGATAGTATAGGGAAGAGTTACCACCTCTATAGAGTTTGTTTTGCTGCATGTGCCCCTGTTCAGAAGATTTCACCTTACTTTCTGTCCCTGTGATAATAGGATTTTGAAAAACGTGGTTGTTGTGGAAACAAGGATTGGTGAGAAATCTTCAGTGGAAACACCTTTTCCCCATCGTAACTCTTTCCGGGGTCAATTTCCCTTCTGAGGGGTAGATTCCTCTCACTTCCTGTTGTTTCACCYCATTCTTAAGTATGAGTTGTTTGTCAGTTGGATGTTTGTAACTAGAGGTCTGTCTTCTTTGGTAGGATATTTCCAGTTGGGAAATTTCCTTCTCAAACTAAAACATGTCATTCTCCCAGTTCCTGTTTTTTCTTTCTAATATTCCAGTGGGTTAAACTGCTGAACTTGCYKATCGAAAGGTCGCATGARGAGCGGCATGAGCTCCCACTGTTAGCCCCAGCTTCTGCCAACCTAGCAGTTCRAAAACATGCAAATGTGAGTAGATCAATAGGTACTGCTCCAGCGGGAAGTTAACGGCGCTCCATGCAGTCATTCCGGCCACATGACCTTGGAGATGTCTATGGGCAGGGAGACAAAAGTTTTACATTTACCTAATATTCCACATTCTGAGATGCTCAATGTTCATGGAACTATTTGGAAGGAAACCTAGTCTATCTTCTTTTGGGTACTTTTACAAACCTCGGGTTCTTCTAGGCATAATGATTCACATTCTCTATATCCTGCAGTGTTTCACAGATGAAAACTGGGATTGTGTGGCCAAGCAACATCAGAGTGTGGTCACGATGTTGAAAATCATTAAAGAACACAGAAGTTCAGAGATTGCAGCAATTTTCTTTTGCCAAAATCTATTTGGAAGGGCAAGATTCTGCCCCCTCCTGTCCTCTTTCCCAGTTAATTGAGTGCAAACTCCTTTTTCTTACTTGGCAAACAGTGTGCAGCAACTGAACTTTGATGAAAATGAGGGAGGGATGTGAGAAGAGGAGAGAGAAACCGGGACATTTTAAAAGCAGCCGAAAAAGTGGGATTGAGGACCCATCTACACTGCCATATAAGATCCAGATTATCTGCTTTGAACTGGATTATATGGAAGTGTAGATCATTTGAATCAATCTGGACAGTTCCTGCCAAAGCAGGACAGTTGGAGGCTGGACCATAGCCAGAAAACAATTGGGGGGCAGGGGTGTGAAACTTTATTTTAGAAAATCATGAGTAGTTCCATAACACAAAATAATGTAAATAGTATAAGGCAGGTGTCCACAAACTTTTTAAACAGAGGGCCAGGTCACAGACCCTCAAACTATTGGAGGGCCGAATTATAATTTGAATAAAACATGAATGAATTCCTATGCACACTACACATGTCTTATTTGTAGTGCAAAAAACACCTAAAAACAATATAGTAATTAACATGATGAACAATTTTAACAAATATAAACTTTTAAGTATATCAATGGGGAAGTGTGAGCCTGCTTTTGGCTGATGAGATATGATTGTTGTTGTTGTTGTTGTTGTTGTTGTGTGCTTTCAAGTAGTTTCAGACTTAGGTTGACCCTGAGAGAGGGCCGGGTAAATGACCTTGGAGGGCCGTATCCGGCCCCCGGGCCTTAGTTTGAGGACTCCTGGTATAAGGTAAAGGTAAAGGTTTTCTCCTGACATTAAGTCCAGTCGTGTCCGTCTTTGAGGGTTGGTGCTCATCTCCATTTTTAAGCTGAAGAGCCAGCGTTGTCCATAGACACCTCCAAGGTCATGTGGCCGGCATGACTGCATGGAGCGCCATTACCTTCCAACTGGAGCAGTACCTATTGATCTCACATTTGCGTATTTTCGAAATGCTAGGTTAGCAGAAGCTGGGGCTGACAGCGGAAGCTCATGCCATCCCTGGATTCGAACCTGCGATCTTTCATCAACAAGTTTAGCAGCTCAGCAGTTTAACCCACTGCGTCACTGGGGGCTCCTTTAAATAATATGGCTCATTCTATATTTTCATAAACTTAATTAAATCAATTTTCTATTTTAGTTATAAAGTTTCAAGTCTTAAAATAACTGAAAATGACTGTTAATTGGTAATTTATACAAAAGAATTCCACAATGTCTGTTGGAAACACTTGAAAACCATGTTAATACACAACCTCTGAGGGTGCCTGCCATAGATGTAGGTGAAATGCCAGGAGATAATGCTTCTGGAACATGCCCAAAAAACTACAACAACCCTGTGTTAATACACTTTGACAGAAATCAGGCTTCACTGATAAACTTCAGTGGACACTCAAGAGTGCAAGTCCAGTTAGTCTTTCTTGCCCTATTGTGCTTCTTATGTATGTTTTCAAATGTGTAAGCGTTGAAAACGACCTATATATAGGCACAGCAATGGGAACCCTACTATCTGGAAGCTCCACCCCTGTCAACCACCACCACCAAGTCTGGTCTCCTTCATGAGGACCTTCAAATCCAAAACTCAAGTAGGTAACGTGGAGGATTAGAAACTGGGATGAGGGTGATTGCTGAGACTGCTTCAACTATTTCCCCCACTTTAAATTAGACCAACCACGATTGCCACATCAGTGTACTATTTTACTTTCTAGCAGGGATGTGCAAAAGGTTAATCTACACCCACTGGTATCTCTCTCTACACTACAGTGTGCAGTAACTTGGCAAGGATTTCTGACTTCCAATTGTATAAAAATAGCATACATTCACTCCTTCCCTTTCCCTCAAGTTATGGCAGGGAAATAAAGAAAACCTGGAGTAACAAAACGGGCTTTTGTAAAATAAAAGCAGGAGCTTTGTTCAATTATGGGATACGGTAAATATCCATGGATTGCACATGAATTTACTTACGTTGCACCATTTTCTAATTGGTCCAACGTGAGGTTCTAGTAAATTACAAAGCAGAACCTGAAGAAGATCATTGATTGGAAGTCTCCCCATGATATCTAGAGATCTTTGCAGCAAGTATACGTAGGGTTAGCCTGCTCTGAAAAGCTTATATCTAAGGTCCCTTCTACACTGCCATATAATCCAGATTTTCCCAGTATTCCCAGTAGATTCTAACAAAAGCAAACGGCTGCAGGCTCTCCTAGCTTCTGTTTCCCTCTCATTAATAATGGGTCCTTCTATACTGCCATATAATCCAGAATATCAAGGCAGATCATCTATATTATCTGTTTTGAACTGGATTATATGAGTCTACACTGCCATATAATCCAGTTCAAAGCAGATAATCTGGATTTTATATGGCAGTGTAGAAGGGGCCTAGGGTGCATCTAAACTATATAATGAATGTTGACACCACTTTAGGTGTTTATATCCCTGTATGATGGAATCATGGGAGTAGTAGTTTTACAAAGTCTGCAGGCGAAACGTCAGGAGAAAATGCCTCTAGAACATGGCCATATAGCCCGAAAAAACCTACAACAACCCTCTGCAGCCTTCAATTTCCAAGAATGCTGGTGCCTCACCAAACTACAAAATCATAGGATTCCATTGCATGAAGCCATGGCAGTTAAAGTGGTGTCAAACTGCATTATTTCTGCAGTGTAGAAGCACCCCATGTCTGCTTAAAGAGAAACAGCTAAATAAATGGTGGGCAAAGAAGGTCAACAAAGGGTTGTGCCGAGTGATTTTTGTGTTTTGTGTTTAGATTTCATGGTGAGATCTGAAGGCAATGAAAGATTTTGAGGTGTTGTGGAATGAAGGCCCTGGTTTATGGTATTTATTGTGTCAGAAGCGAATTGAGGGTGCAGTTATAATGTATTTAAAAACAAAAAAGTTAAAAACTTGGCATTATACTAAATGTCATTTAACCAGAAGCTGACCACTTGGAGTGCATCTGGTGTCGCTGTGAGAAGGTCCGCCATTGTGCATGTAGCAGGGCTCAGGTTGCATTGTAGTAGGTGGTCTGTGGTTTACTCTTCTCCACACTCGCATGTCGTGGACTCTACTCAGTAGTCCCATTTCTTAATTTTAGCTCTGCATCTTGTGGTGCCAGAGCACCGCTTGTTCAGCACCTTCCAGGTCATCCAAGCTTCTGTGTGCCCATCTGGTATCAGCCACTGATTGAGGTTCCATGTTTTCGCCTGCCACTTTTGGATTCTTGCTTGCTGAGGTGTTCCTACGAATATCTCTGTAGTGCTTAGGAAGCTATTTCATGATTTAAGGTGTTGGCTTAATGGCTAATATCCAAACAGAGGATGAGCCAGAGATGTCAATGCCTTGATCCTTTCATTACAGGCTGTTCCTTCCTGACGGATGTCGGGCGGTACAACACCAGCTAAGTAGTATAATTACCCTGGAGGCTCAGGCAAAAGCACTCTCCTGTGGCCTCTCCTAGTTTATGTGTTCTTCCTCATTGGTAACTTTTGCCATCTTGACACTATAATGTTGCTTGGTCACATATGTCTCAGTTTCCAACTGTAAAAATGTTGCATGGTATTATACCACTTAAGATGGAACATGTTGGACTGGAAAGAGAAAGAACTGTCTTAGCTGGAAGCCGTAGTGGCACAATGGGTTAAACCCTTGTGCTGATTGAACTGCCTGAAGGTCGGTGGTTCGAATGCACCAAATGGGGTGAGCTCCCATCTGTCAGCTCCAGCTTCCCATGCGGGGACAATCCTCTCACACCAGAAGCGGCTTGAAATTTCTCAAGTTGCTTCTGACATGGAAAAAAAAAGCCAAGGAAAGAAAAAAGCTGGGGATGGAAATCCTTATTGCTTATGAGTAGAAATATTTAGTTCCCATCATCCTCGACAGGTGTCTGATCCTTTGCCTTCCTTTACCATATTGTATTGCCGTGCAAGGTGAAGAAGGAAAACATGCCCACAAAGAGGCAAAGACCACAAAGTCATGATTTTTAAATGAAATAGCTTCAGTGGTTTATCAATGCCATGCTTCACCCATTAGGAAATATGAGAGAGTAATATTGCAAGCTTGAAGAAAGACATATAGAGATGATTATTTAGGAAATGATATCAGTGGTTTAAGAAAGGCATTCGAATTACATTGAAAAAGCAATCCATCAGTGCAGTTAGAATAGCGTGTTAGAAACTCCCTTGTGGGAAACATGATGTATTAATAATTCATTTCAAACCGTTACAAGAGCTTGGGAAAGTTACATATTTGGATCATATTTCTATAATCCTTCAGCCAAATAGTGCCTATCTGACAAAACAGCTTTTTGAAACACTGTGACATCGATCATGTTTTCCTTTTTGCACTGAATCACAAAACTCCAGATTCAATCTTGGATTCAGCCTTTAGTTTGCCAAAAGGGTCGATGAGAGCAGAGGTGTTGAGATGACAGACAGATAGATAGATAGATACAGATAGATAGATAGATAGATAGATAGATAGATAGATAGATACATACATACATACATACATACATACATACATACATACAGGGCCTTACAGTTGGCCTAAGTCTTCACTATGTTGAACATGATTTTGTCTTTCCTAATAGTGTTATAATAATTTATCTAAATGTGTTTGAAACCCATTGTAAAATTTGTCAGCTAGTGGATCAACAACACCTTCAATTGTCTGCATGTGGAAAGACCTTGAAAAGTCAATGGAACTTACATTAGACCTGGGACAGGACCAACTTGTTGCGTTGACCTAGACCCCTTCTACACTGCCATATAATCCAGTTTCTGGATCCAGATTATCTGCTTTGAACTGGATTATATGGCAGTGTTTTGTTATTTATTCGTTCAGTCATTTCCGACTCTTTGTGACCATTCCACGCCAGAGCTCCCTGTGGGCCATGACCACCCCCAGCTCCTTCAAAGTCAAGCCAGTCACTTCAAGGAGAACATCCATCCCCTCTTGCCCTGGGTTGGCACTTCTTCGTTTTTCCTTCCATTTTCCCCAGCATCATTATCTTCTAAAGCTTTCCTGTCTTCTTATTATGTAGCCAAAGTACTTCATCTTTGCCTCTAATATCCTTTCCTCCAGTGAGCAATTGGGCATTACCCCCTGGAGTATGGTCTGGCTTGATCTTCTTATCTTCTTGCAGTCCAAGGCACTCTCAGAATTTCCCTCCACAACAGCGTGTATCTTCCTTTGCTCAGCCTTCCTTATGGTCCAGTTCTCACATCCATAGGTTTCTACGGGGAATACAATTGCTTTAACTATGCGTATTTTTGTTGCCATTGTGATGTCTCTACTGTTCACTATTTTATCACGATTGGTCATTGCTCTCCTCCCAAGAAGTAAACGTCTTCAGATTTCTTGGCTGCAGTCTGTGTCTACAGCAATGTATATGGCAGTGTAGATTCATATAATTCAGTTCCAAACAGATAACCTGGATTCAGAAACTGAATCTATATAAATAAAAATGTAATTGTGTGTGGGATTAACATAACTCAAGAACCACTGGACGAATTGACACCAGATTTGGACACAATACAGCTATCAGGCCAATGAGTGACCATCACTCATAAAAACACTGGAAAACACAGAGGAAAAGACATAAAAAGCAAAAAAAAAATACCACACATGTGCAAAACCACATATGTACACATATACACAAATATATACACACATATACACATATATACACACACAGAACACATATACACAGACTGAGCCACAGAAACCCGTGGCAGGGGACAGCTAGTTATATGATAAGTCTTGCCAAGGCTAGGCTTGGATTCAACTTGCTTTTTATTAGGTGGACATCAGACATAACTATCATGGCTCAGTGCACTGCAATCATGGGAGTTGTAGTTTTACAAGACCTTACATCAATGCATACATCAATGTGAATGGCATTGCTTAGGCACTGCTTTATCACTTTGGTCAGAATGAAGAGCATAAGGTTCCCGTTAGGGTTGACAGACTGTTGTGAGGAATTATATTACTTTTTATTTTGGTTGCAGGAGATGGTGGACAGGCAGAGAGAGCCTTCAGCCCCTCATTTTCTTTCTTGGCGTGCAGATTTATATCTGGCTTTCAGTGCAGGAGATTTAAGGTGGTAATCCCACTGTGATTTCTGCGGTGCTTGGAATTAATTAACATTTATTTGTTGCCCTTAAATTGTAATCACTTTCTACAACACTCTCAAAAATTATTATTGCAACACTCCAGAGCAAATGTGTTGAATAACAATAACCATTTCACATTTACTTTACTTCTGGGTAGTATTTCCAAGGGCGGTTGGGGGGTCTTTCTTTGCTTTATCTAGTCATTTTAAAATGTAAACGTAACCCATTATTAACATACGATTAACCATTAACATAATGATTTAATTGTATAATTCTTCCCCAAAACGATTACCAATAATGAATTCAGTTTTGAGCTGTTAACAGTAATTGTTAAATGTTAATGATGCTTCTGAGCTCTAGACTTCTATAGGTTGCGTTGATGAAAAAGCTCCAGCAATTCCCAATTTGCTTGAATGCCATGTTAAAACGCCATGCCATGTCACACTGAACAGGGGCACTGTAAGGAGACTGAGAGAACAGCAATTGTGACTTGAGCTGAGAGGCACCAGACCATATACTCTTGTACACATGGAGGAGCATGCCTTTGCTTACTAAACAGGTCTTTAGACATAGTGGCCTCATCCAGAGGTCACAGCAAACTGAATTTCAAGGGAATTCTAATTTGCAGATGAGCCAGTGTGCTGGTGCATTCTGTTTAATCTCTCCTAATGTGTTTGTTGTGAGCTATTAACCTGGCAGTGAACTTCCCTGGCAGTAGAAAGTATTAATCCTTGCCAAAGGGTGCATTTGCATGTCACGTCACAGCAATCCATGGTTTGAAATGTCAATACAATGGTTTGTTGTTGGATAACTAACTCTGGCCTGTTTACATCATAGCTTGTTGTGACATCTCAATTCATAACAGTGAGCCCTTCCCGCAGCTGGATCTCCACTGCCATACTTCATTGAACTGGACTACACGTGTCTACACTGCCACACAATCCAGATCAGTTTCATTTAATCTGCAGTATATGGCAGTTTAGATCCAATCTGTTTTGTTTCCCCGGCTGTTTGCACTGAAAGGATTAACAAAAGGGCAAGAGAGAAGCAGAAATGAGGAAAACAAGCCATGTTTGTTTGCTGTTGTGGTTTTGCTCAACTGCTATGTAATCGATGGCTTAGTAATAACACACAATTAGCAAAATCGCTTATCACGATGTCAGAACGTATTGAACAAGGGACATATTATTTGTTTCAGGCTTCATTCTAAAGATACATAATGATGAGGATTTACTGATCCTTAAGGCTTATTTTATCTGCTATGTTTATACATACAAGCAGGTGGGAAAGAGATCTGTTTCTAGCTTTGCAAGACAGACTCCTACATATATCGTGCACACAGAATTATTTGAGGTACTTAGTATCGATGGTGGAAATCCCATGTTTTTTCATTCCCTTTTGACATGAAATCAACTTGATGGTGCCTGAACATGAACTACTAACTGGAAGACACAGTATAGTGAGTTTTACCTTTCATAATGGATTATTAGATTGTTCTTATACCCCATCTTTCTCTTATGCTGCACCCAAGATGACTTCTAAAATATATTTTAAAAGAATATAGCTAAAAATCAATCTTAATATTAAATGTTTGAAATAAAGCAATTGTTTGGAGAAACCTCCTAATTGTTTGACAGTAGAATGGACAGTCTTCGGTGGGATTTCTTCCGCAGTGGTTCTCAACCTGTGGGTCCCCAGATGTTTTGGCCTTCAACTCCCAGAAATCCTAAGAGCTGATAAACTGGCTGGGATTTCTGGGAGTTGTAGGCCAAAACACCTGGGGACCCACAGGTTGAGAACTACTACACTAGAGATACATTAGACCACAAGGAGGTCATCCATTTGTCACAGATGCTGTAGCTGCATCTAGTTTCATGAAACAGGATGTTGAAATTGATGACTATCAAGCTACCTTCTGACCCTATAATTCTTTGGAGACTACTGTGGCAGTGGCTCCCAATCTTTGGTCCTCCAAGTGTTTTGGACTTCAGTCTCCAGCACTCCTGACAGTCAGTCAAATTGGCTAAGGCTTCTGGAAGTTGAAATTCCAACACCTGTGACTGAATTCCCAACACCTGAAGTCCCAACACCAAAGGTGGGGAATCACAATACTAGAGGTATCCAAGTTCAAATCTCATCTTGTCTATAAAGCACAGTAGTTGACCTTGGACATGCCTCCAACCCCCAAACAATTTCTCTCTCTTTCCTTGTGTTAGGGGTTAAAATATAATGTGTCAAATAGGACTTATATATCCACTCTGAGCTCCATGATTGGTTTTAAAATGTAATTAATCATAATTGATTTTAGAAGTGGAGCTGGCCTAGCCACTGAAAATTTCACACCCACTGGAGGGAGATATATCTGTATATGCAGCCTAATTACAGGATGGATGGAAGATTTCTGGTATGGGGAATGGAGCGCAGTGAGAAGAAGGAGGCCAACAGAAGTGACTAAGACAGAAAAACTGAGTTAAAAATATATAAGGGAGAAAATATACTTCTTTTGCAGTTAATTTAATGACATGGCCTCTGTTAATATATGCAAAGCTTGGTGTTCTCTCCAAATGGTTTCAGTTGTGTACCACTGTGTATTCAGATATTGGGAGAATTTGGGTCCCCCCCCCCACTACAACTCCCAGGATCCCTGCAGCCAGCATGATAAGGAGCTCTGCTTAAATTAAGAATGCCAGAAATGCTGTGCCTTCTCTATAATTTAGGAGTGTCAATCCCATCTATTTTAACATCTTCTTTTGAGTCTTTCTTAAATGCCTGACAGGCCAAGAGAACATAAGCAAAACCATTCTGGATAGCTTCTTGTTCCCATGGTAGCTAAATAGAAACTTTCATGAGAAGTTCATGAACACAGTACCAGGGCAGCACCACACATTTGCTATGGATACCCAGCGCCTTGTAGTCATTTAGTAGCAAGTTACTACTAAGCCTGAGGCATAATATAGGAGCTGTTGGGTGACCTATTGCTTAATTTCAACTAGAATGGACCTGCTCAATCGATTTTGGAATTATAACACTTACATAAACTTAATGAATTCAGTGGGTCTACTATGGTCAAGACTAAAATAGGATTTTGGCAAATAACAGCCTTGTTCTTTGTGAAATTGATTAATCCCCTCTGAATTGATGGGCACTTTTATAGAAGATGAAGTGAACTTGTTTTTTTGCTGCTCCGGATAGTAGCTTCTGAGCCAAAAGATTCATATTACAATAAAGGAGATTCCATCTAAACATTAGGAAATGATTATTGGTGGTAAGAGCTATTTGACAACAAATTACATGACCACAGAACGTGACGGCCACACCCATCATTAGACATTTCTAAGAAAGCTGAATGGCCATCTTTTAGAGGTGGTTTAGCAGTGGGTTACTGTATAGCAGTGGTTCTTAACCTGTGGTCTGTGGGCCACCAATGGTCTGCAATAACAAAAATATGGTCTGTGGCCTCACCAATACTACACCATTACCTCAAAACCACATGGCAACTAGAGCGACTGGTCTACAAAATCCTCGTATAGTGTTGAGGCTGACTACCCACGAAAGATTACTATTACCACATCAGCTCTTGATAATTAAATATGGTTTTCTGTGGACAAGCAGATGGTAACTACTGGATGGCATATGTTCTGTATCAAAAATGAGAGCTGATGTGGTCTAGCCAATGCAATTTTTCTGAAACAGCACCCCAAATAACCAAATGAATCCAAAGTTGACCAAAAACTGATTTTTTTTACCCTTTTGCTATTGATGTGAGAGTGGTCCCTAGTCTAGTGGTCCCTGGTCAAATGGTCCTTGGTCAAAAAAAAGGTTGGGAACCACTGCTGTATAGGCAGGAGGTTGGATGCAGTGGTCTTTTGAATCCCTCCCTACTCCAAAGAATTATAATAAAGCAATATCGACATCTTAATGTTTTGTTGTTGAAGATATCATACAATATCGTCTACCATTCAGCGCTTAATGGATGGCTTTGGAACTATGAGAGTATTGTAAGAGAAGAAAAATGTTGGTTCCCTTTCTCCAAGTTGTCCACGTCTTGAGTCATGCTTCACTTCTTTCTAAAATCACTCTTTCTACACAATGACATCACAATTATTCCATCCTAACTGTCATGGTTCCATCCTATGGAATCCTGGAATGTGTAGTTTTCTGGAGGCACTGGAGCACTCTGGATGAGAATTCGAATTTCCCCTCTCTAAACTTAAAATCCCAGGTTTGCATGAGACAAAGGACAATAATAGTGCTCGTATAATTGTATTGTATGAATAAGTGACCATTGGTCCTTCAGATACCGAACAACAATTCCCATCTTTTTTAACCAATGGCTATGGTGGTGGGGCTGGTGGGAAATGGAGTCCAATAAGATCAATTCCCCCAACCCTAAATATCCTCATAGTAGACCTCACTACCTCTGAGGATGCTTGCCATAGATGCAGGCAAACGTCAGGAGAAATGCCTCTAGAACATGGCCCTATAGCCCGAAAAAACCCACAAGAATCCTCATAGTAATTTTTCCTCATCCCTCAGATGACGTGGCTTGCCTTTTCATGCAAGCTTTGTGTCTTTCTCTGTTAAGATTTCTTGTTTGGGAGGCAAGGCTGAAGATGAACTCTGACTGTTCCCATGGGATTCGATGTACTGTTTCATAAGCCCACAGTGAAGAATGAATTCTGTGGCTCCGGTATGTCTTCAGAAGGAAAGAACAGAATCACATGAAAGAAAATGGTCTCATCAGGGGAAGGTGGTGTCATTGACTCCCCCTGAATCCTTCCACAAATATAGATCTCTACTCACTTGTTGTCCTCCTTCCCCTCTCCTTTGTCGTTCCCTCGGTATCTTCCATTTCTGGGACAAAAGGATTCCCAAAGGCAACATTAAAGCAATTAGGGGCAATCCTATCAAAGTGCCACCTCAAGACACCAAACGGCAGCAAGACATGGGGAACAGAGAGGAAACACAGCTGGCACCATAGGCAGAAAACTGGAAAATAAGACAATCCAAAAGGGAACAGAGAAAGACTAACACCACTGATGGATATGGTCTGTATTTCAGAAGACCTTGGCAGGAGAGCCGCTATCGGATTTCACACACTATGGCAGAAGCGCCATTGACACATGCCTACATCTGCTTTATGTGTGAAATTGCTTGAATACCATATTGATGGTTCAAGGGCACATTTTCAATCAGGGAAAGAGAGAGCTGGGAGGAAAGTGGAGTTACATCCAACTTGTTGTAACCATATGTGTCACCTGTAAATGGCATGTGCTCTGCTTGAAGGAAGGACATGATTGTCAACATTTTCTGTTTGCTAAGTGCTTCCTGATTAAAGAACAAACCCTCCAACTGCCCAAATTGAGTGGAGGGAGTCCTTATTAATCATCTGCCTTCCACTTTTCCAGCTGCTTTTAAGAGTTTTTCTCTCCTTCCTCCACTTTCTCCTTTTATCCTTGACATATTCAGATGCTGCAAAGTCCAAACAAATTTTGCACTCAATGAATTCAGGGATAGAACAGTCTTTATTGCCCCCCTTAGGTTCAGGCAAAAGCAAATTGCTGCAGGATTTCCTGGCTTGTATATTCTTCCTCAATAACCTTTGTCGGCTTGACCTCACTATGATGTTGCTTGACCACATGCATCTTGCGTCTAACATCTTATCTGTGAAATATTAGAAAGTATAAGCAAATTGGTGGAGAGGTTGGAAAGGTAGATATCCTCTGTCACACTAGGGCTACCTCAACTTCACAGTATTAGAAAGTGTAAACAGTCCAAAGGCACCAAGATTTCCTGAGTTGAAAAATAAAATAAAATGTTGGAATTCTAGGAACTTGTATGATGAACATATAGGAAAAGGTAAAGGACATGGAACAATGGTTTCAAACTACAAGAAAGGAGATTCCATCTGAACATTAGGAAGAACTTCCTGACTGTGAGAGTTGTTCAGCAGCGGAACCCTCTGCCCCAGAGTGTGGTAGAGGCTCCTTCTTTGGAAGCTTTTCAACAGAGGCTGGATGGCCATCTGTCAGGGGTGCTTTGAATGCAATTTTCCTGTTTCTTGGCAGGGGGTTGGACTGGATGGCCCATGAGGTCTCTTCCAACTCTATGATTCTATGATTTTCCACTGACATTAAGTCTAGTCATGTCCGACTCTGAGGGTTGGTGCTCATCTCCACTTTTAAGCCGAAAAGCCAGCGTTGTCCGTAGATGCCTCCAAGGTCATGTGACTGGTATAACTGTATGGAGTGCTGTTACCTTCCCGCCGGAGCGGTACCTATTGAACTACTCACATTTGCATGTTTTCAAACTGCTAGGTTGGCAGAAGCTTGGGCTAATAGTAGAAGCTCACCCTGCTCCCTGGATTCGCACCTTCAACCTTTCGGTCAGTAAGTTCTGTAGCTCAGCAGTTTAACCCCTGCACCACTGGGGGCTCCTATAAACATATAACAGGGATAAAATTGTGAGTCTCTCTAGATGTTATTTGGCTGTGATTCCATCACTCTTAATCAGAATGTTGAGGTATGATGGACATTGCAGTTATCAACACGTGGAGAGCTATGATTTTCCTACCCTGATTATAGTATTGCCAGGTTTTCAAAACAGCACTGAGAGGCAGTTGAAATTCATGACATGCAGAGCTGACAGCAGTAAAAATATTAATATTAAATATTAATTGTAGCTATTAACGAGTTCATGTTCTACCAAAATACCAAATGAAAGTATCAATTTCAGTTAACTTAGCCATGCATTTCTATGTAAAATTAGCATATGGTCCATATTCATAAATCGGAGTACGCAGTTCTATGTTTATGTAGCGATCTGCACTGCAAAATACAGATTATTTTTTGGCATTTGGCATTTCATTCCGTCTTCATAAAAGGAAAAGCTTTCTGGACTTCATATAGGAGACATTGTTCATAATATGAGACACCTGGCGGCCCTACCAATGTATGAGCATAGAACTAATCTCACCTCTTGATGTGCCTCAAAGGTGAGCAATTTCTCAGTGTACAGATGTGTGGAACCACACTTAACACTTTGTTGGAGTCTGTATCACCACTGAATGAATGCTCCTTTGTGCATGTTGTCCCTGCCTCTGGCTTTCTTGCTGTTGCAATTGCTGCCCAAATTCACCAAGCTCAGAACATTACTTTTGAAAAGAAATTCATAATTTAACTCATTACAAAGCCTTCCCAACAGGCTCGTTAGGATTTCTTACCATGTTAGGTAAAAAGATAAAGGTTTTCCCTTGACATTAAGTCCAGTCATGTCCGACTCTGGGGGTTGGTGCTCATCTCCATATCTAAGCTGAAGAGCCAGCGTTGTCAGTAGACACCTCCAAAGTCATATGGCCAGCATGACTGCATGAAGCCCCGATACCTTCCTGTCGGAGCAGTATCTATTGATCTACTCACATTTGCATGTTTTTGAACTGCTAGGTGGCAGAAGCTGGGCCTAACAGTGGGAGCTCACCTTCCTCCCTGGAATTTTGGTCAGCAAGTTCAGCAGCTCAGTGGTTTAACCCATTGCGCCACCACATGACCTAACCAGATACAGTGAAGACATCTGCCCTTCCGCTATGCTACTCTGCTGCTGAGTGTGGAACACATCACACCATGCTAAAACAATGGATGTGGCTCTTAATGAGACATGCCACATTATCGCAGGGTGTCTGCGCCCTACACCACTGGAGAAATTACACTGTTTAGCCGATATTGCACCACCTGATACTCCACTGGTAAGTAGCAACCAATAGTGAAAGGACCAAGGCAGTGACATCTCCAGCCCACCCCTGTTTGGGTATCAGCCAGCATGCCAACAACTTAAATCAAGAAATATTTTTCTAAGATCTACAGAGACATGCGCTGGAACACTTCAGCAAGTGGGAGTCCAAAAGTGGCASGCTAGAACCCAGAACCTCAAGCCATGGCTGATACTGAATGAGAGACTCCCTCCTGGGCACACAGAAAACTGGGTGACTTGGAARGCGCTGAAGAGACTGTGCTCTGGCACCACAAGCCAACCTTAAGAAATGAGGCTACAAAGTGGAGTCCACGACATGYGAGGGTGGAGAAGAGCAAACCACAGACCACCTGCTGCAATGCAACCTGAGCCCTGCCACATGCACAATGGAGGACCTTATTATAGCAACATGAGATGCGCTCCAACTAGCCAGATACTGGTCAAAGGACATTTAATCAACTACCAAGTTTGCAAACATTGTGTTTTGCTTAGTTTTTGTTTGTTTTGAATGCAATACAACTTTGGTTCACTCCTGACAAGATAAATAAACAAATAACAACATGACCTGTTATATTACATGACCTGTTATATTGCTCGTTATTTGGAGGAGAAGATTGCCACTTTTTAATTCGTAACAAGAAAAAGTAACAGGTCAAACTTATTTCAAAGCCCAAATCATCCTTTATCATAAGGTCTAAAAATACTAAAGGCACCAGTTCCCATCTAATACTAAAATAATAAGTCAGGTCAGCCCTGGTTAGTGCTTGGACTGGGAAATCACCAATGAATAGTACGTGGTACAGGCTATCGCAGGCATAGGCAAACTTTGGCCCTCCAGGTGTTTTGGACTTCAGCTCCCACAATTCCTAACAGCCGGTAGGTTGTTAGGAATTGTGGGAGTTGAAATCCAAAACACCTGAGGGCCAAAGTTTGCCCATGCCTGGGCTATAGGAAGGAAATGCTATAGGAAGGAAATGGCAAGCCATCTCTGAGTATTCTTTGCCAAAGAAACCCCTATTAAATTCTAGAGATTGCCATAAACAGCCAACTTGAAGGCGTACACATGCATGCACATTGCCGTCATACTAATTAACCCCCCCCCCCAAATCTCAGTGTGCTAGCCTTTAAAATCAATGTTTTCTCATCAGGCAAATATGTCTAAAACCCATGGAGGAGGGCAAAAGGGAGGATGACGACGCTGGATAAGAAAAATAACGTAAGGGGTCCATAGCATTTTATAGTTCCAGATAATGGTAACACCTGCAACACATTACTTGCTAGAGTACCTTCTGCAGCATATTTCAGGATGGAGCATACTTAAGTGACAGGAAAGAAGACACTGGAGGAAACTACTGCAATTTCGGCAGCATGGATGCAATGATGGTGGCAGCTGCAGCCGGTTTTGCAACAGCGAAAAGAGGACCAAATGAGTTGTGAAACAGGGTTTTCAGGGACCGCTTGGGACCTGTGGGATAAAGATACGCATCTCAAGGGTCGGTTTCCTGCATCCACCCACTTGTGCCATCTCTTTACCTCCTCTCAGGTCAAGCAATCTGCTGCTTCTACTCAGTGATGCTGCTTGCTTCCACTATAATATGTACATTGTAGGCAAGCAGTAGCAATGTCCCTTTTCTATGGAGCGCTCTGTTGCTATGGTGAATGCCCTCCCTGCATCTCTCTCCGGAGCCTCACCTCTCTGCTCCCTTTTTGGCATAGCAGTCTGGTGGTAATGTAGCATCTAGCAACACGTGGCCGTGGAGATTTAGAGGACAGGCGGTCTTAAACAGAAGGCAGAAGGCAGAAGGCATAATAATAAGAATTATATTCCTGTTGTCTCGATAATGCAAGAACTAGTAATCAAGAGCTCTGCAGGAATAGATATGATTAGGGCACAATTAAAAGATGGCATCTGATGGTATAGCTGTGGGGGAAGGACAATGTCCCCAAATTTCTAGCACTGCAGTACATTATGATCCCCGAATCTATGGGGAATATGTTCCTGGACTTCATGGATATGTGAAACCGCAGATAACAATAACACCTATTGAAATGAAGGCTGTCCAACCTTAGAATATCATGAAGTGCCACTGGAGGATGTAGAAAATGCTTGGGGCATGGGGCATATTTTCCTGGAAGATGCTAAATCAGCATTTCTCAGCTTGGAGTTCGGGACCCATAGTGGGATTGCGAGGGGTATCAGAGGGGTTGCCAAAAACAATTAGAAAACACAGTATTTTCTGTTGTTCATGGGGGTTATGTGTGGGAAGTTTGGCCCAATCCTATTATTGGTGGGATTCAGAATGCTCTTTGCTTGTAGGTGAACTATAAATCCCAGAAATTACAACTCCCAAATGTCAAAGTTATTTTCTTCAAATTCCACCAGTGTTCACATTTGGGCATATTAAGTATTTGTGCCAAGTTTGATCCAGATCCATCATTATTTGAGTCTGCAGTGCTGTCTGGATGTAGGGGAACTACAACTCTCAAACTCAAGGTCAGTGCTCACCAAACCTTTCCAGTATTTTTCATTGGTCATGGAAGTTCTGTGTGCCAAGTTTGGTTAAATTCCATCATTGGTGGATTTCAGAATGCTCTTTGATTGTATGTTACAGTAAATCCTAGTAACTACAACTCTCAAATGACAAAATCAATCCTCCCTCTCCAAAAATTTGGACATATCAAGTATTTGTGCCAAATTTGGTCCAATGAATTAAAATACATCCTGCATATCAGATATTTACATTACAATTCATAACAGTCGCAAAATTACAATTATGAAGTAGCAACCAAAATAATGTTATGGTTGGGAGTCACGACATGAGGAACTATATTAAGGGGTCACAGCATTAGGAAAGTTGAGAACCACGGTGCTAAATGAAACTGCACATACTGGTCCCATACATACAGGGGTTGATTTTGTAATTTAAATTTCAGTTGAGTATTTGAAAAATCATATCAGAATTTTCAGTGCATACTTATGTTTTATACCTTTATATATAATTAGTTATTTACCAAAGGCACTAAGAAATCCCTTTACTAAATTGAGAAGAGGTGTAACGGTACATCAGCAAGAATGCCCAATGAGCATTGATGCCCAATGCACATCAGGACAAATGTGATGTGCATCAGGGCTGATGTGATGCACATCAGGACTGATGCACATTAGGATGCATTGAGCACCAGTGCATATCAGACACTTTGTTTACTCCTCGATGTAGTAATGTAACCACAACCCTCTACTGGATATCGACATAACACTATTGTCTAGTTCTAGTTCTCACATATGCATAGTTCTCACTACTCAGTCCCAAGAATAAAAGTTCTAGTTTCAATTGAATTTTTCCCTTGAAAAGTTCTGTATCAGACAATGAATCCGGAAAGGCTGCAGCACTTTGGTTTTGCCTGTGCCTTCTGGGAAGGGCAAGATTCCACCCTTTCTTCTTCTCTTCTTCCTGGGAGTTAATTGAGTGCAAAATCATTTTGTGTTTTGAACTCAATTTGCAGCAATTAAGCTAAGGATAAAGAGGAAAAGTGGGAGGAATTTGCACCCCTTCCTTCTAATCTAATCCTGCTTTCTGCATAATACGTTCTGCACACAAATGAAACGTGGGGTGATAAAAGGCAGTCATGTCCAAGCACAATGCCAACAGAAACCTCTTCTGTTTTTCCATATTTATCCTACAGTGGCTTGTTGTCCAGTGTATAGGCTACACTGTTCAGTGTCAAATTTATGCGGACTACACCCAACTCTATTACTCCTTTCTACCAAATGCCAAGGATGCCATCCTGGTCCTAAAACGGTACCTGCCATCAGTAATGGACTAGATGACGGCCAACAAGCTGAAACTAAATCCAGACGAGACAGAGGTATGTCTGGTCTGTCGTAAGATGGATCAAGGTGTGGGATTTCAACCTGTGTTGAATGGGGTCGCACTCCCCCTGAAGACATAGGTTCACAGTCTGGGGGTGATCTTGGATTCATCGCTGAACCTGGATCCTAGGTGTTGCCGGTGGCCAGGAGCACCTTCGCAGTGAAAAAAATGCATAGAGAGAGCATATTTTGTTGAACAGGGATAAATGAAATGGTGGATACCAATTGTGTGGATACGGGGTTGTGTTGTATTTGAAAGTGGATACCAGTTCCATTCTCACCAGACCCGGGCATTCATATATAGGCAGAAATCAGTCCTAAAGAGACCACATGCAAGGGTCCATCTGCTGGTATTGCAATTGGCATGCATTATAGTGCTCTTTCTCTTCTCTATCTAGCCAAGCCGATTTATTTATTTATCATATCAGGAGCAAACCAATGTATTTGAGAAAACACTAAGTTTAAAAACTTGGCAATCTATTAAATGTCCTTTGACCAGTAGCTGGCCACTTGGAGTGCCTCTGGTGTTGCTATAAGAAGGTCCTCCATTGTGCATGTGGCAGGTCTCAGACCGCATTTAGTAGGTGATCTGTGGTTTGCTCTTCTCCACACTCGCATGCCATGGACTCTACTTTGTGCCCCATTTCTTAAGGTTGGCTCTGCATCTCGTGGTGCCAGAGAGAAGTCTGTTCAGTGCCTTCCAAGTTGCCCAGTCTTCTTTGTGCCCAGGAGGGGGTCTCTCATCTGGTATCAGCCATGGATTGAGGTGCAGTGTTTTAGCCTACCACTTTTGGACTCTTGATTGCTGAGGTGTTCCTGCAAGTAATAAACTGATGAGCGGCCAAGAGAAGGCCTCATCTCATGATAGGTTGGCCTGCCATTGCATAATTCAGTAGGTTGGGGGTTTTCCACAAGACAGGAAGAATCCTCAGAAACATTGCAAGAAACCTCTCACTATTGCGAAGGAAACTCACCGAGAACAGCTAAGCCTCCTCTAAAGTTCTTACCACAGACCCAAGAACATAAAGGCATTCTATTTTCCATAATCTGGGAAGATTTAAAGGAAGACCACCAAATGCTATGCAAATGTCTTTGCAATTTGCATTGATTTTACATACTTTGTGTCATTAATGCTGTGCTATCTGCCTCATGTTTGCAGTAGGCTTTGAAAAAAAATATGCAGAAAAAGACACTTTCCTAGGTAAACTTGTGTGTTTATGCAGGATTTGTCATATACTCTGTGCAACCTGCTTCCCCCGCTCCCATTTTTATCCAACGAACTGTGCAATTCTTCATCAAGGCAATGTATTTTTTTAAATCCTCACTTTTTGCGAATTGCAGAGATAAATAAATGGATGATTCACCTCAGCTACTGTTGGGAATGAGATGAATACACATTTATATCCCAGAAGGATATTATGTTAACATGCCACGCAGCTCCAAATCCTATTGCTAATCTTAATTAGAGTAGATCCTTTTAATCAATGGGATTTTTCCTAAATTTTGATGTGCTGCTGATTGAATGTGCCTTCTCTGTTTGGGAGTAGCAATTGGACTAGAGCCGTGGTTCTATATATTTTCTCTAATTTTGTTCTGAGCCATTTTTTCATTTGTAACGCCATGGATTTTGTTCTTATATTTGGGATGTCTTGCGCTGTGGGTTAAAGTGCTGAGTTGCAGAACTTGCTGCCCGAAAGGTCGCAGGTTCGAATCCGGAGAGCGGTGTGAGCTCCCACAGTTAGCCCCAGCTTCTGCCAACCTAGCAGTTTGAAAACATGCAAATATAAGTAGATCAATAGGTACCGCTCCGATGGGAAGGTAACGGTACTCCATGAAATCATGCCAGCCACATGACCTTGGAGGTGACTATGGACAACGCTGGCTCTTCGGCTTAGAAATGGAGATGAGCACCATTCCCTATAACTTAATGTCAGGGGAAAACTTTTTTACCTATGCATATATATTTAGTCAAGATTGCATTCATTATAATTTGAATTTTTTATCGTGTCAGAAGCGACTTGAGAACATACTGTAAGTTGCTTCTGGTGTGAGAGAATTGGCAGTCTACAGAGATGTTGCCCAGGAGATGCCCACATGTGTTACCATCCTTTGGGAGGCTTCTCTCATGTCCCCACATGGGAAGCTGGAGCTGACCGATGGGAGCTCACCCCATCTTACAGATTCAAACCACCAACCTTCAGGACAGCAGTTCAACTGGCACAGAGTTCAACCCATTGTGCCACCGCAGCTCCTACTTATTTGAAATATCTTTATAGGAGCCTTTCATCCAAACATTTCCAGGATATCTCACAAATCCAAAAAGAAAACATGCCTTCTTTTTAATACAAAAGCAAACACTTAAGAAAAAAACCTGAGCAGCTAGCAAAAGAAATAAGATGCAAATAATATGAATAAGAAGCATTGTTACCTGCCTGCCTCCCTATGGATCAAGATAGGGAACAACAACAAAGAACATAGCATGTAACATCAGTGAAAAGAGTATAAATCCACTACATATTAAAATCTACACCAAAAAAAAGTCTTTTAAAAACATAATTTAAAATTAATCTGATTGTAAAAGCAATCTGAGCTGCTCTGTATTGCTGTTTTAAATGCAGACATCATCTCCAGTTTATGAAGCTCTGCTGGCAGGTCATTCCACAATCTGTGGGCAGCTGAAGAAATTGTCCCTTGCATAATAATCAGTCTCGTTTACTCTGACAGAAGGAGATTTCCTTGGAGGATCGAAAACTTATTTCCAGTGTTGGTATAATTACTAGAAAATTGATAGGTTGTCATCAGGAAAAAATACACACACATTAAAGTTAACTTCTCATTCATCTGAAAAACACCAGATAAATTTCCTTTGGGAACGCATTCCTTCAGCACCACTACTGAAAAAGTCCTTCACGTGCATCTTATAATGGTTGAATGCTATATCTCTTACATCTGACAATTAATTAGATTTGATTCCAATAGTTGATAATTGATTGTGGAACTTTTGCATTATTCAGTAGCCTACATGCTGTGATAAGGCTCATTTCATGCCAGCCATAAAATAATGCAAACTATGAATATTCTAAAATATTTTAATCAAACTTCAGATGCTGCCAAGTGTGGATATATCACATTTCACCTTACTCTGAGTAACTCAGCTATCAAAAGGAAGGCAGGTGGCAACAACATTAACAACAAGAAGCATGAAGTAGTATATCATAGTAATTTTCACAACTTTCTAAATTAGGCACTCTTTTCTGCATAAAATTATCTGTCATGGAACTCCTTTATATCTACTACGGAATACTGCAGCAGCTAAAAAATGCCAATGGGATTTTGAGCTGCATCAAAAGGAGTACTGTCTACATTGAGGGAAGTCATGGTACCCCTCTCTTCTGCTTTGGTTAGATCTCACCTGGACTACTGTGTCCAATTCCGGGCACCACAGTTCAAAAGAGACACAATAGAGTCTCACTTATCCAACCTTCGCTCATCCAACATTCTGTATTATCCAACGCAGTCTGCCTCCTGCCCAGATCCACAGCTGTTTCAATACATTGAGATGCATTGGTGCTAAATTTGTAAATATAGTAATTACTACATAACGTTACCATGTATTGAACTGCTTTTTTTGTTGATTTGTTGTAAAATACAATGTTTTGGTGCTTAATTTGTAAAATAACAACATAATTTGACGTTTAATAGGCTTTTCCTTAATCCCTCCTTATTAGTCAACATTTTTGCTTATCCAAGGTTTTGACGGCCCGTTGGATAAGTGAGGCTCTACTGTATTGACAAACTGGAAGGTGTCCAGAGGAGGGCAACTAAGTGAACAAAGGTCTGGAGACCATGAATTCCTATGAGGAGCGGGTTAAAGAGCTGGGTCTGTTTAGACTGCAGAAGAGAAGATCGAGAGAAGACATGAGAATATGAGAAGAATATGTGAAAGGAGGTCACAAGGAAGAGGGAGCAGGTTTGTTTTCCGTTGCCCTGGAGACTAGGACTCAGAGGAATGGGTTCGAATTACAAAAAAGGAGTTTTTACCTGAACATTAGGTAGAACTTCCTGAGCTGTTCAGCAATGGAACTCTCTGCCTCGGAGTGCGGTGGAAGTCCCTTCCTTGGAGACTTTTAAAAAGAGGCTGAATGGCCATCTGTCAGGGATACTTTGATGTGCTTTTCCTGCATGGCAGGGGGTTGTACTGGATGGCCAATATGATCCCTTTCAACGTTATTATTTTATTTTATTTTATTTTTTCGTTTCAGGAGTGACTTGAGAAACTGCAAGTTGCTTTTGGTGTGAGAGAATTGGCTGTCTGCAAGGACATTGTCCAGGGGACGCTCGGACGATTAATGTTTTACCATCCTTGTGGGAGATTTCTCTCATGTCCACGCATGGGGAGCTGGAGCTGACAGACTGGAGCTCAACCCTCTCTCACAAGATTCAAACCGCTGATTTGTCAATCAGCAGTACTGTCAGCATAAGGGTTTAACCCATGATGCCACCAGGGGCTCCTCATTATTTATTTATTATTTTATTATTCTGTGATTCTAATACAGGCTGTCCCCAAGTTACAAACAAGATAGATTCTGTAGGTTTGCTCTTAAGTTGAATTTGTATATAAGTCGGAATAGGTGCATGCTTAAAGTTTTTAAGGTTTAACACCCCTGTGGTGTTTGTTTTGCTGTCTGTGCCCCTGTTCAGAAGATTTCACCTCACTTTCTCTCCCTGTGATAATCGGATTTTGAAAAATCCAATTATCCTTGTAAGCCACCCCGAGTCCCCTAGGGGAGATGGTTGGCGGGTTATAAAAATAAAGTTATTATTATTATTATTTCACTGACACAAAAGCACAGTATGTCACAGCAAACGAAATCTATTTGCTGGATTTCGTATCACAAAATCACAAGTCAAACACTTCCCATGTGTCTAGGACTTTGTTGTTGTTGTTGTTGTTGTTGTTGCGGAAACAAGGATTGGTGAGAAAGCCTCAGTGGACACACCTTCTCCCCATGATAACTCTTCCAGGAGTGAATTTCCCTTCCAAGGAGTAACTTTATCTCACTTCCTGCTGTCTCACGCCCATTCTTAACTAGGAGTTGTTTATAAATCAGATGTATGTAACTCAGAGACTGCCTTTATATCCATGTGTTGGAAAAGATTAATAAAAGATTATAGGTTTTTTGAATCTCTGTTCAGAAGTGACCATGCTGACTTTGAGAGTTGTGGTGCAAAAATCATAATAATATTTCTATTATCTGGATAGGACCTTTCATGTGTAATAAAGTTTTTTCCCATCAATATTATTGTATAGTAAGAAAATGATGGTCTATTTCTGGGCAAGATGCAAGCCTTTGGCAGATGCTTTTTAAATCTGACATGCTGGTTGGGAAGCCAGCTTCTAAAGCACTGTTGACTTCCATATGAACTTCTTTGAATGTCAAGGTGATGCTCTGAGGCTCTTTTCAAGACGTCTTCACCTTCAGAAGAACCTGTGCCGTTCCCCTGTGGCTTTGCATTTCTGGAGCAAAACAGAAGTGAGGGTCAAGTTCTCCCCTTTAGTAGTTTGCCGATGCACAACCAATGACCTTCCAGAGGTTCAAGAATTCTTCCAAAAATGGGTTTCAAAGCCCATCCTGCTGTCACTTCCTTCCCAGTCCCAACACTTTCACATTGCTCTCTACAGGAACAGACAAGGTCATTGTCTTGTCAGGAGGGATAGAAAAGCAT
Organism: Anolis sagrei ordinatus; assembly: GCF_025583915.1. Classification (NCBI taxonomy): domain Eukaryota; kingdom Metazoa; phylum Chordata; class Lepidosauria; order Squamata; family Anolidae; genus Anolis; species Anolis sagrei. Next base: position 27,398,525 of record NW_026847660.1, on the reverse strand, counting down.
TTTGTTGCAGTCAAGATTCTGGACAAAATTATCTGTCTTGAGAGTCAAGACAAAGTTCACATTGACTTGGAAATGGGCACATTTGCAAGGCTAGTAAGGGAAAAAAATTCTTAAAAAAGGAAGAGATGTACACACAAAAGCATATGCACAATCTGTTGAGCAAGTGGGCTTATTAACAAAAGACCCTCCTCATAAACATATAGCAAAGTAACTTATTAGCAGCAGCGTTACCCAGCACCAGTAGCCCAAAGTGATAAAAAGAACAAAAACACAGAGACCAATGTTATTTCTTCCATAGGAGGCTTTCCTTCATAGTAAAATAATATAGTTGCACTATTTACAATAATAAGGATTCCATAACACAAATACACAGTAGATTTTTACACACAAAAGCTTTTATACACTGGAGCTTCACACAAGGCTTCTCTCACACTGAGGTTTACCTCACATTCCTCAGGACGACACTAGCTTTGGCTCACTGACTCTAACAAGCTTTGGTGTACTAACTCTTTCAGTGCTTGACTCACACTTTTGTAATAAGAAATTCCCAGTTAATTTTTAAGATTTCAGACACAGTCTATGCATATGACCATCTAATAATGCACACAGCCAGAAAATACACTCTTTAATCAATAGGTAAAACCTACGGAGAAGTCTCTGTGTTTGGAGAAATATGTACAAAAATATGTACATTAAAGGAAAATGTATACAAATTTTCATGCAGGAATCAAAAAATCCTCATCAAATCATGCAAGTCATGATGGGGTGGCAACACAGCTGAAATTTACCATATTTATACCCTGCCCTTCTCAACTCCAAAGGGGACTCAAGGCGGTTTTATTCATAGGCAAATATTCAATGCCTTAAAACAACATTGAATTAGAATAAACATTTAAATTAAAATTCAAATCAATACACATTGAAACAGTTAAAATTTTTTACATCCATTATTAAAATGACACCATCCACAATTGTAATCCGGGTCATTCCAATAGCCATTGCACATATTCCATATCCTTCTATTGCACTTCTCTGAAGGCTTGATCCTAAAGCCACGTTTTCACTCTCTTTCTGAAGGCCTGGCAGGAGGGGGGGGGGTGATATAATATTACTAGGGAAGGGGTTCCACAGCCAAGAGGCCACCACTGAGAAGGCCCTGTCTCTCGTCCCCACCAGTCGTGCTTACGAAGGAGGCTGGAGCAAAAGCAGGGCCTCCCAGACAATCTTAATCTCTGAGATGATTCATAGAGGGAGATGCCTTCGGACACATGAAGACATATTCAGACCTGCATTCAGACATGTGAAATGTGGAGAAACACAATAGAATTGGTTTAGATCACCACTGGCATTTCTTTTTGTCAATTGATCCTGTTGGAATTAAAGTAGCATATCTCCTGTATAGGGGAAATGGCCAGCCTTTTATGAGTCCATAGATGGGGGGGCTTAAGTGAAGTAGAGGCAATGAACAATGTTCGGTAAAATTGATAATTTATTGGCTATTTTATTTAAGAACAGGGCGAAAGGTGGCAAAAACCATCAGTAACAAAATGGTCTTCTCTTTGCCTTGCCAGTTTCACCCGAGAGCAATGAAGAATGATGGATGGTGAAGAAAATCTGCATTGGAGAAAGTGGCCTGAAATAGAATTGTTGTACGGATATTGAGTAAACACAGAAGGCTGAGAGAAAAGACCAGGAAGAAACAGTGATAAGAGATGGGCAGGAATTCGGGAAGGACAAGCAAAGACTTACAAAATCTAAAATAGAAGTCACATTGCCAAGTTTTGCTCTGCACACAAGGGTTACAAGCTTCCATTTAAAACCAAGAGCCTGGAAACATTGGAGTATTGCCTATAGTGTGCTCCCTGGTCAATCTGCCTGTGGTTTCTGCAGAAAAAGATGCTATACCAGACATGAGCAAACTCTGGTCTTCCTGGTGTTTTGGACTTCAACCACCACAATTCCTGGCCTCGGGCTCTTTCCTTTTCCCCCTCAGCCGCTTAAGGAATTGTGGGAGTTGATGTCCAAAAGACCTGGAGGACCACACTTTGCCCATGCCTGGTCTATACTCTGGGTAGAAGAAGAGGGCCTGAGGCCAGGAATTGTGGCAGTTGTAGTCCAATACACCTGGAGAACCAAAGTTTCCCCATGCCTGGTCTATACTCTGGGTAGAAGAAGAGGGCCTGAGGCCAGAAATTGTGGGAGTTGAAGTCCAAAACACCTGGAGAACCAAAGTTTTCCCATGCCTGGTCTATGCTCTGGGTAGAAGAAGAGGGCCTGAGGCTAGGAATTGTGAGAGGTGAAGTCCAATAAACCTGGAGGACCAACGTTTGCCCATGCCTGGTCTATACTCTGGGTATAAGTAGAGGTCCATACGTTCCTTACCACACCTCTTTGCTGGATCAAGCTGGTTTTCTCTTTGGAGAACATCTTGCTATACACTAGCAAGCCCTCAACTCCCTAGAGATAGGCTTGGTGTGCCCACTCCAGACATTGTCTGCCTGTCTGGCTTGGAAAACCCTCCAATGACACTTGAGTTTCACTGGGATGAGATTTGGGAGCAGAGGAAGGGTTGTTAAAATTATGGAAATACCTTTGCCTGATGCGCCTTCTCCTCCCTCCCTCCCTCCTCCTCCTCCTCCTCCTCCTCCTCCTTGCCTGGTCCCAGTTGGCTCCCTTGAAAACCCAGTTGCCATGGAAACTCTGCAGCCACACTGTGGAGCCCTTGTTGCCATGGCGACTCCGCCACTGCTGCGGATTCCCAGTTGCCATAGCAACGCCGCAAGCTCCAGGTGGTGGCAACAGTGCATTGGGGGAAAAGGGGGGTGAAGTGAATGGGAGGCAGCCGACTGAATGGAGAAGGGGGGGGGATGCTGATAAAGAGGCGTCTGGTGGAACATTATGAGGATGGGGGGCGGGTGAAGGAACAGATTCCCAGAGAGACCCTTTTGGAACAATCAGCTACTCCACATCTCTGCAGAGCTTCAGGTGAGATAGGTCTTCTCTGGAGAAAGCCTTGGAAGCTGCTTGAGGTCCGCACTGGGACACGTGGCAGTAAATGAGAGGGGCACGTGCAGAATGCATTTTCTACCCTCAGTTTCATATCACCTTCACAGAGTTTGGAAGGAGGGGGAGGAATAGGAAACATCCAGGTGGAAGGACTAGAACCACGACTAGTAGTCCCAGCACTGGTTATTTTAGGAAGCATTAGTAATGCACCTTAAGTCCCATTTCCCTGTCACTTCCAAAGAAAAGGCATTTGATTTGTGTCAAGGGAAAGCGCATTGTGTCTAAACACCGAAAGCTTAACATCTAGGAGTGCGTAATTGCCTGACTCTGTCACTGCGGTGTGACAGTCCCTCTCCCCACGCAGACCATAATACTACTGTTAACATGTGTTCACTTGGAAGTAAATCAAGCTACACTCCAGGTAAGTCTAAACTTGTTCAATTGTTCAGAATCCATTCGAACATTTAGTCTAGGTTTTAGAACTCAACATGGGCAATATATAAATTAGGATTGCTTGGCACACAGAAGACTGGATGACTTGGAAAGCGGTGAACAGACTGCGCTCTGGCACCACGTGATACAAAGCCAACCTTAAGAAATGGGGCCACAAAGTGGAGTCCACGACATGTGAGTGTGGAGAAGAGCAAACCACAGACCAATTATTATAATGCAGCCTGAACCCTGCCACATGCACAATGGAGGACCTTCTTATAGCAACACCAGAAGCATGCCAAGTGGCTGGCTACTGGTCAAAGGACATTTAGTATAATGCTAAGTTTTTAACTTTGTTTGTATTTTTAAATACATTACAACTGTACCCTCAATTCACTTCTGACACAATAAATAAATAAGTTGGCAGGTCTCTGAAAGACACACAAGAAATTGGCAAAGGTTTTGTGGTGACAATACTGTGGTCCTTCACCCCATCCCTTCAAAATCAGATTGTTAAAATCCATAACTCTTAATATAGATGTGTAGTCCCACAGTGAAGCAGAGGTGAGGAAAGAATGGTCTGATCGCCATAGGTGACACCAAGCATCACCTCTGTGGCCCCATCAAAATTTTGATTCTTTTTCCCTATGATTTGCCATCTGATATTCTGCCAAAATGCCAGGAGCTTCACAAAATATGTCAGTTTGTTTTCCTCCCACTCCCAGACAGTATGCAAAATTCTGGCTGCATTTCAGGTGAAAAAAATGACACGTAATGTACTTTAAGTGCTCTCGGAGTCACAGGTGTGGAATGAAGGAAGGCGGTGCATCCTCATCACGTGTGCCATTGCCCATGTGGTGCCTGCATACAGTGAGGATTGGCTCTGACCCCATAGTATTGAGTTCCACTACTACTCAAGTTGCCTTTTTTACACCTGACTCCCAATGGTCTCTCGGTTCAGCTATCTATATTCTTTCCCCTCTTTTCTCCTCCTTATGTAACAGCATTCATATTCAGGGAGTTTTGTGTGTGTGTCAGGAGCAACTTGAGAAACTGCAAGTCACTTCTGGTGTGAAAGAATTGGTTGTCTGCAAGGACGTTGCCCAGGGGATGCCTGGATGTTTGCTGTTTTATCATCCTGTGGGAGGCTTCCCTCATGTCCCCCCAAGGAATGCTAGAGCTGAGACAGGAGCTTGCCCTGCTCCCCAGGTTTGAACCGCCAAGCTGTCAGTCAGCAGTCCTACCAGCACAAGGGTCTAACCCATTGTGCCACTGGGGGCTCTGAAATAGAACTGGAGAAATAGGGACTTTTAATGTCAGTTTGCAGCAGTATGTCTGCAGTAAACTAAACTAAATTGGGAAAGAAATCTGATCTTTCCATTGCCCTGTGTGTTATCCTACAACTGGTAAGGTAAACAGCAGTTGCCCCAAGAATCCTTTACTGAATATCCCTAACAGCTAAACAGAAGGCCTTTCCACACAGCCCTATATCCCACAATATCAAGGCAGAAAATCCCACAATATCTCCTTTGAACTGGGTTATCAGAATCCACACTCAGATAATGTGGATTTTTTTTTTGCCTTTATATTCTGGTATATAGGGTTGTGTGGAAGGGCCCAGAGAGAAAGGTGGAGAACATAGAAGTCAGCCTCACCAGTTATCCCCAACATGCTAAAGAAGCCCAGATTTATAAGCTTGGCTGCAAAAACGGAAACCATTAGAGAAATGGTGAAAGAAAAATTCACCTTTGAATGCATTTTGGAAGAAGTCTACACGTGGTCTCCAGAAAGTTAAAAGGGTTTTGTGTACTTCTTTGCTTACCTGACCTGGTTGTTTCATTCGACATCTGTATGTTGTCTATTTTGAATAAAACATGTGCTCTTCCATTTTGTGGTGTTAAAACTGATTCCTATTCCTTCCGTGATATTTCTGCCTCTGGTACCAATTTTTCTGTTAAATAAGTAATGTCTCAACTTTGTTAACTTTAGCATTCCTGTACTAATGCTAACCTGTGTGTTTTTAAAAAGATTTTGTAGAATCAGCATAAGATAGAGGTTTGAGCATTGGACTATGACTCTAGAAAACAGGGTTCGAATCCCATTCAGCCATGGAAACTCATTGAGTGACCCTGGAGAAGGCACATACTCAGAGGGAAGCAAAGAATAACTCTCTTGGAACAAATCTTGTCAAGAAACCATCATGATGAGTAACCTTAGGGTTGCCGTAAGTCAGAAGTGACTTGACGGCACACAGCAACAAGGTTTTGTAAGTGCCTGAGTCTTAGCTTTGGAAACAAGGTGAGATATGGAGGAGGAGGAGAAACAAGAAGAAGATGGTGAGTCTTGTCTATAACTGTCATTTAAAAAAGGAACTGTGAACACAGAAAAGAACATGTCCTGCTCACCCCTTTCACACACTCAGGATTAAATAGCCTTCCAGGACAGAGACAGCATGGTTTTCATGGTTTTTCAGTTGGGCTTGTCATTTAGGATTTGCAGCAACCCTTATGATGCTCTCTAATCCTGTTTATTCAATTCCCACCAAAGTTCCTGCTGATCTAATAACACTCCTTGGTTCAAATAGTGTATAAGCCAGAGCTTCCTTCTCCCATTTCTTCTTGCCTTCAACTCTTCCAAGGTGTTGCTCAGAAGTTCTCAAACCATGGTCTGTGGACCATCGATGGCCTGTGAACTCCATTTGGAAATTTATATTGTTTCCACAAAGCATGCGAAATGGGCAAGAGGAACTGGAGTTCCCTCTGTGATTACTGATGGCTTGCATGTCAATGAGCTGGAGAATCTGCCCTCAATTTTAGTTTGAACTTTAATAGCACTGTCCAAGGTGCTGAAAAAAGAGTGAGCTTCAGGACTTGGATAACTAAGAAGATTTGAATTAACCTTAGAGTAGATTCACTACCTTACTGAGTGGGGCCCCTTCCACACAGCCGAATAAAACTCCATGTTATCAGCTTTGAACTGGAATATATGGCAGTGTGGACTCAGAATACTTTGGGCCCTTCCACACAGCCCTATATCCTAGAATTTCAAAGCAGAAAATCCCACAATATCAGCTTTGGTTATCCGAGTCCACACTCAGATAATGTGGGATTTGCTGTCCTGATATTCTGAGATTTAGTGCTGTGTGGAAGGGCCCCCAGTTCAAAGCAGACATTGTGGGATTTTCTGACTTGATATTCTGGAATATAGGGCTGTGTGGAAGGGCCCATGGAATCAATCAGTTGTTTTTGTGGCTGCTACAAACTAGGTTGAATTAGTTGAGACTCTAGGACAGGAGTCTTCAAACTTTTTAAACAAAGGGCCAGGTCACAGTCCCTCAAACTGTTGGAGGGCCGGATTATAATTTGAAAAAATACGAATGAATTTCTATGCACACTGCACATATCTTATTTGTAGTGCAAGAAACACTTAAAAACAATAAAATAATTAAAATTAAGAACAATTTTAACAAATATAAACCAATTAGTATTTCAATGTGAAGTGTGGATCTGCTTTTGGCTGATAAGATAGGATTGATTTTGTTGTGTGCTTTCAAGTCATTTCAGGCTTATGTTGACCCTGAGTAAGGGCTGGGTAAATGACCTTGGAGGGCCATATTCAGCCCTCAGGCCTTAGTTTGAGGATCCCTGATCTAGGAGATATTCATTGAAAAACTATTATGTACTAATGTTTTTAACTTGTTAACTGTCTAAATTGTTGTAGGTATTGTTTGTTTATTGATTCAGGCATCGAATTGTGCCGTTGTTTGTAAGCCGCCCTGAGTCCCCCTCGGGGGTGAGAAGGGTGGGGTATAAGTAATTGAAATAAATAAATAAATAATGTGCTGCAGGATGTCCCACAAAAACAAAGTTTTTGCTATTTAATCAACTTTTTTCATGTATTTATGATAGAAACAATTGGGAAATGACATTTATAAACCAGGATCAAAAATATGTTGTGTAGTGTTATTGAAGAGGCAACTGAAGATTTGACCTAGAAGCCACATTTTTCATAACTTTGGTATAGCTTCTGAAAATTTCCTTTAAAAGTACCAATTAAATGGAACCTTTCTCAGGTTAGGGCTTCTGATGTATATAATACGTTACTGGTTCTCAGGAAGATTCCAGTGCTGAAATACAGAGGCAGAAATATTCATTAAGGTGTCCTTTCAAATCTCTTCTCCATATATCTTCTATTGAGGTTTGTGTGCGAACTCTCGATTTTCTTCTATTTTCTACTTCTCATGGACAAAGAAGATGAACAACAGAGACCCTGAGGCAGTCTTAAGGTCAAAGTAATTCAACTGTATGAAGAAGAGGCATGGCTGACCCAGACATTGTCTTAGAGACCTTTCCCAGTGGGAAGTGAACACTCATCCTGGGCTTCCTGCTAGGCCTGTGTGCGCCTCAAAACCAAGTATGGAAGTTGGCTTTGTCTTCCTTGCACATTTCAGAGTGGGGTTTATAAAGTTCTGTATTTCTCTGCAGAAAACTACAGTGTCATTAGTTACAGGTATGTATATTCTGAATTGTTTGAGACCAGAAATGTTCCATATTTCATAATAAGGTATCTTGTAAATGGGACCCAAGTCTGAACATGAAATTCATGTATGTCTCATATACACATATCCTGAAGACAATTTAATACACAATATCTATAATAATTTGTTCATGAAACAAATTTTATGTGCACTGAAACATCAGAAAGAAATGATGTTACTATCCTGGCCACTCATGTGGACAATTTTGGAACTTGGAGTATTTTGAATTATGGAATTCCAAATATGGGATGCTCAGCTTGTTATTTATGGGCCCTATATCCCAGAATATCAAGGCAGAAAATCCCACATCTGAGTGTGGACTCAGATAATCCAGTTCAAAACAGATATTGTGGGATTTTCTGCCTTGATATTCTGGGATATAGGGCTGTGTGGAAGAGACCAATGTTTTTTTCCCACCCTTCTCTGTTAAGTAAGTTACTTTCACAGTTAGATTTTTGAAAGGTTACCCTTTGCTTTCCCACTACTTAAAAGTAACTATAGTATATATCCATTAGTTTTTTAAAATAATAAATCTGAATGCTACAAGCAGTGGTACAAAATATACTCCTTCATTGTCACTTCAGCAACCACAACAGAACGTGACACCGCAGCTTGTAGCATCTCAGGGCCCTTCCACACAGCCATATAACCCAGAATATCAAGACAGAAAATCCCACAATATCTGCTTTAAACTGAGTTAATGTGAGTCCATGCTGTCATATATGCCAGTTCAAAGCAGATAATGTGGGATTTAATTCAGCTGTATGGAAGGGGCCTCAGAAGCCAGCACAGAACCATGTGAGAATCCTGCTCCTCTATTAAATAAGGTCATATCCTCATAATTAATTATAATAATGAATAGTTTCAATTACATTTCAATAAAGTATTCTCCATTGTAAAGTTTTGTAATCATCGAGTCCAGTTATGCCTTCATTATTGGGGAAAGGAAGCACCTGTAATAGCATGTAACTAATTCCTTATTTACTGTTACCTTTACACATGAATCACCAAGATTATTCTTCATTTACTTTTGCACAGACAACATGGAAGGACTTTCAGTAATACATCTATTTTACATTTACTGCTTTGTTTGTCATTTGGCAGTGTAGTGAAGCCTTTGTTCTGGTTAGAATATTTAGAGTGTTATAGATTCCCGGGATTTTAAGGCTAGCTTTAAATCTTCAAAGGATGAATAGTCAGACAGATCTACTATATCCTAACTTATCTTGAGGTCTCAAGGTGTGCGAAAGCTTATGGTCTAAATTCTGAAGGTTCACAACTTAGATTCATACTACTATGGGAAGACATTGACTGAGTCATTCATCCAGGCCTAGGGTTTAACTCTGAAAAGACTGGGTTTGGATAGCATGCATATACCAGCATGTTAGTCCTGAATTAGGACAACTGCCTCCTTATTTTATTTTTAAGAGGTTCCTCCCCATATTTTCCATCTGTTTGAAATATTGTTATAAGAGTCCTCCCTGTTTTGGGAATGTGATCCAGCATGGCATAGTGGGTGAAGTATTGGATGATGACTCTAGAAACCAGTGATTGAATCCCTGCTCAGTCTACTGGTGACCTGGCCAAGTCAACATAGGGCCCTTCCACACAGCCCTATATCCCAGAATATCGAGGCAGAAAATCCCACATTATCTGAGTGTGGACTTAGATAACCCAGTTCAAAGCAGATATTATATGATTGTCTAACTTAATATTCTGGGATATAGGGCTGTGTGGAAGGGCCCTAAGTCCACACTCAGATAATGTGGGATTTTCTGCCTTGATATTCTGGGATATAGGGTTGTGTGGAAGGGCCCATAGTCGCAGCCCCAGAAAATCCTGTGATAGGTTTACCTTAGGGTTGACATAAGTCAGAAATGACTTGAGAGCACACAACAATTTTGGAATCATAGAATCAAAGAGTTGGAAGAGACCTCATGGGCCATCCAGTCCAACCCCCTGCCAAGAAGCAGGAATATTGCATTCAAAGCACCCCTGACAGGTGGTCATCCAGCCTCTGTTTAAAAGCTTCCAAAGAAGGAGCCTCCACCACACTCCGGGCAGAGAGTTCCACTGCTGAACAGCTCTCACAGTCAGGAAGTTCTTCCTCATGTTCAGATGGAATCTCCTCTCTTGTAGTTTGAAGCCATTGTTCCGTCCTAGTCTCCAGGGAAGCAGAAAACAAGCTTGCTCCCTCCTCCCTGTGGCTTCCTCTCACATATTTATATGTGAAATAGGTGTTGCAATTCATTTTGGCCAATGAAAATGATAGAGGGGTTTTTTTTCAGTTTGAAGCTTGAAGAAAGTAAAATGTTTTCCATCATCATCAAATATTCTTATTTGTAATCAATAGGACCAAAGTTTGAAACCTGAAACAGGTCCCAGGACATCCATGAACTGGCAGTCCCAATATGAAATTGCCAGGAATACATTTATTTTTAACTTCCAGTTGGCAGACCAAAATGTAGTGTTTGGTACAGCCTTTGACCCTAAACCTGGATTAATTTATTGGGTATTACGCTTTGGGTCCAATCTATCTTCGAGACCGCATCTCCTTCTATGAACTGGCGTTGGCATTAAGATCTGCTGGGGAGGCCCTTTTTTCAGTCCCACCACTGTCTCAAACATGGTTGGTGGGGATGAGAGAGGTGGCTCCCCGGCTCTGGAATACTCTCCCTAAATAAATTAGATTAGCTCTCTCTCTTCAGGCCTTCCGGGTGATTCTAAAACTAATCCATGGCCAATGTGATGATTCAGCAATAGTACTACCCACACTTTGATTGATTATGATAGATAGCCAGCCCGCAGGTTCCACGACATTTTAGGAATTTCATAATCTTAATAATAATAATAATAATAATAATAATAATAATAATAATAAATCTTTATTTATACCTCCCCAAAGAAGACTCGGGGCGGCTAACATGAGGCCAAGCCCAGAATTACAGTACAACAAAATAAAATAAAATAATTTTATTAATGAGATTTTAATGCGCTGTTGACTATACTTATGTTTATACTTATGTATTGTTGTCTGCATGTGGCACTCGGAGTGCTTCTGTGAGCTGCCTCGAGTCCCTTTGGGGAGATGGTGGTGCAAATAAAGATGCTGATGCTGCTGCTGATGATGATTATTATTATTATCATTATTTAAAAGGCAAGTTGAGTATCCTTTATCCAAAATGTCTGCAAACAGAAGTGTTCCACATTTTGGATTTTTTCCTCATATTTTGGGATACTTACATATACATATGCATATTGGGATATCTTGGAGATGAGACCCAAGTCGAAATACAGCATTCATTTATGTTTCGTATATGCCTTATATACATAGCCTGAAAGTAATTTAACCACAACGTTTTAGCCATGATGGCCACAAAAAGAAGTTTGTGTAAACTGAACTATCAGAAAACAAAAGTGTCACTATCCCAGCTACTCAGAGGATAATTTTGGATTCTAGTGGGCAGTCAGCTTTCCACACTAGATGGAGTTAAGAGAGGCATGCATGGGCAAACTTCAACCCTCCAGGTGTTTTGGACTTCAACTCCCAAAAATCCCAACCAGCTTTCTGGCTTTTAGAAATTGTGGGAGTTGAAGTACAAAACAACTGGAGGACCAAAGTTTACCCATGCCTGAGTTAAGGATATAGGGCTCAAGCAAAAGAGAAAAACTGCAATTAAAAAAAACACCTTTCTAGGAAGCTCTAAAATAAATCTTCCAGCACAACTCCTATATTCAACTCTTATATTCAATAAAAAGTTGATTTTAGAGTTGCACTGGACAACCTAGAGATTACTAGAGAGATAATTTTAATCAAATTTGTGGACAATCAAAACTACAAAAGTGAAACCCACAAATGTGGAGGATCAGCTGTGCTATAGATTTTGGAATTTCCGGATAATGGACACTCAGCCTGTGTGTGCGTTTTTATGAATTTTAAAATCTGTTTTAACCTGCCTTGCTTTAAAATTATGGTGAGTTAAGTGGTGATAGTTTTTCAAAGGAATACATGGGATTGGGGTAGGGTTTATGTATTGATAATGGGTCATCTCTGCCTTCGTTCTCCTTCATAATTGGAGCCCCGAGTCTAGGCCACATTATAGAATTCATATAGGCTTGTCACTGGTTTCTTCCTCCTTCGCCGCCATGAACCTCCAAAGTCGTCTCTTGCCTGGAGTGCTTGCTGGTGCAGATCAGCAGAAACCCAGACTGTCTCTGCAGAGAAGTGATGCGTGACACCTGCCTGTTTGCCTCAGGCGCTTGGCTTGCCCTGATCCGGTCTACCAGCTTCCCAGCTTGTGCTGGGAAGCATCTAAGCATCTGGAGGAGAAAGGTGGGAACAGGAAGATCTTGGACTTTGTTCAAGTCCAGACTCCCCAGAGGCAATTCATGAAAAGGAGACTTTGTCAGAAAACTATTTTTCCATTCCCCTAGAAGCTGAAAGAATGCAGGGAGGAGAAATCAGTTGGAAGTCCCTAGCAAGGTGGGACAGGTAAGTGTACAAAGGAGAGATCATACCAAAGGCAGCCCATGAACATTTGCAGAGAAGATGATCAAATCCAAGCTAGACAGTGTTAACATTAGGTGAATTCATAACTTGTCGACAGACTGGTGCTCATCCATGGTTCCTTTTCAGCCTGGAAAAAGTGACTAGTAGGGTTTTTTCATGTCAGGAATGACTTGAGAAACTTTAAGTCACTTCTGGTGTGAGATAATTGGCTGTCTGCAAGGATGTTGCCCAGGGGATACCCAGATGTTTTACCATCCTGTGAGAGGCTTCTCTCATGTCCCCACATGGAAAACTGGGGCTGACAGACGGGAGCTCACTGTGCTCCCTGGATTCGAACCACCGACCTTTCGGTCAGCAGTACTGCTGGCACATGGGTTTAACCCATTGCACCACCAGGGGCTCCTAGTAGATTACCACAAGGCTCTCTCCTGAAGCCAGTGTGACTTGCCCTCTGTTGGCAGTGCCCTAGCATGCATCTGCACTATAGAATTAATGCAGTTTGTCACCACTTTCGCTGCTATAGCTCAATGCTATGGAATACTAGGTTTTGTAGTTTGATAGAGTAGGATAAAGATCTTATAAACTACAACTTCCATTACTGGTGAACTCTACAGAACACTGTTGATATTTGTCTTGTTCTCGTGTCCAGGATTCGCTTCTGGAAAATTCCGAGTAGAGCTTGTTCATTCTAACCTCAGATGGGAATAGCTGAGTCTAGCTACCATTTGAATTTCTCACATTTCCCTAAAACAAGGTGAATCACGTGAGATCCATAGGTCCCACAAAGCCCACCTCAGCTGTTTTTGTGGTCACCTTGTCATAAATGCACTTTTCTACCCTAAAAGAACAATATACAGTGTTCCCAATATACAGTATGTTGGATGGTCCCAATATACAGGACCATCCGCAATCAGTGAAAATCCACAAAGAAGGGATGCCATATTAATTTTAATATTTATTGATTATTTTAAATATTATTTTCTTTCCCGTGCTTCCTTACCTACCTCCCAGCCCATCCCAAGGTGCCTGCCTGCCTCCCTGGCCTCCACAGACCCCAGCAGAGCCAGGGAAGCAGGCTTTCCCCGCCACTCCTCGGGCTGCCACACTTTTGGGGTCTGTGGAGGCAGGCCTGTAGCGAGGGGGTGGTTTTAGGGGTTCAACCCCCCCCCCAATGTTTCAGATTTTTTTAAAAAACCTGGTTTGCTCATGAATTTTAACTGGTTAACCAAATCCCCATGCTAAGTCACTGTTGTATGTTTTTATGTTGAATGTTTTTATATTGTGTAAATGCTATCTTAAATTGTAAGTCGCTCGGAGCACCTTGGTGGAGAGTGACTAATTAAGAAATAAACTGAAGTGAAGTGAAGTGTAGATGCAAAAAATTAAGAGTCCCTCCAGAACTGCAAGCACTATCTCAAGCAAATATTGACAATTTATTCACACTGTCATTACTTGCGCCAGGCATGTAGCCGGGGGGGGGGGGGCCTTGGGGGGCTTCAGCCCCCCCCCCGAAATTCTCATGGTGGTTTGCGAAAAGGCCTTACTGGTGCATTATTTAAACTGTTATGTTTATTGATATCATGATCTGATCACCATACTCAATATATCCCATATGCATGGGGGTATTGGGGTAATGATACAAAAGGTTTGCTAGGGTAGACCCTCTTTCACTCAGACTCAGCCCCCCCCCCGAATCGAAATCCTGGCTACAGGCCTGTGTGGAGGCCAGGGAGGCATGCCTTCCCCGCCATGCCTCAGGCTGCCACACTTCCAGGGTCCCTGGCCTCCACCGGACTTTATATTTTATATTTTTAATTAATATTTTCAAAAACCCATGAAACAGGGAGTCTGCTAAAAGCGAACTGCGAAGTAATGAGGAAACACTGTACCAGAGGCCTGTTTACATTACATAATGGTGGTGCTATAGAAAGAACAAGGGTAGTGTAGTGGCATGACTGTTGTACTATGACCCTAGAGATCACGTTCGAATTGCTGCTATGGCCATGGAAACACACTGGGTGACCTTGGAAAAGTTATACTCTCACAGAGGGAAACTAAGTCAAACTCACCTCTGAAGAAATTGTGCCAAGAAAACCCCACAATATGTTTTCCTTAAGTCAGAAGCAAAGTGAAGATACACAACATTAAGTGACATATTTTATTTTAACTGCATCCTATGGAACCCTGGGATTTGTAGTTTGATAGAGCACTGCAGCTATCTGGTTCTAAATGATTGATTGATTGATTGATTGATTGATTGATTGATTGATGTAGGGATGTAATTATATCAGTCTTTCTCTCAAAGTAAGATCTAAGGTGGCTTACAATAACCATCTCTAAACTCCAAACCCAAAGATTCCATACAATGAGACTACAAGGTTGAAATTGAAATGGAGTGCTGTAGTTGTGTAGTGTGAATCGGTCTCATAACTAAACTTTCTCACTCTCGATCTGCCTTGCCCTGTTCTCTAGCACTGAACAGGAGGGATTATCAGGTGTCCACTATCTAATTCCAGCAGATAACCAGCCCAGAACTCAAGGAAGGTCCGTCTTCCTCTGGGACACTGTGGTGGGCCAAAGTGTTTGTTTAGAGACAGTTTAATTGACTGTAAAAAAGCTTCAGGAAGGTAAGTTAAAATGGTGCTAAAAGCCTTCGGCTCATAAATGCTGAGCAGGGAGTAGTTGAGGAGGTCTCCAGGGGCTAATAAAGGAAACCGCTCATCTCCTTGCAAGGGAGGGGGCAATGAAGAGCTTCCGCCCACAGCAAACGATTCAACATTTCAATCCCATTATCTTTCGAAGCAGAGCTTGAATTGACTTCATCGAGTTGAAATTGACCTGTACGTTCATGGTTGTCCTCTTCCCCTATTAAGCCACCTGCATTTGGATTCTCTCTGTTTTGAACCAACTTAAACATTGCAGGTCTGAAAGCGTGTGGCTACTCACTGGGGATACTCTAGTTCAGTGATTCAGTCCTCCAAATGTTTTGGCCTCCACTTCCTCAAATTCCTAGCTGCTCTGGGCAATGATCATGGATTTTCAAGTTTAAATCTAAAACACCAGAGTTTTGAGACATTGATCTAGTTGGAGTTCCTGCTTTGTTAGAGAGTTCATGATGAATCTGGTAGGATACAAACACACACGTATTTGACAGAGTTGGCTCTCTTCTGAGTCCCACAACTGGAGGCAATATGCTGTGGGACCTTGTGGGAAAAGGCTTTATCTATTGCGGTACCTGGTTGAGAAACATCTTCCTTTTCAATGCCTGTGGCAACAACTTGTGTTGTTCCAGTATCAAGTCAAAACCTGGTTTATTATGCAAGCCGGTGGAGCCTAAATTATTTTATCCAAATCTGCACATACCTTCTGTTTTTAATCACCTTTAATTATCTTGTTTTAGCTTGCCAAACTGTTTAGTATGTTTTTATACTGAAATTATTTCTTACTGTTTAATATTATCAGTTGAACTGATACTCCTGCATGCTGCCTTTGATCACTGACTATAGGGATAGTATTAGAGTCATTATATCCCTGAGTTTCTCCTTCTGATGGCTGTTGGTGATAGTCAATCTGGTAGTGAATGCACTATGGATTTTAAGTACCTATCTAATTTGGGAAATGAATTCAGCACCATGGATAACTCCTTACCTTTCACATTGTAGAATTCATGCAGTTAGACACCACTTTTACTGCCATCGCTTAATGCTAGAGAACAGTGGTTCTCAACCTTTCTAATGCCGCAACCCCCTTAATGCAGTTCCTCATGTTGTGGTAATCCACAACCATAAAATTATTTTTGTTGCTACTTCATAACTGTAATTTTGCTACTGTTATGAATAGTAATGTAAATATCTGATATGCAGGATGTATTGTCATTTACTGGACCAAATACCCAATACACCCAAATTTGAATACTGGTGGGGTTGGTGGGGGGGTTGATTTTGTCATTTGGGAGTTGTAGTTGCTGGGATTTATAGTTCACCTGCAATCAAAGAGCATTCTGAACTCCACCAACGATGGAATTGAACCAAACTTGGCACACAGAACTTCCATGACCAACAGAAAATACTGGAAGGGTTTGGTGAGACCTTGAGTTTTGGAGTTGTAGTTCACTTACATCCAGATAGCATTGTGGACTCAAACAATGATGGATCTGAGCCAAACTTGGCATGAATACTCAATATGCCCAAATGTGAACAGTGGTGGAGTTTGGGAAAAATAGACCTTGACATTTGGGAGTTGTGATTTCTGGAATTTATAGTTCACCTACAATCAAAGAGCATTCTGAACCCCACCAACGGTAGAACTGGGCCACACTTCCCACACAGAACCCCCATGATCAGCAGAAAATCCTGTATTTTCTGATGGTCTTTGGTGACCCCTCTGGCACCCCCTTGCGACCCCCTCCCCATGTTGAGAAATGCTGCTGTAGAAACTTGGAGTTGTAGTTTTACAAAGCATTTGATCTTCTTTGCCCCTTAGTTCTGGGAGCTCATCAAACTGGAAATCCCAAGACCCCATAGCATGGAGCCATGGCAGTTTAAGTGGCATCAAACTGCATCAGTTTTACAGTCTAGAACCAGGCATGGGCAAACTTGGGCCCTCCAGGTGTTTTGGACTTCAACTCCCACCATTCCTAACAGCCTCAGGCCTCTTCCTTTTCCTACTCAGCTGCTTAAGCTTGGGCTGAGTAGGAAAAGGAAGAGGCCTGAGGATGTTAGGAATGGTGGGAGATGAAGTTCAAAACACCTGGAGGGCCCAAGTTTGCCCATGCCTGGTATAGACGCACCCTAAAAGTCAGATCGGACTCATCCCTTCCTCACCCTGACATCGGAATCATTAGCTGCTTTGTTCTATTTCAAGTGCACAGATGATTTCATGCTGCTACTGATGTATCCTAATGATAAACCTCACATTCTCTCTCTAGACACACATACACTCACATATAGTGATGCTGACAAGTGTGGGCAATCTGAAATAGTATGTGCATTTTTTAAAAAAGGAGAAAAGCAAGTCCAAGCCCTGCTAAGCCTAGCCTTTTCAGGAACATGTTTTTTATAGACTGATGTGGTTATTATAACTTCACACAAACATGACTTGTTTATTTTACTTAACTAGATGCTTTCGGTAGGGTTTTTCTCTCTCTCCTCTTGCACAAGCTACAATTACCGATTCGAATGCCTGCGCTGCCTTATTGGATGGGAGAGAGAGCAAGAATGTTCCTTCTGCCCTTGCGCTACAGGAGTTCCTGCCAGCTCAATTTGCGTTCCTTGTTACAACTCAGGCGTGCCATCATTTGGGATGCCCCCAGTGGCTCTCTATGGTTTTCCTTCCTCTTCCATGATGGTGTGCTATGGGCAATGTAATCAGTGAGTGACCCTATCGTCAGAGGGGGTTGGCATAGCCTGCAGCAATAGTGGCTCCCAGTACGAAGGGAGGGGAAAACTGTGTAGGAGAACAAGCCAATAATGAATAGAGAAGCCATTTGACAATTCGGAACACAGCTTAGTGGTGCTGCTGAAAAGGATAGCACCGCGGAAGACATTGAGCTGAAACAAGTCCTAACAATGAATGACAGGGCCACTGAAAAATAGGCAGAAGCCTTACTTATATAGGGAAGGTGTTGCTAGACTTGGGGCTTGGGAAAAGAGGCTTTTTTTAGTACAATTCCCAGTCCCCCAATGCTAGCCATACTGGTTTTCTGGAACCTGTAGCAGTTTATATAAGTTGCATTTCCAAGCTTGGCCCATCACTCCTACACAAATGAGATTTTCCACCAAACGAAGTGCCCAAACAAGAATTAAGGAACATGAAAGGCACTACATACTATCTCAACCAGAGAAGTCAGCCATAGCAGAGCACCTGATGAACCAATCTGGACATAGCATATTATTTGAGAACACAGAAATGCTGGACCACTCTAAAAACTACCATGTCAAGCTGCACAGAGAAGTCATTGAAATCCACAAGCATGTGGACAATTTCAACAGAAACGAAGAACGAATGAACAAAATCTGGCTACCAGTATTTAAAAACTCTAACACTCAAACACAAGGGAACTCCAGACAAGAAACAATTAGGGACAGCTAATCTCCTCTCAACAAAGGATTCCCCCGGGCAGTAACAAGGCACACCTTAAAAACTGACAGGCCAACAAATGCTAATCAAGGTGGACAATTGAAACATTCACACTTACTTCCAACAGACAAGAGTTCTTTCTCCCACCCTGGATTTTACACAGATATATAAACCCAATTCTCCTAGTTTCCAACAGACCTCACAACCTCTGGGGATGCCTGCCATAGATGCAGGCAAAACGTCAAGAGAGTATGCTTCTAGAACATGGCCATATTGCCCCCCCCCCCAAAAAAAACTACAACAATCCAGAATTTTTCCTGCTTCTTGGCAGGGGGTTGGACTGGATGGCCCACAAGGTCTCTTCCAACTCTAGGATTCTATGATGCTATGATTCTATGATCCATCTGTTGTGTTACTGCTGTCCTTTGTGTCCTTCCACCTCTTTCAACACCAGTTGAGAGAGACCCTCTTGTTACAACCAGGATTTTTCTGCTCTCCTGTGCGCAGAAAGATACTTTCTTCACTCTTGTGCCTGATGGAACTGCTCACTGATAATTGGAAATGATACGTGGGCAGTTAGCCGAAACCAGAATCACTCTGTTACCTTTGCAGAGGTTAGCAACAGACTTGGAAGAGAGAAGAGGTGTCAAGCAGAGCCATGGTTCTGCATTACAGGAATTGGTGCAGGATAATGCATTAGAACAGGGATGGATTTGGACTGAAATGTTGTATTCCCCCCACGCCACTCCAAACTAGGATCAATATTCTGTTTCAGCAGAATATGCTGCTGCAGAATTTGGTGGAGTCTCATTCTTTTGAGGTTTTTAAGCAGAGGCTAGATGGCCATCTGCCAGGAATGCTTTGATTGTGTACACGACAGAGGGTAGGACTGGATGGCCCTTTGTGGTCTCTATCAACTTTATAATTTTATGACTACACCTTCCTTTCCTTCAAAATCAGAACATCTTTCTCCTGGCTGATCTCTCTTGGCTTTTATTACCATTAACTGTGCTATTCCTTCTGAACCAACTCTGTTCCTCAGTGACTCCACTCCTTTCGATAGGACAGGTGTCACAGTGTATGATTTAGTATTTAATGTACTGTCAAAGGCTTTCATGGTCGAAATCATTGGGTTGCTGTGAGTTTTTCTGGCTGTATGGCCATGTTCCAGAAGGATTATCTGCTGATGTTTCACACACATCTATGGCAGGCATCCTCAGAGGTTGTGAGGTCTGTTGGAAATTAGGAAAAATTGGGTTTATATATCTGTGGAATGTTCAGGGTGGGAGAAAGAACTCTTGTCTGTTCGAGGCAGGTGTGAATGTTGCAATTGGCCACCTTGATTAGCATTTGTTGGCCTGTCAGTTTTTAGGTGTACCTTGTTACTGCCCGGGGAAATCCTTTGTTGAGAGGAGATTAGCTGTCCCTGATTGTTTCTTGTCTGGAGTTCCCTTGTGTTTGAGTGTTAGAGTTTTGGCCACCTTGATTAGCATTTAATGGCCAAGCAGTTTCAAGATGCAGATGAAATATCAGGAGAGAATGCTTCTGGAACATGGCCATACAGCCCAGAAAACTCACAGCAACCCAGACTTAGTTTTTGTTTTTTGCTCCCTGACAACCGTGCTAGGGAGAGAGAGAGAGTCCTAACTTCATATTTAGGATTCTCTCCCTCTCCCTAACAGAGATGACGTGGGCCTACCTTTGTGACAGTATCTCCCTCCATGAACCTGCCCGATTCCTCCGATCTTCAGGGAGACTCTCCTTTCGCCCCTGCCATTATCTCAGCCCCCCCCCTTTTGGGAACAAGGGAGAGAGCTTTCTCCTCAGTGCCCCCCCCCCCGACTTTGGAATACATTGCCCTGTGAGATTAGGCGAGCCCCCACTTTAGAAAGTTTTAAGAAGAATCTCAAAACCTGGCTTTTCCGTTGCGCTTTTGGTGATTAACCATACAATTTTATATTGCTGCTACCCCTCGACGTTTGTCCTTAGAGTGCACCTCCTCTTCATACAGGATGAAGACCCTTCTCGACCTCACTTCCGAAGAGTTTCTCCCTTACAAATAATCTGCTCCATCCCTATCTCACCCTGTGTTTTTAGCTCTTAACTTTAGTATTTTATTCTGTACATGCGGCCCGCTCACTGTTTCTGTGTTATGAATGATTTTATTTTAACTTTATATTGTTTGCTTTATTTTTATGCTTTATTATGCTATTGTTTGTGCTTTTGACTTCTTCTATTGTATTGTGTTGTAGGGCTTGGCCTCATGTAATCCACCCCAAGTCCCCATTGGGGAGATGGTGACGGGGTATAAATAAAGATTATTATTATTATTATTATTATTATTATTATTATTATTACTGTGATGCCTTTTAGAAATGTGCCAGTTGTCATCATTTTTAGTCAAAGATTCCTTATTTGAAGTGGTCCAGGCATTGCTAATCCCAAAGCTGGACTATTGTTATGAGCAATATGCAGGGTTCCTTTACCCACTAAGTATTCCAAATTGTTAGAGAATGTCTTGGTTAATCCTCTGACATCCCATTTCTGATAGAGAGGACATCTAATTTCAATTCATAAACCTAACTGATCTATTATGTGCTATATATCCCTCCCAAGAAAGGGGAAAGTTTATTTTTGTTTAAAAACACCCATTATTGGATGCTAGCTGAGTGCTATACAAAAGACACAGCTTGGCGGACTTTCAGATGATTTCTCTGTCTTTGAAGGCAACCTCTGGTTCAGGAATGGACAATGTATGGTCCTCCCGATGCTGTTGGACCACAGATCCCAGCATTTCTTAGCAATGATTATTTTGGCTAGAGCTACTGGGATTTGTGAACTAACAACTTCTAAAGGGGTCAGTCATTCCTAGCCTTGCCCTATTTGAAGAACCCACAAGTCAAAGATATTTTTTTAGGGAGAGGAAGGCAGAAGCTTTAAGAACACATGTAGAGTTCAATCATGGACAATAGTCAGATAAGGCACACAGGTGGTGACAGCCTTTTCTGGCCTGCTGGGGATATGGATTTCTGGTTGATTACAGGAATTATGTCTCTATTGGAATCTAGACACATAATTTAATTTATGCAAATGATTGATGCTTCTGATGCCAACTTGATTTTTTGTTTTTGTTTTTCTAATGTGTGTAGGCTGCATCTCCACTTTAGGGGTTATGCATATATGATAACAACAGACGCACATTACGACTGGACAATCTGTGGGTTCTGCTAGGCAGAGAGTCTGTTTCATGTTCAGCAAAGGAAGCGTCGTTTCCCTTCCCCATTAATTAAAAAGCAGAAGCTAGTAATTTAGCTTTGATGTGGAGGGTGGTAGAAAAGCAGAATTCAATGAAACTTCATGACAGACTACTTGGAAGGGGCTGGGCAGGAACATCAGTTGAGGATAAGCGGCACCTAAAGAAAAGGGGATCAAAGATAATGGAAGACAGAAAGAGAGGGAGATAATAGTGATGGTGATGGCATGCTTTGTGTGTGTGTAGAAAGCATTTTTTAAAATTATCAGTATTTTATGTCATATTTTAATAGTAGTAGCAATTTATGGTTTTATATTTTTAGCATCGATTCATTTTAAAAATAATATAATTGATACAAGAAACAATAAACAGAGAATATACAGTTGCTGGAAATAATAATAATAATAATAATACACTTGATTTATATTCTGCTCTATCTCCCCAAGGGTATGCAGAGCAGATTACAGTATACACATTGTGCTGTCGCACGCTGGGCCTGTGCATAAGACTGTAGACAGGACATAAATTCTGTGTGCCCAACGGGACGTTGGGGCTGCCTCAGATTAAAGGCCTTTGGATTTCCTTACACAAAGTTCTGTAGAGGCTTAAAGTAAGTCCAAAAAGTTCTTTATTAATGAAAACAAACAGGTACTTTAAAGCTTTCTTAACAGTTTATTGGCTCTCTCTCAATCTTGTCCACAGGGAACAGGCACTATCTTCATAACTGTATACTAACTAATGGGGAAATCCTTAACTTCTAATCTGGGCAGTCTGTCTTTGTCCCTGTTGGCGTGGAGCCTCTGCACCCAGTACCAACTGCTTCTGGCTTCCGTGAGTGACCCTTACCAAGCAGAGCTTTGTAGACTTCCAGAGTAAAAGGAGTTCAGGTTTCGGTGATGGCTGGCTGAAGTCCCTCAGCAAAGGAGCTGTAAGGCTGTATGATCCTCGGCCAAGCTGTGGGCTGTATAACCCTGGCCAAGCTGTGGACTGTATATCTACGGCCAAGCTGTAGAAGATGAAGCTTTCTACAGGAGCTCTTGGTATTATGTCCTGCATGAAAAGCTTCTCTGTGTGGACTGACCCAAAAAGGCTCCTATTCCCTCCAAAAAACCAAAAAGGGGGTGGGATAAGGGAACCTAACTATAATTGACAGGTGGCTTGCCCTATGATTTCAGCCAAAAGAAGCCACCTATCTGCAGAGTCCCTGAAACTTAGGACTCTATAACAAACATTCAATGCAAAGTAAACAAAATTGGAGCTCCTGGTACAGCTGTACCTGCACACACATATATAGCCAAACATTTAGTGCCTTTTATACAGTGAACAGTGAGATACAATACACAAACAAAAGGCAAAGGTTTCCCTTTCCATCTCCGGCGTCTGGAGGAAATGCTCAACTCTAGCCATGGGGAAGTGATGTTGTTCCATTTTTCCATGCTAAGGAGCCTGCTGTCCATAGATCCTCCTGGTTGTGTTGCTGGCATGGCTGCATGGACATCTTTTACCTTCCTGCCGAGGCGGTACTATTGATCTACTCACATTACATGTTTTCGAACTATTAGGTTGGCAGAAGCTGGGCCTAACAGGGGGATCTCACCCTGACCCGTGGCTTTCAACTGCTTAACTTCCGGTCAGCAGTTTTTCTGCAGCTAGCGGTTTTACCCGCTGTGCTACCGTGGCATCATGTCCATAGTTGTCCATACTGTCATGGTGGACAATCTAGATATTTCCAGGGAAATATCTCTCAGGTAGGAAAACAGCAAATTTTTATTTGCTTTTTTCCAATTTCATGGGGGTCCTATGCCCTTAAACCCAGCCAATGTGGAGAGCTGACTGTATGTAGAAAAACACACAAGACAAAAGACCAGACAGTATACAGTACATAATTCCTATCCCCACCACTCATTAAAATTGACTTCTTGCTTTTTTCTGACGGGAGCATGCCAACAAATATACAATATTCCTTCTCTCTAAATGACATCTATTATATTTATTATCGTTCCTTAGTATAACACAATTCTAATGTATATATCAAAGACTACATTTACAACGTCTCTCTTTTCTATAGTTTATGAAAAGTTGCCAGATTTTTAGATGAGTTTCTATATAGTTTTCTTTTAATAAGTTTGCCAATTTATCTATTTTGGCCAAATCCATTAATTTTTCTATTCGTTCTACAATATTTATGATCTTATTAAGGATAAGTGCATATTTTATTACATGAAGTCAGAAAGGGAAAATGTGAAAATAAGGGGAGAAATTATCCCACATTTGGAATTCAAGAGTTCCAAATACTCCAAAATCCGAAATTGCCCACATGCGTGGCTGAAATAGTGACATCATTGCTTTCGGATGGTTCAATATACACAAACTTTGTTTCATGCAGAAAATAATTAAAAATACTGCATATAAAATTGTCTTCGGGATATATGTATGAGCTGAATATGCATCAGAAATGGATTTCATATTTAGACTTGGGTCCTGTCTTCAAGATTTCTCATTATGTATGTATATGCAGATACAGGTATTCTAAAATCTGAAAAAAAATCAAAATCCCAAACACTTCCGATCCCAAACATTTCCGATACGGGATATTCAACCTGTACAATATAAATATTCAAAAATCTGTAGTGTAGCCAAAGGAGTTTTGATTCCCTTGTTTCACCAAGGTAGAAGACATATTGGTACATAGTACAGAAAGAGTGCATAGATTTCAGGCTTGTTGCAAGATCTCCTTTGTGTATTTTGCAATAAACTCAAAATTCACAAATTGGAGCCTCACGCACAGATATACTCTGACTCCAGAAATGTATATTTGAATCGTACATACACACATAGTTGCAGAGAAACCGTGAATTAATAATACATGGCACAGAAAATACTGTTGTTCAAGTGTTATTTTTAATAGAAAATAAGTAAGAGCAGGAGATCATATAATTGAAGAGAGAGAAGAGATATGCTTTGGAGAGATCTACGGCATAGAAAACACTGTCACGAAATAGAAAACGATTTTGCTCCAGTATAATGGAGTGTTATTGTTTATTATAAACTACCAATAAAGAGAAAAGAGTAAGAAGGAAAGAGAAATACCACTTGAAATCTGTTACTTACATGCAGTCTATGTTCCAACAGTCCCAGTTACCAGGGACATTCTGTGTTCTTGGCACATTGCATGCCCTTGTTTGGTCATTGCTTTTCGCAGAGCGGAGCCAGGAGCACAAGAGGACAGGGCTCCTGCACTTTTAATAGTTTTGTAGAAAGTCTTTCACCGGGAGCTTAGTCACTCTGAGTAATTATAGCACTATGGTTCCACTTTAACTTCTGTGGTTCCATCCAATGGGATATTGATACAGGTTGAGCATTTCTGAAATCCGAAATACTCCGAAATCCAAAATTGCCCTCATGGATGTCTGAGGTCCCATCTTAACAGATTAGAAAGATGGGCCAAAACTAACAAAAAGAAGTTCAACAGTGACAAATGCAAGATAATCCACTTAGGCAGAAAAAATGAAATGCAAAAATACAGAATGGGGGGCTCCTGGCTCAACAGCAGTACGTGTGAAAAAAAAATCTTGCAGTCGTAGGTTTTTCAGGCCGAAAAACCTACAACAACCCAGTGAATCCAGTCATGAAAGCTTTCCACAATAAATCTTGCAGTCCTCATGGACAACAAGTGAAACATGAGCCAATAATGTCATGTGGTGGCTAAAAGCACCAATGGGTTTTTGGCCTGCATAAATAGGAGTATAGTGTCTAGAACCAGGGAAGTCATGTTATCCCCCTATTCTGCCTTGGTCAGACTACACCTGGAATCATACTGTGTCCAATTCTGGGCACCACAATCAAAAAGAGATGTTGACAAGCTGGAATGTGTCCAGAGGAGGGTGACTCAAAGGATCAATGGTCTGGAGAACAAGCCCTATGAGGAGCAGCTTAAAGAGTTGGGCATGTTTAGCCCACAGAAGAGAAAGCTGAGAGGAGACATTATGGCCATGTATAAATATGTGAGGGGAAGTCATAGGGAGGAGGGAGCAGCTTGGTTTCTGCTGCCTTGGAGACTAGGACGCAGAACAATGGCTTCAAACTACAGGAAAGGAGATTCCACCTAAATATTAGGAAGAACTTCCTGACTGTGAGAGCTATTCAGTAGTAGAACTCCCTGCCCCGTAGTGTGGTGAAGGCTCCTTCTTTGGAGGCTTTTAAGCAGAGGCTGGATAGTCATCTGCCGGGGGTGCTTTGAATGCAATTTTCCTGCTTCTTGGCAGGGGGTTGGACTGGATGGTCCACGAGGTCTCTTCCAACTCAGTGATTCTATTCTATGATTCTATGATCTACACTGCCATATAATTTATATATGGCAGTGTAGATAGAACCTGAGATAGTGAAAGCTTTGTTGATAGTTCGGCATACACAAGCATTGTTTCATATACAACAGTATTAAAATACTGTATAAAATTATCTTTAGACTTTGTGTATAGGGTGTATCTGAAACATAAATGATTATTCACAGATTTGATTCAAATGGACCTCATAGATTTGATTCAAAAGGACCTAAGTATTCTTACTAGGAATCTTTAGGTCCTTCAGTATAGCTCTATGGTGAACTTGCTCACGTATTCTTGTCTGTTCGAGAGAACACTTTCCAGTGTCATTTGACCCTAGAGTTCTGCTGGTAGCTATAGAAATTGTTAGAGGTATGTTCTCTCACATTAAAAAATACAAATTTATATTTGCATTTTTCTACTTTCAGGAGTCCTATGATGTTAACTCAAGTAAATGTGGAGAACCGACTGTTCATATATGCAAATAAAGGAATTCCACAATGCAGACTACATCTGTTTCCAAGCAGCTCGGATAAGTGATACCCAACCTGTATCTAAAATTTAGGAAAAGGCATTTAGAATGCTTCCAGTGGTTCTCAACCTGGGGTCCTCAGATGTTTTTGGCCTACAACTCCCAGAAATCCCAGCCAGTTTACTAGCTGTTAGGATTTCTGGGAGTTGAAGGCCAAAAACATCTGGGGACCCCAGGTTGAGAACCACTATTGCCAAACTACAAATCCCAGGATTCCATAGAATGTAGACATAACAATTAAAGTGGATTAATGGTGTTATATTTGTGTACTATGACTGGGTCTCAAGTGTAGCTTCCATGAAAAAGCTAAGTCTATTGAAAATGCCTGTTCTGCACAATTATAAAACTATTCTCTTGTGCACTATTTCTCCCCTTTTGAGGGGATGTCTTGTTAAATTTAACTCACACTGCTATTTTCCTGGCATTTTTTTTGTTTTGATTAATACTGAAAGAAAAGAGGTATCTGATTGAAGCATTTCTCCTTATTGCTCCTTATCTAGTGAAAGCGTCTTAGTAATTGTTGGTCCATTAAGATAACAAAGGAAGGGAAGGTAATGGCACAATTGGGTCAACAAAGGCAAGAATATAGCATTGATTTCAGCTTCCCGTAGTGATGATTGGACCAAACAGAACTTTTAAAAATTACTTTGTGGACTACACTTTCTATAAATACCTCAATCAGCATTGGCATGTTGACAGTGGTGCTCTTCTGGGACATCCATCAAAGTAATATATCAAAACTCTGGATGAAAGACAGATAGTGTCATGCTAGGGTGAGATGAATCCCTTCACATAGAAAGAAATCAGACATTGCTGTGACTTCAGGAGTTGCCTGCACTCAGTCCAAAGAAAGGGTGACAAAAGCATAGCCACGGGGCAGTCCTGTGTTTAGGATCACCAGTGTGAACACTGGGGCAGGCTCCTATAGCTTTAAGTATTGCCTAGAATATGCATGTCCAAAGTCCAGGGGGCAATTGTGGCCATAATAAATAATAATAATAATAATAATAATAATAATAATAATAATAATAATAATAATAATATAGTCCTAAATGCTTGGGAAGTGTTTGACTTGTGATTTTGTGATATTTTATTTATTTTATTTGTTGTGTCAGAGCAACCAGTCCATTATATATTACATTTCTAACAGAACAAAGCAAACAGACAGAAAAATACACATCTTGTGAGCTTGGTAGTTGGTTAAATGTCCTTTGACCAGTATCTCGACACTTGGAGTGCTTCCGGTGTTGCTGCAAGAAGGTCCTCCATTGTGCATGTGGCAGGGCTCAGGTTGCATTGCAGCAGGTGGTCAGTGGTTTGCTTTTCTCCACACTCGCATGCCGAGGATTCCACTTTGTAGCCCCATTTCTGAAGGTTGGCTCTGCATCTCGTGGTGCCAGAGCGCAGTCTGTTCAGTGCCTTCCAAGTCATCCAGTTTTCTGTGTGCCCAGGAGGGAGTCTCCCATTTGGTATCAGCCATTTATCGAGGTTCTGGGTTTGAACCTGCCACTTTTGGACTCTCGCTTGCTGAGGTGTTCCAGCGAGTGTCTCTGTAGATCTTATAAAACTATGTCTAGATTTAAGTAGTTGGCGTGCTGGCTGATACCCAAACAAGGGATGAGCTGGAGATGTCTCTGCCTTGGTCCTTTCACTATTGGCTGCTACTTCCCGGCGGATGTCAGGTGGTGCAATACTGTGATATGAAATCCAATATGTATATTTGTAAATAATATACATAATAAATTGTAAATAATAATAAATTGTAAATAATCATATGTAAATAATTTTGTGATATGAAATCCAATATGTATATTTCGTTTGCTGTGACATACTGTGTTTTTGTGTCAGTAAAATAATAATAATAATAATAATAATAATAATAATAATAATAATAACCTTATTTCTAGACCGCCCTCTCTCCCCAAGGGAACTCAGGGCAGTTTACATACATATAAAAAGGCAAACATTCAATGCCAAAATTAGAATCACAGAACATCAAAAATGTGAACTAGACATTAATAAACTTGTTACCAAAAGAAAACTAAAGTTAAAGTAATAAAATATACAGATACTTAAATAAAGCATAATAGCACTAATAAAACATGATTGTGCAAAAAATATATCCTAGACAATTAAACAGCTACAATGTAAACAATGCCTGACATTAGTTGTGATTTAAAATAGACCGCAGCAGCCATAAAGTGCTAATTAAATTTTGCTAGTCCTCCTCCTCTCTATACGCTAAGGTGCATAAGTGTGTTTTCAGAAGTTTCCTGAAGGAGAAGAGGGCGTAGGCCATTTTTATTTCTTTAGGAAGGGAGTTCCAGAGGCGGGGAATGATCACGGAGAAGGCCCCCTCTCTCGTTCCCACCAACCGTACTTGTGACAGGGTGGAACCAAGAGCAGGGCCTCCTCCACTGACCGCAGTGCATGAGGTGGTCTATATAGGGAGATGCAGTTACACAAATAGCCTGGACCTGAACTGTTTAGCGCTTTATAAGGAACAACCAGCACTTTGTATTTAGCTCGGAAGTAGACCGGCAGCCAGTGGAGCTGCTGCAACATGGGAGTGGTTCTCTCCCTGTACAGAGTCCCAGTTAGTATCTGGTTACTGATCTTTGGACTAGCTGTAGCTTCCGAACAATCTTCAAAGGCAGCCCCACATAGAGAGTGTTGCAGTAGTTCAAACGAGATGTAACTAAGGCGTTGACTATCATGGCAAGTCAGACATCTCAAGGTATGGGCGTACCTTGTACACAAATTTTAATTGTGCGAAGGTGCTCCTGGACACCGCCGACACCTGGAGTTCCAGTTCAGCAATGAGTCCAGGATCACCCCCGGACTGTGAACCTGTGTCTTCAGAGGGAGTGTGCCCCGTCTAGCACAGGCTGCAACTCAACACCTTGTTCTGCCTTTCGACTGACCAGGAGTACCTCTGTTTTGTCTGGATTTAGTTTCAGCTTGTTGGCCTTATCCAGTCCATCACTGATGACAGGCACAGGTTCAGAATCAGAACGGCATACTTGGCTTTTGGTGGAAAGACGTAATAGATTTGGATGTCATCTGTGTAAATGTGACACCAAACTCCAAAACTCCAGATGATCTCTCCCAGTGGTTTCATGTAAATATTAAACAGCATGGGGGACAGAGCTGGACCCTGAGTGATCCCACATGCCACAGGTCAGGGAGTCTAACAGGAGTACCCCAGCTCCACCATCTGGGTCCGCCCCTCCAGAAAGGACCACTGTAAAACAGTGCCCCCAAGCCCCATCCCAAAGAGGTAACATAGAAGGATACCATGGTTGATGGTATCCAAAGCCACTGGTCCAGAAGAACTAGCAGGGATTTCCAGTGGTCCTCCCTCCCTTTCTTTCTTCCTTCTTTCCTCTCTTCTTTCCTTCCTTCTTGGAGATCAGGGTCCTGGAAAAGGTGAATTCCTCGTCACCACTCCATAGCTGTCCAGATTTGAAGGCATACAACAACAATAATCCTAATTAATGGGTTGTTGTAGGTTTTCCGGGCTGTATGGCCATGTTCCAGAAGCATTGTCTCCTGATGTTTCACCTGCATCTATGGCAGGCATCCTCAGAGGTTGAGAGGTCCTCACAACCTCTGAGGATGCTTGCCATAGATGCAGGCAAAACGTCAGGAGAGAATGCTTCAAGAACATGGCCATACAGTCCAAAACCTACAACAACCCAGTGATTCCAGCCATGAAAGCCTTCAACAATAAATCCTAATTAACTTGACTTTCTCATCAGCCAAAAGCAGGCCCGCCCTTCCCATTGAAAGACATTTACATCGGTTAAAATTGTTCTTCGTTCTATATATTGTATTGTTTTTACATAGAGGTTTGGGTTTTTTTGCCTCTACAAATAAGACATATGCAGTATGCACAGGAATGCATTCAGGTTTTTTTTTTTTTTCAAATGATAATCTGGCCCCTCAACAGGCTGAGGGACTGTGAAGTGCCCCTTGGCTTAAAAAGTGTGGACACCCCTGACCTAGAAGAAGGAATTTCTTGGTTGCATGACAAGCTATTCCTTCTGAAACCCCCTCTTCTATACTACCACGGAAAGCCCTCTGCAGTTTTCATTCTGGCAACTCTACCTGCGCTCAAGGCAGCCTCGAACATTAGTCAAACCGAGACAATGGTGGAGGCAATGAGAGTAGCAACAGCAGTCTCTCCTGAGCATCCTCCTAGCTGTTCCCTTATGCGAGGAGACAGAACCATGTGTGCCACGTGGCCTCTCCGAACACCCTCAAGCCGGCCCGAGGCATCCAGGTGTGATGGAGGATCCTATCCCCTTGTCGATTTTGAAGCAAAATTCAACTGGCAGTCCAGCCTGCTTCTGCCTGTGGAATGGGGGCGGGGGCAGGTGGACACCAGCTTGTTCTTCGCTTGCGGCTGCAGAATGTCTTGGTCCATCACTGGCCGTTTTGGTTCAGAGTTTCCTAACTAAAGCTCCTTGTTGTTAATCCATTCATGTCTCCAAGTGGGGGTCAGACCAGTGCAAAGGGAATCTTAGTATATAGATGCTGTGGGTACCAAGGCTTCCGAGATCGGTGTTGCCTGCATGTCCCTATCCCACCTCAACAATATTTCAGGGAGCCTCTTTTCCATGGGGTTCATTTCCATGGGGGCAGAATCGGTTTCGCAATTCTTTGCCGGCTGCCACATCCGTCAGTCTCTGGCCCTGCCTGCCTCCCTCCGCATCAGTGCTGCGGAGCTGTGCTTTTCACTGCCTGCCAGCGTGACCATGGCAACTGGCTGGCATGGCAACCTTCATGTAAGAAGGCAAGCAGAAAGAAGGGATAGAGGGGCAGAGGAAGATGGGGGGCAGGAGATGGGACGGAGAAGGTGCCCCCATGCTTGGCTGTCTAGATAGACAAATTCGCCAAAGGAAAATGACAGGAGATGGATTGCAAAGTCCTGAGCACCAGCAGAACAGATTGGATGCACTGTTTCAATAGATGGCTAGCTGGATGGCTCTAGGGATGGCTGGATGGATGGATGGATGGATGGATGGATGGATGGATGGATAGATAGATAGATAGATAGATAGATAGATAGATAGATAGATAGATAGATAGATAGATGATAGATAGACAGACAGACAGATAGTAAGTATATCATCATATTTGCTCGTCTGCGAATGCATCTCTGTGAATATGTCTCTTTGGATTCAATCTAAGCCTCTTGAACTGTTTAGTGCACCTGTATATGCTGCATACATCTACATAAGTGTGTGTGTGTGTGCTTGCGTCTTCCACATCATTCTGCACACTGGTCACATGTACCAAGACATGGCCACAATCCAGAGAGGACTATCCGCATGCGCAAGTCAAGCTTTTCCCTAAAAGGCATTTGTTATTTTCATTTGTTCTTTTTATTATCAGGTCTACTGCTGGCTTTTAAAGCATCTTAAGACGTTAATATTGGAATGGGCGGCCTTATTGCTTGGCTTGCCGTCTGATTGGTTCTCTTGAGTCTTTAGGATTGTAAATAACCTTGATGGCCAAGAGAAATATAGACAATACGTTAGTGTTTCCACAAATGTAGAAGGGTCTATATGGATTTTACGAGCCCCAAGTTTCCTGCTGTGGAGGGGCCCCAATGGCTGGAAGGAGATTGTGGAGAACTGCTTTTAAAAAGGAAAGTGTAAAAGAGTCTTTATGTGAATGTAGATACATTTTCAGTAATAATACATTTATATTGTGCCCACAAGGGATAAAGTATCTTTTGTGTGCTCATTTTACAATAGTAGGGATGTCTTATTCATGCAGGCATTTCTGTATGTTATTTTGTTTCCCATATTTCTTCCAGTACCAGAATCGAAAATACTTTTGAAATACTTTAAAAGAAATGTGTTGATTGAATGAAAATATTAATGGTTTCCTTGAGGTATACAGATGATATGGCTCCTTACAAAAAAGAAGAAAGAATCACTCCTAGTCACATTCCAAGATGACTTGTGGTTTTTGTTGTTTTCCAGTTTTAGGATGCCCCCATACTTTTTGCCTAAATATAATTCTATTGTTGAAGGCTTTCATAGCCAGAATCACTGGGTTGTTGTGAGGTTTTCGGGCTGTATGGCCATGTTCCAGAAGCATTCTCTCCCGATGTTTCGCCTGCATCTATGGCAGGCATCCTTAGAGGTCGTGAGGTCTGTTGGAAACTAGGCAAGTGAGGCTTATATATTTGTGAAAGGTCCAGGGTGGGAGAAAGAACTCTTGTCTGTTGGAGGTAGGTGTGAATGTTTCTATTGTCTACCTTGATTAGCATTTAATGGACCAGCAGTTTTACAGTTTGGCTTCTTACAGCCTGGGAGAATCCTTTGTTGGGAGATGATTCGCTGGCCCTGATTATTTGTCTGGAATTCACCTGTTTTTAAGTGTTGTTCTTTATTTACTGATATGATTTTAGAGTTTTTTAAATTTTGGGCCATTAAATGCCAATTGAAACATTCACACCCACCTCGAACAGACAAGAGTTCTTTCTCCCACATATATATAAACCCCATTGTCCTAGTTTCCAACAGACCTCACAACCTCTGAGGATGCCTGCCACAGATACAGGCAAAACATCAGGAGAGAATGCTTCTGGAACATGGCCGTACAGCCCGGAAAACTCACAACAGCCCACTAAATATAATTGTTTGGCCCACATGCTAATGGGGGGCAAACATTGGGAGGGTGGTTTGGGCCTTGATAGGGTCAAGAGCGGTCCTACAATCCCTTTATAGTATGACATTTCATGTGCTTTGAATTCAGTTTCAATAGGCTTACTGGGAAATAAGTGTTGCCAAATATAGAGCTGTTTATATATGAGAATATACTCATTGTGAGCATAATCACTAAAGAATGGGTTTGTTGGGTACTGCCAGAAATATGAATAAATTTGCTTAGGATTGCAGCACTTCCATACATGCCTTGATCTATTATCTGTCTGACTGTCTAATTGTGGCCTTTCTTAAGAAGGATTTGAGAAGACAGTAATATGTAATAAAGACAGTGTGCCATCTGTGTTTTATGGCCTGTGTCTGTTAGTCCCAAGCAGAGCAAGCCTACTGAACCATTGGGAACTTGCTGAGCCAACAGTGATGTAAATCCCATGGTTTCAATGTGCGTACCATTCTAGTTGGGACTAACAAATGAATTTAAGCTGATGTGTTTTGATTAATGAGCATCGTTGTGAGCCTCATGCCTGGTGTATTTCAATGGATTAAGAAGTCCAGATGCAGGAGGAGAGGGCTCCTCTGTGATCATTATTTATAAGAGAATTTCAGCAGGTGTGCATCGAAACACGGCTACATGGTTTAAACGCATGCTAGGGAAGTCAGATGCAAAATGATAGGGCATCTGTAATAGTTGTATATAGGAGAAGGTATTTATACCTGCAATATTCCTCTGCTACTTATCTCTGATGGTTGCTCCCTGACTTCTTTTGCATTCAGCCACCTACTGTGTGCATGAAGAGCAAAAGCAGTGAATATACATAGGCAATTTCACAGACAGCTGATTCAGCATGTGTGTAATTGCGCATGTTTAAGACTTCCATGCAAGACGTCAACATGGCAGTTTGTACAAAACGTTCTTGCCGAACTTTTACGTCGTTGGAAAGTTCACCTTGGAAAGTTAATCTCTTCCTCCTGAAAAGTGCTAAATGAGTTGACTGGAAATTTTCTGTAGTCTCCAAAAGTATTTTTTCTGGGTTCAGCTTAGAATAGATCACTTAAAAATAAATGGGGCAGAAGTTTGCCATGCCAAATGAAATTCTACTCATTTCAGCTATAAAACCTCAAATTGGTGGCAACTTGGATTCAGATTTCAACTAGCTTATGCAAGATGTCCAGTGTAGAAAAGCATTCACGAGATGCAGCTGGTATTTGGGTACCATTTTGTCTTTGCCTCCAATTTCTGGAATGCCTTTTGTTGGGAAATTCCAGCATTCTCTCTCTCCCCTCTCTAAAACATGGGTTTTAGAACAGTATTTCTTGCTGTCAAATCCTTTTATTTAGATCTCTCCTCTAAACTTCCACATTTGCTCTTACTGTCCTGGAAATGCATAGACGTGCATACTTTGTAAGTAGACCATGTGTAACCTTGGTCACTTTCTTAGGACCTCCTCTTCAGGTCCCATCTACACTGCCATATAAAATCCAGATTATCTGTTTTGAACTGGATTCATAAAACCATATAATCCAGTTCAAGGCAGATAATCTGAAGTCAGGTATTGAATAATACGGCAGTGTAGAAGAGGTCTCAGTCTTACCTCTCTTCTATTTTCTCTCTACTCCTCCTATAATCTCAAATCATGTATTACATCTCTATCCAAAGTTGGCGACTTAAGAATGCAGATTTTATTTACGTAATATTTTATTACTTCGTTAGGATATAGGTTCCCCATGCATATGTAAATGCAAAGTCATTAGTACACTTTTAAGTTTGTAATCTACAACTGCCTATCTTGTTTGCTTTTGGGGTCAGAAGGACACTGAGGAAAACAACAAAGGGATAGCAAGGAATGCTTTATTTACCACTTTCCTAAAGGTAAATGTAGGTAAAGGTTTTCCCCTGACATAAAGTCTAGTCATGTCCAACTCTGGGGGTTGGTGTTCATCTCCATTTCTAAGCCGAAGAGCCAGCATTGTCCGTAGACACCTCCAACGTCATGTGGCCAGCATGACTGCATGGAGTGCTGTTACCTTCCTGCCGGAGCGGTACCTATTGATCTACTCACATTTGCATGTTTTCGAACTGCTAGGTTGGCAGAAGCTGCAACAGCGTGAGCCCACGCCACTCCCTGGATTTGAACCTGCAACCTTTTGGTCAGCAAGTTCAGCAGCTCAGCGGTTTAACCCACTGCGCCACAGAGGGCTCCATGAAGGCTAAATGAAGGCTAATTCCTAACAGTTTTAGTTTTCAGGGCTAACATCCTAGGAAACATGAATTCCCTGCAACTTTGACTCCAAGACTGACAGCCCTAACACTAGGATTTTTTTTATCAATTTAATAATTGTGGTGGTGGTATGTGTCAAAATGAGAACAGATGTCTCTTGGCAAGATCTGTGTCACTTGACGAGGGATGTATATATTTTACGATTTCATTCTTACAAGTGGAAATCAATCATTTCCACAATTTTCTCTTTGCTGCAGGAAAAACTAATAGTCATGTGTATGTATGTCTTTGTCTACACTTGCAAGCACTTAATTATGACATGGGAATATTATTATTGTTATTATGATTATTATTATTTCAGCTCCTTCCCTCCTGACCTTCAGAAAGAGAGTTAAAACATGGCTTTGGGATCAAGCCTTCAGAGAAGAACCATCGTGTAACAGATTAATCGGAATTTATTTACAGTGGCTATCGGAATGACCTGGACTATGATTGTGTATTGCGTGGTTTATAATGATAATAATGTTTTATAATGTTTAAATGCATTTAATGTTGATTTTTAATTTTAATTTTAATGAATTTTAATTGTATACTGTTGCTGAATTTTTCCCTATCTGTAAGCTGCCTTGAGTCCCTTTCATGGTAGAGAAAGGCAGGATATAAATAAATACATAAATAAATAAATTTCCAAAGTGTGCACATTATAACATAACTATTGGTAAAGAAAGCCATCAATTAACAGTAGTACTTTTACACTTTCCAATGATAGTAAAATATATGTGTCTTATTTGAAAGCAAATTTGGGGGGGGGGGCAGTGGTGCAGTGAGTTAAAGCGCTGAGCTGCTGAGCTTGTTGACCGAAAGGTTGCAGGTTTGAATCCTGGGAGTGGTGTGAGCTTCTGCTGTCAGCTCCAGCTTCTGCCAACCTAGCACTTCAAAAACATGCAAATGTGAGTATGTGAGTAGATCAATAGGTACTGCTCTGGTGTGAAGGTAACAGCGCTCCATGCAGTCATGCCAGCCACATGTCCTTGAAGGTGTCTATGGACAATGCCGGCTCTTTGGCTTAGAAATGGAGATGAGCACCACATCCCAGAATCGGACACGACTGGACTTAATGTCAGGGGAAAACCTTTACCTTTACCTAAACCTGCAAATTTTTGCATGGTTTCCAGAAAGCCATGTAATTTTGGGTGCAATGACTGCTGTTTGTGCACACAATGCTGCAAAGTTGCACAACATTTTCACAACTATGCTATTCTTCCCAACAGAAGGCACATCTACACCATAGAATTAATGCAACTGACAATGCTTTAACTGCTGGGGCTCAATGATATGAAATCCTGGGATTTGTAATTTGGTGCAGAGAAGGCTAAAGGGCTTGTAAAAACTACAACTCCCACGATTCCAAAGCACTGAGCTATGACGATTAAAGTGGTGCCAAGTTGTGTTCATTCAATAGTATGTATGCAGCCTTGGTTTCCTACCTGCCAGAAACTTTGCTTTTGCTAGAAAATGAAGCAGCATAAATGTATTATTCCTACACCTGACCCACATCTCTTTCACCATGTGCTAAGTGACTCTGTGAACCATTACTAGGGTTGTTTTCATTGGTGGGCAAAAATCACCAAATTCAATAATTCATCTTCATTTTTCACAAAGGAAACAGAACCGGGTTGGCGGGGTGGGATGAACTTGCACAGATGGTCCAGGCTCAATTCTCCAACAAGTCCACAGCTTAGGGGATTTGAACTAAAGACACCAAGCTCAAACTTTGAGCCTCGGAAACCTGCACGCCATCTGCTGGACCAGGGTGACCCTTTACCAGCCTGCTGCCTCTAGGAACCATCAATGCAGCCAAAACAAGACCGAGAATAAACGTGTGTCTGTTTCAAAGGCTCTATCATATTCTTTCAGGATGAAGAAAACAAAAGGGGAAAAGATGTGGAGATGGTGTTATGCTGCCAAACAACTTTTTTCCAGAAACAGCAGGGATCCAGGGATCCAGCTAGAAATACATTATGATGATGAGAACACCTCCTGGGTGGGTCAGATTTTCTTCATCTG
This sequence comes from Anolis sagrei ordinatus, assembly GCF_025583915.1. Classification (NCBI taxonomy): domain Eukaryota; kingdom Metazoa; phylum Chordata; class Lepidosauria; order Squamata; family Anolidae; genus Anolis; species Anolis sagrei. The sequence continues at coordinate 27,360,886 of NW_026847660.1, read as the reverse complement.
TCTCTTTTACCTATTTCCCAGAACTGGGAAATCTACTGTATGCACTCATATATAAGTTGATTTCATGTATAAGTCGAAGGCAGGTTTCAGAGCCAAAATTATGATCCATAAATAAGTTAAGGGCAGAGAGAGTAGAGAGGGTCGATGCTTCTTTTAGGTCAGCGTTTCTCAGTCTGGGAATTGGGACTCCTGGGGGGTCGCAAAGGGGGTGTCAGAGGGATCCCCAAAGATTATCAGAAAACACAGTATTTTCTTTTGGTCATCTGTGTTCACATTGGGGCATATTGGCCCAATTCTATCATTGGTGGGGATTCAGAATGCTCTTTGATTGTAGGTGAACTATAAATCCCAGCAACTACAACTCCCAAATGTCATGGTTTATTTTCCCCAAACTCCACCAGTGTTCACATTTGGGCACATTGAGTATTCGTGCCAAGTTTGGTCCAGATCCATCGTTGTTTCGAGTCCACAGTGCTCTCTAGATGGAAGTGAACTACAACTCCCAAACTCAAGGTCAATGCCCACCAACCTTTTCCAGTATTTTATATTGATCATGGGAGTTCTGTGTGCCAAGATTGGTTCAGTGCTATCATTGGTGGAGTTCAGAATGCTCTTTGATTGTAGGTAAACTACAACTCCCAAATGATAAAATCAATCCACAACCCCATCCCATCGATATACAAATCTGGGCATATTGGGTATTTGTGCCAAATTTGATCCAGTGAATGAAAATACATTCTGCATATCAGATATTTACATTGCAATTCATAACAGTAAGAAAATTACAGTTGTGAAGTAGCAACGAAAATAATTTTATGGTTGGGGGTCACCACAACATGAGGTACTGTATTATGGGGCCGCGGCATTAGGAAGGTTGAGAAACACTGTTTTAGGTAGATACTCCTAGGAGTAAGCTCTCGCCTTTCACCACTCTACTTGAAGAAAGAGGTGGTTCCTCTTTTGGTAAGAGTTAAGGTACAGTGTTTACAGTGACCTGTAAATAATGGTTTGAGGTTGATTTTTAAATAAATATTCTAGACCAATGAGCATAAATACTAGTCATACTGGCTGCTGACTGTAAATAGAAAGTCAGCTGCTGTCTTTTCCTTGTTGCGATCATCTCTAGTAACATCCCCTCGGGGAGATAGGGCGGGCTTCAATACATTATTATTATTATTATTATTATTATTATTATTATTATTATTATTATTATTAGAAACACAACAAGATGAGTCCACAGCAGACAAGATCACTCTGCTGGCTGTTGTATTGGATCACACATCAGACACTTCCCAAGTGTCTAGGACTGTGTGCTGTATCGATGAATAATGTGTGCAGATCCCATTAAGGTGGCCTTCTGTAGCTGACAGATGGTAATTTTGTCAGTGCTGATTGTGCTTTTCCAGTTGTTTCTCTTCAATCCTGCTGTACCCTGGGACTGCAACATCGACAATCCATACTTTGGTTTTTAACACAATCATGAGGTCAGGAGCATTGTGCTCCAAAACTCTGTCTGTCTCAATTTGGAAGTCCCATAGGAGTTTGACGTGTTCATTCTCTGTAACTTTTTCAGGCTTGTGATCCCACCAGTTCTTTGTCGCAGGCAGATGGTATTTGTGGCACAAGTTCCAATGAATCATCTGAGCAACTGTGTTATGCCTCTGCTTGTAGTCTGTCTGTATGATCTTCTTGCAGCAGCTGAGGATGTGATCTATTGTTTCATCTGGTTCCTTGCAGAGTCTACATTTGGGATCTGTTGTCGACTTTTCCGTTCTGGCTTTGATGGCATTGGTTCTAATGGCTTGTTCTTGGTCTGCCAGAATCAGGCCCTTCGTCTCCTTTTTCAGAGTTCCATTTGTGAGCCACAGCCATGTTTTTTCTTTGTCAATTTGGCTCTCTGGTGAGTGCCAGCTTGGAGAAGCTGGTTTTTGCATTTCATAAATATCTGACCAAACAGGTATCAGCGCTCCGTTGCAGCACGCAGCCTGCATCTATATTGCTAAATCATAAAAGATATTATGCAGTTGAGTGGGGGGCAGACAAACCTTAGTCTCAGGGCGTGAAATCACATTTAGTAGCTCCCGCCATCCCTTCTAAACCTGCACTTCTAACATTTGGAGCAAAGTGACTGCTCCAGTAAGCACAGCAGTACCTTCAGAAACTCCATCTGTTTGTTGTTTTCTGCCTGTTTAAGCTGATGAGATCATGGTTTCGTGAGGCCAGAAAGAGACAATTAGCATCTTTTGCAAAACCCGCAGCAGAGTAAGAGAGGTGGAATCTCTGAGCAACACCTGTTTGCCTGGTGGCCGTCCTTTTAGCAGGGCTGCAGGAGGACTGGGCAACATCTGGAGATAGTTGTTATGGGCATGGGCAGGAGCAAAGGGAAAGCTGCAATGCCTCCTGGTGGCAGGAGGGCCGAGGATAGGTGGAGACATCCGAGGAGGGAACAAACCATGGATATATTCCTGATGTGAAGAAAAAAGGTGCAGAGTAAATCTGTGTGTCCTCAAACATTTCACAGATTGTGTGGATCTACAGTGTAGAATTACAGTAGAGTCTCGCTTATCCAACCTTCACGCATCCAACCTTCTGTATTATCCAACACAATCTGCCTCCTGCATGGATCCACAGCTGTTTCACTACATTGAGATGTTTTGGTGCTAAATTCGTAAATACAGTAATTACTACATAACGTTACTGTGTATTGAACTGCTTTTTTTCTCAATGTGTTGTAAAACATGATCTTTTGGTGCTTAATTTGTAAAATCATAATTTGATGTTTAATAAGCTTTTCCTTAAACCCTCCTTATTATCCAACATTTTCCCTTATCAAACGTTCTGCTGGCCCATTTATGTTGGATAAGTGAGACTCTGCTGTAATGCAGTCACACTACTTTCGATGTATATTAACTGATTGCTTTATGTTTCTATTTCTGTATTGGATCTGGCATTGAATGTTTGCCATTTTTAGTTGTAATCCACCCTAAATCCTCTTGGGGAGTGAGGGTGGAATACAAAGTTTATTATTTTACTGACAAAAAACACAGTATGTCACAGCAAACGAGATCTATATGCTGGATTTCGTATCACAAAATCACAAGTCGAACACTTCCCAAGCGTCTAGGACTATGTGATGTATTTTCAAATGATGCGTGCAGATCCAAGTAAGGCGGCCTTTTGTAGTTGACAGATCATGATTTTGTCAATGTTTATTGTTTCCAAATGCCGGCTGAGATCTTTTGGCACGGTACCTAGTGTGCCGATTACCACTGGGACCACCTGTACTAGTTTATGCCAGAGACTTTGCAGTTCGATTTTGAGGTCCTGATAATGGCTGAGTTTTTCCTGTTGTTTTTCCTCAATGCGACTGTCATCTGGTATGGCGACATCAATAATACAAACTTTTTTCTTTTCCACAATCGTGATGTCTGGTGTATTGTGTTGCAAAACTATCAGTCTGGATTTGAAAGTCCCACAGTAATTTTGCTTGTTCATTTTCCATTACCTTTGCAGTTTTATGACCCCACCAATTATCATTATCATTATTATTATTATTATTATTATTATTATTATTATTATTATTATTATAACTGCCAGAGCTCAATGTTATTGAACCATTGGAGTTGGTGTTTTATGAGTTCTTTAGCCTTCTCTGCCAAAAAGTGCTGGTGCCTCACCAAACTATCGTTCCTATGGAATACTATATCTCTAAGTCATGACAGTTCAAGTAGTGTTTCTCAACCTGGGTGGGGGTCAGGAGCCCTGGGGGAGTCATAAGGGGCTGTCAGAGAGGTCGCCAAAGACCATTGGAAAACATATATTTCTGATGGTCTTAGGAACCCCTTTGGCAGAGAAGGCTGAAGATTTGGAAACAGACGGCAG
>NW_026847660.1:27126627-27356933 GCF_025583915.1 Anolis sagrei ordinatus | reverse complement strand
CTAAATAACAAAATCAATCCCCTCCGACCCCACCAGTATTCAAATTTGGGCATATCGGGTATTTGTGCCAAATTTGATCCAGTGAAGGAAAGTACATCTTGCATATCAGATATTATATGTATATAATATATTGTATATACATATAATAATTGTAATATTATAATGTTATACAATATAATACTACTAATAATTTGATATTATAATTATATATTTTATATTACATGTAATATTACTAATAATATGACAATATAATGGTATAGTACAATATATTAATATATATAACACTGTGCTGTCACACGCTGGGCCTGTGAAAGAGTCTGTAGACAGGATGTGTTTTCTGAATGCCCAACGGGACGCCGGGGGTGCCTCGGCTGAGAGGCCTTTCGGATTTCCCCACACAAAGTTCTTTTAAAGACTTAGAAAGTTCAACAAAGTTTTTATTGTTGCTTAAATCTTCAATAAATCAAACAAATACTTCAAGGCTTTGAATCAACTGGTGGCTTGCTTAAATCTTGTCCACAAGGGACAGGCAACTTTCTTCATAAACTGTTTCTTCCTTCTACAAGGGAAATCCTTGACCCCTCCCTGGGCAATCTGGCTTAAGCTCTGCTGGCGTGGGCCCCTACACCCGGTCCAAATTGCTTTATGGCTGCCGCGAGTGGTCCTTACCAAACAGAGTCCTTTAGTAGATTTCCAAGAGGAAAGAAGGCTTTCAATTCCCAGCGAAGGCTGGCTGTAAAACCGTGGAGCTGTATTTTTCCAGCAAAGAGCTGGCTGTAGAGTTGTGGAACTAAATTCCCCAACAAAGGCTATGCTGTAGTTCTCTGTAGAGCTGTGGGACTGGATCCCCCCAGCAAAGCTGTAAAAGATGAAGCTTTCTACAGGTGGAACTGATTCACGTCCTGTACGAAAGACTTCTCTGTGTGAACTGAACTAGAGGTCCCCTTCCCTCCTTAACCCAGAAAAAGGGGCGGAACTAAAGAACATAATGATAATTGATGGGTCATTGGCCCTATTATTGCAAACCAAGGGAAGCCACCTTATTGCAAAATGCATGGAACTTTGGAATACTTGCAAACACTCAGTAGAAAGGAAAAGAAGTTGGAGCTCCTGGTACAGCCGTACCAGCACAAATACTGATATTGTGCTATGCTAATAATATAATATATTTTATGTATATATATCTTGTAAACTGCTCTGAGTCCCCTTCGGGGTGAGAAGGGCAGCATATAAATGTTGTAAATAAATAAATATTTTATATTGTATTCATAACAGTAGCAAAATTACACTATGAAGCAGCAATGAAAATAATTTTATGGTTGGGGGTCACCACAACATGAGGAAACTTCTTAATGCCACTACTACAAGGGGTCGCAGCATTAGGAAGGTTGAGAAACACTGGTGTAGATGCACCCCTGATAGGAAAAAAGAGATGGCTGCCTCAGGAAGGAAATGCTGGAAGGAGTGGAGACTGGCAACATGGCATTGGAATATGGATTTGTGTGGCCCCTTCAACAGCTGCTTCCTACAGATGTTGTGGCAGAAGTTGTATTCTTGTGAGCCATGAAGAGTCAGCTGTTAGTCTAGTCAGCTTCTGCATATGGAATATGGACAGAGCACCTGCTTGTCCTTTTCTTCACATCACAAAATGTCTCCAACCAAGGCAAAGTCCGCTACGGGTGAAGAAAGTCAAAAAACAGCCATCTGCCTTGTTGTGAAGATTGGGACATAATTTCACATATCTCTTAAGAAAACAAACCAACCAACATTGCCACTTTTTTTTCGGAAGGAGTAGGGTACATTTTGGCTCAAATCCTACATGCGTTATTGAATTTAACAGAGATAGCCAGTGAGTACAAATGTGTTGCATCATACTGCAAGTTCCACGGAGCCACATTGCCCTGTCTATTAACCACATTTAGGAGCAAATTCAACATGACACTAATTGCACGAAGGCAATTAATGTGCACTTTCAAATAATGTAAAGTGCAACTGAGTGAGAGGACATAGCCAGGCTTTGGGGAAGGAGAATGCAACCCGTTACTTTCATGTTGCAATCCCGATCTGCCTACTGCTAAGAAGAAATGCCAACAAATGTTGACATTTTGGTGCAAATACCAGCTGGAGGGGTGATTTTTTTAGTTGAAGCCAAGGCAGGATGGAAAGGGTTAACTTTCCCTTTTCCAGCATCTTGGTTCTCAATTTCCTCCGCATTTTATTCCTTACTGTGCTTGACCTTACAAACTTCCTCCCTCCCTCCTGTACATATTTATGGAATGTGTGCAATTAACTTAGGGTGCATCTATTCTACACTGTAGAGTTAATGCAGTTTGACACCACTTTAACTGTCAGGCCTCAAGGCTGTGGATTCATGGGAGTTGTATCTATTTTAACCTTTGTAAACTGCCTTGTGTGCTAGACTCAAGGGGATTAAAAGGTTGCAAATAAATGAATAAATAAATAATGACAATGACGGTTATTTGTCTATTAAATCTATTCAGCAGATGTTCCATCCACACGCATTATAATCCTGTCTCCAACTCCACTCTCATCTGGGGTCATAGTTTACAGAGTGCTACATCCTGTTGGTTGGTTGCCTACAAGTTCAGTGGGGCCATGATGTCAAGTGAGTTAAACCACTAAGCTGCAGAACTTGCTGATCAGAAGGTCAGCGGTTTGAATCTGCAGACAATGTGAGTGTTGCAACTCTGAGTAAGCTTCACCTTGCTGCGTAAAATTCCAAAGATTAAGGTTAAAAGCAGAATATAGATCCAAAGATCTTCAGGTAAAAACAGGAGACATAATCCTATTGGCAAAGTTCAAACCAGAGTCCCAGGTACAAGCAATGAAACAATTGCCCCATGAATCACCATGCAAGAAATCCCAAGCATACTGCTTTCCAGGCTAAGATTATTCCATGAAGCTTTCAGGCTAGTAAGCTACATTGAACTGACGCTTTCACAGAGTTTCCAAGAGGCCTTTCTCACATCAAAACATTCGGCTCTCAGCATCATAAAAGCATTGCGACGACCTTTCACCAAGCTGGCTTTGCGTCTGCTTGCCAGACGCAAACTCCGCCTGACCCGGAGATCAAGGCGAGCTTCCCGGGTCAAGTCACTATCTACACTTTCGGTATCAGCGTGGGAAGGCACCTGCTCGCTATCTCCTTCGTTAAAATTCCTTTCTGGTGAAAGCGGCTGTGTTGACACTGCACTGTCTCTGCAAGCCTCAGAAGCAGGCTCAGATATTTGAGGCACAGACAAAGAGCCAGGAAGCTGAAACCCAGGAGGAATCTGAATCCCATCATCTGCATGGTCATAAAACAGCTCAGCCACAACAGTGAGCTCCTGTTGTTAGCTCCAGCTTCAGCCAACCTAGCAGTTCAAAAACATGCAAATGTGAGTAGATCAATAGGCACCACTTTGGCAGGAAGGTAGCGGCGCCCCATGCTAGTCACATGACCTTGGAGGCATCTATGGACAAAGCCAGCTCTTTGCTTAAATGGAGATGAGCCCCACTCACCAGAGTTGGACATGACTGGACTTAATGTCAAAGGGAAACTTTTACCTTTACCTTTACAAGTCTATTGGTACAATTGTTAAAAGTCAGCATTTTTTAGAATAATAATAATAGTAATAATAATAATAATCTTCATAAATATGGGATAAATATTTTTTATGTAATGTTTGTTTGTGAGATTAACATAACTCCAAAACCGCTGGATGAATTGACACAAAAACAGAATACGTCTAACAATCCAATGAGTGACCATCACAAAAAAAAATAAATCAGGGACTTTAAAACCCAAAAATGATGAAACAGGTACAGCGCATGTGCAAAAACGACTCCTCTGGTGGGAAGGCACCCCACAGCAGTGGGAGAAAGAAGAAGGGGCTGGCCCACCTCGGAAAAACGCCTCCCGCTCACCCCGTTCTGGGCCCAGCAAGGCTGAGGGTTGCAAGACTCCCTTCCCAGAAGCGCTCAGGCAAGAGGTAGAGAAGGAGATTAAAAAAGGGAAGAAAAGAGGAAGGAAAAAAGAGAGGAAGGGAAGGATGGAAGCAAAGAGGCAAAGAAGGAAGGAAAAGGTAGAGAAGGAAGAAGGAGAGAAGGAAAGGAAGAAAAGGAAGGAAAGGAAGAGGAAAGGAAGGAGAGAGAAAAAAGAAATGAGAGAAAGAGGGAGGGAAGGTTAGCTATAGCAATGCATGGCAGGTACAGCTAATAATAATAATAATAATAATAATAATAATAATAATAATAATAATATACAGTATTAACATGTCGTTAAAAAAGAACTTACAAAAATCCGCACTGCCAACTGCAGGGAAGATTAGATGAAGTGGAAACATGCCAAGGTGTCTACTAGGACTGGGAATGATAATAGTCACCTGAAATTAAAAGTGACAAGAGTGCTGTTAGGATACTTCCTTAGGCTGTGACTAGAAAATTGTGTCCTAATGGGAAGACATTGACACCAGGACCAATGACACGAAGCAGTCGCCTGTATTAATTACAGAGTTATATATCTGGCACTTGTAAAGATGGGCAAGGAGGACTGATTTCAATGAGAACGTAGCAAAGAGTGCATCAACGCAGAGAGTGCATCAACTGTAGAATCAACGCAGTTTGAAACCACTTGAATTGCAATGGCTCAGTGCAATGGAATAATGTAGTGGTTTCCCAACTGTGGTCCGTGACCCACCAGTGGTCTGCAAGAACAAAAATGTGGTCCACGGCCTCACCATTACTACACTGTTGCCTCGATACCACGTGGCAATGAGAGCGACTGGTCTTGTGAAACCCTCTTATAGTGCTGAGGCAACAGGGATGTTGGGAGGGGAGCGGCTGACTACCCATGAAAGATTACTACTACCACATCAGCTCTAGATTATTAAATATGGTTTTCTCTGGGTGAGCAGATGGTGACTCCTGGTTGGCATATGTTCTGTATCAGAAACTAGAGCTGATGTGGTCTATCCAATGCAATTTTCTGATTCAGCAAGCAAATAACCAAACTGAATCTAAAGTTGACCAAAAACGGATTCGTAACCCTTTTGGTACTAATATTGGAGCGTGGTCCCTAGTCAAAGGGCCCATCCAGACAGGATTTTTATTGTGGGAAGGGGCTGTCCTGACGATGTTCTGGACAGTCCCAAATTAATTAACTACAAACCAAGAAAACCCTGGTTTGCAGCAAATTAATTTGATAGTGGATTTCTTCTGCACCTTCTTGGAAGGTGCAGGATAAATCCACTGTTTTGGGGTCTGGACTCCAGACAGTACTGCAGTCCAGACAGTATTCCACAGTTTATCAAAGTAAATAAGCCGGGTAAGCTGTGGAAATACCCACCCCATGCCCTCAGACCCCTTAGAAAAGTAATAAAAACTTATGTGTCCTCTATTAGAAGCCTCGGTCGGCTCTCCCGGTGCGTAGAAATGATGTGCCAAGAGAGTTAGGGGGAGGAAGGATATTCCCCCCCCCCTCTCCTGGCGCGTCGGGAGAGCCGGTCGAGGCTTCTAATGGAGGATACTTACATTTTTATTACTTTTCTAAGGGGTCTGGGGGCTTGGGGGAGGGGGATAAGGTCTCCATACATTATCTTGGGCTACTTCTGAGATAACATGTGGACACCCACCCCAGAAAGTGCACGCTTTCTGGGGTGGGTGTGGACAGGCCCCCAGAAACATCCATGTTTTTTAATGCAGATGTTTCTGGGATAAAGACCTGTCTGGATCCAGTCAAAGTGGTCACTGTTCAAGTAGTCCCTGGTCAAGTGGTCCCTGGTAAAAAAAAAAGGTTGAGACCAATCAGGCCCATAGCCAGGATTTTGATTCGGGGGGAACTGAGTTTGATTCGGGGGGGGCTGAGTCTGAGTGAAAGAGGGTCTATGTTAGCAAACCTTTTGTATCATTACCCCAATACCCCCATGCATATGGGATATATTGAGCATGGTGATCAGATCATGATATGAATAAATGTAACAGTTTAAATAATATACCAGTAAGGCCTTCTCGCGGACCACCATGAGAATTTGGGGGTCCCGGCTACATGCCTGGGACCAATGGAATAATGAGAATTATAGTTTAGTGTTATTAGCCTGGAATGTATAAAAAGAGGGGAAATCTGTGCTTTGAGCCAGAGGAGGCACAAGTGAGCATGCCTCTTTGTACTTGGAATGGTAGTGGATTTATGGCTTTGCAGATTTGATTAAAATGTTCTCTCCAGAAATCTCTAAGTCCTTCATTATGGTGAAATCATGCTGGAGGACCTAGAGAGGCAGAAAACCTCTCTAGGTCTAAAGGTGTACATGGAACAGAAATGAATTTGATGATTAGTTTTGAGTCCCAACTGCAAGGTATTTCATTATGTACTTATATTCAAAAACAGGCATTCCAAAATAGGATACAATATAATAAAATCCAAAATCCTTCTGATCCCAAGCATTTAGGATTAAGAGATACTCAACCTGTATAGACTGAATGAGAGGGGAAATCAGGCTGGCCTCTGCTTGCTAACAGTGCAATCCCTTCTAGATTTACAAAACCAGTCTGGGCTAATTATTAACATTCTTCAGGAATGGAGTGGCCAAAGGGCACTCAAAGAGAAGCACTCTCTTCTGCTTCAAGCTGCAATCCTGAAAGTGCCTGAGTGGAGAATCAGGGCCACAAAGTCAGGTGAGTCTCCTTGCAGCATGGAAAGCAATTTGACAGCTTGGTGGCAGGGTGAGAGGAAAGGTTACAAAGGGTGTCTTAAAGACAACACGGTATGAATCTACAGTGTAGAATGAATGCAGTTTGACACCACTTTAACTGCCATGGCTCGATGTTATAAAATCCTGGGATTTATATTTTGGTGAGGAACCGGCACTCTTTTGTAGAGAAGGTTACAGACCTTGTAAAACTCCCAGGATTCCATATCATTGAGCTATGGCAGTTAATATGGCGTCAAACTGTATTAATTCTATGGTGTAAACACAACTTAGAACCATGGAGACCAGGATTAAAACCCTCTCTTATCCATGGGAACCCACTGGGTAACCTTGGGCAAGTCATATTCTTTCAGTCTCAGAGAGAGCGGGTGAGTTCCCTCTGTCAGCTCCCCCTCCCTATGCAGGGACATGAGAGAAGCATCCTACATGGATGGTAAAAACATCAAAACATCATCCAGGCATCCCCTGGGCAACATCTTTGCAGGCAGCCAATTCTCTCACACCAGAAGCGACTTGCAGTTTCTCAAGTCACTCCTGACACACACAAAAAAAAGTCTCAGAGGAAGGCAATGACAAACCTCCTCTGAACAAATCCCACCAAGAAATGACTTCAAGGAACACCAGAACAACAAAGAATAAAGGTTCAACATACAGTATTTCTTGAGGGCTGTTTCATGCACTCGGTAATGGCAACTCCAAATGATGATGTATTCTGTGAAATGGTGATGCCGCTATAGGTTTTATATCATCTCAAGTACATCACAAGCTTTACAATGGAAGCCATTCACGCCACCAGTTATGAGCCATCAACTGACTGAGTAATGAGAAATCCTACAACAGCGGACATGCATGGATAAACATAGATCTTAAATTCAAACAGCTTTCTCACTGTTGAACAATGGTTTATGGTACCTTCCAAAGTAAGCTGCCCTTTATGATAATTCCCAAGTAGAGTCCAAAAATGGAGACGGTTGCATTGAGCCTGTCAGTAATTCTGGCTATTTTCATATCCCCTGAGAATGGGTATTTTGTAAAGCCAATGAGTCTTTATTGCCCATTCAAGGCCAAACTGATATTGAGAAATTGATATCAAAATATGAAACGTATAAAAATATATCAAACAGAAATTCTGCAAAAGCCTAGCAAGCTGCACCTTTTGTTTTGCATTAACCTTTGAATGAATTACAAAAGTCAACAGTGACACTGAAATTCAACACCGCCTGAGCTCTGTGAGTGCAGCCCTTTTCCGAATGAAGCAGAGAGTGTTTGAGGACCGGGACATCTATAAGGATACCAAGGTGCTTGTTTATAAAGTTATCGTCCTCCAAACCCTGCTAAACGCTTGCGAGACGGGGATAGTCTACAGATGTCACATGCAACTCCTGGAACGATTCCATCAGCGCTGTTTCTGGAAAATCCTGCAAATCTCTTGGGAAGATAAGCAGACAAATGTCAGCGTGCTGGAAGAAGCAAAGACCACCAGCATTGAAGCGATGGTCCTCCGCCATCAACTCTGCTGGACCGGCCACGTTGTCCGAATGCCCGACCACCATCTCCCAAAGCAGTTGCTCTACTCTGAACTCAAGAACAGAAAACGGAATGTTAGTGAACAGGAAAAGAGATTTAAAGATGGGCTCAAAGCCAACCTTAAAAACTCTGGCATAGACACAGAGAACTGGGAAGCCCTGGCCCTTGAGTGCTCCAGCTGGAGGTCAGCTGTGACCAGCAGTGCTGTGGAGTTTGAAGAGGCACGAATGGAGGGCAAAAGAGAGAAACGTGCCAAGAGGAAGGACTACGAGGGATCGCCTAAGTAAGTAAATAAGTGTATGAATTATCTCTAGAATATTGCCTGGTCACACCCAGATCCTCCTCTTAATTCCCTCACAATGAACTAAGGAATGTGCAGGGAAATGCTCAATGAATATCCAGTATCAAAGCTCCCTAGGTCCATTCTGTGCCCGTTGGTAAGATCCGTGCTATCTCTGGCACTCACACTTCAAGCCAGCTCCATCTATTGAGATGATCACCATTCCCATTGTGTACACTGGACTAACCTTATTGTGCCAACCAGAGCTAACCCATTGAGCTCAGCAAGGATTCTTTTACATATTGCCACACCGCATTCCTTCTGATCACACCTCTTTCAGAGGTGGACCATTAAATGGACTGACACTTCCAATCCTTCAATGACAGTTTATTGAATTTCCTTCTCCACAGCCCTCAGCCACTCAGAGGACGGATCTTAGCCAAAAAGTTTTTCAGCCAATCAAGAACTTGGGCAGATTTCTTGAAAAGCTGTCAAATGAACTTGGAATGTTCTGAATTCACAACTGCAGTATGTCAGTATTTTGGAGTGCTTTTTCTGCTGACATCCTCTTTGGCCATTGAGAATAAACCTCTGGGTTTGCCTTCTATCCCGTCTGTGTCTGATTTGACCTTCTGGAAAGCGAGACACGCCAGGCTTCTGAACCCACGGTTTTGCCGTAGCCGAAATCACTTAACAAAATTATCTTAAAATATGTTGCATGACACTAGAGCTAATGCACAAAAATACATTGTTGCTGAGGAAATAAGCTCTTCTTGCTTTTTTGTGGAGTACAATTAAGTTCAGACAGGTGAAAAAAATACCTTTATTCACCTTGTGACAGTTGATGTACTTATCTCTGTTAATTGAAAAAGTCAATGCTTCAGCTCTATTACAAGTGTAATGCAATAACTCGCTATGCATGTGCTTGCTTTTAAAATATACTGCAACTGATTTTGGTATTTGCATGTCACACATTCTTACAATGGTTGTTTCTCCTATTGTAACTGAAGGTCAAGCACTGGCTCTTTTGCCCAAGAGAGGGTTTGGCCATTAAAAAACATACACTAATACCAGTCACTTAATTCCAGAGCTGTGATTCCAGAGGTGGGCAATTGTAGAAAGCTAAGGGGCTGCATTAACCTCCCAGAAGATTTTGGAGGTTCATACATCTCTAGCGCACACACTCCTCCCTGCCAGAGATTGCCTCAAACCTTCCCAAGGGGGTAGAGGGGTATTTATCAGCAGAAGCCAGTTCAATTATATTTCAAACAAGGGCATCTTCTGGGTCTAAATTGCTGCAAGGAATTGTAAAATGTGCAAAAATGGGCCCACTTTCCCAGCTGCAATCTTTGACATGTTTTTGGGAAGATATTGGCAGTTTTATAAATCCCAGAAGCCCATGGTACTCTAAATATACACACCCCATAAATTGCCTTTGGGGTCATTCTTAAGATAGAGGTAAATGTTTTCCCCTGACGTTAAGTCCAGTCGTGTCCAACTCTGGGGATTGGTACTCATCATTTCTAAGCTGAAGAGACGGAGTTGTCCATAGACACCTCCAAGGTCATGTGGCCACCATGACTGCATGGAGCACTGTTACCTTCCCACCGGAGCGGTACCTATTGATCTACTCACATTTGCATGTTTTCGAACTGTGAGGTTGGTAGAAGCTGGAGCTAACAGTGGGAACTCATGCCGCTCCCCAGATTTGAACCTGCAATTTTTCAGTCGGCAAGTTCAGCACCTCAGGGGGCTCTAGGGTCATTCTGGGGACAAAAAAAAAGAATGTTAGCAGACTCTCGAGGATGCAAATCAGTTCAGGGGTCACACTTTACTCATTGCTCTCAAAAGAAACATAATTTAATTGCTCTCCTTAAATTCCTGGTTTCTTTTTTCTGTGCTCATACTATAATAGCCAGAATGTCAGAGAGCCAAAGGAAAAGGCGTGTTGGAATAGTGGGCTACGGACATCTAGGTAAGTGCCATTTTTTATCTGTTCCCCCCCCCCCCCCATTTATCATACTTCAAAGATGAGTCTCATCCATCTTATACCGATTTTGATTTTCTAAGTAGATTTGGCTTGTGCTTCTTTTGTTGTTGTCTGTGACTGAATATCCAATGTTTAGTTTTAACTATATTCATTGAATCCATGGGATTTACCAGTGTGCCAACCCTCCATTCAAGAAGTGATTGAAATTAATCTAATCTAGTTGGGACTATCCACCAGAGTGCCCGATTGTGTGTGTTTACCCTGGATGAAATGATCAGATGTTCTGTAGCAACAACCGACTTTTGTTCTGGCTAGCAAGACTAACCCAGTTATATATGGGCCAAAAGTCCCTTAGGACTTGGATCACACTGGTAGTCTGTCACCTCCTAAGGTTTGTTTTTCCTATCAGTGTACTGTGGTTGTCTAAATATCAGAACTTTTCATTGATTTGTGCTGAAGGCTAGTAGAAGAGTCCTCTCTATTCTTGAATCTGCGTTCCTTGTATAGGAACATAAGGATTACCTTGCTGGCTGGCATACACGAAGCCCAGCATTCTGTTTCCAATGGTGGGCAGCCAGCTATTTCTTGATCCTCACAAAAAGGGGCATAAGATGCTTCCATCAGTGACTCCAAAAAGGATGCCACCCCGGAGGAGGAGGATAAACGCTGCCTGTTTAGCCAATTCTTCTTCTTGGCTGTGAGACATGAAGGTCTGGGGCTAGAGGCTGAGAAATCCTAGTAAATGTGCTTGGGCTTCATAGATGGTTTTTGTTCTTCCACGGGAAGGGTATGGCAGATGCAAGAGAAACAGAGCCAAAAGCTCTGGCTTTGTGATGCTCTTCTACTCTGCCTATTCTCTTCAGGACAGTACCTGGTGAAGCGGCTCCAAGATGACGGCTTTCAACATGGCTTGGAGCTGGCCTTTGTTTGGAATCGAGATGCCAGGAAGTTGGAGGGAAATGTGCCAGTGGAGCTGCGTTTGGAGAAGCTGGCAGACTTCTTGGCCTGGTGAGCTGGCAAGCCTAGCTAGAGATTGCTTTACTGGCATGACAGGGATAAGCAGAATGAACCAATCGCGAGCCTTCGGGCATACAAGTATGCTTTGGACATTTGCAAATAATTACTGTGTGCCAGTGATGGAGAACTGCCTTTAGCCTAAGGGCCAGATTTAATATCAAAGTTCTCAGAGGGCCATGTTCTAGAGCAGTGTTTCTCAACCTGGGGGTTGGGACCCCTGAGGGGGTTAAAAGGGGGTGTCAGAGGGGTCACCAAAGACCCTAAAAAACGCAGTATTTTCTGTTAGTCATGGGTGTTCTGTGTGGGAAGTTTGGCCCAATTCTATCGTTGCTGAAGTTCAGAATGCTCTTTGATTGTAGGTGAACTATAAATCCCAGCAACTACAATTCCCAAATGTCAAGGTCTATTTCCCCAAAATCCACCGGTGTTCACATTTGGGCATATTGAGTATTCGTGCCAAGTTGATCCAGATCCATCATTGTTTGAGTCCACAGTGCTCTCTGAATGTAGGTGAACTATAACTCCCAAACTCAAGTTCAATGCCCACCATCCTTCCAGTATTTTCAGTTGCTTGTGGGAGTTCTGTGTGCCAAGTTTGGTTCAATTCCATCATTGGTGAAGTTCAGAATGCTCTTTGATGGGAGGTGAACTATAAATCCCAGCAACTACAACTCCCAGATGACAAAATCAATCTCCCCTCAACTGCATCAGTATTCAGATTTGGGCATATGGGATATTTGTGCCAGATTTGGTCCAGTGAATGAAAATACATCCTGCATATCAGATATTTGCATGACGATTCCTAACAGTAGCGAAATGGCAGTTATGAAGTAGCAAGAAAAATAATTTTCTGGTTGGGCGTCACCACAACATGAAGAACTGTGTTAAGGGGTCGCAGCATTAGGAAGGTTGAGAAACAATATTGTAGAGCTTGGTGGGGCCAAAGGCCAAAAAGCAAGACCAGCATGTTTTATCTCTCCCTGCCAGTAACTCCTACATATAAGCCCTTTGGTAAGGTATTGCAACCTATAGAATGGTGGACCAGCCAAGAAACTATCAAATGGTTGATGTCACAGGAAAGGTGTATGGCCACATCCTTGGAAACCTCCATGTGAAGGATTTGTCATGAGGGTCCCCATTCAGTTGTACAAAGCAAAGCTCATTTCTTGGGGGTGGCAGTCCATAGGGAGGGGAACCAATAGAGGAAGCCACATAACTATGATGATTTTAAGCTGTCAGTGCTGGAAATCATTGGCCAGTCCTGAGGTTTCCATTGATATCACTGTGGGTGAAGTAGAATAAATAACAGCTTGGATTATAATGCAACAAGAGTTTCAACATTATCTCCTATAGACTGCATAGAGACAAACTTCATTATGTATCTTAGGCTGGATATATTATTAATCCAATTTGACACCACTTTAACTGCCATAGCTCCATGCTTTCGAATCGTGAGAGTTGTGGTTTCTGCCAAAGAGGCACCAGCCCTCTTTGGCAGAAAAGGCTGTAAAACTTGTAAAACTATAACTCCCACATTTCCATAGCATTGAGGCATGGCAGTTAAAGTGCTGTCAGAGCGCATTACTGGTAATGCTACAGTGTAAATACACCCTTAATGTCTATGAATGGCCGTGATGGCTGAAAGATTCCAGGAGTTAGTCCAATGAATAATCTTTCTAATCTCTATTTGTCATGTAGGAAAGGCTTTCATCTGATGAAGCAGAACTTTTAGGGGAAATGTATTTGGTAATACATTTGTTAGTCTTGCAAGTGCCAAAAGACTGTTGTTTCTGGCAGTAACTGATAATTCAGTATTATTGCCAGAGCTTGGAAGGAAGAAGTTAGGAACAATACATTACTTGCAGTTAATTTCCTTTTTGATAAACTGAGGCAGAACTAAGAACTTCATCATATGAGCGGAAAGAAAGTGGGGGAAAGCCAAGGACAGCAAGGGACATCTGTTGGAAATAGCAACCTTCTCAAGACTCCACTAGTTGTTTGTTATGTATATAATTACTTACTGTATTGTATATGTGTGTATTGGTTTGCAGTTTTCTTTAACCTCATTGTTGTGGAAGGGGCTGCAGACCATGTGATCAGAACTGGGCTTGTTCAGGACTCAGACTCCATTTAGAAACAGTTTGCTTTGAGAATCCTGTAGAGAAGATTGCTTTCAGACACCAGCAGGAACTGTATGCTTAGAGACTAGACAGAGACTCTGTTACACTCTCAAAACAGAAATCTGCTTTGGAAGATGTCCTGTGTTCCCTACACAGAGAAACTACTTCAAATCTACTTGTAACTGGATTGATAAGCAAAGTACCTGTATGCTGAATACATGAAGTAAACCAACTATATTACTTTTAAAGAAGTCTGTTTATTTTTGTCCCCTGAGAGCATGATTTAAAAGCAAATATATTTTAAGGGAGAGTAGGTTTTTGATTTTGTTTTGTTTTTTCGGCAACTAAATGAAACACTTCTGAATCTCTGCTGAATAGGAACTCCCTCCCACCTCTGTGACAGCTAGGGAAGTCTCTGTGCAGCCTCCTCTCAAGCCCAATCTGGTTTATTGGGCCCAGTTTAAGAGTGAGTATAGATTTTCCAAAGGACTCTAAGAGAATTCCATTAGGTGAGCTTGGGCAAGTCACACTCTTACATTCTTAAAGAAAAACAAACAAATCTCTGCTATAAACAGCAGGATGGAACTAGTGCTCACTCTGTTACGCTCCTATGGGAATCCTCTTCTGGGCCGATTCCATGTCTTTTTCATTGAAGTCTACATCTTTCCTTTGCTTTCTGCCATTTGGAATCAGGTAATATGAGCTCTACGTTGCCAAATCAGAGCACCATGGAATCCCACCAGAAGTTGCTTTGCATTATGCAATGGACTCTATGGGACTCCGTTTCAGCAGCGTAGAGAAACAGGGAGAAGATGAAAAGAAGACTGATGAGGTCATAAGTCACATTCCAGTTGTAACATAATAAGGCATAGCATCACACCTTTTGATGTAACATACTCTTTTGATATGTAAATTTACTCTGTTTTAGATATATATATATATATATATATATATATATATATATATATATATATACAGAGAGAGAGAGAGAGAGAGAGAGAGAGAGAAAGAGTTATAAGGATTGTAAGGGAATGGCTTCATTTGTCGCAGTCTGGTGGTATTTAAAAAAACTAATTAATTATGAAGAATGAGGAAAGTCAATAATAAACCGTATTTTAAAAATTTGACTATAAAACTAACTGCTTTTTAGACCTCTAAACTACTGCTGACTACTTTGAAAAGCAATTTTCCTAGCTCCAGCCTTTCTTCTTCCTCTCTCTTCTATTTCAAAAGCCGTCCTGACATCATTGTTGAAGTGGCACACCCTTGCATTGCTCGAGAATATGGGGTATCCTTTCTCAGAACTGCAGATTTCATGGTAAGGAGTCCATATTAATCTAGAAAGAGCCAGATGTTATCACACATTCTTCCTCCCAACATTTTTCCAAGGTGAGCACGCAAATTACCTTTGTTTGCTTGCTTCACTGAAAATAATATTTCTTGTCTATTGCAGCAAAAAGAACCCAGAATCAACCACCTTCATGCCCCAACTAACCAACTTCCTTAATTTAAAGTTTAATAGAGTGTTTACAGACCTGTCAGAAGACATTTGTGCTGCCTGAAGATAGATGTCTTCCCCATGCCAAGGCGCAAAGTTTATATTTTGGCATATAAAGTAGAAAACCTCACTGGCACCTCTTCCTCGTTCCATCCTTACCAGTAGAACCATAAGGTTAAACCCAGCAGTGCAATACAACTCTCAGATACATGTGGGATACATAGTGGAAATGGAAAATCGTGGATAATAGTGAACCCTATTGAAATGAACAACTTCCTGCAGATGTATGGACCGGGCTGAGGCGCAGCTAGTTAATAGCCAAATGCTTTAAATCACTACTGCCCGAGAGGTCACGTTGTTGACCTATGCAGCCCGATGGTTGTATCTGTCAAGTAGGAAATGTAGGTACCACTTTATGTGGGGAGGCTAATTTAACTAATGTATGATTCCATAAAACCTTCCAGCAGCATGCAGAAGAATGAGGAAGTATTCCATCAAAGAGCTCGGTGTCACAAGTGGTGGATGAAGAGGCAGCTCCCCCTGTAGCCGGAATCGAGCATATCCTCATGAATACGGAAAGCTGGAATGTTAAATTTCCTTTGTGTGTGTCTATAGATGTTGTATGTCTAATGGCATTGAATGTTTGCCATGTAAATGTGCATTGAAGTCTGCCCTGAGTCCCCTGCAAGGTGAGAAGGGTGGAATATAAATGCTGTAAATAAATAAATAATAAATAGAATTGCATTAAGGGTCCTAGAGAATGGGTAGAGTACACAACTCCCTAGTATTTTTAGATTTTCCAATGTGACGTTATGGCCAAGCTCTGGCAGAAGAATATCATAGAGATGTGTTGGATGACCTAGAAAATGCCTAGGGAGAAATCAGGGGTACTGATCCCATAGACATGGGTTGTATTGTAATTCTTATCTAAAATAGAGCCATTGAAATTAGGCACAAGTAATTCAAATTCCACCCTTTCCCAATGAGTCTATTTTACAGAGGAGCAATATGAGGTGTAATCCATAATAACAATAATTAATTGTTTTCTCCCCTGTCATGACTTTACAAGTGTGATACCTAATAGTAGGGCTGACTGTGGTTATTTAGCATGAAATAAATCAAGAGGAACAGTCTAATCCCACCCTGAGGCAGCTGTGTCCCAATAGGTTTTCAGCATTAATCACTGTAGCATTTCTATGTCTGCCAGGTGGGTTCACCAACAGCCTTAGCCGATTCAGGCACTGAGCTCAAACTGCGTGAAGCTGCAAGAAAGGCAGGACACACACTCTATATTCCCAGCGGGGCTCTCTGGGGTGGCCAAGACATCCAGCGACTGGACGATGGAGGGATGCTTCAGGTATGATCCTGCAAAGGGATAGGACGTGCAGAGTGTGGGCTGATAAAGGGAAGGGTGAAGAAGAAGGCATGTCAAATAGCTTGCTTCTTAGTCTTTTTTCCTCCATCATAGAACTCATTTTTGCTGATTTTATTGATACAAGAATTCTACCTTGGAATATCTTGAAACTCTAGACCGAAAGGACAGTGGTTCGAATCCTGGGAGCGGGGTGAGCTCCCATCTGTCAGCTCCAACTTCCTATGTGAGGACATGAGAGAAGCCTCCCACAGAATTGTAAAACATCCGGGCATCCCCTGGGCAACGTCCTTTCATACGGCCAATTGTCTCACACCAGAAGCGACATGCAGTTTCTCAAGTTGCTCCTGACACATAAAATAACCAAAAAACCCATAGAGTTGCACTGGAAGACTGAAGAAATTATTTAAGCACTTGTAGCTCTTCCAGAGTGATTCTATATTCAGCTTCCAGTGCTGGAGGACCTACAGATTCCCAGAGAGTTATTGTCATAGGTTAAAAATAATAATAATGTGTTTTCATATGTGGTTTTTCCACTTCTGTGGGGATCCTGCACTCCTACCCTTAGCAAATATGGAGACCTGACTATATTGTTCTCAGTGGCCATGCAGGCTACAGAGCCACGAGAGCTGGAATTCAATAAAGTAATTTACCCAAGCTCTGTACTGCTTGAATCACAGTGTCAATATTCTACTTTAACTTAACATAAGTGTTTGCTCCAGCAGTGCTACAATTTTAAATAGCTGGCAACCAAGGTGAATTTGAGGACGGATTGTTCTTCCTGACTCTTTGTTCTTCGCCTTCCTAGGCATTAACAGTCACCATGGTGAAACACCCTGACAGTTTTCGGCTTGGCGGGCACCTTGGGGAGCTGCTGCAAGGGGCCCGAAAGGAGCGGGTGGTGCTGTATAATGGCCCTGTGCGCCAACTGTGTCCACTGGCCCCCAACAATGTCAACACCATGGCAGCAGCTTGTATGGCTGCCTCCAGCCTGGGTTTTGATGGTGTGAAAGGCTGCCTCGTAGCTGACGCCAAGTGAGTCCCTCACCTCCTCTGATGATGCTGGGATAGTGGTGGTTTGTTTTATCTGTCATTAAATTATTGCATCTAATGAACTCCAATTTCCCTTTGCAGCCTCCCTGACTACCATGTGGTGGAGGTTGAAGCAACTGGGCCAGGAGGCTTCTCAGTCAACACCAGGCGCAAGAATCCAGCTGCTTCTGGGGCTGTCACCGGAGCTGCCACTTTTGCTGCTTTCTGGAGCAGCCTGTTGGGTAAGAGGATAAATACCTTCCCATATCTAGTATCTTCTAAGTTGGCATTGCTAAAAGTGCAACAACTTACTCTAATGATGACTTTGCTCCTAACTCTGGCCATTTCTATGAAGGTGCTTCACCATCAGACAGGACAAGCATCCTTTGTTGTCCTTCCTGATGATGAAGCATCTTTTGTAGAAACTACTGTCACTGTACCCGCCACATGTTGCTGTGGCCAACTTTCCCTCCCTCTTTCTCTCCTCCTTTCTTTCTTTCTCTCCTTCCTTACCTTTTTTTTCTTTTTTTCTTTTCTTCTTTCCTTCTCTTCCTCTTTCCCCCCCCCCCGCTCTTTTCTTTCCCTTTCTCCCCTTTCTTCCTTCTCTACCTATTCTTGGACGATAACTCCCAGCAGTCCTCCTGATCAATCTATCTACCTACTACCTATCTCTATCTAATCTATCTTATGAGGATTGCTGGGAGTTGCAGTCCAGGAATAGGAAATTGGAAATATGCAGGATTGGGATGCTCTCAAAGAAATCCAAGGAGAAGAAATCTTGCCTCTTGGAAGCAGTGCATTTGGATCATCCTCCTCTCCTAAAGGGCCTGGTCTAGGGGATGCTGGGAGCTGTAGTCCAGAAGAGAGTGTGAATATGCTATTGTGTGTTTTGTTTGCCAGGGGGAGTCGTTTTGCCCATGCGCTGTAGCGTCTTTTTGCTTTTTTGGCTTTTTAAGTCCCTTCTGCTGTGTTTTTCAGTGTTTTTATGAGTGATGGTCACTTGTTGGTGGTCTGATAGGTGTCTTGTGTCCAAATTTGGTGTCGATTTGTCCAGTGGTTTTTGAGTTATGTTAATCCCACAAACGAACATTACATTTTTATTTATATAGACTAGCCATCCCCTGCCACGCGTTGTTGTGGCCGAGTTTACTGGAAAATAAAGTAATGAGAAAGTGTTGGTTTCTAATATATGTAATTTCTTTATGCTGTGGGTAAACAATATTTCTTGCTGTTTCTTTGTCAGTGTTGATGTGGAGATTGTCTGGTTTGCCTACTCTGGAACATGCAACATATAATTGTCCTTCTTTAGGGGTCCCTTTCAAATCTATGATACCATATATGTGTGTGTGTGTGAATCATATATATCTATCTATATCTATGGCTGGATGGCTCTTTGTCAGGAGGGCTTTGATTATATTTTCTTGTTCTGGTGAAGGGAGTTGGACTCAATGGTCTTAAGTATTTTCTGTTGGTCAAGGGGGTTTTGTGTGGGAAGTTTCCCAATTCTATTGTTGGTGGGGTTCAGAATGCTCTTTGATTGTAGGTGAACTATGAATACGAGCAACTACAACTCCCAAATGTCAAGGTCTATTTTCTCCAAACTACACCAGTGTTCACATTTGGGCGTATCGGATATTTGTGCCAAGTTTGGTCCAGATCCATCATTGTTTGAGTCCACAGTGCTCTCTGGATGTAGGTGAACCACAACTCCCAAACTCAAGGTCAATGCCCATCAAACAGTACTGCAACTCCCAAATGAAAAAAACATCCCCACCCCATATCAATGGGCGCACCATCGACGCCCCCTAAAAAACACCAACCCACTTTCTATTGTTTTTCTGTTGGTGTTCATGGGTCCGCTGTTGCCTACTTTGTTGCATTCCATCTATTGTGGAGTTGCAGAATGCTCTTTTTGTGCTTTTTGGTTTAACTCCTCATGCTGTGTTTTTATTACGAGTGATGGTCACTCATTGGCCTGATAGGTGCATTGTGTCCAAATTTGGTGTCAATTCGTCCAGTGGTTTTTGAGTTATGTTAATCCCAAAAACAAACATTACATTTTTATTTATATAGATATAGCTCTCCAGGAGGATGGAGGTGAGGAATCTTGTCCCTTGAGGATGTCCTGGCCCACTTCATTTCTTAAGGAGTCAATCTCTAGCTAGTCCATAGGTGGGAGAGGTTTGCCGCATCAGATATTGTTGGACTGCAATGCCCATCTGTAGATGAAGGATCATGCTATCAGCAATCCAATGACATCTTCAGGGCCACACATCCATCAACCTTGCTCTGGCCTTTAGGTTGCTGAAGCATATGAGGAAAATGTATTTAGAAGAGAAGGATGGGGTCCACTGAACCCTGATGCATCTGGGCAGCCGTTATGCTTATTTAGCTAGTGTACTTATTTGTTCATTTATCAGTTACATGTATAAATTGCCTTTCCTCTCATATGCTGAAGGAACATGAATATATATGACTCTCCTATTCTCCTTTATATACACAATAACCTCACAAACTAGGTGGGAAAGAAAGAGAATTTGCCCAACAAGTTTCATATCTAAGTACAGCCTTGAAGAGGAAATCTAAGTCTAATATTCTAACAATTACACAACACTGGTTGCCTAGTTTAAAATAGTTGTACATTTATAAAACTCACCTATGAAGGAGTTTGTGAGACACCAAAAAAGTGCAGACATAATGAACATCTCTACTGAAGTTGTACAAGATGGGCCAGCGGAGAAGGATCATGCCTCTTGGCCCAAAAGGAGCCTCTTAAGTAATATTTAGCTTAACTTCTGAAAGAGCTAACACATGCTAAAACTGCTCTCCGGGTCTTTCATAGTTTCAGCACATGAAGGCTTTTTCAGAAATAGCTAGCAGGACTTTTAACAGAAATATTGCCCTAGTTGACCTTGAGAAAAATCACACTCTTTCAGCCGCAGAGGAATGCAATGGCAAACCTATTCAGAACAAATCTTGCCAAGGAGACATTGTGGTAGGATCGCCTTAGTGTCGCTATAGGTTGGAAACAACTTGGAAGGTACACAAGGTACACAAAATCTTATGATTGTATGAATAATGTCATTATAGTTTAGTCACTAGGTGGCACTAGACCTAGATATAATGAGCCCTAAGGCAGTGTTTCTCAGCTTTCCTAATGCTGCACAACCCCTTAATACAGTTCCTCATGTTGTGATGACCCCAACCATAAAATTATTTTCAATGCTACTTCATAACTGTAATTTTGCTACTGTTATTAATCATAATGTACACATCTGACATGGAGGATATATTTTCATTCATTGGACCAAATTTGCCACAAATACCAAATATGCCCAAATTTGAATACTGGGGGGGGGGGGGGGGTGGGGGGGGTTGGTTTTTGGGGGGTATTGGTGGGGTTGGGGGAGATTGATTTTGTTATTTGGGAGTTGTGGTTGCTGGGATTTATAGTTAACCTACAATCAAAGAGCATTCTGAACTCCACCAATGATGGAATTGAACCAAACTTGGCACACAGAACTCCCATGACCAACAGAAAATACTGGAAGGGTTTGGTGGGCATTGACCTTGAGTTTTGGAGTTGTAGTTCACCTACATCCAGAGAGCATTGTGAACTCAAACAATGATGGATTTGGACCAAACTTGGCACAAATACTGAATATGCCCAAATGTGAACACTGGTGGTGTTTGAGGAAAATAGAACTTGACATTAGGGAGTTCAAATCAAAACATTTATTTCGGTCATTGACCAGCACAGGAAATAGTGTCACATTTCCATACAAACCTGGCATGTTTGGTACATTAAAAATATAAATACAACTACTAAAAACACAATATGGGTGAGGGAGCAGAGGGAGCAGAAGGGGAAACAGGGTAAAAACATAGAATGCCCAGATCCATCACCAAATTGTAGATTCAGGGAAGAAGATTACTGGACACACAGTTGACTTTTGGAACTAGTCATTCCCTGGCGGATTTTGTATGCTGCTGCACAGAACTTTGCGACATTGTAGGTTGTAGCTGAATTAATATCCGCAAGTAGCAGGGAGGTATAAAATTGTCCTGAATGGCCTGGGTGCTTGTCTATCAGAGGTAAGATAAGCCTGGCACGGATATCCCTATAGAACGGGCACTGAAGGAGCACATGTTCTATTGTTTCTACATGACCCGAGTCACAGGGGCAGAGTCTCTCTGGGAAAGGGATCTTCCGGTAGCGGCCCTCGAGTACAGCTGATGGGAGAGCGTGGCATCGGGCCAGGGTGAAAGCCCTCCGATGAATAGGAACCTCTAAGTATGTTAAATATGCCATAGGGGAGGCAAGGTATCTGCTGTCTTCACTGACAAGGAAGGTTGGAGCCGAGGCCAGATCTAGTTGGCACTCTGTGTCTGTGATACGTTGTTTAATAAGTGCTTTGGCTTGATTGTAATCCATAGCTAATAGTAGACCTGGAGAAAATCCCAATGAGGAGATTTTGGATGCTACCGCCTGCTTCCATGTGGATTAGAAGTCATCCCCCATGGTTAGGGAGTTGTAGTTGCTGGGATTTATAGTTCACCTACAATCAAGGAGCACTCTGGACCACACCAACGATAGAATTGGGCCAAACTTCCCACTCAGAACCCCCATGATTAACAGAAAATACTGTGTTCTCTGATGGTTTTTGGCGACACCTCTGACACTTCCTCACGACCCCGCCCCCCAGGGGTCCCAACTCCCAGGTTGAGAAATGCTTCCCTAAGGTTTAGTTCCAGGACCCTCTATGGATACCAAAATCCATAGATTCACAAGTCCCATTATATACACAGTAAAAGAGTATCCTATTTATAAAATACCATGATCAGAGCTTTTTGGCTTTAAAAAATATTTTAAAGATAGTTGAATTTGAGGATGCAAAAACCATGAATGTGGAACTATATATCAAAGTGGAACCAGAAATTACCTAGAGACAATATACTTTTTGCCTTGCTTCCTAATTAGTGCACCTTCACCTCTCCCATGGCAATGATCAATGCAAAACAAATATCTGACTGGAAAGTGCAAATGCTTAAGTGCTTTACCCACTTACCTGACTTTGATCAACCTACACTGCACTCAGTGAGACTTCTTTCCCAGTAGTCAGTCATATACAGTATAGGATTGCGCTGTTTAAATATAGCTTTGAAGGAGAGCACAGAAGTAATGCATCACAAGTAATAATGCATTACTTTCTGAGTGCCACAAGGGGATCACAATGTTCCTTTTTACAAACAAAGTGACTGCTAACATCATTACTCCTATCACGTAATGTACAATGCTATCTCATTATGTTTCTTCTTATTTTTGTAGGAGCTGGAAATGTTTTCTTGGGGCATTTTGTGTGTATCTCTCTTTTTCCACAAATTGTAGGTCATTTTCATACTTATTAAGATAGATTCTTCCTCCTTACCAAACAGAAGTAATAAGACAGTAGTAAATAATGCAATAAATAAAGCACAAATTCTCGCTGTAAACGAATGGTAATGCAGTAATAAATTACACAACAAATTGTTCTAAAGAGTTGTTTCTCTGCCCAGCAACCTGTTTCAGAAAATTTGGATGTCTTGAGTGAAATCTGCTGGGAGATGTGTCTTTTTCAGAAAAAAGGAAGCTGTTTTTTAGGGTCTTGACTGATTTATTTCTTTTTTCTACTCTGCAGTATGTCAAGGCCATGGAGGGCGAGTCTATCTCTGCTGAACCTGAATGTTCACAAGAAAACAAGCTGAAAATAACTGCTCCAGAGGTTCAAGCAAGGAAGGGAGTGGATGACAAGAAGAGCTGATTGTAGGTGGCATGTCTACAATCTCCCTTCCTTCTGTACCTTAGTGCATGTTTTAGTCCATCAATAATACACAGAATTATCTACAAATGCTGCAGCAAATCCCACCAATCTGTCCTTTCCTATCAGAAGTGTCTTTGAACAAAGGTAACAGGTCAGCTCCACCATTTGGTAGTGCAAAGACATTGCTGAAAACAAAACAATTATGGGGGCAGTACAGGTGGCCCTAAGACTTTTTCTTGGTTTTTCCCCATTGTTGGAAGACAAAGCTGTGTAATCCCCATAAACTGTCTTGGACTTTGTAAACCAGCCTGCTGCTGGATACAGTTCTATCACAAGCATTGAAGTATATTTAAATGCTAGTCCAGCAAAGGATGGGAAGGAAACACAATTTGGTCCTTTCTGTAAGGCAAATCTATCTGTCCATCCATCCATCCATCTATCGATCCATCTCCCTATCTATCTATCTATCTATCTATCTATCTATCTATCTATCTACCTACCTACCTACCTACCTACCTACCCATCTACGAGGGGCATTCATTAAAGATTTCCCCATATCCACTTCCTGTGGACTGAGGACACTGAAACTTGGCACAGTTATTAGTCCTTCTCTACCTAGGTTTTTTTTTTTGTCGTGTCAGGAGTGACCTGAGAAACTGCAAGTTGCTTCTGGTGTGAGAGAATTGGCCGTCTGCAAGGACGTTGCCCAGGGGACGCCTGGATGAATTGATGTTTTTATCATCCTTGTGGGAGGCTTCTCTCATGTCCCCGCATGAGGAGCTGGAGCTGATAGAGGGAGCTCATCCGCCTCTCCCCGGATTTGAACCTGTGACCTATCGGTCTTCTGTCCTGCCGGCACAAGGGTTTAACCCACTGCGCCACCGGGGGCTCCTAGGTGCCACCTAGGGACACACACTTCTCCATCTTTTAAGCAACTGTAAATACCTCACTTGTAGAAGTTGACAGATTGTTCCAAAAGCCACGCTGTGACTTTGGAAGTCAGTCTCATCATCTGAAAAATGCTTGCCTTTCAAAAATAACTTAATTGTTGGAAAGAGGCTGAAGTCTGATGGTGCAAGACCAGGTAAATAAAGGGGATATGGTAGAATTTCAAAGCCACAAGAGCATACTTCCATTTGGACAACAGGTGAGTTGTGAACTGGTGCATTGTCTTGCAGAACACTGACACCTTTGGTGAGCATAATACGTCTCTTGGTTTTGATGGCCTCCTGGAATTTCCACAGCAAGGAAGTATAGTACGCCCCACTGATCATGGTACCCTTTGCTAGGAAATCCATTAATACTACTCTGTGCTGGTCCCAAAATACTGTGACCATGACCTTAAATGGCCTGCCTAGATAGATTGGGGGGCATTTCCTTTCTTATGAAGAGTTCGGTGAGTCACTAATGCTTCTTGTCACTACGACCGGTAAGTAAGCTATTGAGTTCTGCAGTGAAAAAAAAAAAAAAAAAAAAAAAAGTTATCAGTGTCACAGGAATTGAACCAGCTTTCATCCTATGTGATCAGTCTCTTGAAAAAGTCCTCCTGGTTTCCATGGCACATCATCAATAGAGCCTGAGAGCATTTAATTCATTCCTGCTTCTGAAAAGATGTAAGCAGCCGGGGATCCAATGAGCAGATATCTTATGAATGTGAAGATGGTCTTGGGTTATTTTTTCCACGGACCCCACACTAACCATGACATTTTGGGCTAGGTAGAGAATGGCTATGTGACGATTTTCCACTTGCTGGATGGTGTGTTATTTAATAGCAGAGTGGGGTCACTCTGGAATTCAAGCGGTTTCCACCAAAGTCTGGCCACATTTGAATTGATGATGCCAGTTCTTGACTACATCATATGATGGGGAATCATCACCATAAACGTCTCCTTTTGTGTGTGGCCTTTCAAGTAAAAGAATTTGATGACCTCCTAACAAAGGATTCTCCCAGTCAGGAAGCAGCCAGCCTTTGAAGCTGCAAGGCTATTCAATGCTAATCAAGCTGGCCAATTGCAACATTCACACTTGCCTCCAACAGATAAGAGTTCTTTCTCCCACCCTGGACATTCCACAGATATATAAACCTCACTTGCCTAGTTTCCAACAGACTTCACAACCTTTGAGGATGCCTGCCATAGATCTGGGTGAAATGTCAGGAGAGAATGCTTCTGGAACATGGCCATACAGCCTGAAAACTCACAGTAACCCAGTTGGTTATCTCCTGAGAAATATGTTACAAATACAATTTTGAAATGTGTTTATTTGATGTAAAATAAGAAAAGATATATATTTAATGCACTGAATTGGGTCTTAGGAAGTCAGGGTTCATCCATTAAACTTAGTGCAAAACCTTTGCCACTCACTGACTCTCAACCCAATCAACCTTACAAAGCAATGATGAAAATTGTGGAGAAACAGAAAGGGGGCATGCTTTGTTAAGTACAAATATAAATAAGAGTTAACCAAGTCAAACATCATTTTCTCCAATGAATTAATTCCCTCAAGGCAATTTCAGGTGCATTTCAATTCAGTACTTTATGTAAATGTAGCTTATTTTGTCCAAATGAGTGTTGCTGGGTTTTCAAATCAGTAAAAAAGATAATAATCAAAATTCATGACGTGTAGTGCTGACAATCAAGAAACAGCTATATTGACAACTTGTAATCTATCAAAATACTAAATGACAGTATTGATTTTGGTTAACTTAGCTCTGTATTTCTCAATAAAAGAAGCATATGGTCCAGATTTATAAACGACACATTTTTTTTGTCTTTAGGAAGCGCCCACACTACAAAATATGTAATGTTTCATCAGTCTTTAGAAAAAGGAGATTGGATTTACTAAAAATGACCACTGAGTGATACAACGGCAATTCTTACACTTAGTCCCATTTCAAATGCTGACATGCCCATTTGACCCAAATGCCTTCCATACATCTCTGTCCACCTCCGCTGATTATCCCAAGCCTTCCCGAGTTCTCAGTCCTCTAGCCTTATAGTTTCCAATGTCTTTCCGCACAAGTAACCTGATGGCCGCAATTCTGTGAATGCTTATTTTAGAGCAAGTGCCACTGAGTTTATTAGACAGACATCTCAGGAGAGACTTCTTTATAATTCATGGGTGTTTTACAAGGACAGGGAATGACATTTCCAAGTGCCACTCTTGGCAATAGTTGCCCAGAGCATTGAAAAAATCATATCCTCCAGCCATTAAGGAGTGGACAGGACATATTGTCAATTTTAAAAATAGACAAAAAACAAAGAGACTAGGTAGAGAATTGGATCTGCTTCCCAGAGCCTTTACAGCCTAGCTATCCTGTCACAATCACTAAAGAACATGACTCTTTTCCTGTCTGTTGGATCCGTATTTGCAAAACTGAAATTTGGATACCTAAAACTTGGCATGCATACTAGACAAACATTAGGAATTTGCACCCGCTGTATTTGAGTTTTAATACATATTGATATAATGAGAAGACAGGAAAGCTCAGAGAAAATAATGATGCTGGGGAAAATGGAAGGAAAAAGAAAGAGGGGCCGACCAAGGGCAAGATGGATGGATGGCATCCTTGAAGTGACTGGCTTAACTCTGAAGGAACTGGGGGTGGTGATGGCTGATAGGGAGCTCTGGCGTGGGCTGATCCATGAGGTCACAAAGAGTCAGAAGCGACTGAATGAATAAACAACAACAACACATATTGATATCAATTAATTTAAATGGCTTCATGAGTTTGGAGCTGCCATACATCTTCATAATGTGGCGTCATTTGGCCGTTGTTTGAAGCCAGTCTAAGAACCCATTTGTTTGAAGTAGTCTAAGAACCCATTTACACTGCCATATAAAGCAGTTTGAAACTGCATTGCATGGTCAGTGTAGATGCATATAATGCAGTTTAAGGCAGTTAAACTGCATTATATGAGTGTACCCAGACCGTATAATGACGCCACATTATGAAGATGTACAGCAGCTTCAAACTCATGAAGCCATTTGAATTAATTGATATCAATATGTGTTGTTG
The DNA here is from genome assembly GCF_025583915.1 of Anolis sagrei ordinatus. Lineage (NCBI taxonomy): Eukaryota > Metazoa > Chordata > Lepidosauria > Squamata > Anolidae > Anolis > Anolis sagrei. The sequence goes on along the minus strand of NW_026847660.1, from coordinate 27,329,571 downwards.
TTTATTCATTTTAAAGTACATTATATGGCAATGTAAATCAGTCACCTGAGAGCTGACAAGGGCGGTATACAAATGCAGTAAATAAATAAATAAATGGGGCCAAAGAGACAAATCTACAGAAATCATAAAAATTTTGAGCAGATAAGGACAGACTACAATAAAAAAAGATAGCAGACATAGAGTCACAACTCTGAATACAATTGTTTAACAACTTGTGCATGCAGACATGAACTATAACAACCAATGCACAGAAATAGATGATACAAACAAAAATGGTAGAATAAGAGACCTATTCCACAAGACCTAAGAAATTGTAATTTAAACCAAGAGTGTGGATGCTATCTGCCAAATGGTGAGGTACAGGAACCAAACCTTTGATTTATTACCTATTGAACATGTCTGTTCAGAAGGTTATTTACTTGACAGTGTGTTTTGAGGCCGCAGTAGCACAGCAGATTAAACTGCTAGCTGCAGGAAACTTGCTGCTGACCACAGCGTTAGCAGTTTGAAGCCACAAGTCGGGGTGAGCTCCTGACTGTTAGCCCTAGCCTCTGACAACCTAGCAATTTGAAAGCATGGATTGTGAGTAGATCAATAGGTAGCACCTCAGTGGGAAGGTAAAAGGGTGCCCCATGCAGACATGACGGCAAAACATGATCTGAGATGTCTACGGACAACAGGCTCCCCGGCATGGAAAAATAGAACAACATCACCTCCCCATGGCCGGAGTTCAGCATTGCCTCCAGATGCCGGAGATGAAAGAGGAAGGCTTTTACCTTTATCTATGTATTGTATGTCATTGTTGGTCACTGTGTAAAAGGCATTGAATGTTATATCTGTATACTGTGATCCGCTCTGAGTCGCTCCGGGGAGATAAAGCAGAATATAAACAAAGTGCATTATTATTATTATTATTATTATTATTATTATTATTATTATTATCTGAGATTATTACATGAAGAAATCTCACAGTGGGAAGAGACCTCATGGGCCATCCAGTCCAACCCCCATGCCAAGAAGCAGGAATATTGCATTCAAATCACCCCTGACAGATGGCCATCCAGCCTCTGTTTAAAAGCTTCCAAAGAAGGAGCCTCCACCACACTCCGGGGCAGAGAGTTCCACTGCTGAACGGCTCTCACAGTCAGGAAGCTCCTCCTCATGTTCAGATGGAATCTCCTCTCTTGTAGTTTGAAGCCTTTGTTCAATTGGTGAGACCACTACAACAACCCAGTGATTCCGGCCATGAAAGCCTTCAACAATATTTATACATGGCTATCATGTCTCCTCTCAGCCTTCTCTTCTTCAGGCTAAACATGCCCAGCTCCTTAAGCCGCTCCTCATAGGGCTTGTTCTCCAGACCCTTTATCATTTTAGTCGCTCTCATCTGGACACATTCCAGCTTGTCAATATCTGTCTTGAACTGTGGTGCCCAGAATTGGACACAGTATTCCAGGTGTGGTCTAACCAAAGCGGAATAGAGGGACATTACTTCCCTAGATCTAGACACTATATTTATTTAAACTTCCTTTCACTAGCAAAATGTCATGGTGGGCGCAATTAACAATAATTTAAGACACAAATACAGAACTCCACAGGGAAAATAAACCTCTCTCAGCTGGATATTCTTACCCACTCTCCTTGTGTCTCCAGGCGAGTTACAACTTAGACAAAAACATAAAAGCATCTTAAACATGCTATAAAATACACCTATTAAAACGTATTTCTATAAAATACATATTAAAATACACAGAACAAAGATTAAAACACAAGGCGTGAATTTAACATTCATGATTAAAACTGATGCATTATGTGTCCCAGATTCTGAAATTCATTCTGTTAATTATTGCTAATCATGCTTTTAACAGCTACAGAATGGATCTAGGCTAAAATTCCATCCCTTATTTCAGTAATAAGCTTCTTTAGCACCTGATTTCATCACAAGTAACTCCTAGGCATGGGCAATCTTTAAGTGCTTGGTTTTGATGTTTACTTGGATGTCATTCTTTTATCGTCAAGTCTTCATTGAGGTCCAGCAACCAACTCTCTGTCCCCAGATCTGCTCTAACACTCAAGCTTTGGGCTCTTTTAGAAGCTACTGCCAACCTTTCCATTCTTCTGGCACAGTCTCTTCTTTACCCTTGCCTTCTCTAACAATTTCAGATTCAATTGCATTGTTGATCACTCTTAAATCTTTTACCTGCATCTTTCTTTCATGCTATAAAGGCAGAGAAGAGAACCAGAACTCTTGGTCAGTGCGACTCTGAACACCGTCTTTTATACCTCCCAGCAGCCTACTTTCCCCTGTTGCTGCCCACCTCCTCCCCACTAATCTGCTTTCATGGAATGCTGTCCATTATCTATTATTATTATTATTATTATTATTATTATTATTATTATTAGTATTATTTACAGCATTTATATACCACTTTTCTCACCCCGAGGGGGACTCGGGCCAGGCCAAAGCGGTTTACACATAGATAATGGCGAAAATTCAATGCCTAATCAATAGTGTCTAATCAATAGCGTGTAAAAACAAACCACCCTCCAGCAGTTAAGAGCCATTTACTTATGCTGTATGGCTCCTGTATCCGTGGGCTGACCATAGATAATGGTTAACCCTATTTAAATGAAGGACTTTTAGCCCAAGAACATCATGAAGTGACCAAATAAATGCCTAGAGATGACATATTTTGTTGCATATAGATAAATGGAAATGTGGATATGGGAATTATATTGCCTGGCTGCTCCTTCTCCTTATTATTATTTCAAAGGGAGGAGGGGAAGCTATGGTGAGGGAGGGCTGGGGGGATTAATTCATTATTCTTTTGTTTATTTTGTATTTTAAATAGATGGATTTAAATTGTATTTATTTTTAAAGGGTACAGATGTCAAAACATACTTAGGCGATCCTTCGTTATCAGAATATGATGTCCCTCCAAGTATACTGTCTTGGCGGTGGGTCCGGAAGTGACTGTAGAGCCCCATTCTTGATCTGCATGTTCTTCCACAGTGAGGGCATCAGTTTCCAGGTGGAAGGCAGTCCCGACAGTGGTTGGCTTGACGCGCATTCCTCTTGGCACATTTCTCCCTTTCTCCCTCCATTTGTGCCTCTTCAAATTCCATAGCACTGTTGATAACAGCTGACCTCCAGTTAGAACATATAAGGGCCAGGGTTTCCCAGGTCTTGGTGTCCAAGCCTCAGTTTTTTAAGCTGGCATTAAGGTCATCTTTAAATCTCTTTTCCTGCCCACCAACATTTCATTTTCCATTCTTGAGTTGGGAGTAGAGTAACTGTTTTGGAAGTCAGTGATCAGGTATTTGGACAATGTGGCCGGTCCAGCGGAGTTGATGGTGTAGGAGCAGTGCTTCAATTCTGGTGGTCTTTGCTTCTTCCAGCATGCTGACATTTGTCTGCCTGTGTTCCCAAGAGATTTGCAGGATTTTTCAATGATAATGCTGATGGAATCATTCCAGGAGTTGAATGTGATGTCTGTAGATGGTCCATGTTTTGCAGGCGTATAACAGGGTTGGGAGGACAATCTATATAAATAAAAATGTAATGTTTGTTTGTGGGATTAACATAACTCAAAAACCACTGGACGAATTGACACCAAATTTGGCCACAAGACACCTATCAGGTCAATGAGTGACCATCACTCATAAAAACACTGAAAAACAGAGAAAGGGACTTAAAAAGCCTCCAAAAGCCAAAAAGACACTAGCACATGCGCAAAAATGACTCCCCTGGCAAAAAAAAAAAAACACAATAGCATATCCACACTCTTTTCCGGACTACAGCTCCCAGAATTCCTTTAAGAGAGGAGGATGATTCAAATGCACTGCTTCCAAGATGGAAGCTTTATTCTCCTTGGATTTCTTTGAGAGCATCCCAATCCCTGCATATTTCCAATTTCCTATTCCTGGACTGCAACTCCCAGCAATCTCCCAGATTGGTAAGAGAGATTAGATAGGTAGGTAGATACACTGTTCAGAAGGACTGCTGGGAGTTGCAGTCCAAGAATAGGTACAGAAGGAAGAAAGGGGAGAACGAGGAAGGGAAAGAAAAGGGGGGAAATGAAGAGGAAGAGAAGGAAGGAGAGAAGGGGAGAAGGAAAGAAAATAAGGGAAGGAGAGAAAGAGGGAGGGAAGGTTGCCCACAGCAACGCATGGCGGGTACAGCTTGTAGTTTTATAAACAAGCATCTTGGTATCTCTGCGGATGTCCTGATCCTCAAACATTCTCTGGTTCATTTGGAAAAATGCTGCACTCGCAGAGCTTAGACCAGGTGTCCTCAAACTTTTTAAACAGAGGGCCAGGTCACAGTCCCTCCAACAGTTGGAGAGCCGGATTATAATTTGAAAAAAACATGAATGAATTCCTATGCACACGGCACATATCTTATTTGTAGTGCAAAAACACTTTAAAAATACAATAATTAAAATGAAAAACAATTTAAACAAATTTAAACTTATTAATATTTCAATGGGAAGCGTAGGCCTGTTTTTGGCTGGTGAGATAGGACTGTTGTTGTTGTTGTTGTTGTGTGCTTTCAAGTCATTTCAGACTTAGGTTGACCCTGAGTGAGGGCCAGATAAATGACCTTGGAGGGCCGTATTCAGCCCGCGGGCCTTAGTTTGAGGACCCCTGGCTTAGACGGTACATTTCAGTGTCAATGTTGATATTTTTGGAGAGGTGGCTGCCAATGTAAGGAAATGGTCAACATTTTCTAACATTACACATTAAGCTGTATTTCTAGCATTGCAGATGGATTGACTGGTGACTGCTGAAAGAACACTTTGGTTTTTTCAATGTTCAATGAGAGGCCAAGCTTTTTGTATGCTTCCACAAAGATGATTAGAGTGGCTTGTATGTCTTCTGAATGAGCATGACTTGCATTATTTATTTACCTTACTTATATACCGCTGTTCTCAGCCCGAAGGCGACTCACAGCGGTTCACAACAAATACGAACAGCAAAAATTCAGTGCTACAGTATAGAAACAGTTAACAACCTAACACATTACACAATTAATAAACAGTTACTACAATACCCATTCACTGTCGTCTCGTCATCAAAAACATGTTCCAGATTCGTCATCCATTGTTCCATTCCAGTGTTCATTAACCAATCATTGCACTAATTATTGGAACGCCTGCTCAAACAGCCAGGTCTTCACTTTTTTGCGGAATACCATTAGAGATGGTGCTAGTCTAATGTCCGTAGGAAGGGCGTTCCACAGCCGAGGAGCCACCACCGAGAAGGCCCTATCTCTCGTCCCCGCCAGCCAAGCTTGAGAAGCAGGCGGGATCGAGAGCAGGGTCTCCCCGGAAGATCTCAAAGTCCTGGTGGGTTCATAGGCAGAGATGCGGTCGGATAGGTAGCTTGGGCCGGAACCGTTTAGGGCTTTAAAGGCCAACGCCAGCACTTTGAATTCAGCCCGGTAGCAGATCGGTAGCCAGTGGAGTTGGCGCAACAGGGGGGTTGTATGCTCCCTGCGCTCCGCTCCTGTTAAAATCATGGCTGCCGAGCGTTGGACTAGTTGGAGCTTCCGAGCTGTCTTCAAAGGCAACCCCACGTAGAGAGCATTGCAGTAGTCTAAACGGGATGTAACCAGAGCGTGGACTACCGTGGCCAAGTCAGACTTCCCAAGGTACGGGCGCAGCTGGCGCACAAGCTTTAGCTGTGCAAATGCTCCCCTGGTCACCGCCAAAACCTGGGGTTCCAGGCTCAGCGATGAGTCCAGGGTCACACCCAAGCTGCGAACCTGCATCTTCAGGGGGAGTGCGGCCCCATCCAACACAGGCTGTAACCCTATGCCCTGTTCGGCCTTGCGACTGACCAGGAGTACCTCTGTCTTGTCTGGATTCAATTTCAATTTGTTCGCCCTCATCCAGACCGTCACAGCGGCCAAGCACCGGTTCAGGACCTGGACAGCCTCCTTAGTAGCAGGTGGAAAGGAGTGACAGAGTTGGACATCATCCGCGTACAGATGACACCGTACCCCGAAACTCCAGATGATCTCCCCCAGCGGCTTCATGTAGATGTTAAACAACATGGGAGACAATATTGAGCCCTGAGGAACCCCACAAGACAATGGTTGTGGGGTTGAACAGGTGTCCCCCAACAACACCTTCTTAGATCGACCCTCTAGGAATGACCGGAGCCACTGCAAAACAATACCTCCAAGACCCATCCCCGCGAGGCGTCCCAGAAGGATACCGTGGTCGACGGTATTGAAGGCCGCTGAGAGGTCCAGCAGCACCAACATATCATCAGCATATTGGAGTTCTATAACAGATGTTGTTGTGACCTTGGTTTTGGCGTTCAGTCTGCCAATGTAGAGGAAATGGTCAACATTTTATAACATTACACATTAAGCTGTATTTCTAGTATTGCAGATGGTGACTTCTGAAATAACACTTTGGTTTTTTCAATGTTCAACGAGAGGCCAAGCTTTTTGTATTCTTCTGCAATGATGTTTTAACGCTGAACTCAGGATTAACCTACTGCTGTGTTATTGTATTAATGTGTATTGATGATTTTAATTTTTAATTTGTAATTGTTTAATTTGTTTATATATGTATGTATATGTGATAAAGGCATCGAATTGTGCCTTCCTCTGTAAGCCGCCCTGAGTCCCCCCCCCGGGGGTGAGAAGGGCGGGGTAAAAGTGACGGAAATAAATAAATAAATAAATATAGAGTGGCTTGTAGGTCTTCTGAATGAGCATGACTTGCATTATCATCAGCATATCGGAGTTCTATAACAGATGTTGTTGTGACCTTGGTTTTGGCGTTCATTCTGCTTAGGTTAAATAGCTTGCCATCTGTCCAATAGATGATGTGGATCATGACGATGAAGACGGAAAACAAGGTTGGGGCAACAACACAACCCTGTTCTCATAGAACTACCAATTCCATTATAGTTAAATTGTTATCACTGTGTAGAGCTCATACATACAGCCAGAGGAATACTAAAAACAATCAATTCATGAGTATCCAGTTTGCATATTTGCATATCTATATCTTACTAATGCTGCTTGAGAATAGTAGTCAAATCTACCTCCTAGTTCATATGAACATGTCCTTATTCCAATGCAGTAACTCTCAGGCTCTGTCCCTATTGCCCACTTTTCTAAATCCATTCCTATAAACATGCTGTGAGGGGCGTGGCTCCTCCTCCAGCCTCTGCCTCTGTTGCATTCTGGTCGCTGTAGTCCTCAGCCAGCGCTAGGATGTTTCCCGAGGCATGCCGGGAGCCGTAGTTCCTCCTCCCCGCGCGATGCATGCTGGGAGCCGTAGTCCCTCCCGCCCTGCAGTGTCAGCCTGGCCGCTGCTGGGTCAGTCATGCTGCCGAGTTGGGCTCCTTGGAGATCTGTCGTCTGTAAGGTAGGAAGGTGTTTTCCATCTTGTGTTTGTCCAGATCTGGAGTGTATTTCCCAGCTTTGAGCTCATTGAGAGGAAGTGATAGGAGGTCAGGAGATGTATCCTAGTGTGAACCATTTGCTTTTAGTAAATTAACATGACTTGATGAAAAGTGGTGCTTGTGAACATGTACAGAGTGCTTCTGAGCATGTACAAAGTGCATCCCTTCTCCTTTATTGGGTTAGGAGCTTACTCAGCTCCTTATGGGAATAGTGGAGAAATGTTTCCTAGAGTGAACCATTTGCTTTTAGAAAATTAACATGACTTGATGAAAAGTGGTGCTTTTGAGCATGTACAGAGTGCTTCTGAGCATGTACAGAGTGCATTCCTTCTCCCTTGCTGGGTTGGGATCTTACTAAGCTCCTTATGGGAACAGTGGAGAGATGTTTCCTAGAGTGAACCATTTGCTTTTAGAAAATCAACATGACTTGATGAAAAGTGGTGCTTCTGAGCATGTACAGAGTGCATTCCTTCTCCCTTGCTGGGTTGGGATCTTACTTGGCTCTTTATGGAAACAGTGGAGAGATGTTTCCTAGAGCAAGCCATTTGCTTTTAGAAAATTAACATGATGTGATGAAAAGTGGTGCTTTTGAGCATGTACAGAATGCTTCTGAGCATGTACAGAGTGCATCCCTTCTGCTTAGCTGCGTTAGGAGCATACTCAGCTCCTTATGGGAACAGTGGAGAGATGTTTCCTAGAGTGAACCATTTGCTTTTAGAAAATTAACATGACTTGATGAAAAGTGGTGCTTTTGAGCATGTACAGAGTGCTTCTGAGCATGTACAGAGTGCATTCCTTCTCCCTTGCTGGGTTGGGATCTTACTTAGCTCTTTATGGAAACAGTGGAGAGATGTTTCCTAGAGTGAACCATTTGCTTTTAGAAAATTAACACGTCTTGATGAAAAGTGGTGCTTCTGAGCATGTACAGAGTGCTTCTGACCATGCACAGAGTGCACCCTTTCTCCTTTGCTGGGTTAGGAGCTCAGCTCCTTATGGAAACTGGAGGGATGTTTCCTACAGCGAGCCATTTGCTTTTAGAAATGTGACATGCTTTTCATGACTTGATGAAAAGTGGTGCTTCTGAGCATGTACAGAGTGCATTCCTTCTCCTTTTCACTTAGCCCAGTCCATCCCTATGGATGAGATGCTTCCTAAAGGCCTCCATTGGCTTTTAGAAAGTTTCAAAATTATATTTATGACTTCCCTCTCTCTAAACAAGGCATTGGCAAACTTGGGCCCTCCAGGTGTTTTGGACTTCAACTCCCACAATTCCTAACAGCCGGTAGGCTGTTAGGAATTGTGGGAGTTGAAGTCCAAAACACCTGGAGGGCCCAAGTTTGCCCAAGCCCACTCTAAATAAATCAATGGTCTTTCATTTCTTAGCCTTTTCACATTTCATATTTTCAATAACAACAGCGAAATGAATGTTATCCGGTCGTATTTGGGATTTTAGATAATAGGTAGGGAAACGATTTGCAAATTGTAAACAATCTCCTCCTGTAGGATTATTAAAGCAAACAAACTAGAGTCCGGATCTCGAAATGTAAGTGTCCTCTCTTTAAGATTGCGCATAAATGGAAATTATAATAACACGTTTAAGTGAGTTGCTGTGAGTAAAAAAACATGTCTAAGGTTTTTAAAGCACAGTTCCAAGCATTTCCCTTATCCGAAACGCTTGGAACTTGACATATTTTGTATTTTGGAATAGCTCTAGTTTGAATATACATAAATAATGTGATATCTCAATGAGATGGGGCCCAAGTCCAAACATGATATTCATTTGTGTTTCATATACAAATACCCTAAAGTTAATTTTACACACACTATTTGTATTTTAATAACTTGAATCTGAAACAAAGTTTGTGTAGATAAAAACCATTGGAAAGCAAAGGTTTCACTGTCTTATCCAGTCATGTGGACAGTTCTGGATTATTTCAGATTTCTAAATTCTAATTAAGGGATTTTTCAGACTGGATCTACACTGCTATATAGAATCCAGATTATCTGCTTTGAACTGGATTGTATGAGTCTATAACCCAGTTCAAAGTAGATAGTCTAGATTTTATATGCCAGAGTAGAAGGGGCCTTGCACATAGCTATATAAAATCCACATTGAACTGGATTATATGGCGGTGTAGACTCAGGGCCCTTCCACACAGCCTTATATCCCTAAATATCAAGGCAAAAATCCCACAATATCTGCTTTGAGCAGGGTTTTCTGAGTCCATACTCAGATAATGTCTGCCTTGATATTCTGGGATATATGGCTGTGTGGAAATGCCCGAAGAAGTTGTATTCCAGATTTTATTGTCTCTCAGCTTCTATGACCAGAAGTGATCATAGATGGCGACCCTAGCCGCAATATCCCCATTGCCATTTTAGGCCACGTCTACACTGCCATATAATCCAGTTTTTGAATCCAGATTATCTGCTTTGAGCTAGGTTAGATGAGTCTACTAGATCCAGTCTTAATATACTGTGACAACTACGATTTGCCATTTTTCATTTCTGAAGTCCACAAAAACTTTCCTGGTCTTTTAAGGCCCCTTGTACACAGTCATATAATTCATATTATCAAAGCAGATCATTCACATGATCTTCTTTGAACTGAACTATCTGAGTCTACATTGTAATATAATCCAGTTCAAAACAGATACCAGTAATCTGAATTTTATATGGAAGTGTAGAAAGGGCCTAATTCCTGAGGATCTTTATTTCAGCTACAAATGTGATTTGATAAGATTGTTTTTGTTAAAAAAATATCTACTTATCTATCTCAATTTCTTGCTATCCTTGTTTGCTAGAGCATTAACATATATAGGCCCTCCACTTTTGTGGTCGTTCGAGGCACAAGACACTAGGAAAACTGGAAAACTTGAGATTTTTTTTAAAAAACACTATTTAACCTGAGAGATCACTTTTGTAAGGGCCCTTCCACACAGCCCTATATCCCAGAATATCAAGACAGAAAATCCTACAATATCTGAGTGTGGACTCAGATAAGATAATTCAAAGCAGATATTATGGAATTTTCTGCCATATTCTGGGATATAGGGCTGTGTGGAAGGGCCCTAAGAATCTCTAGATCTTCCCGCATATCTCTGTGTTCAGTTTCCACAAGAGACCATATTAAAGCTGAGAATTATCATAGTCACAAAAGTTGAACCAGCAAATACATAATCTGTGTGCTCTAATTGTGTAGTGTTTTTTTTTTTATTCTGTGGGTTATCTCATACAAAAATACTCCACCGCAAAAGTCTGTGTGGAATGATAGGGATCCAGAGAAAGAATTGACATTTTGGGGCTGCCTCTACACTGTAGAATGAATGCAGTTTGTCACCACTTGAATTGCCATGACTATGAACTCCAGGGGGTTGTATTTTTGGCGAAGTACCAGCTGTCTTTGGCAGAGCAGGCTGAAGTATTTGTAAAACTACAGCTCCCATGATTCCATAGCATTGAGCCATGGTAGTTCAAGTAGTGTCAAACTGCATTAATTCTACAGTGTAGATACACCCATGATCTACTTAGGGCTTTCATATTGATAGTGACGGACGTTGAGTTGAAGTCTCTCTTGCTGTTTGGCTAGCCTTCCCCAATATATAGGTTTCCCGGACTGAAAACTGGAGAGGTCGCCTGGATCTTTTAAACGGTTAGATAGAAGATGGAAATTGTGTCTTACCTAAACGCGTGACAAGCAACATCAGCTGAAATTCTCCTATTCAACGCAACCATTGAAGGTACAGGAACCCTCTCCAGCTTTCAATCTGGCAATCCTGCTTAATGGAGTACGGTGGGATAAGTAGAACAGCGCTTGGCTGCTTGCCACTGGCTCAGCTGCTCTGACCTTAAGGAGAGTATCATGGTTTGAAGAGAAGGGAGGAGATTTAAGAAGGCAGTGGATCAAGAGAAGTGTAAGAAAGGAGTGTTGATATTAACCTTTGGGAAATGAGGGGCAGTGAAAGTTAAAGGAAGGGGTCAGAGAAGCCAAGGAGAAGTCTGGGACCGATTTGGCCTAAAGAGGGTTCAGAAGGAGGGTTAACAATTGAGGGAGCCCAAAGAGGTTATGTTTTTGGACTACAACACCCAAGTTTTTTCAGAATTATTGCTGTGCTCGCTGAGTATTTATTATTATTATTATTATTATTTTATCAAATTTTCACAATATATAGTTGGCCCAGTATATTATTGGCCTTCCACATTTGCTGATTTTCCTTTTGTGGATTTGATTATTCATGGATTTGATTAATATGTCTTCTCTGGGAATTTCAAGGTCCACCAATGTGATTCTGTGGTCCACTTCCAACAGAAGTTGATTGTAGAGTTGTGCTAGAGGACCTCGCGATTCTAAGAGAGATGGGTTGTTGTAGGTTTTTTTCGGGCTATATGGCCATGTTTTAGAGGCATTCTCCCCTGACGTTTCGCCTGCATCTATGACAAGCATCTTCAGATACAGGCGAAACGTCAGGAGAGAATGCCTCTAGAACATGGCCATATAGCCTGAAAAAACCTACAATAACCCAGTGATTCCGGCCATGAAAGCCTTCGACAATACATTAAACATCTAAGAGAGGTGTTCTCTAGGGGTAAACAAAACCTTGTTTTTTATTAATAGTTTTCTTACTTTTGCAATGAACCTGAGACCCTAACAGCAGAAATGGAAATCTGAAATACCAAAATGGTTAAATAGGATATGAGACATAGCTTTATAGGGAATCTGGGTATTGTAGTCCAAAACTGTAATGTTCAACCAGGGTCCAGAAGGGAGGCCGCTAATGGAGTTGTATTGATTTATCTGGCTTTCCTCCTCATCTGCATGATTCTTTTTACTGGCTTTACTCTCCAGGGTTGATCTCTTGAGTTGAGGCCTTTCAGGCTTGCATGGATGGGATGTCTGGGAATTCGGCCCCAAATGGAGCATCTGGGATTTATCATGAGCGGCAACGCCTTGAGCTGTGTGCGGTCCATGCCCTGAACAATGTCTTACAGGAGCGGATTTTCACCCAAGAGGCAGCTGATGAGATCTGTAAAAGGTAAATGGGTGTGCATTTCCGCATATATTGCCAGAACTTAAAGGAAATGTTCTTTTCATATAAGGTCCTCTTGTAAACACCTTCAAATTATTCTGTGAGTTATCTGTTATGAAAATAATAATGTTACAAGGTCCCCCATGACCTTCTGGCAAACAAACTAGTCCAATGTAGGCTAGACAAAACTACGGTGAGGTGGATCTGTAATTGGTTAAATGGATGAACCCAGAGGGTGCTCCCCAATGCTTCCTCTTCATCCTGGAAGTGACAAGTGGAGTGCCGCAGGGTTCCATCCTGGACCCGGTCCTGCTCAGGATCTTTATTAATGACTTAGATGAAGGTTTAGAAGCCATGATCATCAAGTTTGAAGACGACACCAAATTGGGAGGGCTAGCCAATACTCCAGAGGACAGGAGCAGAATTCAAAATGATCTTGACAGATTAGAGAGATGGGCCAAAACTAACAACATAAAGTTCAACAGTGACAAATGCAAGATACTCCACATAGGCAGAAAAAACGAAATGCAAAGATACAGAATGGGGGACAATGCCTGGCTCGAGAGCAGTATGTGTGAAAAAGATCTTGGAGTCCACGTGGACAGCAAGTTAAACATGAGCCAACAATGTGATGTGGCGGCAAAAAAAGCCAATGGGATTTTGGCCTGCATCAATAGGAGCATAGAGGGGAAGTAATGCTACCCCTCTATTCTGCTTTGGTTAGACCACACCTGGAATATTGTGTCCAATTCTGGGCACCGCAATTCAAGAGAGATATTGACAAACAGGAATGTGTCCAGAGGAGGGCGACTAAAATGATCAAGGGTCTGGAGAACAAGCCCTATGAGGAGCGGCTTAAGGAGCTGGGCATGTTTAGCCTGAAGAAGAGAAGGTTGAGAGGAGATATGATAGCCATGTATAAATATGTGAGAGGAAGTCACAGGGAGGAGGGAGCAAGCTTGTTTTCTGCTTCCCTGGAGACTAGAATACGGAACAATGGCTTCAAACTACAAGAAAGGAGATTCCATCTGAACTTCCTAACTGTGAGAGCCGTTCAGCAGTGGAACTCTCTGCCCTGGAGTGTGGTGGAGGCTCCTTCTTTGGAAGCTTTTAAACTGAGGCTGGATGGCCATCTGTCAAGGGTGCTTTGAATGCAATATTCCTGCTTCTTGGCCGAGGGTTGGACTGGATGGCCCATGAGGTCTCTTCCAACTCTAGGATTCTTTGATTCTATTTCAGCCTCCTAAATGGCAGAAGATCCCTTAAGTGGTTCTCAACCTGTGGGTCCCCAGATGTTTTGGCCTTCAACTCCCAGAAATCCTAACAGCTGGTAAACTGGCTGGAATTTGTGTGTGTTGTAGGGCAGAACACCTGGGGACCCTCAGGTTGAGAACCACTGCCTTAAACAAATCCCTGGCCAACATCTACTTTGATTTCAAAGAAAAATTAAGGCGCAGTGAGGTCTCTATTTTCATTAGGTGTGAAAAATAGAGAATAAAACCCATTAATTTTTTAATATGTTCAGAATAGTTGTGTAGCCAACTTTTTCAGGAAATTGACCTTGGGACTACATCTTCAACATGACTTTACGGTCAACTTCTAGCAGAGGATTTACTGATTCCTACAAAGAACATATTAATCAAATCTGCAAACATTAAAACCATAAATGTGGAGAAATTATTGTATGTCAAACTTTTATTAAATCTAAACCTTCAGTCTTATTCCATTTAAACCTTATACTATGACACGAGTGAAAAATCTATTGTTTTGCACTTGTTTTGGAGTTTATCTCAGAGAACCAGCGTGGCCAGTGGCCAGGGATTCTGAGATTCATAGTCCAAAACATTTGGAGAGTCAAAGATGCCTCAGCATTTCTCTTTGGTGAGAAACACGGAATCCCAGTTTTAATTATGTGGCAACGCTTCACGCCAATGAGTTGTTCCTTTTGTATACACCTACTTACTCACTTGACCATAATTTGAACCTCAGTGTTTGGGAGCTTGGCTTTGGCAACGAAGTGTTTTGAACAGTCAGATTGGATGAGGCCTATTAAGATGAGTTGGCATCCGGTTGCAGCTTCTCTCAAGTCTGTGTGTATGTAAGCATAAGATGTGAAAGGTCAAAAAAAGATGGAGCATGGCATGTTTTCATCTGTAAAAGGATCCGCGGTGGCGCAATGGATTAAACCCTTGTGCCGGCTGAACTGCTGACCTGAAGATCTGAAGGTTGGTGGTTTGAATCCGCAAGATGGGGTGAGCTCCCATCTGTCAGCCCCAGATTCCCATGCAGGGACATTACATAAGCTTCCCACAGGATGGTAATACATCCGGGCGTCCCCTATTGATGGCTGATTCTCTCACACCAGAAGTGACTTGCAGTATATTCTCAATTCACTTCTAGCACGATGAAAAACAAAATCTGTAAAAAAAACCCTCTACTTTGAATTTCCAGGAAAACAAATAATCGCCAGTTTTAACTGGTTGTTCCGTATCCGAATTATTCATATCAGAAGTAAGGCATTCAGTTAGAAAGAGGAAAGATGTTAAAATATGCAAAGTTCAGAGTGGGTCTGAGATAAATATGTATAAGACAGAATTCCCCCCTCCCAAAAAAAATGACAATCATGAGGACTAGAAACCTGGTTCTGTTTGAAACTGTGCACATGTTGAATATTTTTCTATAGGAAAGTATCACTGCTGGAACCAAATGTTCACCTCTCTTCTGCCCCCTCTCAAGGTGTCAATGCAAACAGTTAGGAGTCCCTACTATAGGATAGATACATGGTTTTTTGGGACACCCCCCTTCCAGTCTTTTCAGCTGATCATCTTTAAAAGCTGTAGAGCAAAGAAATATCACACTTACTTGGCCTGTATTCCGTATTCACCACTTTCTCTTAAAGAGGCGCCTTCCCCTTGGGTAGTGTGGAGCTAATGGGATTTTGCCAGGGGCAAGGAATTGTTATTGCATGCCTTTTGTTTGATGGGTGAGGCTACCTATGCTTTTAATGAGTGGAGCCTAGCAACTCCAGGGGTGTTTTGCATGAGACGCTAGGACATAATTTCATTTGAGACCATTGGTCATCACGACACTTTAATTAGCACAATCCAGATAATATCGTGCGCTCTGTAACCACTTCGGTGGAACAGGTCGAAGCTACTCAGGTAGGCCTCTGAAATAGTGCTGCTTCGGCAATATGGCTCTGCTGATTTATTGTTCATTTATACAGTGTTGTTCTGGGGCAAGTAGGAGCCTGTAAGCTTCCCTGGGGTACGGTATTTCTCTGGAAAAGCCAAGATGACAGTTGCATAAAAGAAGGAGACATCTTTTATTCTCAATGTCTTTTCCAGGCTAACTCTTCAGGGATAAGTTTTTACCAGCTTGAATAAACACAGAAATAAAACAAATTATGTGGAATGCATGTTTAAAACGCACATAACTTTATTCTGGACGGGCTTAAGATAACCTTAGCCAGCAAGAGGAATAGAATAATAGTAATGTATTAACATTCATTGACACATTGCATTAGAGCAGTGTGGGAAAGATACGTCTTCGGCTTGACAGCTCTTGAAAGCAGAAGTGAAGGAACTGCAGACCCTCAGATGTCAAATTGCAATTCTCATTATCCCTTACAATTAACTGAGCTGACTGGGTGTAGTAGAATCATAGCGTTGGAAAAGACCACAAGGGCTATCTAGTCCAACCCTCTGCTATGTAGAAATACACAATCAAAGCATTCCTAACAGATAACCATCCAACTCTGTTTAAAAACATCCACTGAAAGAGACTCCACTACACTCCAATGTGGTGGAGTGTAGTGCATTCTACTATCCAGTAGCACTTACTGTCAAGAAGTTCTTCCTAATTTTTAAGGCAGTGGTTCCACGGAGCACCAGTGGGTCGCAAGAACTAAAATATGGTCCATAGCCTCGCCGTTACTATACCTTTGCAACAAGAGTGACTGGTCTTGCAAAACCCTCT
Source organism: Anolis sagrei ordinatus (assembly GCF_025583915.1). Classification (NCBI taxonomy): domain Eukaryota; kingdom Metazoa; phylum Chordata; class Lepidosauria; order Squamata; family Anolidae; genus Anolis; species Anolis sagrei. The sequence continues at coordinate 27,313,138 of NW_026847660.1, read as the reverse complement.
TATAGTAAAAAAGGTAAAGGTTTTCCCCGTCATTAAGTTCAGTCATGTCCAACTCTGGGGGTTGGTGCTCATCTTCATTTCTAAGTCAAAGAGCCAGCATTGCCCATAGACATTTCCAAGGTCATGTGGCCAGCATGACTGCATGGAGCGCCGTTACCTTCCCGCCAGAGTGGTACCTATTGATCCCCTCACATTTGCATGTTTTCGAACTGCTAGGTTGGCAGAAGCTGGGGCTAACAGTGGGGGCTCACACCGCTCCCTGGATTCGAACCTGTGACCTTTCAGTCAGCAAGTTCAGAAGCTCAGCGCTTTAACCCACTGCACCACCGGGGTCTCCTCTTATAGTGCCAAGGCTTATTAAATATGGTTTTCTGTGGGCAAGCAGGTGGTGACTATTGGATGGCATATGTTATGTATCAGAAATTAGAGCTGATGTAGTCTATCCAATGTAATTTTCTGCAGCAGCACGCCAAATAACCAAACTGAATCTAAAGTTGACCAAAAACTGATTTGCAACCCTTTCGGTACTAAAGTTGGAGAGTGGTCCCCGGTCAAAGTGGTCCCTGGTCAAAAAAAGTTTGGGAACCACTCTATTTTCTTGTGGTTTGGACCTGTTGTGCCATGTCATGAGAACGAGAGCATGAAGTATTCCACACTCACAGTAACAAAATAATAAGGGAAGCAGCAGATGAAGATCGAAATGATTGACAGCGGTGGAAGATTGCTTATTGAATTCTAGCATAAGTACTTGAGTTCAGAATGCAGCGTGGGATGGGGACTAAGGACAGAGGTGAGAAGCATCCAGCCTTTGATATGCTGATGAACTGATACTCATCATGCCTTATTGTAGGCAATTGTATGCCGAAGTAGATGAGAATTGAAGTTTTACATCATCTCAATGGCAGTACATTCCACAGCCCTGGACTAAGGAGTGGTACCAGACTTTGATGAAAAGGTCAGGACTCAGCTGTAAGGACGTAACTATGGTAGCATAATACAAGTGAAGAAAGAAAGGACAGGTGGTGGAAAGAGGAAGGCTGTCAGTGTTCTTGGGCTGGTCTATCCCTGAGAAGCTTCTTGGGTTGGTCTCTCCCCGATTAGTCAGCCATTTCGCCAGTGTTGCAAGGAATTTCATAACATGGAACACTTCTAATTGACTTCTCATGTGTTCCCTTTTCCTCCAAGTCCCTTTTTTCCTTTTGTTATCATCTCTTTTTTTAGGTTATATGCCTAAATGCAGAGGCTGCCTTATTTTTTATTTTATTTTTTTGCTTTTGCAAATAAATAAAATGGAGGGAACAGGAGATTTACTTTGAGACCAACTGTTTCCCTGCACCATATTCTTTCATCTGTGTCCAGCCGTGATGAGCCCCTTCTTTGCTTCCCAACAGGCTTGCCCCAGATGCCAGGTGGAATCCACATCGCAGTTTCCTGGGGACAGGGAATTACGATGTCAATGTCATCATGGCAGCGCTCCAAAGTGTTGGGCTGGAAGCTGTCTGGTGGGACAAGCGCAGGTGAGTGGTGAATCGCCGGCTTAAAGTATTCTGCTTACTTCCAGGTCATCGGGTACCTTGTAAACTCCAGCTAATTGGCTGTTCCTTGGGGGGGAAAGTGACTTGACAAGCTTTAGCTGTTTTTCTTTCTAGTGACCTCTTCCTCTACTTAGGACTGCACCTGTTGTGGCCCATGGGTTGCATGTGCCCCATGAAACCTACTTTTATAACCTCTGAAGCTTTACTCTAAGTCTTTCAAATGATGTAGTTTTTAGACAACAATATCCCCACCTTGTCACCATAAGAGGCCCAGAATCATTTATTTATTTATTATTTACAGTATTTCTATCCCGCCTTTCTCAGCCTGAAGGCAACTCAAGGCGGCATACAGATTGGCAGCAATATGATGCCACCAACAGTATATGTTACAGTATATGATTTTGTAAGTCTTGACAAGAATCATCTCTTGCTTATATGTGTGTGTTGAGGAAGAACCACTCCCTGATTAGGATGTATATCAGGTGAGGTTTTCTTGATGCAGGTAGTGGGTGAAATGAAGTAATTAGAGATGGAACTATGCTACAAGGTTTGCTGGAAAGAAGCAGATTAATGCATTATTTTGTAAGTGTTTTTTTCCTTCTGCAATGGACAATGTGGACAATGTGTTTTCAAGGCTACTGTATTTTTTCTTTATAAAATACATGTGCTGACTACTCAAGAGTAAAGACATTTTTCTTTTATACTCTGTGTACTTCAACTTGGGGCCTGGAGCTGGGAAGACTGCTGTGTATTTTCAATATAAACTAACAAACCGCAACAGGTTATGGGCCCAGTCTGCCCAGCTTGCCCAGTTTGCCCAGTCTGACCAGATTGCCCAGTTGGATATTTTTTCTCTCCAGTTCCAGTTTTGAAGACATTTTTGGTTTTGCATTGTGTTTTTGTTGGCAAAACAAGAAGATGGATACTGGAATGAATTTTGCTTTCCCTATGGCCAGGTTAAATGGCAATAACTATTCCATTTGGAAAGTCAGAATGGAAAGTTATTTGAGGAGAGAATCCTTGTGGGAATGTACAGAGAACCCAGTGCAGCAGCCAGCTACAGCAGAGCAGCTGAGAGCTCTGGAAAGAGCAAGGTCTACTCTGATGTTAGGAGTTGATGATGACCAATTGGTTCATATAAGCAGTCTGCCAACTCCCAACGCAATTTGGGTGAGACTCAGAGAAGTACATGCTTCCAGTTCGGCAGCAACAGTGGCTGTACTGGCAAGACGTCTTTACAGGAAGAGATTGGAGAAGAATGAAAGTCTGAAAGACCATTTGCAGATATTGCAGAGTTTGTTTTTGCAATTGGAGGAGAGAGATTTCCATCTCACAGAGCCAAACAAATGTTTCATTGTCCTGTCATCCTTGGATGATTCGTTTGACGGATAGTAAATTCCTTGGAATCAATCCCACAAGCACAATTAAACCTCCAATATATTTGTGCTAGACTTCTTGCTGATTGTGAAAGGCGAAGAGATCGTTGCCTGGAGACTGCAAACACAGCAGGGCGTTCTCAAGGAAAGCAGTCAGCCGGAGTTGCACTCGAGGAGGAGACAGAGAAAATTTGTGTGGTGAGAAGGTGCTTCAATTGTGGGTCTCCAAAACATTTAAAGAGGAATTGTCCAAAACAGCAGCAGAAGAAGCAAGGATGGAAGAAGGTGAACCAGAGGAGGAGTTCCTCGCATGTCAGCATTGTGAAGTCCCAAGGGAGTCCAACAGATGAAGACATATTTTATGTGGACTCTGGATGTTCACAGCATATAGTGAACAACAAAAGTTTGATTTGTAACCCTGTGAATCCTAAATGTTCAAATGTTACCCTTGCAGATGGAAAACAGTACAAAGTACAGGGACAAGGGGAAGTTTATGTTAAGCATTTGGGTAAAACATTAAGGAATGTGTTTTTAGTTCCAGAGATTGAGTACAATTTATTATCAGTCGGAAAACTGGATAAAGAAGGTTATGAAGTTAATTTTTCTGGAGGAAAAGTCAGAATTTTGAAAGGGAATAAGTTATGTGGAACTGGTGTATTACAAGGGGATTTGTATGTGTTGACCTCAGGAGGTAACACAAGTGATGTAAATGTAGTAAGTAAGAATGCTCCATTACACCAGGGATGCATTCATGATTTACATAGAACATTAGGTCACCCAAGTTTCAAAGTGTTGTATAAAATGCCAGAGTTTAGTGAAGGCATAAAATTAAAAAATTGCACGAAGTTTCTAGATTGCAATGTATGTAAGAAAACTAAAGCACAGTCAGCCCCAATTAGTAAGAAAAGTTTAAGAAACTCAGAAGAAAAGTTTCAGTTAGTACATGCTGATTTAATCGGACCGTTTCAACCGAGTAAGGGTGGAGCCTTGTTATATACTGTGTATATTAGATGACTATTCTTGTTTTTCTTGGTGTTTTTTGTTGAAACAAAAGAGTGAAGTTTTTGAGATTATTAAGAATTGGGTGGCATATGTGAAGAGACAATTTGGAGTAGGAGTAAAGGCTCTCCAAACTGACAGAGGAGGAGAGTTTACCTCACATAGTTTAGAAAATTTTCTGAAAAAAGAGGGGATAAAGCACAGACTCACATGTGCTTATCAAAGTGCAGAAAATGGAAAGATAGAAAGACTAGTAAGAAAAGTTCAAACAGTGAAAGATTCTTTGTTAGAAGATTCTGGATTATCCCAAAATCTATGGGGAGAAGCAGTAATGACTGCATGTTATTTAATTAATAGACTCTGGTGTGAGCCTATTCAGAACACTCCTTATTTTATGTTATATGGCAAGAAGCCTCCGTTAGGGCATTTAAGGAATTTTGGGACACAGGCATGGGTGTTCATACCCAAACCATTGAGAAGGAAAGGACAAGATAAATCCAGGAGATTAACAATGGTTGGCTATGCACAGGGAGCCAAAGCTTGGTGGTTTTTAGATAATGAAGGAAACATTGTTATATCAAGATCTGCTAACTTTGCCTGTAGCCAGAATTGGGATAAGATTCATGCTAATCAGGAAGTTTTCTTTCCTATTTCAAAAGAGGAAACTCATGAGCAAGGTAGACAAAACACAAAGCAAGAAAGTGCTACTACACCTCAACTCATAAGTAAGCCTATAATTAGAAAATTTAAGAGGCCTAGGCCCTCAGATGAGGATGATGAGGTGAATGAAGATCCTGAAGAGGGAACTAGTCAGGAAATTTTACTCAGAAGAAGTGAGAGAACCAGAAAGAAACCTGACAGGTTCACAATACAAAATGTAAGAGTATGTTTAATACCGATTAAAAACATTTAACATAGCATAATAAAAATCCATATAAAACCATTAAAACTATAATCATCAATGTCTTCCAAATAAACTTGTTTTCTATTAGCATTGTTTAAGCCGTTCCATGTTCGCTGTGTTTATCTGTTACACTGCATTTCTGAAAGCTTGTTCGAAGAGCCACATCTTTATTTATTTATTTTTTTGGAAAATCGGGAGGAAGGGGCCAACCTAATGTCCCTAGGAAGGGAGTTCCATAGCCGAGGGGCCACCACTGAGAAGGCCCTTTCTCTCTTCTCCGCCAAACACTCCTGTGAGGAAGGCAGGATCAAGAGCAGGGCCTCCCAGATGATCTTAAGTTCCTAGATGGTTCATATGGAGAGATAACCTCTATTTTCCTCTACAGTCTCTCTCAAAATGGTGGCAAGAAGGGATGTAATGCCACTTGGATTGCGAGAGACTACAGAAATAAAGAGAAGTACTTTCTGGGACTACTGTGTGTGTATGGAGGTGGTTCACAGGGATGTTTGTAGCGAGTGGGTTCCATGCAGTTGCCCATCTCTGTTATATCTCTTGCTAGTCAGTCACATTTATGTCTTGCCTTTCCTCAAGTGATCTCAAGACAGTATATATCTTTCTTCATGCTTGATTCTCATAGCAACCTTGTGTGGTAGGTTAGGCTGAGAGAAAAACACTTAACTGGCCCATCGTCACACAGTGTGTCTCATGGGCCAATGAAGACTAGAACATATACCTTCCAGTTTAACACAACACATCACATGACCTTCACTCATTTCTTATGTTTTGTATCCAGGGATGAGGACATTCTGGCCTTACAGGTGTTTAGAGACTTCCACTTTACAGGGCACACTTGTTCAGATTGTGCGATGCTTCAGTTGTTCTCAACCTGTGGGTCCCCAGGTGTTTTGGCCTACAACTCCCAGAAATCCCAGCCAGTTTACCAGCTGTTGGGAGTTGAAGGCCAAAAACATCTGGGGACCCCAGGTTGAGAACCACTGCTCCAGGTCGTTTGAAATGCCACAGGCTGGAGAAGGATCAACTAGGCTAAACTTAGTGATGACATCATATTCAGAATCTGCAACAGTACATATAATCTAGTAGTGTTGACAGCAACTGGCAGCAGCTCCCCAGGTTTGGTAGACAAAACCTACTTTGATGTGGAGATGCCAGGGGTAAAGCTTGGGACCTTCAGCAATGCATGGCAAGAATATGCTCTGCCATTAAGCATCTATAGATTGGTTTTTTAGGATGTTTGAAGAGTTTCCCTTCAGAGACACGTTTCTTGCCAAACACTCATGTGTTTCTTTGCTTTATAGGCCCTTAGAGCAGCTGTCCGTAGCAGGAGTTCTAGGATTCATCATCAACGTCCCTTCCAACGTGTGCCTCGGCTTCCTATCTCTTCCGGTGAGGCGTCGTCACTGGATCGCTGTGCGTCAGCTTGATGGCATCTATTATAATCTCGATTCCAAGCTGAAGGCACCTGTTCCAATTGGCAGCGAAGCTGACCTCAGGTACTGATGGAGTGGCTGCTTTAGGGACCTCTGTGAAAAGCAAGGATGTGCAAAATGTAGTTTGTACCCTGTCTGTGGCCTCGTAGGTGGTTTTTGTGCCCCCCAAAGGGTAAACAAGTTGTGTTGTCAAAGGCTTTCATGGCCGGAATCACTGAGTTGCTGTGAGTTTTCCGGGCTGTATAACCATGTTCCAGAAGCATTCTCTCCCGACATTTTGCCCACTTCTATGGCAGGCATCCTCAGAGGTTGTGAGGCTTCTTGGAAACAAAGCAAGTAGGGTTTATATATCTGTGGAATAATCTCCAGCGTGGGAGAAAGAACTCTTCTCTGTTTGAGACAAGTGTGAATGCTGCAATTGATCACCTTGATTAGCATTGAATAAACTTGCAGCTTCAAGGCTTGGCTGCTTCTTGCCTGGGATAATCCTTATTGTTAAGCATTTTATTTGATGTTATTGTTTGTTTTGTATTCATTTTATTTTGCATTATTGTAATTACTTGGGCTTGGCCTCATGTTAGAAATAGTGGCGGGGTATAAATAAATTATTATTATTATTACTATTATTATTAAAGCCTTTGTTGGGAGATGATTAGCTGGCCCTGATTGTTTCTTGTCTGGAATTCCCCTGTTTTCGAGTGCTGTTCTTTCATTACCGTCCTGATTTTAGAGTATTTTGATAGCATCAATTTAATTTTTAAATAATATAATTGATGCATTTTGTTATCACATTGGCATTTTTTTTTATCGTGTCAGGAGCGACTTGAGAAACTGCAAGTTGCTTCTGGTGTGAGAGAATTTGCCATCTGCAAGGACATTGCCCAGGGAATGCCCAGATGATTTGATGTTTTTATCATCCTTGTGGGAGGCTTCTCTCATGTCCCCGCATGAGGAGCTGGAGCTGATAGAGGGAGCTCATCCGCTTCTCCCCGGATTTGAACCTGCAATCTGTTGGTCTTCAGTCCTGCCGGCAAAGGGGTTTAACCCACTGCGCCACCAATAGACAGAGACCAGCTAATGCATCCTAACGAAGGATTCCTCCAAGCAAGAAACTGCCAGGCTTTGAAGCTGCAAGGCTATTCAATGCTAATCAAGGTGATCAATTGCAACATTCACACTTACCTCCAACAGACAATAGTTCTTTCTCCTACTCTTGACATTCCACAGATATATAACCCTCACTTGCCTTGTTTCCAACAAACCTCACAACCTCTGAGGATGCCTGCCATAGATGTGGGCGAAACATCAGGCGGCAATGCTTTTGGAACATGGCCATACAACCCAGAAAATTCACAGCAACCCGGTTAAAAAAAGATATTTGTAAAACGTTTCCTCCAAAATGTCCTCCAGGGCACATGGGGATTTTAGTACCACATTATACCCCCCTGATCCATGTTAGAACCAGGAGATACCTTTCTTGAAACAGGAATTGAGTCATTATTAAAGGCCTCTCTTGTCTCTAAAATAACACAGGAAGGTATTAAAGCATGGTAAAAATATCCCCATATCCTGTTAGAGAACTTTTGCAGCCAAAAAAAGATTGATTTATTTTATGGGACCAGGTGTGGTGAATGGGTGCGGCCTTCCAGTGTCACCTGGGGCAGCCAACTCATAGCCTACCACAGTTGCCCAACCTTGATGTCACTCATTCCAAGAATTATTCCATTATTAAACATTGCTTTGTCTTATTTTTACAAAGCCGGTGCCAGACAGCTTTCATAAAAGTCTGTCATCCAGTGAATAAGCGACACTGCATAGAACTGCAAGAGCATCCCATAACATTAAATAGAATGTTAGTCATGGAGGCAAATGTTATGAAAATAACAAGGACAAATAAAAGCCTTATGGAACAGCCATACTTCTGCTACATGTCTAACTGTACATTTCTGTGCAAGCTTACTCAGAAGTTAGTCTTATTGTGTGCAGTGCCGTTTATTCTTAGGCAAGTATATATAGAATTGCATCCTAGAAAATAAATATGTAACTGGGTAGGTGCTGCTACCAAAAATGTTGTATTCTTGTTGGTTGCCAGTTGTGTCTTGTTCATCACTGAGTAACCAGAACAAGACTTCAGATGTTCAGTGGAGCATGTCCTGAAGAACATATGAAGGAAAGTGCTCTTTAAGATACACCGGTCTGAAAATAGTGCCAGAGGCAAATAAGTTCACTCTAACCTAGAACGTGAAGTCTGCTTTGGGAAAAGGTCAGTTTTGCTTCTGCCGTGATGTATATTCAAGATTGCACAGTACCCTTTGTAAGAAGGCACATGTCTCTTGCTGTCTACAAATGGATGGTGATTTTCTAAAGAGATGCCTCTCCAACCTGATTTGAAATCTTGGTTTTTCTAGCAGTTCAAGTCACATGGAGAGGCATGTCTTTAGAAAATCATCATCCATTCGTCAACAGTAATAGGCACGTGCAAGCAGGGAAGGACAAAATAGAAGAATGCAAAGTGGGATGGACCTATAGAGTGACAATCCAGGGAAGTGATCCTTAACTCCTTTTGCAACCACAGATATTACAAACCATTACAAGCAGTAAGAGGTGACATCTTAAGATCACCTCGAGTACCAACAAAAATGCTGGTCTAAAATTGTTTAGTGGGCAAGTGCCCTGTTCCTGTAGTCCTCTTTCACCACTTCTACCCCACTTTTCTATTTGCAAATACAAAGTGCTGGAAAATAGAGGGAGAAACCGTGGAGGCCGTGACAGACTTTGTATTTCTAGGTGCAAAGATTGGTGCAGATGCAGACTGTGGCCAGGAAATCAGAAGACGCTTACTTCTTGGGAGGAGAGCAATGTCCAGTCTCGATAAAATAGTAAAGAGTAGAGACATCAGACTGGCAACAAAGATCCCTAGTCAAAGCCATGGTATTCCCTGTAGTAACCTACGGATGTGAGAGCTGGACCTTAGGGAAGGCTGAGCGAAGGAAGATAGATGCTTTTGAGCTGTGGTGTTGGAGGAAAGTTCTGAGAGTGTCTTGGACTGCGAGAAGATCCAACCAGTCCATCCTCCAGGAAATAAAGCCCGACTGCTCACTGGAGGGAAGGATGAGACAAAGTTGAAGTACTTTGGCCACATCATGAGGAGACAGCAAAGCCTAGAGAAGACAATTATGCTGGGGAAAGTGGAAGGCAAAAGGAAGAGGGGCCGACCAAGGGCAAGATGGATGGATGGCATCCTTGAAGTGACTGGACTGACCTTGAGGGAGCTGGGGGTGGTAACGGCCGACAGGGAGCTCTGGCATGGGCTGGTCCATGAGGTCACGAAGAGTCGGAGACGACTGAACGAATGAACAACAACAACCCCACTTTTCAGGCAGAGAGTAGCTGTTTGTGGAGGTTCTCCAGATATTTTGAAATCCTGGTTTTCAAACTTTCTAAAGCAGAATTTCTCAACCTGGGGGTTGGGAACCCGGGGGGGGGGGGGCAAGAGGGTTTCAGAGGGGTTGCCAAAGACCAGAAAAATATATTTCTGATTGTCTTAGGAACCCCTTTGGCAGAGAAAGCTGAAGATCTCTCCACCTGTCCTTGTCTTCCTTTTTGGAAACAGATGGCATGGTGTGCATGTGCGGGCGAGGGAGAGTGTTCGAGGCTGGAGGGAAGCTCACACCAGCAAGTCCCTTCAAGACATGAGGGCTCTGTGTGGGAAGTTTGGCCCAATTCTATCATTGGTAGGATTCAGAATGCTCTTTGATTGTAGGTTAACTATAAATCCCAGCAACTACAACTCCCAAATGACAGAATCAATCCCACCGCCAACCCCCCCAGTATTCAAATTTGGGTATATCATGTATTTGTGCCAAATTTGGTCCCGTGAATGAAAATACATTCTGCATATCAGATATTTACATTACACTTCATAACAATAGCAAAATTCCAGATATGAAGTAGCAACAACAATAATTTTAGTTGGTGTCACCACAGTATGAGGAACTGTATTAAGGGGTCAAGGTATTAGAAAGGTTGAGAACCACTGTTCTATTTATTATTATTATTTTTACTTCATTTATATACCACTTTTCTCAGCCTTTGGGCGACTCAAAGCAAAATTTAATGCTCAACATCATAAAAAGAGTTAAAAAACAGTTAAAAACAAAGATACAATAAACAATCAGCATCTCATTAGCGTCTCATAGGTAGAATCAAGATCCAATCTCATAATCCATTGTTCCATGTTCCTGTATTCAATTCACTAGTATTGTCATTCTAGTCCATGTCCTTTAAACTTTTCAAACATCTACTGTCCGAAGGCCTGGTCCCAAAGCCATGATTTTAATTTCTTTCTGAAAGCCAGGAGGGAGGGAGCAGATCTTACCTCATTTGGGAGTGTGTTCCATAGGCGAGGGGCCACTGCCGAGAAGGCCCTGTCTCTCGTCCCTGCCAGACGCATTTGCGCAATTGACAGGAGTGAGAGCAGGGCCTCCCCGGATGATCTTAGATTACGAGATGGGAGGTAGGGGTGGATGCGTTCGGACAAGTAAGCTGGGCCAGAGTGTTCTAAAGAGTGTTATTTTTTTAGACACTCATTGTCTATTTGCAAGCAGGAGGTGAGGCTGATGATGTTTCTGCACTGACTGATCAGAGTTTTTGAAGAGCCAGGAACCAGGGTATCTGGAAGGACACCTTCTCAGTGGGGGTGGACTCCATTCACATCTGTAACAAGCCTGTCTTTTCACTCCCCATGCTCTTTTCTCTAGAGTGTAGGTGAGCTGTTACTGTGGATGTTGAAATGACCCAGTTTAATGAATGAGGCAGTCTTTATTGCTTTTACAGGTCTAATAAATCATCTATAACAAGAGAAAATAAAATTCTACTTTTGAATCACTTTGGAACTTTAATGAATTGTGCATACACCTATATTGAAAATCCTTTATATATATAAAAAGTAAATATACAGCAAACGTGTTTAGAATTAACAATTTAGAACTGCTAAAATTCTTTAATAAAATAAGTACATAGTGTCTTGGAAGCTACAGCAAACAGTGCTATCTTAAGGGCCAGAGTTGAAGAACATTTTGACCTTCTAGGTGTTCTGATTTACAGTTCCCACAACCCTTGTGCAAAAATGAGGGTGTTAAATGGGCCCCTATAAGTGCTGATCCATGCCTTGGTTACTTCCCAATTGGACTACTGCAACACTTTCTATGCAGGGTTGCCTTTGAAGATAGTTCAGAAGCTCCAACTGGTTCAGAGATCGGCAGCCAGATCAGGAAGTGGACAACTCCCATATTACGGCAGCTCCACTGCCAGTCTGCTTCTGAGCTAAATACAAAGTGCTGGTGTTACCTATAAAGCCCTACAATGAATGGTTCAGGCCCAGGCTATCTGAAAAACTGCATCTCCATGTATAAGCCAGTCCAAGCACTGCAGAGGAGGCCCTGCTCTCAGTCCTACCCCCATCTCAAGCACAGCTGGTGGAACGAGAGAGGGGCCTTCTCCATGGACGCTCCCCACCTCTGGAACTCCCTTCCAAAAGAATTAAAAATGGCCCCTTCTCTCCTCCTTTAAAAAGCTTCTGAAGACCTACTTGTGTAAACTAGCTTATGAAGAGGAGGAGGATTAACATATTTGATACATACTCCCACCCTGACAACACATACTTACCTCTGCTTGCTGATATATTATGCTATATGTTATATTATATTACATTGTGCTTCTAAGGTATTGTATATTTATTGGTATGATTTTTCATGCGTTATGTTCACTGAGTTAATTCTTGTTTGATTGTTATAAGTTATATTGAGTTTATTTCTCTCTCTGTTTTGTTTTCATTGTCTGTTTGGTTTTGGCATGAAATGGTTGCCATTTTGTTATTCCTGTAAACTGCCCTGAATCCCTTTGGGGAGAGAGGGGGTATAAAAAATAATAATAATAATAATAATAATAATAATAATTATTATTATTATTATTATTATTATTATTATTATTACCATTACCACCTTCCAATAATTATACTAGTATATTCTACTAGTATAATTATTATTCTACTAGTATAATTCTAATTAAACCGCTAACCTGCTGAACTTGCTGACCAAAAGGTTGGTGGTTCGAATCTGGGAGCTGCACGAGCTCCCACTGTTAGCCCAGCTTCTGCCAACCTAACAATTTGAAAACATGCAAATGTGAGTAGATCAATATGTACCGCTCCGTTGGAAAGGTAACAGTGCTCTATGAGTCATGATGGCCACATGACCTTGGAGGTGTCTACGGACAACGCCGGCTCTTCAGCTTAGAAATTGAGATGCGCAACACTCCCCAGAGATGGACAAAACTAGACTTAATGTCAGGGGAAACCTTTACCTTCTATTCTATAGAATTTCGACTGAATGACACAAGAGGTAGAACTGGAAAAATTCTCCTTGGGCTTTTATAAAAGGGAGAAAATCAGCAATCCAAGATCTTTAGGTGTCTTGGGGATGAAGCAGAGTTTGTAAGTTGAATGGTCAATTTTAAAAAGTGAAAATCTATACAAAGGCAATCTGGAATATATAAAATCATTTAAACCCAGATGAAGTAAAATTCGTAGTCAGCATGTTTTGTCTTAGAAGACTCATTATATTATACTTTATTTAGAAAATAGGTTACTTTGCAGCAATTTGAAAGCATTTTGTTTTGTTGAGCTCTTGAAAAGTATTACTGTGATTGTTACCATTTTTTCTTATCTCTCTGTGTGCTGTTGTAAAAACAAAAACAGAAATTATATCAATGGGTTGTTGTGTGTTTTCTGGGCTGTATGGCCATGTTCCCGAAGCATTCTCTCCTGATGTTCATCTGCATCTATGGCAGGCATCCTCAGAGATTGTGGATAGAGATTGATAGATGCAGGCTTCTGGAACATGGCCACACAGCCCAGAAAACACACAACAACCCAGTGATTCCGGCCATGAAAACCTTCAACAATAGAAAATTATATCAAATTTACCTATTTTGGTTTGCACTTTGAAAACTGGGAGTAGAAAAGGAATAGTATCAACATTCAATTTTAAAAAATTAAACAGGCATTGGCTGACCTATTGTCACCAGGAGGGATTCTGTTGGCCTTGATGTCCATACCCGGATTTGTAAAAGCAACTGAGGAAAAGGGATAGGTGCATGCATAAATACGCACAGAGGCAAGGTCAGTGTGGGGCCAGCCGGACTGACAAAGCGAGGAGTTTCCAGACACTGGGAATACAGTAAACACAATCTGGTCATCTGGGTGTGTGAGGCATGAATGCCATCCCTAATCAAAACAGTTGCTGGAGCATCAAAGCATAAAGGCACAGCATAACCTCTTGCCATCAAAAACCAGCTTGTCTCCAAAGGCACAGCAATATTTTGTCTCTTCTGAAGATCATTCCAATAATTCCCCTGACCTTTTATTCTTCCTTTTGATATACTGCCCCCCTGTGAGATCTTTCTGGTGTGGAAAGGATTGAACAAGTTCCTTTTGGGTGAGAGCTGACAGTGAGGCAAGGGTGCAGTATTGTTTACCATGCTGGAAAGGACTGGACAAGTTCCTTTTGGGTGGGAGCTGACAGTGAGGCAAGGGTGTAGTATTGTTTACCATGCTGGAAATCTAATAATGGCCGTTTGGTGCTCAATCTGGATTGTATCAAGGAGGACCTGTTAGATCCCTAATCTACCCACCCCCTTCTCACTAACTTCTTTCTTACAGGGTGTTTCTGCAAGAAGTTCTATCAGAAGGACCATGTGAGTTGTTGCTAGTGGTGCCCCAAGAGACGGGTGAGGCCAGAGACTGGCTCAGCACTGTCAGGTGATCCCCGGCACACAGGAATCCATCCCAGCTGAGCCTCAAGCATTCTTCTTCAACCCCCCTGTGCTGGCTGCTGCATGTCTTTGTGTATGTGCATAAGGGGGTAGGAATGGGAATGATGCCCTCCTGTTTACAATGCCACTCTGGGAGCTGACCATGAAATATATCCTCCCTTCTCTTACGTGCAAGCAGCTTTCCCCTTGCTTTTGAAAGATGTGCACTGTGTCGGACAGTACGGAATAAAGATTGCAATACTGAATAGTAGAAGATTTTCCCCTGGCATTGGAATAGCCATCTGGGGTGCTCCAACAGTCAGTTTTTTTTCTGGACTGATGGAGTTATTTGTTTACAAGCAGGACTTGGTAATACATCCCCAGACCCCCTATTTAATATCCTACTAGGTTTAGTCTGGGAAGTTGTGTGTCTCACTATTAGGGCTAACAAACCTCTCCTTTGTATTTTTGTGATTCCTCTTTTGCAGCAAGTTCTTTGGATAGAACAAGACAGTTCTCCCAAAACCCACAAAAAGTCTCTGACTTAAAGTTGTCACTCAGTGTTTTGAGTTAGCTATTCCCAAGATTATGGAGAAGGCAGATTTAGGAGTGAGCTGTATGCGCTGAAAACCCAAAGGTGATATTTCAACTCTTGCTTCAGTCAAAGGGACCTTTTCTGGAAGCAGCGAGCTGTTTTACTAAGAGCAGCAGTGGTGTTAGTCAAGTGGAGTGTGCAGAGAGAAAGCAAGAGTGTTTTTTTATTCCCTTGAGGCTCGCTGGAAAGCATGAGATGCTCAAGTGAAATTTGAATTAATGTTTCTGGTGTAGGTGGGAATGAAGGTGGGAAAAGGACAGTGGAGTTGAGTGTGGAAATAGGATAAGCCACTGTGCTAGTATCCTGGATCCAAATGCAGAAAGCAGTGGCAAAGACTATAAAGTGGCAAATGCCCAGGCAGGTCCCAAACTTTCCGCTGCTTGACAGTGGACAAGAGGTTGCTTGAAGCCTTGGTTTGGTTGACTATTCAATGCTGGCAAGTGAACAAAATCTTCTGTTACCCCCATAGGCAGCCCACCACCTTAGAGGAATAAAGAAGTTCATTAAAAAGACTTTGCCTAACCATTTGGGAAGAACACTATGGGGCTGATGTTGCTTCTTTTTAGTTTTTCTCATTCATGTTGGTTGTCTTAATTCTGACTAGCTGACAGAAACTCTCT
Source organism: Anolis sagrei ordinatus (assembly GCF_025583915.1). Lineage (NCBI taxonomy): Eukaryota > Metazoa > Chordata > Lepidosauria > Squamata > Anolidae > Anolis > Anolis sagrei. The sequence goes on along the minus strand of NW_026847660.1, from coordinate 27,297,849 downwards.
GGTGGAAGCTTTTAGTCCAAAATTGGGGAGATTGTACCTGTTGAATTTCTGCCTGTTACACAGCCACTTGAAGCACTAGGACCTTGTAAAACAGCAAGAGGCAGTGACCCTTTGTGCAAATTGAAAATGTTGGTTGCTCTCTTGTTTGGTTTTTCTTTTAAATAAAAGCACTCTGTCCATCAAGTAGAAGGGTTTGTGATGCTTCTCGTGAAAGGTCAGAAACTAGCACAGGGAATCCACAGGAGGAAGCTACTGCACTGTCCACCTCCTTCTCGTCTAGTTCTTACGCTGTTCGTTTTCCTTGGCACGGAAAGTCCCCTACTCCTGGCGCCTGCCAACCTTGAAGTTCTTTCCCAACCTGAGCAGAGGAACACTCAATGATGCAAAACAAATAAATGTGTAATGAAGTTTGTGATTCTTCAGTGTGGAATGTAACTGTGGATTTGGGGAGGAAGCAGTTCTTGTGGATGAGTGAGCTGGCCAGAATACCTTTTTCAAAACATTTGAAGTCAAGTAAGCCACAGAAAGATTTAGTCTTGCAGGGGATCCATTTGTACTCAGAAGAGCATTTTGATGCCAAAAACATTCAGCAATAGCTAGGTGTGGAGGAAGTGAAGCAGCTTACATACACATATTTGGGTGTGTGTTACAGAATATGCATGCATTCTTGATGATCCCTGTGTGGAAACTTAGATGTCACATACACAAAAACTAATTGGGACTTAACACGTGTTAATCTAAATATGTACATGTAAATTTGAAAATAGACTGGGACAGTCTATTTGGTCCATCTAACACAGCCATACTGGTGTTGGCTAATTATTTTAATTGTATGTACATGGAGTTAAACCAGAAATGTCCTAAAGGCACTAGATCCTGCCTGCTATTGGAAGCTAATTAGGGACAGCTCTGGTTTAACTTGGATGGAAGACTTATTGAATACTAGGTGCTATAAGTTATATTCAGAAAAAGAACTTGGCAAAGCCATCTCTTGAGGATCCCTCGTCTAAGAAAATGATAACATTCATGGGCTCGCAATAATAATAATAATAATAATAATAATAATAATAATAATAATAATAATAAATATTATTATTAAAAATAACAGTGCCTTTATTTTTATATTACACCACCACCTCCCCGAAGGGACTCGGGGTGGCTTACAAGCGGGACCAAGCCCAAAATAAACATTTAAAAACGCAAGACATACAACAATCTAATTTAACAATTAAAACAGTGAAGTATATACATTGACAGGCAATTTGAATGAACATACCCATACAAACAAATGGCCTATCTTTGCTCAGTCTGTTTTTTGATTGATGGACAGCCCGGAAAATTCACAATAATTTGGTTAATGGACAGTTTTGGAGGCCTATATTTATATTTCAACAGGACCTGGAGTAGACAGCCCCAACAAAGTAGGGAGGCTGGATTAAGCTGGGTGAGACACAAGGAAGAATTCTGAAAACATGACCCTGTGTTTCAACAGAAAGGAAGAAACCATGAACATTAACAAAATATGGCTACCAGTATTTAAAAACTCTAAAATCAGGACAGTAAATAAAGAGGAACACCCAAAAAACAGGAGAATTCCAGACAAGAAACAACCCCCAACAAAGCATTCCTCCAGGCAGGAATCAGCCAGTCTTTGAAGCTGCAAGGCCATCCAATGCTAATCAAGCCTGCCAGTTTCAACATTCACACTTGCCTCAAGCAGACAAGAGTTCATTCTCCCACCCTGTACATTCCACATATATATAAACCTCACTTGACTAGTTTCCAACAGACCTCACAACTTCTGAAGATGCCTGCCATAGATGTGGGTGAAATGTCAGGAGAGAATGCTTCTGGAACATTGCCATACAATCCGGAAAACTCACAGCAACCCAATGGCCCTGTGTGTGTCAGTTGTTTTAGGGTGGTGGCAATAAAATTAATCCAGTAGACAACAGCATTAAAAATCATGGGTGAACCTAATTTCAGGCCTGAAGCTTGGATGAGATTTAGTTTAACCCCCTGCAGCTTTATTGGATTCCTCAAGTGACATACAAATAACTGATCATGGAAACACCGAAAGATTCAGGAAGTGACTGTTGAAGAAGTAAACCACACTTTTTCCCTTAAGTCCACTAAGAAACCTGGTATAATTGCCCCAGTTGAGTAACTGGTCATCCAACCCTGAATAGGGTCAGCAGATCCTTTGTTAGGGTGGCTCCACTACTATCCAGGAAATTAATTCCAGAGAATGGTATTGGAAAATCTGTGCTGCTCTTTGGATGTTAAACTATCAGGAGTGCTGTTGGTTTCTATCCTGTCCCATGTGGTATTTGTTGTGAAGTTGCTGGATGAGATTAATAAGAGTTTTGTAGTTGGGTACCATCACTATGTTCTACATCTTGTCAGACTTGGCCAGAGTGATGCAGTGCCAAGAGTAATGGGCTGGATGATGGTGCCTAATAAAAATAGCCGGTGGATTGGAGGTTCTCACCTTCAGGAATTGGGTAAGCATAAGCAACCAGTCCTATAGCTTTTAAGCAGAGGCTGGATGGCCAACTGTCAGGGGTGCTTTGAATGCAATATTCCTGCTTCTTGGCAGGGGGTTGGACTGGATGGCCCATGAGGTCTCTTCCAACTCTTTGATTCTATGATTCTATATAGGTCTGTGTTCAGCTGTAGATGAATATTCTATAAGTATTCATACCAGATAAACTTTGTGGCTCAGAGTCTGGAGAGCCGGTTTCAACTAATCTGCGTCTTTACAGTTTTCCTGAGGAGATCTGATCTGGCCACAGTAGGGTTCTGCAATGCGTTCTACATTAGGATTCTCCTTGAAGAAGGCTGAAACCGCAGCTACTACAAAAGCAGCAGCAGAACATTATGCAGAAACCAACAAACTGGTTTTGGAAGGAACTGCAAAAGCTGTCAATACATTTGTCTGAATTCATGGTGCCAGTAATGTCATTTGAAGCCAAAAATAGCTTGAGACCTTGATATTTGACAGACCACCTGTTACCCTTCAAATGTCCCCATTTGACAGGAACAGTCCTTTGTTGTCCCACTTTTTCAGCTACTTTGAAAATATCCCAGTTTTTCTCTCTTCCCCCCATACCCTGCCTTTTGTCCTGAGTTTACTTCAGTTACTTCAAGCTGAGTTCAAAGTGAACAATAGTTTGCTCTCAGTTAATTCAGCAAGGAAAATCACATCCTGGGTTGTAGGTTTTTCGGTCTGTATGGCCATATTCTAGAAACATTCTCTCCTGACGTTTCACCTGCATCTATGGTAGGCATTCTCACAACCTCTGAGGATGCTTACCATAGATGCAGGCAAAACGTCAGGAGAGAATGCTTCTGGAACATGGCCATGTAGCCCGAAAAACCTACAACAACCCAGTGATTTTGGCCATGAAAGCCTTCCACGATCAGATCGTGTCATTGCCAGTAGGAGTAAACTTCTGCACCTCTCATACTTATGTGTTTCTCCTTGTAAGTCATCTTCCCCATATGCTGATGTTGCTTGGCCGCACATCTTCACGTTTTCCTTAATGAAACATTGGTGAGAATGAAAATATGAGCCTGAGGGAGAAAGCAAGAAGAACCAAATGAACCGGAACATTTGCCTGTCCTAAATGCCCTTTGACTTTCCTTTCAAGTCTGACAATCTTGTTCCTCTTGCTTGGGAATGTGGGTCAGGTACTTGCAAACATGATTTATGTGGATCAAATAGCCAGTAGCAGGCCCTTTCAAAACAAAACAAAAACCTTCCTTTAACTATCATAAAAGGAGAAATACCATGACTCACAGGGGCGGCTCCAGCAAAGCACTAAAAACAGGTAAGCAGCACTTCATGATCATTTGTTCCAATTCCTGCCCAGCATGGGGTGTTTTAAATATATTTTACACATTCTTGCCTCCAGTACTGTTTCTGCTTCCTAGCTTATATTGCAGCTGCTTTGCTTCTGTGTTATGCTGCAGAATTCTCTCTTTTCTGCATAAGTATATAGCGAGCCCTCAGTATCTGCTAGATATCAAAATCTGTGGATGCTCAAGTCCCATTACGTACAATGGTCTATTAGACATGGCATTCTTATGTAAAATAGTGAACAAGTGCAGGAGAGAACCTTGATGATCTGTGAAATGACAAGAGGTTACAGCAAGATATGCTTAATAAAAATGTTGAGAAAAAATTACATTTCCCCCTCTTTTATTTTCTTTCACCTCTGTGCCATTTCTTCTTTGAAAGTCCCACCAAATGTTCAATTCTTCATTTGGAGGTAAATTCCCATCTTCTTTTTCCAATACTTTTTGCCATATCCCTTCTTTACTTTTAAGTTTGATGTTAGCTTACCATTCAGTGCCATTTTCCAGACTTCTTTATACCATTCATTAATTTTCATTTCTCCTTTCCAATATTTTGCAATTAATAATCTAGCTGCTGTCAATAGCACGTCTATTATTTTTCCCCTCTTATCTCTCCCCTCCTCTCTTTTAATTAAAAGTAATATTTCTATTGGATTCCTTCTCATTTTATATTCATAATATTTTCTATTTCTCTTACAACCAATTCCCAAAAAATCTTTTACATATTTACAATCCCACCACATGCATGTAGATTCCAATTTCCTAGCACCCTCTCCAACATTTTTCATTATTGTTCTTATTCATAATGTTTAACCTTCTCGGTGTTAAATACCACTTCCAAATTAATTTATAATTTTCTTTTATTCTAATTGACATGTTTTAATTGTCTTGCTTTAAATATCTCTTCTCAGTCTTTTCCAGTTATTTTTGTTCCTACTTCCTCCTCCCATAATTCTCTTAATTTTAGTCTTTTCTTTTTTCCTGTGTCTTTAATTAGTATTTTATATATTTTACTTGTTGTTCCTTTTAATTGTTCTTTATTTTCTCTTTTTAATCATTTTATTATTATTTCCTCAAATTGCGTTATTTGTTTTTTTTATTTTGGACCCAACAATTTTTATTCCATTTTTCTAATGGAATCCAATGGAGCCATGAAATATTTAATCCTCTCAGTTCTTCTCTCATTTTTACCTTTTTTGTTCTATCCAATTTCCTACCCTTTTTAGTTGCCTTTTTTTCTAATTCTTTATCTAAAATTCCTTTTAGTTCCTTTGGGAAATCTTTTGCCATTATTATTGGTGTCAATACTGAATTCTTATTAATTAGTTGTACTTTATGTTTGATACATATTTCCATTATATTTCTTAATGATATATTTCCAATCTGTTTTATCTCTTTTTTTGAAAATTCCTTAAAATATGTTATCCTTTTGCCTAGACATCATCATAATGCTTGGTATGCAGCAAATTCAAGTTTAGCTGTTTTGATATTTTTTACAAAATTTTTGAGCCATAGTTGGTCGAATTCTTGAATTTAGAAGCCGACTGTGTATGTTACAACAATGCATACACTCAATGAAAACTATTACCATTGGTCAAATAACCTCCCAGTCCTATTTCCAATTTCATTTCCTCCATTCCATAATCTAAAACAGATGTGGCAATAATGTGGCCCTCCAAATGGTACTAGACTGCAATTCCGAGCAACCTTAGACGACACAGTTAATGATGAGCAATGCTGTGAGTTATTGTCCAACAGCATCTGGCAAGCTGCATAGTTTCCTTCCCTGTCCCTGAAAGGATGACCGGAGAGAAAGTAAAATGGATAGAGGGCAGGTAATGAGAAGGGACCAACTGGATGGAACCATGTAACAAAACACAAAGTCTGTGGCTTCAACATCTGGCTGTTACTTCATCTTCTTTCCCATAACACACATTTTGCTTACAATAGGATGAAAATCTCTTTGATTAGTCCAGCAAAAGTAATACTTCCTATCTTTTTTGGGCCTGTGGGAGGCAGTAGAGAGTTGTATTGGTTGAGTATCCCCTACTCTTACACTGAACTACACTGAAAGAGAATACCTTCTTGTTCCAATATGTCTCAGAATTGGGGGGAAATGAGAGTGGGAATACAATTTTGCACTTAGTGCCAGGAACTCCCAGAAAAACTGACCAGGAGAACAGAAATCTGGTTTGTATATTTAACTGCTATCCCTATCCCCAACTGGAGAATTACTGTGACAAATATAGCAATTTATTGACACTTTTCTATCTGAAAGACCCCTTTGTTTTGAAATGAAAGAAACATTCTATAGCTATCATGATATGTCCCAAACCATATATTTATTTAGGAAATTTTAGCCCACTTGTAATTCAGATGCCCCAAGTACTGTACGTTGCAATTAAAGCCCAGCAACACAATGAAACAAATCTATGGACTAGAGTTGCCAGTTCAAGACTGTCCCAGGCCCTGAGGCTTCCAGGCCAAAACTGAAGCTCTAGGGACAGCCCTAAGTAATGCCACTGCTATACATTAAGGACAAACAATAGGTGTTCATGCTTTTCATTCAAATACAGTGATGATAATGCCTTGTTTGCCAATTAAAATAGAAATCTTAGCTGAAGGGGCTGTTCCCAGATTGAGGTGAAATGAAAGGATTATATTTCTTTTTATTGATTTAGAGAGATGGCATAAGGAACATTTAATCTAGCCTAATTATTCCTAGGTAGAAGCTCGATGGAGTGTACAATGGATTAGAAGGGAAGAAGGAAGCTAATGAAGTAAATATATAGACACGAATGAAGTAAATACATAGACACTATCTTCAAGAGACTTTGAAAGTTGAAGCAACAAATAAAGCCTTGAAAATTATATCATAACCTCTTTCTCTGATCTGCAACTTAACTCACCAAAACAAAAAAAAAATGTATCCTCATGTCCAGCCTGAAGATGACCCATGAACATTGGAAACTCAACTCTAGCCCCTGAGATTTGACAATTCTGTATAGGGCTGGAAAAATTCAAACAGACAGGAATCTTGAAGGATTTGTTAAAGACTGGGGTCTTTTAAAGGGAGCAGTTCCCAGCATTTTTTTTACCATTGGCTATGCTGGCTAGAGCTGCTGGGATTTGCAGTTGCAGAGCATTTGGAAGGCCATGATGTTGCCACCAGTGTCAGAAGAGAAGCCTGAAATGTGCTAGCAAAAAAGCCCACCAACTTACTAGAAGAATTTCAGTGGCAGATCTGTAAGGATAAGTGTAGGTACAGTTATGTATCCATAGATTCAATCACCCACAGCTTGAAACTATTCACACATACAAACCCAAAAAAGCAAATCTTGATTTTGGCATTTTATAAAAGGGGAACCATTTTACTACACTATTGTATATAGTGGAACTTGAGCTTCCACAAATGTTAGCATCCACGGGTGGTCCTGAACTCAAACCCCAGTGAATACCAAGGCACCGTTATATATGTATATGGAAGACAAGGCTCTACATGTATGGTGAAGAATCCAATCAGCTTCCTTTTACTCCTTTTCATATGGAATTTTTTGCTATCAAAATTGCATGAAAGGCTCTTACAGTCCATCTACATCTGTACTAAATGTTTTTAGTTCAGCCCTTTTCTTCTGTACTTCCGTTTAAGATCTCCTGGAACTCTAGTATTCTGCAAAAGGTTGCTGGGGTTCATCTAGATTCTAGAGATCATGACTGAAATAAAAATAAAGGTTTCCTTGAGCTGTCGATATAATAATTATTATGCACTGGTTCTATGAAACCTAATACTGGTTTTCAAGGGTTGCTCCTGGGTAAAAAGATTAAGAAAGGCAATGTTTGTGGTCGAAAGCTGGCAGCTCAAGCTTGACTTGTTTGGTAGCCCTATGAACAACACTTACGAGAACAAATGTCTCATGTGGCTGGTGTCAAGCTTAAAGAAATGCATTAACCCATCCATAACAGTTGTAGACTATTATGGGCTTTAGCCTACAAAGCCCTAAACAGTTCCATTCCAGCTTACCTGTTCAAACATATCTCCCTCTATGAACCATCTTGGAGATTAAGATTGTTCGGAGAGGCCCTGCTCTCAATCCCACTCCCCTTCACAAGAGCGACTGATGGGGATGAGAGATAGGGCCTTTTCAGTGGTGACCCCTCAGCTATGGAACTCTCTCTCCAAGGAAATCAGCTCAGCTCCCTCCCTCCAGACCTTCAGAAAGAAAGTGAAGACATGGATGTGGGACCAAATCTTTGAACAATGGCTCTCAGTGCAATAAGTGATTATGGAACAGTGCCATTTATGACCAGAATGGCTGCTGAAATATGCCTTTGGATTGTGTAGTTTTAAGTAATTGTTTTTAAGATTGATATATTTTTTAATTATTTGGTTTTAATGTATATGTTTGGTTTTTATTTTATGTATATATATGTGCCATCATATCTTGTTTTTGTTTGAGCCACCCTGAGTCCGCTTGCTGGAAGAAACATTAACAACCTTAGATATGCCGATGATACCACTGATGGCCAAAAGCGAGGAGGAGCCGAGGAGTTCTAATCAAGGTGAAAGAAGAAAGTGCAAAAGCTGGGTTGAAGTTAAACAACAACAAAAAAACCAAGATTCTGGCAACCAGACTGACCGATAACTGGCAAATAGAGGGAGAAAATGTGTGGGCAGTGACAGACTGTATTTCTAGGTGCAAAGATTATTGCAGACGCAGACTGCAGCCAGGAAATCAGAAGACGTTTACTTCTTGGGAGGAGAGCAATGACAAATCTCGATAAAATAGTAAAGAGTAGAGACATCACACTGGCAACCAAGATCCGCATAATTAAAGCAATGGTATTCCCTGTAGTAACCTATAGATGTGAGAGCTGGAACATAAGGAAGGCTGAGCGAAGGAAGATACATGTTTTTGAAGTGTGGTGTTGGAGGAAAATTTTGAGAATGCCTTGGACTGCAAGAAGATCCAACCAGTTCATACTTCAAGAAATAAAACATGACTGCTCATTGGAGGGAAGGTTATTAGAGGTAAAGGTGAAGTACTTTGGCCACATAATGAGAAGACAGGAAAGCTTAGAGAAGACAATTATGCTGGGGAAAATGGAAGGAAAAAGGAAGAGGGGCCGACCAAGGGCAAAATGGATGGTATCCTTGAAGTGACTGGCTTGACTCTGAAGGAGCTAGGAGTGGTGACGGCCGACAGGGAGCTCTGGTGTGGGCTGGTCCATGAGGTCACAAAGAGTCAGAAGCGACTGAACGATTCTACACAGCGACTGTGATTCTACACAGGGAATCTCTAGGATATCTTGTGTGATTCTATGGTCAGCTTCCACCAAAATCGTCAATACAGTTTATTTATTTATTTATTTACAGCTTTTATATTCCGCCCTTCTCACCCCGCAGGGGAATCTGGGCGGATTACAGTGTACACATATATGGCAAACATTCAATGCCAATTTTTAACAGCAACATATACAGACATACACAGAGGCTATTTAACTTTTTCTGGCCACCAGGGAAGCTGTCGCTTTAATCGTCCATCTGCGACGCTGATGAAGCACTTTCGCATTCCCGCATGCTTCCCCGCTGGAATGCTTTGCTGGAGTCTTCTTTATGGCCTCATAAATCAGTTAATTTAGCCTCCCCACACTTTTAAGGTGGTACCTTATTTTCCTACTTGACAGATGCAACTGTCTTTTGGGTTGCAAAGGTTGACAACAGGCTACACACAATTGGTTGGAAACCCACTCCAACCCATGCTGGCTTCGAACTCATGACCTTTTTGGTCAGAATGATCTTAATGCAGCTGACAGCCAGCTGCGCCACAGGTCCTTTTGCTGAAGGACCTAGAGATTCCCAAATAAGCATTCTCCCAGAATAAAGAAAATGTTTAAATTCCATGTTTTTTCTAAATTTGCAATCCTGTGACCATAACTCCAACAAGTATGGAGACCTGACTGTATGTCTAATTAAACTGTATTCATTATTGCTAAATGTACTTCTCTACATTCAAATTAGAAGGTGCACATTCTGGTCTAGAAACACTTTTCCTTTTTATGGGCAAACAGCCATACTAATGAGCAGGTGCATGAGTCCTATAGACATTATATTTCAGGTAGTGACCCCATAGAGTACCTATATTGGTCACTGTTATTCATGGGGCAACTTATGTTTAATTTGCCCTTCACCAAGGAAGTGCAAATGTCTCTGGCTCTTTTTTTCAAACAGACCTAATTCTACCTATTACTGGAATCTTGCTTTTGTGGCTATATCCTGCTTGGGAGATGAAGCGCACAGCTTGAAGCTAATTTCAAGTAAAAATTGAAGCGGTGCCAGTGGTGCTTCCAGATGGACAGCCCATCGCATTACCAGCTGAAAAGTAATGTGTATGGTTCTCTCTTTCCTCTTTTAATGGATTTTTTTTTGTGGTAAGGGAAAAAAGTTGCGAGAAGCAAAGGGAAAGTGGATATGGGTGTGAATATGTTTACTAATGGAAGATGATGCTACTCTGGATCCACACATGGACCTACTATTAGGCAAAGCAAGAGAAGTGCCTGGGGGAAATAATGCTGGGTGTGTACCATGCAGTCTATCCTGTGCCCACTATATTAATCTGCTGATTTCAGGAATCATGGAAGATGCTGCCCCTTTGTTAGTGGCAATCTCTCTGTATTTGCATTGCTAAGATTTTATTTCTTTGTAAAAGATGTACAGTCAACACACCATATTTTACTGAGTTTAGGGTCAGAAGATCCCCATACAGCATTAAAAATTGAAAGTGTGACAAGATATACAATTGGCCCTCCTCATTTGCTGGTTTGATTTCTGCAGATTTGATTATTCACAGATTTGATTCATATGATATTTCTAGAATTCTAGATTCTCGATTCCTGCTGGAATCTCTGGTCCTTCGAGGTGAATCTATAGTCAAATTTTGCTAGAGAACATTTTAACTAAAACTGTGAATAATCAAATCTACAAAAGCTGAAATGGTGTATCTTGGCCCCCTTTCCATTTTTAAGGCTGCAGGCAACACAATGAGAAATGATATTATGGGCCTGATCCGATCAAAGTTTCTACAGTTGCAATTTTCTATCTGTTTGTTTGGGAAGCAATCCCACCGATCGTGCTGTAAATCCCATTGATTTCAGAGGCAGAAATACAAGCTAATATTTAATGGCTTCATTGAAGTCAGTTAGCCTTAAGCACATTTGACTTGGTGGAGACATGTGCTATAAACTGTACCTTGTAAGTAAATCCCAATAAAATAATCAATAATAACCACTCATCGCATTTTTTTTAATCAAGAGAGATCCATGCTACTTGCATTTCTGAGCCACAGATAAAATATAACAGTGGCGAGACAGTCATAAACCTGGGGAGAAGTCATGTTTACGTCAGTTCCTCGTGTTTACTTTGTGGCTCGTAAAATTATGTGCCCCTGGTGAGACTCTATCCCGGTGCCGATGTTTCAACCCAAGCCGTTTGTGACATGAGCTTGTGTTCTCAACAGCTGTTGGCGTCTCTCAATGGCACCGTCCCATCTGCCACTCAGCAGTCCCTTGGCCGGTGCCAAAGCCGCTTGGGCAGAGGTGCTTCTGGATACTTTTGGGACTGGGTGGTTGGATCTTGACTTTTATTATGTGCCATGTTGTCCCCTCCTGCTGTAGTTTTGCACCCTTACAGCCTGCCTGTCTACCCTCCGGCACCCCAATGTTACTCCGGGCTGGTTCAGGTATGATCCTTTGTATTCATCTCTATCTGTGTATATATAAATCTGTGTGTCTTTGTGCCATTCTCCGTGACATTGACAGGGCCCAGCTGTGGCTGGCTGGTGGTCTTGTGGGGACAGCTGATAAAGCCTCCTCCACAGATAAATCCCTCCATTCCTGAGTTATTTTTACAGAATTGCTCAGAGAGAGAGAAAGTCTTCTCCTTGTAAGGGGATTGGTATTTAAAGCTCTTGGGGGAACGAAGAGATCATTTTATACCTGATTATACAGACCGTATATAAAAGGCAGGTGGACTCTTTCAAAGGGCAGGCCCGCCACAAATGAGATTTGATTATACATAGATTGATTAATGAACTATAAATTTTAATCATGCACTAAATGCACACCTAAAATGGTGGTGCAATTAAACAGCCCTAGCTTTGACAGACAATAGCATAGTTTTCATAACAGGCAACCATTTGTGGTAAACATAGAGTTATGTGATGCTCCAAAACTGTTTCCTTGCGTTGTTGAAGCAGTGATCCCTTTGCTTTCTGAAGATTCAATGAACACAAACTTTGTCATATGTTCAAAATTATTAAAAATTACCATTGAACATGTGTAAAGTATATCCTAAACATAAATGCATTTCATGTTTAGACTTGGGTCCTATCTCCAAGATATCCCATTATGAACATATATACAAATATAGATATTACAGAATCTTGGGGGGCGGGGGTCTGAAATCTCAAACGCTTCTGTTCCAAAGCATTTTGGATAAATGATACTCAACTTCTAACGTTTATAAAGGATTAAAGGTGCATCTAAACCAGGCACAGGCAAACTTCGGTCCTTCAGGTGTTTTGGACTTCAATTCCCACAATTCCTAACGGAGGGAGTTTAAGTCCAAAACACCTATGCCTATGCCTGATCTAACTGTAGAATTGATGCAGTTTGACACCACTTTAGCTGCCGTGACTCAATGCACCAGCACCCTTTGGCTGAGAAGGCTAAATACCTTGTAGAATGGCAGTTCCCTGGATTCTATAGCACTGACCCATGGCAGTTAAAGTGGTGTCAGACCACATTAATTCTACAGTGTAGATGTACCCTAAGTTGACCAAAGTTCCACAGATATGTAAACCTCACTTGCCTAGTTTCCAACAGACTTCACAATCTCTGAGGATGCCTGCCATAGATGTGGGTAAAACATCAGGAGAGAATGGTCCTGGAAGATGGCCATACAGCCCAGAAAACTCACAGCAATCCAGTGATTCTGGCCATAAAAGCCTTCAACAATAAATTCCAATTTTGTTACATAGCGTAATTCATGTGATAAAACAAGGAGATTCTGGGACTGATGTACAGGAGGAAGACAATGGTCTCATTGAATCTCAGAAATGTCAATGCTTTTGTGAACTCCCTGGAAGGGAAGGTGGAGCATATGGAAATAACTCGATCAAAGTTAGCAAGTCAACCAGCATTTGCAGAGCCAGCGCATTTATTCGGATGTCCAGATGGCTTCACCATAGGGACGAGGCGCTGTCAAATCCCATGTAGCTATGCCCAGAAACCTCCAGCTGGCATGGCCTCCAGCCATTGATTACAATGGGAGGTTTCTGGTAGCCGTTGCCCAGAAAAATTAATGTTCTACGTTCCAGTTGAGGCTTCTGCTCTGTAATTCTGTGAACGATACATTGTTCCACTGGTGGCCTCTAAGAGTATATTTACAGCAGGCATGGGCAAATTTTGGCCCTCCAGGTGTTTTGGACTCCAGCTCCCACAATTCCTCATAGCCTCAGGCCTCTTCCTTTCCCCCCTCAGTTGCTTAAGTAGGAGTTGAAGTCCAAAACACCTGAAGGGCTCAAGTTTGCCCATGCCTGGACTAGGCCTACCTCACATTGTAAGGCATACCTCTCAGACTGAGACCTTTCTCCCACTGAGAGAAAGACTGATGGTGTTAGCTTTGGCCTACTAACTCTAACAAGTTTTCCCCATGCCTGGTGTAGATGCTGCATGAACGTTTGGCTACCTCATGTGCCGTATTTGCACAATATCCTCACAGAACGGTCTTGAGGCTGTTAGGAATTGTAGGAGTTGAAGTCCAAGACACTTGGAGGGCCAAAGTTTGCCCATGCCTGGACTAAGGCCTACCTCACACTGAGGACTACCTCACAGACTGAGATCTTTTTTCCACTGAGAGAAAGACTCAGTGGAAAAAGGTACACTAACTCTTAACAAGTTTGCTCATGCTTGGTGTAGATGCTGCATAAACTTGTAGCTATCTCACGTTCACAATATCCTCATAGAAGGGTCCTGAGTGTTAGAAATTGTGGGAGCTGAAGTCCAAAACACCTGGAGCATCAAAGTTTGCCCATGCCTGCACTAAGGCCTATCTCACACTGAGGACTACCTCTCAGACTGACACCTTTCTCCCACTGAGAGAAAGACTGACGGTGTTAGCTTAGGCACACAAACTCTAACAAGTTTTCCCATGCCTGGTGTACAATACAATTTATTTATTTGACCAGTCATATGACCATCTCAAAATACAACACGAATAAAAGACAAGGCAAAAAGGAGAGGACAACAGACGACCTTCTATTTACAGTCAAAAATCTCATTTTCCTGGTTCTTTTTTCAGGAAATGTGCTCTTTTCTTGATAGCTTTCAGAATAAAAAGGCTGATTATGGTGAATCTTTCCTATCCTTGCAAGAGAAATGTCAGAATATAATTTCTTTTGGGGGACCTAAAGTTGGATAATATTGGATGTAACTATCTGTATTGTAGTTCAGAATATGCTGGAGAGTCAATCAAGAAATGTTCGATAACTTCCACAGTTTGTTCTCCTTATAAGCAGAAACTCTCACTTCTTGGGATGTTACAGTAGCACGCAGTCTGCATCATAATACCAAGTTGTTCAAAACTAGCCATGGTATATATTCTTCTTAAGGGTAACGGAAGTGGAATAGTCAGACAGTGTTCTAGATGAGTATTCATTTTGTGGGAAGCTAAAAACCTTGTGGAAGAAGATCTACCTATGCTTGCTAGGTCCAATTGAGCATAGATATCTTGAGTGTGTTGCACGAGCACTTGTTTTGCCCTAGGTCCTAGATTGTTCAGAAATTGCAAAGGCGGGCCAATTTTAGCCAACTCATTAGTTAGAGCCACTATCCATGATGTCTTTTGATCATGCTGGACTTGATCCTCTAGACATAGGTGAGGAAGTCTACTGGGGTTCACCCAGTTTATTTTTTGACCAGTAATTGAATTGTCTCATTAAGATTTGAGCTTTTACTAGGGCATTCCTAGCTCCGCCCTTACTGCTGCCATCAGCATCAGAAGAAGACCTACAAGCCACTCTAAACACCTTTGCAGAAGCATACTGAAAGGGTCTTTGAGTGAAATTTGCAAATGCTAAGCAAGGGACTTTGAATGAAATTAACAGCAAAAGAGAAATACACCCTTTCTCTGTAGAAAAGGAGCAACATGAAAGAAAATGTTTTTAAGAAACAAGATGTGACATGTAGAGGTCATACAAAGTTCAAGCCTACATAGGAAGTAGTTGTGTTGTGGTTAAGTGTAAAGGTTGTGGTTAAGCGCAGAGTCTGCAGGTACAAGAAGGTAATTTCCATCAAAAGGTCAAAAGAGAGGGGCTGGAAAGAGAGTACTTTCCATGACCTATTACTTGAGTATAGAGGTCAGCAGAAACAGAGGAGGGGGCAGCAGTCTTTGAAAGCACAAACAGAAGTGCTTCTGTCCATCTCATGTTGATCAGCTTGATTAAATGGTGTCTTACATGAACCAATTGGACTCTGTGGATTTCTTTGAAAAGGGACCCTGCACCCTAAACCCGTGATCCCTTACAATACAAGAAGCTCGGTCTGTCATTGAACATTGAGAAAACTGAAGTGCTCTTCCAGCAGTCACCAGCCAACCCCTCTCCAATGCCAGAGATACAGCTTAATGGTGTAACATTAGAAAATGTTCACCATTTCCACTACCTTGGCAGCCACCTCTCCACAAAAGACAACATTGACACTTGAAACACAACACCACCTGAGCTCTGCGAGTGCAGCATTTTTCCAAATGAAGCAGAGAGTGTTTGAGGACCGGGACATCCATAGGGATACCAAGGTGCTTGTTTATAAAGCTATTGTCCTCCCAACCCTGCTATATGCCTGCGAGGGGTGGACTATCTAGAGATGTCACAATCATCTCCTAGAACGATTCCATCAGCGTTGCCCCCAAAAAATCCTACAAATCTCTTGGGAAAACAAGCGGACAAATATCGGAGTGTTGGAAGAAGCAAAGACCACCAGCATTGAAGCGATGGTCCTCCGCCATCAGCTCTGCTGGACCAGCCATGTTGTCTGGATGGCTGACCACCGTCTCCCAAAGTAGTTGCTCTACTCAGAACTCAAGAACAGAAAACAGAATCTTGGTGGACAGGAAAAGAGATTTAAAGATGGGCTCAAAGTCAGCCTTAAAAACTCTGGCATAGACACTAAGAACTGGGAAGCCCTGGCCCTTGAGCGCTCCAACTGGAGGTCAGCTATGACCAGCAGAATTTGAAGAGGTACGAATGGAGGGTGAAAGAGAGAAACATCAAGCCAACCCCGACCGGGACTGCCTTCCACCTGGAAACCGATGCCCTCACTGTGGGAGAAGATGCAGATCAAAAATAGGGCTCCACAGTCACCTACGGACCCACCGCCAGGAAGACAATCCTACTCGGACAACGAGGGATAGCTTAAGTGTTCTGGAAAGGCCCAGGAGGTAGATGCTTGTGTAGATGTAGTGTAAACTTGTGGCTACCTCGTGTGCCCTATTTGCAGAATATTCTCACATTGACTTCATGTTATTTCCCTTTTTTCAAAACTCCTGGTACTTTTATGTTAACTTCTAATGTGAATATTAGCGCATGACAGATGGATAATGTGCCCAAAATCCCACTGACAAAAACGACTTGAAGTGCTTATGGAATGATTCATAACAGTCAGCGCATCTCTCTCTTCCTCCCTGTAAAGCTTAGGTTTATTTTTCTTTCTTTTCCTTGTTAAAAACAGAATTTATCGCACCACAGCTTCCACAGGTAGGCCCCCGAAGGGGGTCTTGCTGAATAGTTAAAGCGATTCACGCCCACAATAATGTAAAGTCACGGTTTAAAGAGAGCAAGGCAACAAAAGCAGACTCTCCGTGTTTAGTCAGAAACGACGCGGAAAACAAACCTAGGGCTCAAGAGACAGTCTGAGGCCTGAGGCAGACAACCTAAATAACGGCGGAGAAAATGTTCTTCAGATATACATTATTGACAATTTGCTACCCTTTCATGGTTCGGCTGCCTGAAGAGGCACAATTTTCTGTCATTTAATTTCTTGTCAATGATCCACCATTTTGGTTTAATTTTGTTTTATGTTTATGTGCGAGGGAGGGAGAATGATGACACCACAGTGATTTTCTCGTTTAATCCTAACTAGATCAGTCCTCCTATATTAACAGGGAAACTGGGCAGAATTGAAAAGGCTTGACAAGCTTTCTAAACATTTACTCTTTCTCTTACGTGCCTAATGACAAGGCAAAGGAATAGAAAAGAGTAGTGGAGGGGACTGGGGACTCCGCTTAAACTCCTACGTGGAATAAAAGGTATTGTATATTTCCAGCTGGAATGCCACATTTTATGAGGTTTAGAGGCACCAGACCTCTGTGTTAGGGGGAAAAAATCATTTTTTAATTATTTTTTCCACTTTTTTGACCTCAGAGAATACCTCTCTGGGAATCGCCAGCATGTGGTGAAATTCTGGCCACAGACTCGCACTTGAGGACCTAGATGTTCTTAGAGAGGGCATTTTGATCCGACTCACAGATATCAAACCCACAGGCTATATATATCCTGAATTAAATTTTCTAGTGAGCAAAAGGCAGAAAATGTGGTTCTCATTTTTCTATATATTTTTAAAAGCTAGGTCAGCCTATGAGAAAATACCAGGTCAGTGAAATTCAGTGAAATTCATAACTCTGTGGGGATTTTAATCCAGGTCTAATGCTGGATCTACACTGCTCTATATTCCAGGATCTGATCCCAGAGTATTTGCTTTGAAATGGATTATATGAGTCTATACTGCCAGATAATCTGGGATCGGATCCTGGGATATAAGACAGTGTACATCCATCCTAAGTCCTTGAGCTGACCATTGTCCTACACTGTCTCTCCAGTGTAGCCTTTCTTTGCTAAAGATACTTACGACCCATCTACACTGCCATATAATCCAGTTTCTGAATCCAGATTGTCAGGTTTGAACTGGATTATATGGCAGTGTAGGCTAAAGCTTGATCTACACTGCCATATAATCCAGATTGTCAATGCAAATAATCCACATTATCTGATTTCAACTGGATTATATGAGGCTGGCTCTATACTGCCATATAATCCAGATCATCAATACAGATAATCCACATTATCTGCTTTGAACTGGATCATATATGGTTGGATTTACACTGCCATGCAATCCAGATTATCAATACAGATAATCCACATTATCTGTTTTGAACTGGATTATATGAGGTCCCTTCTACACTGCCATATAAAATTCAGATTATTTGCTTTGAACTGGATTATTTAGCAGCGTAGAATCATACAATCCAGTTCAAACCTCTGAGGATGCTTGCCATAGATGCAGGCAAAATGTCAAGAGAGAATGCGTCTAGAAGATAGCCATATAGCCCAAAAAACCTACAAGAACCCAGATCTCACAACCTCTGAGGATGCTTGCCATAGATGCAGGCGAAATGTCACGAGAGAATGCTTCTAAAACATGGCCATATCACCGGAAAAAACCTACAAGAATCCAATGATTCCAGCCATGAAAGCCTTCGACAATACATTGTTACAAGAACTCTTTCTCTACAACTATTTCCTTAAAATTTGTGGTATTAATGCATACAACCTCAGGTACAGTTGTAGAAATCATAATGGGACTCAAAGAAAGCAGGCTCAGACATAAATTATGTATATCTCTACCACATATAATTAAAAACTCTACATAAAATGGATTTTTTCTGGGATTTGGTTCCAGGGCCCCCCATGGATACCAACATCTGTAGATGCTCAAGACAACCCAACCATAAAATAATAATAATTCTTGGTGCCTTGGTTTTTTAAGGGCAATTCTTGAGATTATTTGGGATGCCAATTATGAAAATTGCATTGGATAGCGCTAATCAGCTCTAGTTTCTTAGATATGGTCATATGTTCTGTATGTCAAGAACTAGAGCTGATAGGGAATCAGCAAGTCAAATATACCCACAAACAGGTCTAACATTTGAGACACTAAAATGTGTGTTGGCCAGCATTATGTACAATGGCAAAATAGGGTCCCCCTTATATTAAATGGCAGAACAACTCATGCCAGAAAGGGCCTGAGGGTCTGTGAAATGGCAAGGAGCTATAGTATAGCATGCCTGTATATCAGTGTAGTGTTCAGGGTATTGCAAAATTGCTCTTTGGATTTCCCCCCCTTAATATTTTCAAGCTGTCGTTCATTGAATTTATGGGTGCAGAACCCTTGGATGTGGAGGGCTGACTGTAATTATTTGTTATTGTGTTTAAACTCCACAAGGAAAAGGACTTTAGGCTGGGTCACAATTGTACAATAACAGTCATGCCATAGTGAGGGTGTCAGCCTGGATTCTCTTCTTATTAGCCATCCTTTCACAACTCTGCATTGCCAGTGAACAGATAGACATCTCTTCCAACATTTTGCAAACATTTTGCTTCTATATACTTGTAATATATCCACATTCTCATACCAGGAATAATTACCTAAGCATCCACTTAAATGTTTCTACTTAATTATGCATGGCTCACTAATACAATCTTGACCTATTGTGTGTTGCATGGATGTATTTCTACAAGGTATAGTAATAGTTTAAAAGGGGATTTGAGAAATTCACATAGAATGAAGCATCAGATCTTGTTTGATCTTGGACGCTAAGCAGGCTCAGCTCTGGTTAGTACTTGGATGGGAAACCACCAATGTATACCAGGTGCTGTGGGCTATGTTTCAGAGAAAGGAACAGGCAAACCCTCCTCTGCATATTCCTTGTCTTTTTAACCATTTTTATTCAGACAGGCCTTTGATTTTTACTTTATACACAGCATGTGTGTATAAAGTAGTAAGCTGCATTTTAAAATCTTTTTTAAAAAATCCAAATTAAATATATTTAAAGAGGTTTTAACTGTTTAAATATTATTTTTAAATAATATTGCTATTTAATCCTTTTTTGAAGTTTTGCATATTAATGTTTTAACTTGATCTTTTTGAAACAATTTCAAAGTATGATCCTTTATCAACAGTTTCACATACTGATGCTCCAAAAAAAAAAAATCCTCCCAGGAAGTGTTTTTGGACTCCTGTGGGTCCTCTAGTTTTATTTTATGATATACTTTCAAGTCAATGGATTTTGATATAGGGTTTGCTATTATCTGAAGTTCCAGATGTCCATGGAGGTTCTTGGAACATTTCTCCTGCAGATACGGTGGTCATGCTATAAGCTGCCTTGAATCCCATCTTGGGAGAAAAGTGGGATACACACCGAATACCTATATAATTAAATAAAAAAATTTAGTAATAAGTTGACAGGTGGTTTGCAGGTACATACACACATAAAGTTCTCAATGGTTACTACTCATGAGGACTGCACGCTACCCCTGGGACCATAAGAAGTTTGTTTCTGAATTCTAGTTGCCGAGAAATACAGGGAGGAATCTCATATTCCTGCTTGTGGACTTCTCATAGTCATGTGGCTACTGTGTTGGTCACTTCCAGTTTGATAAAAGTCACCTTCCTTGATATAAAGCAGGCCGGGGCAGTAATGAACAGATCTAAATGGCCTATCCTGGTGCAAATCTACACTGCAGAATTATAGCAGTTGACACCACTTTAACTGCTATGATTGAATGCTATAGCATCATGAGTGATGTAGTTCTACAAAATCTTTAGCCATCTTCATCAGAGTGCTGGATCTACAAATCCTAGGATTGCATAGCATTGAGCCCTGGCAGTTAAAGTGGTGCCAAACTGCATTAATTCTACTGTGTAGGTGCCTTTCTAGAAAACTTATAAAATATTCCAGGGAACGAGGATATAGGAACTGGTACATTATGATGTTTTCTACTTGTGCATGCATTTGTATGCAGCTAGATTTGTGTTGGGATCCATAGATTCTGCCCAAGCTGCCCCTCCCCAGCTTTTAACGCAAGGAGGATATTAGTACATCTCTAATATCTCCCTGAAATGCAAAACAAGGGCAAAGTGGAAACAGGAACCATTATAGAAGGACTGTCTGTGGAACAACTGGAACATAAGCACAAGCAGACTGTTGCAATGTGTCATGGCGCACACCTGTTAGAGGTTTTGACACACTCATAAAGTACAAAGCCAAGTGGAGAATTTCACAGTACATTTGCATGCTGAATGGCTCTTATGTGCAGTCTGGCATGCCTTCAATACACAATTCTTAAAATACAAGTGCCTGTACAGAAGATATGGGATCTTACAGACACCAACTTGGATGATTTTAAAGGGAGAATTAGCACAATTCATAGAAAATAAGGATCTCAGTGTCTATTTGTCATTATGCCAGTAAATGCCAGCTAGTAGTGTGTTTCTCCCTCCTCCTGCTCCTCTTATCTGTTCCCTTTTCTTTCTTCCTTGCCTCCATGAGTGAATGCACAAATGAATATGACTGGGTCCAACCATCCTATCAATACAGATGTGTATGTGTGTGTGTGTGTGTTAAAAACAGGTTTGGTAGCCTAGAGATAGTCATATTTTTCCCACTTTCATATGGGTCCGGCACCCCTAATTGCCGCGAAAATTTACTTTCCTATTGTACATAGGAAGCTGTCTTATAAAGTCAGACTATTGGTCCATATGCTTTAGAACAGTTTGCTCTTTTCCAGGAGCAGTTCTCCATGGTCTGCAACAGCAGGCTTTCCCGTCATTTAACTGCTACTTGATCCCTTTTAACTTGAAAGGGCAAGCTTTGAATTAGGTTGTTGTCATGCAACACATGTGCTTTAGCATATGGGAATGGTCTCCATTCCACCCCTATGAACTGTCTGAAATGTTATTAGATTGCGGCCCCCATAATCTCTCACAGTTGGCTGTGCTAGTTTGAGCTGATAGTCAAAATATATGTAGAAAGCCACTGTTGTCATTCTCTGCTTTATAGCCAGCTTTCCCAACCTGTGAAGCCTTTTAGATGTGTTGGATTACAGCTCTCATCGGCAGACTCACTGGAGATGAAGGAAGCTGCTGCACATCACATCTGGAAGACTTCCTGGGGCTGGAGAAGGTTGTTAAAGGCTTGCTAAAAGTACGAATTCTTTGTGGAATCTCATATCCGCCATCCCCATTTGGCAAGGACAATCCTTATTAACCCTCTTTCATCCCATTTTTTCATTTGCTTTTAAAATGTTCCAGTTTTTATTCTTCCTCCCACTTTCCCACATGCGTAATGGCTATAGATATGTTCAAAGTACAAAAGTAGTTTGCACTCAGTTAAGATAGCACTGGGAAGAGGAGGAGAAGGGCATATTATTGCCCTCCCAGTAGAATCAAGCAACTTCAGCGTCTTTCAGGTTGTCTGTTCTTCTTTGTTTATAACTTTTGCCATTTTGATCACACCGTGCCGTTTCTTGGTTATATGTGTCCTGGGAAACTTTGGAGGGTACGTAATCTTCCAGGGAGACCTCTTCTTAAGTACTCTCCCCTAAGTGCTTGGACATTACCCTTCTAGGTTGTGTACTTAGTTCATGTGGGGTGGGAGGAATGTGTCAGAATTAATCTACATTTTATTCACAAGTCCCAGAAGGGGAAAAAGAGCTTACCCAGGTTATCTGACTTGCAGGCAAAAGCCGCTATCAATCCTGGGGTCTCAGGAAGATTCCTTGATAGAAGTTTCTATTTACAAACTTGCATGCCTGGACTGCTCCCCTTTCGGGGCCTCTCTGGGGCTACATGAGTGACAAGATGGTATTGCAGTCAAGTGGAGCTATTTATAAAGACTGGAAGTGGAGCCAGCCCTGATAAGAATTGGTGCCTGAGAGGGGTACTTTCCAAACTGTCTCCAGTATGTGTTGATAGTGTTTAAAGAGATGTGTGTGTGTGTGTGTGACAGAGGAACAGAAAGCAAGCAAGAGTCTTTGGGGAAGGAAAACAAGGCATAAATCCTGGGAGCAAGTTAGGGCATTGCATTTTTGTCACCCATTTATTTCTTTTGTTTCCTAACTTTTCATACACAACTTTATAGGAAACAGGTGGTTCTCTAATGTGCATTCCCCACCTGTTCCAGGCCAAATTACTTTGCCCTTCCGATCAGAGGCACCATCAGGAACCCTTTCCGCTACCCCACTCTCCTAGTTTTGCCTAGTTTTGACCAAATTGATCTGGTAAATTCTAAAATTGAAGAACAATGATTTCCACTGAGGTTTCAAGCTAAAATCTTTGTATCCAAGTCTTGGAACTGGCTCAGACCAACTGTCAAAACCAGGCATGTAGCCAAGGGGGGAGGGGCTTGAGGGGCTTCAGCCCCCCCCCCCCCCCAAAATTCTCATGGTGGTTCGCGAAAAGGCCTTACTGGTGCATTATTTAAACTGTTATGTTTATTCATATCATGATCTGATCACCATACTCAATATATCCCATATGCATGGGGATATTGGGGTAACAATACAAAAGGTTTGCTAGGGTAGACCCTCTTTCACTTAGACTCAGCGCCCCCCCCCCCCGAAACCCCCCCTGAAAAAAACTCAGCCCCCCCCCCCCAAATCGCAATCCTGGCTATGGGCCTGGTCAAAACTCTTCTAGCATGCATACAATTGTACTTCGTATCTGCTAGGCTAGGGTTTGGTTCCAGAACCCCCTGTGGATACAAAATCCATGGAGGCTCAAGTCCAATTACTTGAGTTGGCTGTTGCAAATTAATGTGGATGTTTTTTTAGATTTTGTGCTCTTATATAATTTTGTTTGACTACATGTAGTTTAATTTATTGATGCTAGATTTAATTTACTGATGTTAGGCTTTAATTTGATGTTAAGTTTTAATGTTATTTTCATATGCGGGGTTTTTCTGGAATTTTATGTCAGTTTTTGTTTGTTTTATGAAGGCATTGAATGTTTGCCATTGTTATGTTGGAATCCTCCCAGAGTCCCCTCAGGGAGATAGAACAGAATACAAATATATTATTATTATTATTATTATTATTATTATTATTATTATTGATGTAGTAAAATGATATCCCTTATGTGATATGATAAAATCAAAGCTTGCCCTTTGGACTTCTAAACAAATATTTTCAATCCATAGAAAGTTGAATCTGATGATACAATATCCATGGATACAGAAGACCAGCTGTACTTGCTAGATCACCTTATGGTACCATTAAGGAGAGAGTGACCATCATGTAGCTCTCTGGATGTTGTTGAACTACAAGTTCCAGCATTCTTCAGCAATGTCATTGCTACCTGGGGTGCTAATATCCAGGGGGCTATGTGACTCCTACTGCTGTGCTATGGTTATGTATAATCATGGGTGGAATCTATGGCTAAGATACTTGTGTCCACCTAGATCAGTGGTTCTCAACCTGTGAGTCCCCAGGTGGTTTGGCTTACAACTCCCAGAAATCCCAGCAAGTTTACTAGCTGTTAGGATTTCTGGAAGTTGATGGTCAAAACAACTGGAGACCCAAAGGTTGAGAACCACTGACCTAGAACAAGACTGGGGAGAACATAGATAAGAAAATCTGCAGCAAGCCTGCAGAGCCCTTGGCCTTCAGATGATGGCAATAGTATTTCATCAACTTTTGGATATTCTAATAGGATTACTTTTGAACGCATGTGTAGTAGACTGCTTATGATTTCCAGAAGCTTCATGATTACAAATCCAAATGTGGACATCACACACTACACATCTCACCACAATGAAGAAGACTGTTCAAGTGATCTGTTTGTTTGCTCAGTCTTCGATCCATGTGCTAATTCTTGATCGGCAACCGTGACATCTTTGGCTTCTCTCCCTTCTAGTGGTCCTTGACCTTCATTAATATGTGGAAAGGACAGGACCTCAAATAGAGGTGTAACTTCTGGAAGCTTTCCAAAGAACTACCCTCTAAATTAAAGCAATGTTTATTTGCTCATAGTTCACTGAGGAAAACTGAGAGACATATCACCAAGCAACACCAGCTTCCATCAGCCCTTACCAGCTTGGCCATTGATAAAATATGATGGGAATTGTAGTATAGTGATGATATAGGATTCACTATTATCTGTTTCAAGTATCCATGAGAGGGAAGAACTTGCAAAATATCCCCCTGAAGATACAGAGTTGTACTGTATATACTGATCGTGGAGTGTAGGCAAGTTGCAACAATAAATGAATTAAGCTTTGCAGATTGTAGCAAACTGCTCCTCTACTGGCTGAGCTGGAGATCTGCACCTTTTCTCTTGGCTAGAGTGAGTCCAACAAAAGTTTTTTGTCTCATAAGTGGAAGTGGCCTATGGGAACTAGAGACTCAGAACCAGGCCCTGAGATCTTGCATCCCTGGGTCCATCTCAGTCACTGTTTTAGCACTTTCGTGAGGACTACTATGCCTCAGTTTCTTTTGTGTTCTTGTAGCACTGCTTTCTAGAACGGCAGCTGCCGCGTCCGCATCAGAGCTTTTTATGCCATCTGTTTCAAGCTCTAGCCGAGAAGATATGTGGGAAGAGGGCCCAGGAAGATCAAGCCCAATCTGGTACAGGGACTGTGTGCTTTGCAGTCCTCCCCAAGTATCAGTCTCTGTAGGAGATGCATCGGCTCCATTTGGCATCCATACACTGCCCAATTCACAGTATGGGTCTATGTATTAATGCAAATTTGTGCCTAGAGTTGTATGACTTCCAATAACCCTTAGTGTGCTTCAAAGAGGGAACTGGAGAGAGCCTTAATTTAACACAGAGGTGTCCGCAAAAGATACTCTTGATTAATTGCCTGTTTACCCAATTAATTAAGCTTAGAGAAATTTGCATACCAGCAGCACCATGGCATGACTGTCTTTTAAAGATGCTGAAAAACAAGCAGGAGGTAACCATACTGCTAATAGAGCAGGCTATCTTTCGTGGTTTCTTTTTAATTTCCAGCATAAGTATTGCATCAGATTGAAAAAGAGCTTCAAAACTAACCAGAATGCAGTTCTATATGGATTTTAGGCATGCAAGATTTACATGGTTTTTATGAGAGCTCTGTGTTCTGTCATCTGGGGCCTGGCATAAAAGATAAAGACACTGAATATAAAAATCTTAAAGGTAGGAGTGTATGTGGAATGCCAGAAGTTGAACTGGAAGCTCATAGTTCTTCTGCCCCCAAATCCATTCCTGGTCACCGCACTCTTTCTTTATTGCAATAGCATAATGCCTAGTTGTACCTTATCTAACTGCTTAAAAAATGTCCTGATTTCACTCTCCCCTTTCTATTTTGACCTCAGCATATTGCAGTTGCTGCAAATAGTGATCCAAGTGCAAAAGTAGCTTGCATATGGTTAACGCAGCAGGAGGGAGTCGAGGGCCAGAATAGCGTCCTTCCCAGAAGGCTCAGGCAAAGACAAACTGCTGCTTCGGTGTTTCCTTATTAGTACTTTTTGCCATGTTTACCACATGCTCACGTTGCTTGGCTACAAATCTGCCATTGTTCATCTGTGCAGTGTTGGAGGATATGTTTCCCCATATGTGTATGCCTCAGCCAAAGGGAGAGGACATTTATTTGCTATTAGTGAGGTTTGATTAATCTGCAGAAAATTATAAATATATCTACTACTAGGTTCAGTTTTACCTTTTTCCTTTCTCCGATTTAGTTCAGTGTGAGAGAACTGGTGAGAGATAAAGGGCTGGATTAGAACTGGTGTTGAATTTGAACTATGAAATTCCTTGGCTTGGGATACCATTCAGTATTTTTCAGTTGAACTGCTCTACTTTATATGGCTGTTGTAAGGAAAAATTGAAGAGGAGGAAGAGTTCAAGAATGGGATAAAAATATGTAATGATTCTGCCATTATCTCAATCCCACTGAAAAAGGTAAAGGTAAAGGTTTCCCCTGACATTATGTATACTTGTGTCCAACTCTGGGGGATGGTGCTCATCTCCATTTCTAAGTTGAAGAGCCGCCGTTGTCCGTAGATGCCTCCAAGATCATGTGGCTGGAGCACTGTTACCTTCCTGCAGAAGTGGTAACATTGATCTATTCACATTTGATCTTGCTGCAGAAGTGGTAACTATTGATCTACTCACATTTGCATGTTTTCAAACTGTTAGGTTGGCAGAAGCTGGGCCTAACAGCGGAAATTTATTTATTTTATTTATTTAAAACATTTATATTCCGCCCTTCTCACCCCGCAGGGGACTCAGGGTGGAGCACAATATATATACGGCAAACATTTAATGCCGGGACATAAAACCATAAATATATACACACATTAAAATCACTTATATTCACATTAAAAGTTGCTTTAAAACTATCTCAGGACAGCATTTTGCCTCATTGCACTGCCCCAAAGGCTTGGTCCCACAGTTAACCCTACTCCCCAGATTCAAACTGCCAACCTTTTGGTCAGCAAATTCAGCAGCTCCCACTGAATTGTCAACTAAAACCTACATCCAGTTGACGGTACCTACATGGTGAAATTGTTTCAGCCCTGGACTACAATTCTGATGGCTGGGGTTCCATTTCTCACTCAGCCATAGGGACCCATTGGTTGACCTTGAGCAAGTCAGCCTCAGAGGAACCCAAACACAAACTCCTTCTGAACCAGTCTGGCCAAGAAAACCCCATGATGGGGTTGCCTTAGGGTTGCTAGAAGTCAGAAACGACATGAAGGCACACAATAACTGGAAACAAACCCACTACTTCAACGGCTAAGTCAAAAAATTTCAAATCCATTGATTTTTTATTTGGATTTATAATTGAGATGAGCAATTGAATTAAAATTAAAATGTTTAATTGCCTAATCATACCAACTAACCCAATTTGAACTTTGAAAATATAAAAGTGGGAACAATGTTTTTCTCTACCCCACCCCTCAAAAAAAGATTGAGGGACGCAGTACACAGCCCTCAGGCATTCTGCCCACAACTGCATCCTCTCCTTTTCTCTTCCTAGCATTAAGCCCACGGCTGGCTCAGAGATTAGTCCCTGTCTCTGCCTTCAGACAGGTGGGGCAGGTGCGTGGGTGGCAGTGTTGAGCCTCTCCAGCAGATTGCACATTCCAGGGAAATCTGCAGCTGTCCATCTCCTTAATGCCCCCCTCCCATTTAGTTTTTTTTCCTCCAAAGCTCCCCAAACAGCTGAAAGACAAAGAGACAGGACAGATGCTCCAAATAAGGGTAGGGTGGCTGAGAGCAGGGTGGCCAATGAGAGGATTCATGTGTGTTGTGATGCCTCCTCATTGGCAGAAGGCTCAGCACAAGGGATGCTTTTATAGTCCTGGGCCATGTAGGAGAGAGAGAGAGAAAAGGGTGTGCAATTTTTGTCCTCCTGAGCATCCCATCCTGGCAGAGATTCTGAAAGGTGGCAAGGGATGGGGCCTGTCGGTGTAGGTGGGTGCCGTTTTCCTAATTGTGATCTTTTAGGAGCTCAGTTTCCTAGGTTCTGTAAGTTAAGTGTGTGTGTGTGTGACTGGGAGAGATCAGTCAGAAACTGTGGTTGGAAAATGCAAGAACAGCTGTAAGACAAGACATCTTGGCTCTTAAAGGAAGGAAAAGAGGAGCAGGAAGATGGGGGAGAATGTTTTTTTCCCCTCTATTTTAGGAAAACTTAAAAGCTTTAGGGTATTTAGGCCCAGATCTGATCATTCTGTCTTCACTTAAAATAGAGCCATTCAGCAGTGGAACTCTCTGCCCCGGAGTGTGGTGGAGGCTCCTTCTTTGGAAGTTTTTAAACAGAGGCTGGATGGCCATCTGTCGGGGGTGATCTGAATGTAATATTCCTGCTTCCTGGCAGGGGGTTGGACTGGATGGCCCATGAGGTCTCTTCCAACTCTTTGATTCTATGATTCTATAGGATGCTATGATCTAGGCCTAAACAATACCTTAAAAGCATCAGATCACATCTGATCTTGGAAGCTAAGTGGGGTCAGTCCTGGTTAATACTTGGATGGAGGACTGCCAAGGGATACCAGATGCTTTAGGCTGTATTTCAAAGAAAGGAACAAGTAAAAACATCTCTGAGTATTCCTTTCCCATATAAAATGAATTGAGTTGTCATAAGTGGACAGCTGACTTGAGGGCACATGTACATCCCGGGCTTATTCTGAGTATCATCTATATTCAATTTCTTAAGTCTACTTTGTAATGGACATACTGAAAAATATTCTGCATGCAGCTGTTACCTCTGTGCAACTTGTTGTGTGGCTGTGGGGCAAAGTTATGAAAACTTTAGGAATGATCACTACAAGAATCCCTCGGTCGACATAGCCATAGTGGTTGTGTGTGCATTTGGGAAACCAACATTTCCAAGCTACCAGGTAGATTTTCTTCCTTCTGCCACTCCTCCAGCTTCAGATCTGTAGTACAGAGAATATAATACTCCTTCCAGGAATGTAAGGGCAATGAGACAATATCTGTAAGGCACTGCCAATACAGTAAAAGATGCTTCCTGGTACAAGAGATACTCAGAACCTTTGGGAAGAAAGTATTAGCAAGAATGGGTTTTTTTTTTCTGAGAGAGAAATGAGTGTCTAGTTGTTGTGGGAATAAAGGTATGTCATCTGTCCTTGTTCTGTTCTAAGAAGTCCCTCTTGATTTTAGCTTGACTAAGAAAATACTTGGATTTCTTAGGGCTAAAGGAATGTAATCACCGATTTCTTTTTTATAAGCTCAGTGTCTTTACTACAGCGGACAAGGAAGCTTTTTCTCTTCAACAATTGTAGCACTATGAATCTACTTTAACTGCCATGACTCCATCCTACATCATGGGACTTTCAAGTTTAGGGAGGAGTACTTCAAACTGTGACAGAGAGCAAATCCTAGACTACAAACTCTAGGATTCCATGAGATTCAGCCATGGCAATGGGTGATCATTGCATTAAACTGTGTAATGTGAAAAGGCTTAAGGTTCCAGAATCTCTTGTAGTTGTGGTTCCCTGCTTCATTCTTTCTTCTCTCTCTCTCTCCAGGGTAGCGCAGATGCTGCAGTGCCGCCAACTGATGCCATGACCCAGACGTTCCCAGCTCAGTACCCTCCACCACCACCTCAGGCCCGGCTGCCTCCACAGTATCATCTTCACAGCACCGCTTCAGAGTACCCATCTCCAACAGCCCCAGATCACAGCCTGCGCATCTTCACTGAGCAAGGAACAGCTGCATCAGAGCCACTGCCGCTGCCCCCACCACCTGCTGTAAGTGGGGGCTCCAGGGTTGAGGGTTTGGTGGCAAGGCAATTTTTTAAAAAAATTGTGATTAGGGATTGTCTTCTGGAGGAGCTGAGGGACAGAGCTAGAGGCTGAGCCAGAGCATCTATTCCCCCCACCACCAAATCTTGAGCAGTTGTTTCTCCAAGATCATTCTGGTGACATTAGATCAACAATCTAGAATCTTGTTGTCTACATTTTAAAAAAAACACAGGTTAGGAAAGCCAGTTAGTTGGCTCTATGGCATTTCAATATCATCTCCCAACTCTGATCTTGCTTCTTTGTATATGCCAGACAAAAATCGTTTAGAGCAATTCTGGGCACCACAATTGAAGAGAGATATTGACAAGAGGAGGGCGACTAAAATGATCAAGGGTCTGGAGAACAAGCCCTATGAGGAGCGGCTTAAAGAGCTGGGCATGTTTAGCCTGCAGAAGAGAAGACTGAGAGGAGACATGATAGCCATGTATAAATATGTGAGGGGAAGTAATAGGGAGGAGGGAGCAGGCTTGTTTTCTGTTGCCCTGGAGACTAAGATGCAGAACAATGGCTTCAAACTACAGGAAAGGAGATTCCACCTGAACATTAGTAAGAACTTCCTGACTGTGAGAGCTGTTCAGCAGTGGAACTCTCTGCCCCAGAGTTTGGTGAAGGGCTCCTTCTTTGGAGGCTTTTAAACAGAGGCTGGATGGCCATCTGTTGGGAGTGTTTTGAATGCAATTTTCCTGCTTCTTGGCAGGGGGTTAGACTGGATGGCCCACGAGGTCTTTTCCAACTCTATGATTCTATGATTTAATGCCACTCCTTTGATTGGAAAAGCCAAACTTTGTGACAACTGCTGGAGTATTTGGCGGGTGGACGTTCTGAAAACAGTGACACATTTTGGGATTAAGCAGTTTTACACTGAGTGACATGGTACACAGAACTTTGACTGAGGCCCCTTCTACACTGCCAAATAATCCAGGTTATCAAAGCAGAAAATCCACATTATTTAATTTGAACTGGATTGTTTTAGTCTACACTGCCATATAATCCAGTTCAAAGCAGATAATGCGGATTTTATACAGCTGTGTAGAAGGGGCCTGAATCTGCTTTAGCTACAGACCCTGAGGGGGGGAAACCCTTGATAGTGTCCAAATCTGGGATACAAAGGGATAAAGTACCGCCCTATTTTTGATAGCTTGTTAAACATGTGTGGCCAAGCAACACTACAATAAGATCAAAAGGACAAAAGACATTAATGAGGATGAAAACAAAGCTAGAAATACACAAGCTGCAGCAAATGGCTTTTATCAGACTCTATAGGGAAGAGTAGAATGTTCCACTCCTCCCTCTTGCTGAATTAATTGAATGCAAGTTACTTTGAACTCAGTTTGTGGAAACTGAAGTAAGCTGAAGAAAAATGGGAAAGTAGAAGGAGGAAGATGAAACTAGCGCATTTCAAAAACCACAGGATAACAGAGGATAAGTTGGAACTGTCCCTGTTGAAATGGAGGCAGTTGGAGGGTTTGGCCATGCTGAATTGAGCATTTCAGATGTGATTCAAATAAATACTCTTTCCAAGTTTTGATTATGGACCAAGACAAACAGGCAAGTTCTTAGGGTCCACTTATGGCCCTGTGAAGATAGTGCATGGTGAACATTTCCTGCAGTGCCTTCAACATCCCCTCGATCAAGGATATCTGGGGGTACTGAAAATGGAGACTAAAATCTGCTTGGCATAAACAGCCAGGACAGGTGCCATTATTATGCTAGACCACATTGAGGGGTGGAAGCTTGCCAATTACTTAAGGGCATCATGTCTGGAAATTGGACTTGAATGTCCAAATTAAACTGGAGATTTGTAGAGATTCCACAACATTTTTGAAGTTTCCCCCTTATACTTCCCACTTCCAGCTGCAGTAGAGCAGTGCTCCTCTGGCTGATGACGTAGAGAGTGACAATTATTTTTTTTTCCTTTCTGCCAGAGACCAGTTACATGCATGTAGTCACTGACTACAGCTGTCTTGCCAATGATCAGCATTAGCTCAGGGTCAATAACAACCAGTGCTGCATTAGAGTGCCCCAAAATAATGGTCCTCATACTGTCTGTTGGTTCTTAAGGAGATTTAAAAAACAACAGCACATAATTCCCTCAAAAACAGCTCTTAAAGAGTGGTCAGATTTCTAACAGATTAACTTGAGTGCGGGAGACTGATGGATTTTCCTTTTCTTTGTGTTATGGTGGCGGGTAGTGAGGGGTTTAAGGTGCTCCACTACATAGACTTTAAAATATCCCTTGGGATATTTTTTTTTTTCATTACTCCAGTGAACCACTCAGAGGCTTGACTTCCTCTCTGAAGTGTCTGCTATTTGTGGCATTTGTGAGGTGATCATAAATGCTAGATACTTGGGAGTCTGTGGTTACCTCCATTCCTCATAAGCCATGCTGGGATGAATGTCTGTCTTGGTGCCCCTAGTCACCTCCAGTCATGTAATAATTCATATATGTCTTGCGAGCTGAGAGACTGTTGCTCTTTCCCTCCACTATCATACAATTAGTAGGGGAGTTAGGCATGCCAACTGACTTGCCTCTGCACTGCACATTTAGCATAGAGATAGTGCACTGGGAATGTGGAGGTTTGTTGGATGAATATGCAGTAAAGAAGAACTAAGGCATGTGGTTCATCAAGTGCTGTTGGACTACAATTCCCATCGGTTCTAGCCAACATCACCAATTTTTAGAGATGATGGTAGCAATAACCCAACACCATCGGGCTGGTCCACATTCCTCATCCCTGCTGTAAGAAAGGTAGGTATGTGTGAAAATCATGGAGATTCTCTTGATGTGGCGCACTCCAAAATGGCCCTCTGCCATATACGCATGTAAGCAATCTGAAGTAGTGTAAGCCCATTCCACCATGCATGTACAAAGAGAAACTGAATGCTGGGAGAGAAAGCAAACCAGGGTGATATCCATTGGTTGGCGTGTCAGGCTGGAAAGTCTTAATCACAAAGTATTTCACATGTTCAGAGCATTTCATGTACATTTTCTCACAAGTACTTAGATGAATATTCTCCCTCTAAAATTGGAGATAGGAAGTCTGAAGCTCAGGAAATAGTAACTTCTTACAACCTGTATTTACTTAGAAGCCAGTCTTGCTTTGTGCAATGGAATTGACTCCCAAATAAGCATGCATAGGATTAGAGCCACAATCAATCTGCATTTCCTAGCTTGAATGCTTAGCCGCTTCACTAGAGCTCAACACTAAGAAAACGCAGGGCTGTTTTGTTCTGAGAAATACCAACTTCACAGAATTTTTGGCACAGCCATCACCAATCTACAGTTTCCAACATTCCTCAGGGATGTCATGACAGTTAGTAGTGCTATATGGCCAAAGTGTTTGTCATGAATACCTTGGAAGATAGGCTCTGATATTTAAATACTTCCACATGACATTTTCTTCAGTGGTCAAAGTGAATTACAAACACAGCAGTGCTGTTCAAGTACTGGCATTTCTGAATGCAGTTGTTTGATCAGGTAGGAGCCTTAGCTTAGGGGCAGAGTGATGTTTGCAGAAGATCCTAAGTTCAATCCTTGTGTCTTCAGATAGCCCAAAGATCCACCAAGATTAGGCAGGGCTGAGTAACATGGAAGAATGGTCTAAATTAAATCTAACAGGAGAGTGAGGAACATCAAGCAGTCCTGATACAGATGAACTGCTGATCTCAACATTCTTCACCATAGGCCAAACTGGCAGGAGATGATAGAACGTGGGGTCTTCAACATATGAATGACCAAAGATGATCGAGGCATATAATTTTGTCTCACTAAGTATTGTTGTGCTAATTTAGGAATTTGTAGGACTAGTCTTTTAGAACCAAATCACAGTGGGTTTGTTTATTTTTATCTAACAGGGATAGGGTAGCCAGATGGAAGAACTCCTGTACCTTTAACAATTTGGTAGCAGAGATTTCAGCAGGTATATTTTATGCAGGCAGACAAACGATACCTCCTGAGACACTGTCTTCAACACAGTTATTAAAGTTGCAGCAGTTGTGTCCTCTTTTGCTTGTGGCTACCCCAGGGCAGTGTCATCTCCCTCAGGTTTGAAAAGATGTCTGCTTCCTGCACTATGTAAAATGGATCTTGTTCTGCTTATGCGTATATGGTCATGCAGGTCTTCTGAATGTTTGAAGTACTGTAAAAACTTGTTCCGGTAACAGAAATCAATGGGCATTTCCCAGATAACAGTGCTTTATTGGTTTACCTTGCAAGATTACTGCCACAAGAATTATTGAGATAACATAAAGAACAAATCTGGAACTGTGGTATAAACATGTAAAATATTAATAAAGTGAATACATCTAATTTTGTTTTTTCAGCAATATTTTAGTAATGTAACTGCCCGCACACTTTTTGATATTTTAGGCTACCAGAGAATAAAAATGGCTTTGCCTGATTGTCTGCAGGCAGTTTTTATTCACCCTAGAGCAGTGGTTCCCAGCCTGTGGTGCGTGGACCACCAGTAGGCCGCAAGAATGAAAATATGGTCTGCAGCCTCACCACTACTACACCCTTGCCTTGAAACTACACAGCAACAAGAGCGACTGGTCTTGCAAAACCCCCTTATAGTGTCAAGGCAATGGGAATGTCGGGAGGGGAGAGGCTGACTATCTATGAAAGTTTACTACTACCACATCAGCTCTAGATTATTAAATATGATTTTCTGTGGGCAAGCAGATGGCAACTACTTGATGGCATATGTTCTGTATCAGAAACTAGAGCTGATGTGGCATATCCAAGGCAGTTTTCTGAATCGGCACCCCAAATAACCAAACCAAATCTAAAGCTGACCAAAAACTGATTCGTAACCCTTTCAGTACTAATGTTCTTGGTCAAAGTGGTCTCTGGTCAAAGTGGTCTCTGCTCAAAAAAAGGTTAGGAACCACTGCCCTAGATGATCCAGTGAGAGATAGTTTAAAATTTGGCATTTTATAAGTTTTTGGCTGCCTTGATCCTTCACTTCCTCCAAAACCACTATTAAATGTAAGGTATAAAGACAGCATGACATCTATGAAGTCGATGCAGTTAGAAAGTTTCAAACTAGAATTCATGGATGTTGTTTTTCCAAGTAGGCAGTTCTTAATTCCTGATCAGAAGAAATGCTTTTCCATTTTTACACAGCTCAGGAGGTCTCCTTTCTCACCGTTTAGGGTAACAACATATTCTCTCTTCCTGAAGCCTGTGATTCTGAGGAGATGGCCTTCTGTGTGTCCATATTGAGTAACACTTTTTTCTCCGGCCAAGACAGCTGCGCCCCTATCAGATTCCCTGTTCTCTCTCTTTCAACCCGCCCCCTCCCATCTTTCACCATCTTCACTAGCAGCTGTTTATCTCCATGGAACAAGTGGTGCAAGCTTGATAGCCCCCTCTCAAGGACACAGTGTCCTCCAAGAGATTGTACACAGCACAAGTCAGTCAGATACCAAAATAGAAAATCCAAATAGTATCCTTTTCCTTTTTCTGGTTTTCACACTGTGGTAATGATAATAATTAGAAACTGAATAATGCACAATTCTTTGCATTCCAGTGGCTTTCCCCAATATGGCACTTGAAGCAAGTTGGCTCGTCTTACCATCTGTTAAAAAACTAAAAGAGGGCATCCACCAAATCCAAGGGGAAACCAAAGCCTACTTATACTCATCTCTGAGTTTCCCAATTTGCCTTCCCCTTTCTTATCTAAACTGTGATAATGTTGCAAATATTTGGGCAGAGATCTAGTCTTTCCTTGTTTCATTTCTGCGGCACATGCTACAGAAATCGTGAAGTCAGGCTTTTAATAGCATGGAGGTAAACATGATCACCTGCTAATTCCTACAAGTCAGACTGTTGTTAAAGGCACAGATGGAAGGACCAATTCAAAATCTAGCAACCCTATAAGTCAGCAGTTCCAGGGCTTGGCTTTTCTTCTCCTGACAATGTTTGACTTCATTGCCTGAACTAGGCCACCAAATGGTGAAAGTTATCTCAGTTCAGGGTTGACAGTGGACTACTGTATCATGATCTGAGCATATTAAGTAACCAAACTGAAGCTGTCATACTTTGGACACATAACAAGACGATATGACTAATTAGAAAATACAATAGCAGTCTGTAAAGTTGAAGGCAGTAAGAAGAGGGGAAGACTGCATTATAGGTGGATAGACACAATCAAAGAAGCCATGGCCACAAGTGTGAGCAAGACAATTGAAGACTGGGGCTTTTGCAATTATTTCATTCATATGATCATCATATGCCAAAGCCAATTTGAAGGGAATTAACAATAATAATACTCCAATTGGTGCCACCATATAGACTTTGTTCTAATTGACAGTCAAGCTTTGTCTTCTTTATTCCACTTTGCCCTATCTTCTTGTGCCTTCTTTGCTCTAGCCCAGTGTGTATAGATCTAAATCAGTGGTTCTCAACCTGTGGTCCCCAGATCCCAGCCAGTTTACCAGCTGTTACAATTTCTGGGAGTTGAAGGCCAAAACAGTTGGGGACCCACAGGTTGAGAACCACTGATCTAAATAAAGGCAAGTAGCAATTTTGCAGAACATTTCAGCACTTTGGATAGCCCCATTAAGGGCTGGACCCAAACCCAGAACAGACACACTTGTCCAGTTGCCACTAGAGCAGCCAATTGCAGATGTCTCTAACCCTGCTTAGCTATTTGATTCCAGTTCCTTTTTGCTAGTTCAGATTGTCCAATCCCTGCACAATTCCATTTCAAGGCAGGGTATTCTCTACAGAATAGCAAGTTGGGCTTTGGCCAGTAATTCAAAAATCCCCCAACTATTACTTTTTAGGATCGCCAGAGTGAAAACTAGAGAGGGCTCTGGTATATTTAATGGTTATGTAGAAGAAGTAATTGCAGCAGATTTTGCTTGTTGCTTGGTTGTATGACAAGCAAAACCTACTGAAAATCCATCTTCTACACAACCACTAAAGACTAAAGAACACCTCTCCAGTTTTCACTCTAGCTAGCAATCTTAGTATATCTACTTTGTAAAAGAAGATCTAAGGTGACCTAAGAGAATTTTACATGTCCCGACTCCTCTAGTTCAGAAGGGTGCCTTAGAGATGACATCCCAAAGGCCTATTTTGATACCTGTGGTTTGAAAAGGTAACATTTTAAAATTGTGCCAAACCATGTGAATGAAGGGCATCTAGAGATCTTGAACCTGGCTGCTAATTGTTAGCTGGAAAGGAGGCTGAGCCGACAGGTACACAGGTTGCCTGATAAGTCTTCCCCACCATGATGAGATGTGTTGGCTTAGTTATGATGATTGTGACTAATTGCATCTCTTTACATATAAATAAGCCCTTGCAAGTTTCTGATTTTAATAGTGATGCTTTGAAAATCATAAATGATCTCCTCTTTGCCCTTGCCACAGAAGCCAAAAAGAGGATATTGGGATGAGTCTGTAATGTGTATCTGTGTGTCCCTTTTCATTTCTTGCTTTCTCTCTCGTCTTCTGGAAAGTTGCTACCAAGTACCATCGGCAAAAGACCGCTTGCTTTGTAGTATATACACTCCCTGCAATGACTGTTGTATCTTTTCTGGATTAGGGCCTTTCCTGGGGTGTTCACAGCAACCTTCCTGGACCTGCCATCAAACTCAGGTTTTCTCCCAGGCATCTTGGACTCCATCACGTTTCTCTTGTTCTAGCCTCATTAATCCATGAATAGTTAACCTTTTACTCATTGTGCAAGTGCACCTGCCTGTCTTCTCAGCCTGACACCTCCCTGTCCCACCACACTTGTGCATTTGAAACACCCTCCCTCCCCAGTGAATCTTGGGCCTGGTGCGCGAATTGAATCCCTGTTGAACTTGTCTTTATGAGCAAAGAGTCTGTAGTAATTGAGGGATGCTTCAAGCTGGCAGTGGGAGGAGGCCACCTGGGTGATGCATTGCTTTGGATAGGGATGGGGAGGGGCAATGGGTGGAGTGGGCATAGGGCTGGACATCTAAAGGAGATTGACTCCTGCCTGGTGGATTGTATGCATTTCAGAGTGGCCTGAATCTTGTATGTGTTGTGTTTTAATAGTGTTATAGG
Organism: Anolis sagrei ordinatus; assembly: GCF_025583915.1. Lineage (NCBI taxonomy): Eukaryota > Metazoa > Chordata > Lepidosauria > Squamata > Anolidae > Anolis > Anolis sagrei. Next base: position 27,259,750 of record NW_026847660.1, on the reverse strand, counting down.
CGCTCCTTGCTGCAGGTGCCGTGAGCTTAGGTACTCATACTCACAACCTCAGAACCTATATGCATGGCCATTCAGTGTATGTTCATTGTGGAATTCAACAGTTCTCTTTCTTACACACACAAACACACAGCTCTCTTGATATTGGCAGTGGAGTACGCTTTTGTGGCAGGACCTTAAATCAGAAGGAGTAGCGATGAATCAGAGGCCCTTGTACACTACATAATCACAGTACTACAATTCCACTTTAACTGCCATGGTTCCATCCTGTCAAATCTCCTTAGACAGCTAATACTATAATTCTATAGGATGTTATTATGATAGTTAAACTGGAATACACAGTGCAACCCCAGTGTCTACAGAAATAGTATCTTCGGTTTTCTTTAGGTACATCCCCTCCAGGCCTTTTTCTAGGTCCTCCAGTGTAACTCTGTTCTTAGGTAGGAAGTCCTTCATTTCAAATATCTGTGGTTTTATATATCTACATGAAGTTTGGGAATGTATGCCTCAAATACAGGGGTTGTACTGTAGTGCTATAAATATGCTTGTGTGACAAAAAAAACAAGAGAGTAAGGGTCAGAATGAATTTTTCTCTTGACCACAAGTGAGCTTTGAATAGAAATACTTCTTTGGTGCCTTGTGTCAAAGCCAATTCCTTTTCTTCTTCCTAACATCACTGTGATCAGCAAGAGAAGGAGAACCACAGCAATTGAGAGAATTAAGATTAGAGGCAACTTTATCTAATTCCCACCACCACCATTCACCATTGATTCACCAGTGAGGAAGATTCCATTGACAGGAAGAATTCTATGCACTATTAGCTTCTGTACCTGGGAAGACAGCTTCAGAGATGAGACTATTTAAGTGGGGGGAAAAGGGAAGCATGCTGTTCCTCCACAGAAACACTCAGCTGCCCAAGGCTGTTTTTTATTTTTGTTTTAAGACAGTTAGGAAAAAGCTATGTTTGTCTCTTGTGCAATGTCTGTTTTGGCCTTAAACAAAACACCCTCATACAACTGTCTGAATATACTTTTCCTTGACAAAACTCAAAAACACACTTCAGATTTAAGCATTGTATTCGGTACTCTTTTCTAGTGTTCAAATAATAAAACTATATATATATATTCTTTTTTTCAAAAAGCCTGCTTTCATAATACTGGTGTAAATACCCGAAAGAGATGAGGTGTTAAAAATTAAACAGAGTTAGTCTGGGTTAGTTCTTGGATGTGAGACTGTCAATGAATATCAGGTGCTATGGACTATATTTCAGAGGAAATAATTGAAAATCACCTTTGATTATTCCTATGAAATTAATGGGCTTACCATAAGTTAAGGAGCCCCCGGTGGTGCAGTGGGTTAAACCATTAAGTTGCTGAGCTTGTTGACAGAAAGGTTGCAGGTTTGAATCCGGGGAGCAGCGTGATCTTCCGCTGTCAGCCCCAGCTTCTGCCAACCTAGTAGTTTGAAAACATGCAAATGTGAGTAGATCCATAGGTACCGTTCTATGCAGTCATGCCAGCCACATGACCTTAGAGGTGTCTACAGACAACACCGGCTCTTCGGCTTAGAAATGGAGATGAGCACCAACCCCCAGAGTCGGACACAACTGGACTTAATGTCAGTGGACAACCTTTACCTTTACTACCATAAGGTAACAAGTGACTTGAATGTATACAGACACTTTCATAATTGGAAATTGCAGAACATTCTTAAGAAGCAGAGGCTAGTATCTTGCGAGCATCAAGATATAATCATAAGGTAAATTAGAAAGTGGATAATGCACATATCAATTTAGTCAGCTGACATTTTCAGCAGACCTAATTTAGGCCTAGTTCTCACAAACATCAAAAGAAATTGCAACCTTGTGTCAGGATTCTATCACTTTGGATGGCAGCGAAGCCCTCATAAGGTTAAATTCCACCCCCATCTTTCAGAAGAATGTGTAAATCCCTACACAAAAAAAACCCCAAGATATTATAAATAAAAGTTCTAACATTGACCTTCCTCTGACATTCTTAATTTTGTGCTGAGTCAAGGCTACCCCTCCTGTTAGGCAAAATGAGGCAGCTGCCTCAGGCAGCACATTTTGTGTGTCATGAAAAGACAACTGATTTGCAGCTGTTAGCTCTTTAATTTGCTGTCCTTGTATTTTGCCTTAGTGATGTGGAGAGGTGCTTGAGGGATTTTATACCTCAAGTGCCCACATACTTAGCTGGCTTGGAAAACAATGCCTCTTAATGAATCATGTGTGGTGCTATTTGATATCCCAGCTGAATGTTGTAAGCTGGCTCACTGTGCAAAATTTCTTAATTTTGCAAAGTCTGAAATATTAAGAATCCAGACATAGGTTTACCACATTGCTCTTTGTGAGAACAAGCCCATGAAGTTAATCTTGTTTGTCACCAGCCCATAACATAACATACTATGACTAATGATCATTTGTTTTGCGCGCGCGCACACACACTCACTGAGACTCTCAAAGCTTCTTTGTACGTGTGTGCTGCTGTCACATCTACAAGAGGTCATTAAGCATCCTTCCCAATAGGCCCTTCCTCTCATTGGTAGACACTAAAGAGGTGGGGTTGGTAACTTCCATATCAGAGGGTGGTAAATCCACTTGCATTTGAACCTGATGGTTAAAGGAACCCTCCAAGGCACAGATTCATAGTTTCACTGGATTCAGGATCTTGGACAGTTCATTGAAAGTTCAGGCTGCTTCTGTGTGTACTGATGGTTCCCCAACATGATTCATGATTCACCGGTATAGCTTGTGGTAGTATTCAAAGACAAGTTCAACATTGTCCCCCATGCCAGATGGATTGATTTTCTGGCTCTTTTCCCACGTCCTGACATTGAAGCCATTGCAAAAGAGGGTGCACACACCTCGCCATGCTCTTGGAATGCTGCATCGTGACGGTGTTCTGCATTGTGAGTTCGATAGATCCATCTGCATGGAGAAAAGAGAGGTGCAAGTTTGGAATTGTTGTCTGTGTCACTGGTATGCCTGCTCAAGTCTTCTACACAAAGTTCCCACCAATTGCTTTTCTGTCCACTAACGTTATCCTGTGTGCCAGTGTGTATGTGTATGTGTGTGTCTGTCCTGTTCATTAACTGGGTGCATTGGAACATTTGATTTTTGGTTGATAATGTGGGAGAAAAGATTTGGAAGAAGAGTGGACCTGCTTTCGGGTAATGAGATGTGGTGGAAATAAATATGAGATCTAGTTACTCTTGGCCATCTTTCTTTTGAGTCTTCACTTCCTCTGACAAATGAGCAAACTTTTCACAAAATCTAGTAATAGCAATTTGAGCATCTATAACTCTAGACACCAGTGTTTGTGTCTCTGCTCAGCCAGGGAAACCCACTGGGCAACTTTGAGCAAGTTACATTCTGTCAGAGGAAGTCAGTGACAACCAAACTTGCAAGAAAACCCTGCGATTGGTTTACTTTGGTGTTACCAAAGGTTGGAAACAACTTGAAGGCACATAACAAGAGCAGGAAGAGCAAAAATAGAAAAACTCATGCCCATGTAGTTGAGTGAATGTTTTCAATGAGTAAATAGCAGAATGGGAGTTCAGTCTGGATTTGGATCCTTACCAGACATACCCATGGGGCTCTAACTCATTTCCCTGTTCTGCAGTTAGGTTCTGGATTTTTCTGTTTACTTTTCAAGGACTATGCCTGATACAATTGCTTAGTGCATAAGTGGTACCATGTTTAGTTGTACCCCAGCTGGTTTCACATGACTTCAAAGAGGATCCATATCACAACATCCTTTCAGTGCCAGTTGGGAGAATGTTTCTCCATATTCAAAAATATAAATGCAGATGGCATACTGCTGTGTCAGTAAGAAATCTTGGTTAGAACTTCTCTCCTTGGTGCACTGCTTTCCTATATGCAAACATGTACAATGTTTTCAATTACCTGAGTGCACATTGAAACACAGGATTCTGCACTTGAAATGCAGAATGATCCAAAATAACATTAATAGTTTATCTACTTAATTATATATATTGTCTGCCTGCTAAAAGGAAGTTTACAATTGAAGATTTAATGGGTAAATACAAAAAGCAAAAGAAACGCAACAATGGGAAGCCCTATTATGTTTTTGCATAATGGGCATGTTGAATGAGCACTGTGGTATAGTGCTAGGAAAGACAGAAAGGCAATTCCCCAAATTCATAAAACTACAACCCAAACTGACTGTGGTGTTCGAAATTTCTCTGAAATATAAGGCATTACAGACTCCTTATCATGGGATTAGAGAGTCTGGTAGTTGAACTCCAAGCCCCCTTCGAAGGCCAAAGGTTCCTGTCCTAGTCTAAGAGTGAATTAGAAAGAGAGACAGCACAGCAGGTGCCATGGGTAAATAATAATGACAGCGATGGGAATGTGCTCCAAATGTGCCCGCTTAGAGGAAATCAAGGCTGCTCACCCATTCAGGTGGCAAATGTTTTTTCTTCCATTCCATGAACAAAATGAAAAGGCAATCACAGAAAGCTCCAACTTTCCATGAAAGCTTCAAATATCCAGTCATGCTGTGACTACTGCAGTGATCAAGCAGACAGAATGCAACCTACAGACTGGGACCGAGTCGAATATTGATTTTAAAAGAAACCCGCCAACAGTGGAGCAATACATCTCTTGTAACCTATCTTGAGAATTTTAAGCATTGGCAAAAAGTTGGGTTTCTTTTCTTGCAAGGCTGGGTGGCTTGAAAATGTATAGTTTTCTCAAGATCAGTCATTAGGTTTCTTCTGTCAAAGTGTGGAATGGAACTATGTGTTCCATTGCCCAACCAGCATTTGAATTTTTGCCATCGTCAAGGTCAAAGCAATGAAGGTCACTTTTGTTTTAATAAACTATACCAAAGGCCACCATTATCATGGTCAAGAATCATAGATTGCTCTTTTACCTAAAGGAGGACCTAAATTGCTTTCCTAAAGGTTCGGTCACATGGTTGTGGAATTTGGTAACTTTAGTCCACAATTTTTTTTACTAATCTCTACTCAAGTAGCAAGTCCCTCCACATTTGCAAGGGTTAGTGGTGCAAGGTCTCCCCAAAAATGGAAAACCCATGAAAATATTGCAAATGATTTTACCTGAGAAAACACTTCTTTAGGCATCTCTGAGTCCTCCAGTGTAATTGTATGGTCAGTTTCCACCAAAACTTCAACTTCCACCAGAAGTTGAGCATAGAATGATGCTGGAGAGCCTAGCAATATCTAAAACAGTGGTTCTCAATCTGTGGGTCTCCAGATGTTTTGGGTTTCAACTACCAGAAATCCTAACAGCTTGTAAACTGGCTGGGATTTCTGGGAGTTGTAGGCCAAAAACATCTGGGAACCCACAGGTTGAAAACCACTGATCTAGAGATAACATTTTGAGTCACATTTAGGACATAAGCAGAGGTGGCAGCAGATACAGCAATCCTAAATATTCACATCTGTGAAAGTTTAATCCACAATGTAGATGGCTACCAGAAGTCAAAGATGTTGACCCAAGACCTGCCTCTCAAACCATTACAGTTATGGGCATAATATACCAATAATGCAAATTGATGGAAGGGAGCTTCAAGCATTCCATACAAGGATGAAATAATGCTTTGGATCTTTGACAATGTCTCAAGTTCCCCACCAGTACTATGCACATGTATTTGCCTGCTTCCTTTCAGCATACAAAGGCTTGACAAAGTGCCCATTTGGTGTTCCATACAACAACTAATGTATGACCCTCACCATCTATGTCAGCTACTCTTTCCTGGCATCTTTCCATCCTATTCCCATTCACCCCCAGGAACTGTAGTCAACTTGTAGGTCTTCTTCTCCTTCCTGATAATGGATAACAAAATAGGATGTCCCAGTTTGTTTTGTCTAAACGAAACTTGGAAGAATGCAAGCCTCTCGGGTTCAGAATCCTCTTATGCCCACCATGCAGGGGTGCAAGGGAGGGTTGTCTCGGTGGTGTGCATGATCCTGCTTCATTTCCTCTCCACCCATCCCACTCCATCCCCCATCCACCCACAGCAGCCAGAAGAGGTCCCTGTACCTGAGCTGTCTCCTGAAGCAGAAGAAACTGAAAGCACTGAGAACAAGAGCCAGCCCAAACGCCTCCATGTGTCCAACATCCCTTTCCGCTTTCGTGACCCAGACTTGCGACAGATGTTTGGGGTGAGTCTGTTCTGCTCACAGTAAAAACAACATGCTCTCTCTGCATTGTTTTCCATAGAATTTATCCAGCAATAGAGTTTGACCAAGGGGAGCATTGGGGGTCTAGAGCAGGGAGTCCAAAGCTCAGCCAGGATACTGAGAACCCCTTTAGACATCATCTGTAGATGTGGGTAAGATATTCACTGTTACTGGACACAGATGTTACTCACCTGTTCATTCTTTGCTGGATCAAAAAGGAAATAGAAAGCACATTTGCAGACATACCAGGAAGAGGGACAGTCCCACAATACTTGGAATGAAATGACTCTCCAGTTATGATGGAGTGAAAGGATATTGCTTTGGGTTTTCAGGGATGTATCCGAAGTGTTTGTAATGGACAATAGTATAAAATCTGAGACTATAAGTTTTTTGACATTTACATGGAAATGATCTCTAGAGAAGAACTGGTCTGTTTGTTGTCTTTGTCAATAACTTTCCTACCTTTTCTTTTCTAGCAATTTGGGAAAATCCTAGATGTGGAGATCATCTTTAATGAGCGTGGCTCAAAGGTACAAAACTACTAGCTGCCAAAAAAAAAAGGAGGGGGAACATGAAGTCCAGGTTGTCTGAGCCAAGGCTCTCCTGTGCCAATTTTTTGTTCTCACGGTTGTATTGTAGAACCCAGTGTTTTGATATTGGCAGGGCCAGCTGAATTGCACAACCATATCAAGTCATTTGTGGAGGATGTCATTTTTTTTAAAGGAATAATGCAAATGTACCACACAGTCTTGTTAGTTGTGCCCCTGCATTCTTTTTTTCAAGATCCTTTGACGCATATCTCTTTTGTGGGTGATAAAATGTATTGAGATCTTTGTAGATACCAAATCAGACACAGAGACAAGGCTGCTTTTTGAGACTATTGGCTGTGATGTTTGGGGAATTCTGGAAGCTGTAATTCCTCTCCACCCAAACTTTTTAGGCTCTGATTAAACATCTTGAAAAATTCAAGTAGTGCTGTTGGATCAGACCAGAGTCCAACAATGAGGAGTTAGGTGCTTTCTGGATTACCATCAGCAAGGTTTGAAGGTGGAGGCACTACTCCCTTGCTAATGTCCTCCCATCGACTGGTATTGAATGGTGTGCAATCTTTGAACATGCAATCCTTGGGGTTTGCAGTTACTGATAGATTCATATTCCACAAATTCATTTAATCACTTTCTAGAATCTAAAACAATGGCCATCATCACTTCTTGGGCAGTGAATTCCATAAGCCCATTGGACTTTCTGTCCTAAATCTAGGCTTATGAAAGGTGAACATTTCTATCCACTTTTCCCACACTATACATGATTTTATAAACCTATAAAATTATCCTCTCCTCCTAATAGTCTTGTTGCCAAAGTAAACATGCCCACAAATGCTTTTCTTTAGAGATATTGCTTCATCTCTTTCGCCAACTTGGTTGCACCCTGCTTCTCCCTTTTTAGTTTTGTAACAGTATTTATTTTTTGGATGGGTCGGAATTGTTGCTTGCCTCTTAAAACTCATCAAGGTTATAAAGAGGAGCTCGAGAAACATGTTGGTAGTATCTGAACTCTGGAAAAATCCCAGAAGCTAAAGCTGGGACAGGATGAGTTTTAAGGAAGGGAAGCCTCATTTCATAACCTTCTCCAGGGATAGTAAAAGCAAAATGCATTTATCTCAATTATTTCACAATGAGTTTTGACTTGTTGAAACTGACATACAAATTTAGAGAATTTTTATGAATGTATCAGAGGGAACTAGCCATTTTGAATGTTTCTATCATAAGATTTCCCCCTATTTCCATGCTTACAAAGTCTTTTCCTCTTAGGGCTTTGGCTTTGTCACCTTTGAAAACAGCCAAGACGCTGACCGAGCACGAGAGAAGCTAAACAGCAGCATTGTAGAAGGGAGGAAGATTGAGGTGAGAAGTTACCTTGAATTGTATATGTAAAGATCTGTGTTTCAGGGGCCACATGGTATAATCACAGGTAGGGATCATGCATATGTGAGAAATACATAGAAATCAGTAGGCCTGAAGTTTACATGTGTAAATCCACCCTGAATCTAGCTTTATAAGTTGCATTTCTTTTCTATCTTTAAATGCCATGCAAACCATACTCTTCCACTTCTTTGGGAAAAGCTGGCAGAAACTTGATGCATGTGGTCTCATTTTTGCTGTTCTTTCTAATCCAGGTCAATAATGCTACAGCCCGTCTAGTCACCAAGAAACCTCCAGCAACACCCGTGGTGAATGGTAAAATACCAGAAATGAGCTGCTTTTCTGCCTTTTGTGGCAAAATAATGTGATGATGATGATGATGATGATGATGATGATGATGATGATGATTTAGTGATATGCACCTTGACTTGAGGAAGTAGGGTTGGGTAGGAAAGATATTTGCTGTTCTGCCTCAGACAGCAGAATGGTTTGGATCATTCCTGCCAGTTCCCATACCTAAAAAAACAATACCAGACCCCTTTCACAACAAAATTCCCAAGTTGGGATTGGAGGTCAGTTCTGGAGGTTGGAAAAAATTAAGAAGCTATATATGGCTGGGGAAAAGCTATGCTGCATGCCTTCCACCTCTGGTTTAGACTTTAAAATGAAACATTCCTCCTAAAATAATTGTGCTGAAGGGCTAGGGCCCTTTCACCTACACAAGAACTATTTTTCATTATTAATGTGCAAGGATAACAATAATGCGACACCTTTTCATGATACCCAACATCTGTTTCCTGAGTCAACCTCCTCACTCTGGCTCCCTGGGATAAGGGTTATACACATATGGTTATGAAGGCATTGGAAGGGTAATAATAATGAAGTGAGAGAAGTTTCTCTTCTGATTGTTTCTTCTTCCTGTCCTTTTAGGTTGGAAGATCAATCCTGTCGTTGGTGCGGTGTATGCTCCTGACTTGTATACAGGTAAATGACTCGCATTTTCAAGTAAACCCAATCTGAGTTGAGAAGGCAAGTGCATTTGCTTTAGCCAGCTTTTTAGTGTCTTCCTTCAAAGCTCCACTGTGTTGACCAATGTTTTGGATCATGCCACTCTGTTGTCCTTCTCTATTCCACCCAATGGCACATTCAATTTTGCCTTCATCGTTTTTTTTTCCTAATGGGATACATGAGATCCAGTGTAGTATAGCAGCTAGAGCAGGGGTCCTCAAACTTTTAAAAAGAGGGCCAGTCCCTCAAACTGTTGGAGGGTCGGTTTATAATTTGAAAAAAAAAACCATGAATGAATTCCTACGCACACTGCACATATCTTATTTGTCATGCAAAAAACCACTTTAAAACAATACAATAATTAAAATGAGGAACGATTTTAACAAATATAAATTTATTAGTATTTAAGTGGAAAGTATGGGCCTGCTTTTGGCTGATGAGATGGGATTGTTGTTATTGTTGTGTGCTTTCAAGTCGTTTCAGACTTACGTTGATCCTGAGCAAGGGTCGGGTAAATGATCTTGGAGGGCCATATCTGGCCCCCAGGCCTTAGTTTGAGGACCCCTGAGCTACAGGACTAAAGCTTGAGAAATGTAGATTCTAGCCTTCACTGAGTCATGAAACATACATGGTTATGTAGGCTGAGTTGTTGTGAGGCTAAAAGCTATAGGCAGGGGAATCATATAAATCTTTAGAGTTTATTTGAGGAAAAATACTGGATTTAAATGTCACTTATCAATGACCAGTCCCCAATTTCTCTCTTTCAACTTCATTCCATCCAGTGGCAAGCATCCCATATCCCATGATGGCACCAGCTGCCTTGGCATATCGTGGGGCACTGCGTGGGCGCGGTCGAGCCACCATTTATAATCCTATTCGAGCAGCACCTGCTCCTTCTCCTGTTCCAGCCTATGGCAGGTAAGCATTCCAAGGAGTGGGAGAGAGAATTGTTCTGCTGCCCTCAGTATTTATTTATTTAGTCTTTTTGTATACCGCCTTTCTCTACCCCTAAGGGGATTCAAGGCAGCTTTATATGGCAACTATTCAATACCTTTGGACAACAAACAGTTAGAATACACTTATGTTAAAGGTTAAATTAAAATTAAAGTGCACATTAAAATATAAAAAACATTGCATTCACTATAAAATCACGCCATCTTCAATCATAATCCGGGGCCGTTCCAAAGATCAATTCAGTATTACCTGGTATAGACCTTTCCCCAAGCCAATGATATTTACATATGCTGATCTATGCCTCACAGCTTCTTGTCCAGGGCTCTGCAGGCAGACTGGGAATGATCAGTTGTAGTCTAGCACATCCAAAGATTCAAGGAGATGGAGGCACTCATATTTAATTAGGAGTATAGAGGGGAAGTGTGGGTCTCTAGTAATTTGACTCCATCTTCCATCAGTTCTAGTTAGCATAACCAGTGAAAAGGGATGTTGGGAGTTTTAATCGAGTGACATCTGGAGAGCCACATATTCTCGGCTTCACTTTAATGACATGGCTAATTTCCTAAAAGTAGAACTTTGTGCTTACTCCCAATGAAGATAGTGCTTTGTGTTTACTGAATAGTCACAGAAATGTAGTGTGTATATATCCTGTAACATTCTGTTCTTCCTGATATGCTTCAGAACTAACCTTTGTCGTTGAAAACAATATGCAGACTTAAAGATTTATACAGACTTTAGAAGTATCATTGATTGGGCAGAGTTGCAAAAGCCACTGGGGGGCTTCTTTATACACTATTTGTTTTCTTTCCTTTCTCCATAGTGTTCTCTATCCAGATGGTCTATATGGTTCCGATCTCTACGTAAGTCCTTGCCTTGTTCTCTATGGGGTATAGGATTCAGAGTCTTGAGTGTGTGTAGTGTTAGCAGTCCAAGGATAAAGAAAGAGAGTAATAATAATAATAATAATAATAATAATAATTTATTTGAAGGTACTCAGGATGGTTTCCAACATACAAGGCAAAACATTCAGTTGCCAAGAAGAAAATCATACAGACAGATTAAAATAAAAGCATCATAAAACACAAAATCTTACTAAAACACAACAATAAAAAATTCAAACCGATTGCAATTATAACTTCATCAGATAAGGTTCAACAGAAACTAAAGGCCAGGACTACAAAATGGGCATGGTTAACTATAAAAGGACTGGGCAAAGGATAATGTAAACAGTATATCATAGGGCCGGGGAAGTTGAGAAAGTACTGAGTACAGGGCTTTAGATAAAGGCAAGAACAGTGAGATTTTTCAGTACAATTTTCAGAGTGGGAGCGCTAGCAGATAGCCTTATTAGCAAATGCATTGACAGGTTTTTGCCATTGCCTGAGGGTGGAGGTATGTAGCTTGTCAATGGTAGATTTTCAAGGTTGTGAGATGATTTGAACCTTGATCTCCAGAATTGTAGTCCAGCACTCAAACCATTACATAAATCTAGTGTTCGTCTTTTCGGTTTTTTGGATTTGCAGGGTTATCCTGCAGCCTACAGAGTGGCCCAGACACCAGCGGCTGCAGCAGCAACTGCAGCAGCAGCTTATAGTGATGGGTAAGTTTGATGACTCTACTATGCAGGTTTGTAAAGAATTGTATCATCCTAAGTGGGAAGAGATTGAAAAATTGTCAAGCATCACTTTTGGGGTGGGTTTTTTTTATTGCCTTTTGTACAGTTGTATTTTCCCTTTAAAGGATGTATGCTGTGCAAATAAATTTATTTTATGTAAAATTGTTTTTGTGATGTTTTGTGTAAAATTGTTGTGTAAATTTATATTGTCATCATTTTATATGCTTATGTATTTGTGTGTTTTATGTGTGTTGCACTTCAGAGTAGCAGGATATAAATACAATTCGATTATTATTATTATTATTATTATTATTATTATTATTATTATTGTGTTAAACACACACTTTCAACACATAGTAACTGACATAACATAGTGCAGAGAACGTTCTGAATTTTTAAGAAATATTTTAACGTACAAGAAGGAAATGAAGATTTATATCCTTGATTTGGTTCATGTACAAATCCTCTTGGGTTTTGCCCCATCCTAATAGGTATGGACGGGTCTACACTACGGCTGAGCCCTATCACCACACAGTGACCCCCGCCTATGGAGTTGGTGCCATGGTGAGCTATTCTATTAGTGTGTCAAGCAGTTCATAGTCTGGTTGTAGGGTTATAGAGCAGGGAGGAGGGGAGGAAGCCCTATTGTCAGGAAGGCTAGGGCCTCTGGAAAGGCCAGCCAGTGCAATCTAGACCAAGGAGGTCAAAATGTGGCCACCAAAAGCCCTCCAAAACCTGACTGGGCTTTCCCTCTCTGAAACCATACAATTTTCCCTAAAGTCCATCTTACTATGACTTCCATCATTTCCTGTTGCCATTTTGAGAGGGATTGTATGAGAAAAATATGGCATTTGGACTATATGTATGTCTGCCTACAAGGGTTCTGGGCAGAAATTGGTCTCTGATCCTTCCACAGTTTCCCACCTTGAAGACGATCATGAAATCTTACCATTACTAACAATACTAAATATAGACATTTTTGTGAAGGATCAAGAAGTGGATGGGAGAAAAACGTGATCTTTTCTAAGCTTATTAAAAACAAAGACTTGTGCCTTTCTGATGACTGGAGACCGGAAAACAGGGTGGATAGTTCTCAGAACATTCAGAAAAAATTACTTTTTAAACTGTAATCCCTAGGTCAAATGGAGATTTTAGGAATTGTAGTTCCAAAAGATAACTTTTATTTCTTTCATATTCTTAGAAACCTATTGCCACATCGGTATCAGCAGTGCTATAAAATGTCCTGCAGATGGCAATGTTTACTAGCCTATTAGGGATCTTCTGATGTTCCACCTTTATAACTCTGATTTGATCCTATTAGAGATTCCTCTTTGAGTGTTGGCCATTTAGTACTGTATTTTCTGGCATATAAGACTTATTTTTAACCCAGGAAAATCTTCTCAAAAGTCGGGGGTCATCTAATATGCCGGGGGTCATCTTATTGGGCAGGTGCTAAAACTTCCGAGCTCAACTGGAGAATCTGTGGTCGCCACATATGGTAGGGGGAGCTCAAAAACGGCCGTGGCCACATCCCCACCGTATCCAGCGACTGTATGAAAGCAGCAAGGGCAACATTGTACAAGTACGGTAGAAGAAAATCCACTCACCAGAATTTGTGGAAAGAAGTGACAACGTGGTCCCGATAGCAACCGCCTTGAGTCGTCAATAGGCTGAGAAAGGCGGTATACAAGTATAGTAAATAAATAATAAATAACAAGGTGAGGGGGCACCTCACCAGGAAGGTGTAAGTGAAGGGCGGAGCAAGCTCAAAGTGTCCAAGACACTTGGGATATGGAAAAAAAGAGATAGAGCTGTGCCCAGAAAAACACGCCTCTTTCACCTGTCTGGCCCATCCTTGTATCCTATTACCATAACTCCTTCTCGGCCTCTCAGATCCTGCTCCTGAGGACTGCAGTGAAGCATCTCAGGCATGCATGTGCGAGATCTGAGAGGCAGAGGTGGTATGGTAATAGGAAAATTACCATATTGAAATCAAATCTGATGTTTTTTAGATTTTTATTTGGTGTGCGTTGGAAGAGGGATAGTCTTATACAGTGAGTATATCCCAAACTATATATTTTAACTGGAAAAGTTGGGGGTTGTCTTATACGCCCAGTCGAATTATACGCTGGAAAATACAGTAAATCCCAATGGGCCTATTTTCTGCATCCCACCTAAAAATGGAAAATTCCCAACATCCTTAGAAGAAAAGATACAAGAGGAAAAAACATGCATTTTCCCAAAAGAAGGATATATGGAAATTGTTTCTGAACTGAAGGAGAACAAAGATGGCAGGCAGTATTGTGCCCTGTTCCCTGTCCCACATTTGTTCCTTTTAATTCATCTTGAAGATCTTTCATATCCCCCAGCATTTCACAGATGAAAACTGGAATATATGTGTCAAGCAACACCAGTACAGTCAAGATGACAAAAGTTATAAATGAGGAGGAATACACAAACTAGAAGAAGCTGTTGCGGTTTGCTTTTGCCTGAACTGCCTTGTCTCCCTCCCTTGCTGAGTTAATGGAGCTTACTTCCGTTACAGAATTCAGTTTTCTGTAACTTAAGTAAGCTGAGAAAAAAGGGAAACTTGGAAGAGAAGACATATTTTAAAATAGCTGACAAAAATGAGGATTATTTTTTGACAAATTGGGCTGGTTGAGAGCATGCTGCAGAAAAATCTAATGCTTGGAAGAGAACAAAACTTTAGAGAGCAAAAACTTAGGAGCGGGAGTCTCCAAACAGCTGAATGAGAAATTGGATGTTCAGCAGCCAAGTTAAGCAAGTAGGCTATTTAGGGAGAAAGAATGGAAAGCCTTGAGTAACCTGAATAAAAACATGACTGACTGGAACCCTGAATGGAACTTTTTTTTTCATGGATAAAGCCAGACACAGAGTTAGCCAAAATGGTCATGGTACTTTTCAGACTGATTTTCTAAATAGGCAGGTGAGCTCACAGTTTAATATGTGAGATTTTGAAAACAGCAGATCAGATGGATATTTTTTTTTGTCATGTCAGGAGCAACTTGAGAAACTGCAAGTCGCTTCTGGTATGAGAGAATTGGCCATCTGCAAGGACGTTGCCCAGGGGACGCCCGGATGTTTTGATGTTTTATCATCCTTGTGGGAGGGTTACCTCATGTCCCTGCATGAGGAGCTGGAGCTGATAGAGGGAGCTCATCCACACTCTCCCGAGATTCAAACCTGTGACCTGTCTGTCTTCAGTCCCGCCGGCACAGGGGTTTAACCCACTCCGCCACCGGGGATGAATAATGAGGCAGCTATAGTCCATAACGATCAACTGTCCAGATTTGGCAGGGACAGTCCTGATTGATTCCCTGTGATTGCACTTTTGCAGCTGCTTTTAAAATGCCCTGGTTTTTCTTCCCTTCTCCCACTTTCCCGTTTCAGCCTGACTTAACTTCTGTTGTTACAGTCTGACTTCAAATGCAGAAGTAGTTTGCATTCAATGAATCCAGCAAGGAGAGAGAAGGGGGTGAAGTATTGTCCTTTCCTGTAGTCAAAAGCAAAGTGCTGCAGCCTTTCATGTGTTTTACTTAATAGTAAGTCTTGCCATCTTGACCACAGACTGATGCTTAGCCACATGCATTCCAGTTTTAATCTGTCAAACGTTGTTGAGTATGACATAAATGTGCCGCTTTGGAAGGTAAAAGTATCTAGGACTTTGAAATCCCTTCCCTGTTGTGACTGTTATCCCCACAACGTACTTCCAAATCTCACGTTCCCATGACATGCATACTTCTTCTCTATTTGGCAGGCTAGCTTGTACCGAGGAGGATGCAATCGATTCACTCCGTACTGAAGGACCAAGCGCTGGTGCTAAGAAACTAAGAAGTGCCTGTGAACTGTTGGCACAGATGGTGGGACCTGGCGCTAAGAACATATGTCTGTGTGTCTGTGTTCATGTATAAGGAAAAGAGGTGGGCAGGTGGGTGCTTGGTACAGTTCCTTCCAAACCATCGTACACTGTTGCTGCAGCTGGACAGATGAAAATTTGGGAGTCTCTCCTAATCCCTCTCAGTTTCAAAATTACACCTTGCATTGTGCTGCCGGACAAAGTTGGATGCAGAAAAGAAATGGATAAGGTGCAAAGTCACTACTAGTTTACAAATCTTGGGAGCAGCGAAGGGCACTGGATTAAAACCTAAGTTTAGAATAGTCTCCTTTTTGGGACTAAATAATTCCCAGAATCCACCATTTTAAAGGAGTAAGAATTTAGGGAATCCTGGGAGCTGTAGTCCAAAAGAGAGAACTTTTCTGATCTCTAATTTAAAAATGATGGTGCCTGGGGTTGGGGAGAGTTGGAAAGCTAGAAAAGTCACCATGTTTCAACCACATCCTTGAGTGTGAGATCACCTGAAGTACGTTTAGAGATGCTTCAGAAATAAGATGGTTTTTTAAGGCTCCTATCAGTGTTTAAAACCGATTCAATTATCATGGCACAAGCTTAAGAATCCTGGGAGAAATTCAAGTAGGGAGTAGTGTCTATGAATCGGTCTCTGCCCAACAGGATCATTCTTTGAGTTTGGTGCTTCTGTGTGGAGTACTATGACAATTAACTAGTTTATGCTTGCTTCTATCAGCCACAGCTTCTCCAAAAGATCCTGGGAATTGTAGTGTGAAAATGTTGTCTACAATTTCCAGAGAGATGGAACAACTGTTTGCCCAGTTAATATGTTTTGTGACAGACATGACGTAAGGCAGGAGTGGACACCTTTGAGATGATGGGCAGGAACTGCCACCATTCCTGACCATCGGTCATGCTGACTGGGACTGTAGGAGGAGTTAGAATCTGTTGTCGCTGGAAGAGCCAAAGGTTTCCTGTTCCTGCCATGGAGATCATGTCAGATTCAAAACCAGCTCTCTGGAGTTCTTCCCTTGCTTCTCTCATTCCCTCTCGCTTTTCTTCTCTTTTTGATTGCTCTGTGGTATTTCTCTCTTTAATGCTGTGCTTCCACTACACTCCTTTATTGTGTTCTCTCCTCTGTTTTAGATCTGCTTTGGGTATCAGTTCAGGACAAACAATGGCTGAATTAAGCCTCATTTTTCTGTGAAAACATTTGGGATTTTTTTTAATGCATCATCACTATTATTTTAAGTAATACCATTTTTACATAATAATATTTTGTTTGTAAATAACAATTCTTACTTTTAATTCTGTCCAAGAGAGAAAGCATATGATCTAGTGCAAGACTGAAGACTAAATACTTTATTTTTAGGCAGTCAGAAAATAAAAAGCTAACTCTTTAAGACTTCATCTTAAGTACTTTCATTTCCCCCTGAAGGGCGCTGATCCCAAAGCAGAATCTGTTTCTATTCCTATCAATTTGCTTCACACCTGTACCTGGGCTTGAGTGTCCGTGGCATTGTTCCTACTCAGTTCATGGTTCAATATCTCAGGGAAACCCTTCTAAATAGATGCTTGTTCTTTTCACTGTTTTCTTGTTACTGTAATAAAATCCTGATTCTGGCTAACTTCTCTCACTCTGCCTCTTCTTCTTTCTCTTCCTCCTTCTCTGTAACTGCATTTGTCCTCTTTTCCTTGTCCAGACCATTGGCTTACAGGTGGTGCTTGGTATCTGCTGGGGATTAGTTCCAAGACCTCCCTAGATGCCCAAATTAAAAATATCTAGAATTTAAAAATATCTGGAATTAAAAGAAATTCAAGCCATGGGTGTTTGAATCTCTGAAAATTGAGAACTAATTATACTTGCATCCAGCTTTCCACTCTTGGTTCACAGAGACTACAAAATTCAGACTAGGGACATGCAGATCTTAGGCCCTTTCTACACTGCCATATAATCAGTTCAAAGTGGATAATCTGGATTGTATATGGCAGTGTAGATGGGGCCTTAAAAAAGGATAACTTCTGCTTTTCATATATTGGCTCATCCATTGTTTGCC
Organism: Anolis sagrei ordinatus; assembly: GCF_025583915.1. Taxonomy (NCBI): domain Eukaryota; kingdom Metazoa; phylum Chordata; class Lepidosauria; order Squamata; family Anolidae; genus Anolis; species Anolis sagrei. The sequence continues at coordinate 27,242,140 of NW_026847660.1, read as the reverse complement.
TCTGGTTAAACAGACTTGGGGTCCTTCCAGACAGGCTCTATATCCCATGATCTGACCCACGTTTTCTGCTTTAAACTGGATTGTATGAGTCTGCACTGCCAGATAATCTGGGATAAACAGTAAACCTGGGATCAGATCCTGGGATATAGGGCCTCTCCAGAAGGGTCCATAGAATGGTTTATTTGTTAGAAAATAAATACAAGCCTTCAAAATTTGTTTTTCCATAGGTGGCAGTGGAAAAAAATCTTCCCTCAACATACTTAACACTGCTTAGAGCAGTGCTTCTCAACCTGTGGGTCCCCAGGTGTTTTGGCCTACAACTCCCAGAAATCCCAACCAGCTGTTAAGACTTCTGGGAGTTAAAGACCAAAACATCTGGGGACCCACAGGTTGAACCACTGGCTTACAGCCTAAGGACCCAGTCACATTACACAGTTATTGCACTATGGTTCCACTTGAATAGCTATTTCAACATCTTATGGAATTCAGGTGTCTGTGGTTTAATGAAACACTAAATCTCTGAAACTGCGCATTCTAAGGCTGGATGTCCCCACTGCCCTATATCCTAGGATCTGATTCCAGATTATCTGCTTTGAACTAGATTATATGAGTCTCCACTGCCCTATAATCTGAGTTAAGAAGATAATCTGGGATCAGTTCCTGGGATATAGGGCAATGTAGAAGGGGCCTAAGTACCGACCATAAATCCAGGGGTTCCCCAGAGGATGCTGCCACTACACCAAAAGTGGAATTAAAATGCTACAACTGTGTAGTGTGAAATGTTTCTGAGAGTGTAGTTGGAAATAAATTGGTAAACACTGCAACATTAACTTTCTTACTGTTCTTTGGAGAGGGAAAATCAAAATGATCTGTTTTTGGAATGTAGAACAGTTATAAGACATTATTATTAATGCAGGCGTTCCCTACAACCAAATAATTTTGAGGCTCAGCATCCAACTCCTCAAGAATGTATGCTTTCCCTGTTAAAATACTAAGCTCCTAGACCTTATGGCGATGAAGTTTGAAAGTGATGGTCAATACTTACTGACATTTTGCAAAGTATACCAATTTGTGATGTGTAGGGATTAGAGCTGGGACATGTCTGCTTATTATCTCAAAAAATATACAGATTTTAGACAGATACTAGTCACATACCCACAAATACATGGGGTAACCATGGATCCCATATCCATGGTTTCATGTACCAGCTCCCAGGGGAAATGCTCTAAGAATTTGCTAGATCTTCCAGGGCAACCCTATGATATGCTGGGACTACAAGTTGGGTAATTTAAGGGTGTTTTGTCATATTGCAGTTTATGTGATCTGGCCAGAAATGTATCTCCCCCATATCCATATACATGCACACGTATCTCAATTCATAGAATCATAGAGCTGGAAGAGACCTCGTGGGCCAACCAGTCCAACCCCCCACCAAGAAGCAGGAAAATCACATTCAAAGCACCCTCGACAGTCATTATAAACCTAGTGGAGACGTTATCTGATCCCCCCCCCCCCCCCCCCCCCCAGTGTTGATGGAGAACAACCTCTGATGAGCCAATGTTCTTGTCAAAATCAACTGACATGCTGTTTCTCATAACCTCGTATTTTTATATTTTCCCTCAAAGGAAATGGTCTTCACTTGGCATAATATATACATCAGGGTTAGGACAAACCTTTAGTGATACTTCATTGATATCTTGCTTTATGCCGCTTGCTCTTTCTCTTCTCACTCTCCTACCAACCCTGGGTGATATTTTTCGCTTTTGACAATCTTCACTGTATCTCCCTCTCACATTGCCTGTCACCATTTCTACACAGCTTCATGGAAGGCTTTTCTTCTGGCATGTTACCCTCTAGACCATTCTTTAAAGCAAAACCAAAACATAATTGCAGAGTCTGGGGAAATATTTTTAGACTATAGCTTCAGAACCTCTGATGTAGCCCTTTATGGATCTGAACTTTGCTATAGCTCTGAACCTTGAATAGAGACATCCTTCTATATATGGATGTGCTTTAGTTCATTCACGTTGCTGTCTGTTGTAGGCAAAAAGGAGCCTTAGGGTCCTTCCACACTGCATACAAGCCAGAATAACACACCATATCTGCTTTGAACTGGAATATCTGGGTCCACACTGCCATATATCCCAGTTCAAAGCAGATAATCTGGGATTTTATTCAGCTGTGTGGAAAGGGACTTAGAAATATGTGTTCCATTCAGCATTGGAGTCCCAGCTTCAGTTGAGGTGTATCATATATACTTGTTTATGATTCAATCTCATGTATATAGAAATATAAAGGGTAAATGATCTTTGGCAACACTTACCTTGATAATCTTGCAGACTGAGCTATGTCTTTGCAAAGAACCTGGAATTGATTATGGCTCATAAGCTACACTTCATAGGATTCAACAGGTAACTGACTGCAAGACAAATACCACATGATTTCAAGCAAAACAAAGGCATTTTGCCTAAAAGGAATTGGAGGCAGATTTCGGAACCTCACTCCTTCCTTTGTGATTTCTCTTCATTCCTTTTGGTTTGCATGTCTCTTTTCTTTTGCCTCTCCCTCTTTGCATGTTTATAAGCTTTTATCTCTACTGTCGTGTTGCTCTCCTCTTGCAATTGCTCAGTTTTTACCTCATGTTTTTATTTGCATTCTGTCTTGCATGCTTCTTCATTCTTATAATTGTACACCTGCTTTCCTCTTGCTTTTGTATGCTTCTTCCTGGCTGCCTTTTTCTCCTTTTTGCCTTGTCTGGTCCAAGTTAATTCTACACTGCATTTTTTCTGCTCTTTTTTTCTTTTCTCACCAGCTCATCTTCCTGCTATCTTTACTCTGCTTACTTTAGCTTTTTTCATCATTTCATTACCAAGAGTAGTGTGTTTTTCCTGCTCAGTCACTTGTCTTTTCCAATCCTTTTCTTTGTGCATGCTTTCCAGTTCTCCTGATTGCTGGTCCTTATTTGTCATGTTGTGTTCATTATCCTGTGCAAAGTAACTGCAGCATGAAAAATATGGAGGCGACTCCCTTTCCTCTTAGTACTCTATCTAATCTACTATATCTAACATTCATAAGAAAAGGCTGGCAATTGAAAACGATGGTGAAAAGCTACATTGCACAGTACTAGATTTACCATTGCAAAAATGACAATGGGAGTAACATGATGAATTTGTCTTCAGCATGCTTTTTTTCTCTTTATCTTTGCTTATACTCTGACTAGTTTGCTTCTCCATCAATCTTTTCCAGTCTTTGACACTTCTCTCTCTCTCTCTCTCTCTCTCTCTCTCTCAAACAAATCAGTGTTTCTGCATTACACATGCACAAGTTGATACCACTGTTTCTAATCCCACTAAAGTTTGGAATTTGTAGTTTGCTGAGGTACCAAGAATTCCCTGGAAAAGGGGCTGTCCTTCAGTCTACACCTCTAGAGCTCCCCATCAGGAGAAAGATAGGATAAAAATAAAGTATATAAGCAATTATGAGTATCTCACCAAACTACAGCTCCCAGGATTTGATGGGATGGAACCATGATGTTAAAGATAGTATTAAACTGTTGCAAGTATGTAGTGTGGATACTTTTTCTCCCCATTTCATATTCAGACACAACCCCACTTTTCTTGATCCCTTTATTTTACTTCACTTCACTTTACTTTGTTCAAGGGCCGGAGTAGGCATTGAGCAAAGGCTTTCAGTAGGACCTCTTTGAGATACAAGCAGGCCTTTGCTGTTGATCATATTAGGGTTGCCGGTGATAGTATGATAGCTGGGTCCGTAAGGCTTAGGTTTCAGGTAAGGGTTAGGGTTTTACCATTAAATAATTATTGCATTCAGTCTATAATATCTGTATTTGGTTCTGCGTTGCACAAATAGTGCTCCCGAAGGAGCGAAGCGTAAAGAGCGTAAGACTCAGAGCTTCCGCACCCAGCTTTCATACTATTACCAGGTTGCCACTCTTTTGTTTGAGATGAATTCCTATCAGCTATTAGCCTTTATTGGTATACCTTTCCCTTTTTCAATCATGGCATGCAGATAGGATTTTCCACCCATTTGTCTTCCCCACCTTATCAAGGCATTGGTCGGACTCAATCATGCTTAGCTTCAATAACATTACAGTAATAAGTACAGTGAGCCCTTGGTATCAGCTGGAGTTTGGTTCCAGTATCCCCTATGGATGCAAAAGTCTGTGGGTGCTCAAGTCTCGTTATATACAGTCCCATAAGGAAATGGTACCCCTTATATAATATGGCAAAATCAAGGTTTGCCTTGGGATTTTTCAAAATTTTCAAGCCATGGAAGGTTGAATCCTTGGATGTGAAATCTGTGGCCACGGAGGGCTTAGTGTACTGTACTTAGAGCCTTTGATGTAGGATAAATTGTGAGCAATCCTCGTCGTCTTGCTTGCTTGCTTGCTTGCTTCTTCATTCCCTTCATTGCTTCTGTCTTCTCTCCCTTGCTCCCTGTGCTCTCATTCCACTTTCTATTCCATTGCTCATCTTTTCTTCTCCCTTCTTGCTTTGGCTATTGTTTTCGCCCTCCATTGTATTTGCTTGCATTCTTTGGAAGTATAATGCTTTTTCTCTTTTTCTCTTATCAGCCCTGCACTTCCATTCCATGCTTTCTGATCACTCAGGCTGATACAAGACATGCATGTTTGCTAAGCATGTACTCACTGATTTGGCTATATAGTGGGATGCAGTCTCCTTTACATCTCTAAATGGTGTGGGTGATGTCCACAAGGGAAAAAATGTATTCCTTCCATTGCCATCCCAGCTTCCATTGATTTTGTTTTCTCCATCCCAGCCGAGCTTCCACATTGTAGCAGAGCATAATGAGGAGTAAAGCTCTGCATGATTTCATGATGTTTACTCCCACCAAATTGTGATAATTAAATTGATTTGAGTTTTGGCAAATATATGCATGGCTGCTTTGACTCTCTCTGGGACTATTCTGCTCACCCTCTTTTTCTTCTTGCTTGCATGCCCTTTGCCTTTTCATCTCTCATATTGACTTTTGCTTGCTTCTGTTTCTCAATATCCTGGATGTGGGTTGAGGCTATGTCAACATCTGTGAGGAATGAATATGTTCCCCCTATTTATCTACTTAGGTCTGCATGCAGAAACACCTCCAAATGATAAGGAATGTGAGATTTTCCACTGCAGTTTGAGCTCTACTCTCCCTTCTCCCAATGACATGTGTCAGGGATGTCCCAGAAACTATCCAGTGAGCACTGTGTCCAATTCAGGAAAGAGGAGTTGGGTGATATGGCTTGGTAATTGACTAACCTTCAAGTTATTCGGTGACAGTTTCCCTTTGAGCTCTGAAAGGCAGAAGACGATGCACGTGTTGTGTCCTCCCAGTATTGGAAGAGGAGCTGAACAGAGGTGGAGCAGGTGATACACATGTTGTGTCCTCCCAGTATTGGAAGAGGAGTTGAACAGAGGTAGAACAGGGCTTTTCTCCATTGCTGCAGAAGGCAGCACTAGAACTAGTGGGTGGGAATAGTAGTCAATAGAATAATGACCCATAGACCTAGTGGGCTCTCCTTTACTGAGGTTGAAATTTTAGGGGATTCTGTAGTTGTATTGCAAATTGCAGGTTCTGTTTTGACACAAGTCTTGCTCTAGAGATGTCACCCCCATATTTGGCTACCAGGAAATTGATGGATCACAACTTTCAGAATCCTTAACCACATGTTGGCTAGTGTTCTTGGGAGGGTCAAAGTCCAGCAACATTCAAATTTATGTGAATCTAAACTTTACTTGACAGTCTAAATCAGGGGTCCTCAAACTAAGGCCCGGGGGCTGAATACGGCCCTCCAAGGTCATTTACCCGGCCCTCGCTCAGGGTCAACCTAAGTCTGAAACTACTTGAAAGCACACAACAACAACAACAACAACAACAACAACAACAACAACAATCCTATCTCATCAGCCAAAAGCAGATCCACACTTCCTATTGAAATACTAATAAGTTTATATTTATTTAAATTGTTCTTCATTTTAATTATTGTATTGTTTTTAAGGTCACGAAGAGTCGGAAACGACTGAACGAATGAATAACAAATGGTTTTTAAGTGTTTGGGGGGTTTTTTTGCACTTCAAATAAGATATGTGCAGTGTGCATAGGAAATCATTCATGTTTTGTTTTGTTTTTTCTAATTATAATACGGCCCTCCAACAGTTTGAGGGACTGTGACCTGGCCCTGTGTTTAAAACGTTTCAGGACCCCTGGTATAAATGGAAACTGTATATGCATGTGTAGATGTCTTATCTCAAGCTAGGGATGCTTCATACATCAAGATCCATAATCTAGAGATGCTCTCTGCCTCAATGAATCTCAAGCTATATGAATTGGCAGTTTTTCTCGTGTGCTAGAGAACACTACAATATTTGTGCCACATTGTGCACACAATCTTGATAAGTCAACTGCAGATGAGCTGCTAATGGCTTGTGGTTTGCCGTCAGCGTACAGACCACCACTTTAAGTCGCACTGTCTACCTCATTCTGTTCTCTCCATCCCTCTCTCTTCCCTTACACCTTTTCCTATATTTTCCTCATTTCTTGTTGATCCCTTATCTCTTTTATCCCTTTTGTTTGTCTGCTTTCCTCTATTGTAATTTTTCAATTTCATCCAAATCTGACACTAATCTTTATTTTGCATTTGGTTTTCTGTCTGATCTTTTTCCTTTTGCTCATTGAGATGCTCGTTGCTTCTTCATGTCTTTCATCATGATTGCATGTTTTCTCTGACTTATCTCTTCCATATACAGTCTCCCTCAGGAACTTAGTTTATTTGAAATGTCTGTTTACTTGTTCATTTTTCAATGAATGCTTATCTTGCCAGTCTTTCATCTCTTGCTGCTTCTAAATACACTACCTCATTCACACACACACCTTCTCTTTCTCTCACTGACAGACACATACAAACATATACGTACACAGACAAGTTTGCAGCTTCCATTTTAACAGTTTTCCTAAAGAATAGGATGAAATTGATCAACCTGATATAATGATGACCTCATTCTCTTCATTTCGCGACTACGTATCCTCTACTTATTATTCCTCCTCTTCTCCCTCCTCATCCTCCTCATTTTCATTCTTCGTCCCTTCTCCTCTACTTATTCTTCCTCTCCTTCCTCCCCTCTTTCTCTTGTTCTCCCCTTCCATTAGTTCCTTCTTTTATACGTTCTCCTCTTCCTTTTTAATTTCATCTTCTTCCTCCTCTTGTTTTTTTTCTCCTCCTACTTTCACATCATCTCTTTCTTCTCGACTAATGGTCTTCTCATCCACTTCTTACGCTTGCTCTCCCTTCCTGCCCATTTTCTTCCTCCTCCTCTCTATTTTCCTTCTCCTCCTCTTTCTTCCTGTTCTTCCTGTTCTGCCATCTCCTTCTCCTTCTCTACTTCATCCTCCTTCTACCACTCTGTTCTTCTTTCCCTCCTCTTCATTCACAATCTCCTATTTTCCATTTTCTTCTTCTTTTCCTTGTTTTCTCTCCTCCTACTCTTCTTTTTCCTTCTCCTCCTCCCTTCTCACTCCATTCTCCTCTAACTTTTCTTCCTTCTCCTCGCTCTTCTGTGACTTTTCCTTCTTTTCATTCCTTCTCTTTTGCTTGTTTTCCATTTCTTTCTACTAATTCTTTTTATTCTTTCTTCTCTCTTTTCCTTGGCTTTTCCTTTTCTTCTTCCTCTTCCTCTTGTGTTCTATTTCTTTCTTATCCTTCTTTTTATTCTTTCTTCTGTTTTTCTTCTCCTTCCTTGGATTTTTCTCTTCCTCTTCTTCCCTTTGTTCCTAATTTCCTTTTGCTCCTTTTTTCACTTCCTCGTCCTTTTTTTCTTGGCTTTTCTTCTTCTTTCCTCTTGTTCTTTATTTCCTTTTGATCCTTATTTTTATCCTTCTTCTCCTTCTCTTCCTTTTCTCCATTTCCTTCTGTGCCTTCTTTTTATTGCTCGTCTTCTTCCAACTCCTCTTCTCGCCCCCTCTCTCTTCCTCTCTTCATTCTCTACTTTCTCATCCTCCTATTCTGTTCTTCTCTTCCTCTTCTTGTTCTTACTTCTGTTCTTTTTCTATCATCACTATTTTCTTTTTCTCTTCCTGGTCATTTTCTTTCTTTACTTCTTCTTATTCGTGATCTTACTTGGCTTCTTTTTTCCTTCTTCATCCTTTTCTTCCTCCATTTATCTTCATACTCCTCTTTTTTCCTCCTCCTCTTCATCCTTTTCATCTTCCTTGACTGCTGTTTCTCCTGTTGCTGCTGCTGTTGGTCCTCCTCCTCTTCTTCTTCTCCTTTTTCTCCATGTCTTCCTTCTTTGCTATTTGCTCTTTTTTACTCGCCTTCCTCTTTCTGTTCTTTTTCTTCCAATTCTTTCACTTCTTTTTGCTTTTCCTCTCTCTTCTTGTGCTCCTCTGTGTCTTGTTCTTTCTTCTTTTCCCCCTTTCTGGGCTCTTTCTCCGCCTTTTTCCTCCCTCTCCTTTTCTTCTTTTCTCTCTTGCTTCTTTTCTCCCTCTTCCTCTCCTCCTCCTCCTCCTTTTCTTCATCCTTTTCCAGTTCCTTGGCTCCTACTCCTTTCTCTTGATCTTCTCTCCCACTTTTCCTTCCTTATCCCCCTTCTGTTTTTTTCTGCTACTTCTTCCTCCTACTACTTTTCTGCTACTTTCTTCTCCTTCTATCTCTTCTGGTGCATCTCTGCTTCTTGGTCTTTCTCTTCTTCTTCTTCTTCTTTCTGGACTCTTCTTTAATCTTTTACCACCTATATTCTTTTCCTTCTTCTTTCTCTCCTTCTCCTTTTCTTCTTCCTTTTCTTCCTCTTCTGCCTTCTCACATTCTTCTTTTTCTTTTTAATCCTCCTCTTCCCTCTCTTTTTCTTTCCCTTTTCCTCCTCCTCTGCCTTTTCTTCTTCATCTTCTTTGGCTGCTGCTCATCTTCTTTCTTTATCTCGAACTCCTTTCCTTCCTATTTTCTTCCTTCTGTTCTTGCTTTTTTCGCTTCTTGCTCCTTTGCTTTGCTACTAACTTTATGGCTTCGTTTACTTATTTTATTGCCTTTTATTTATGAATCCTTGCCTGCCCTCTGTTTGCTTGCACTTAATTATTGCTTTTAGTATTGCTCGCTTCTCAGGCCCCATCTACATAGCCATATAAAACCTAGATTATCTGCTCTGAAGTGGATTATATGAGTCTATACTGCCATATAATCCAGTTCAAAGCAGAATATATTGATTTTACATGGCAGTGTAGGTTGGTCTTCATTCTTTCCTCCTTTTTCTTTCAAGACAGTTTAAAGACAACATTTAGGTATAGTTAGATTACCTGAAATTCTGGATTTGGTTTCCTATTGGCTATGAGGGGATATGTTTAAGTACGAATATATACTTCCTACTACAGATTGAATATTGCTTGTCTTAAATGCCTGAGAAATATTTTGGATTTTGGAATACTTGTATTTGCATATTTATAAATAATGAGATATCTTGGAAATGGGCCCCAAGTCTAAACACAAAATTTATTTATGTTCTTTATACACCTTATACATGTACCCTGAAGGTAATTTTTTGCATTTTAAATAATCTTGTGCATTAAACAAAGTCTGTGATCATTGAACCACCAGAAAGCAAATGTGTAACTGTCTCTAATATGGACAATGTTGGAGTATTTTGGAATACCAGATAAAGGATATGCTCAACCTGTATTTAAGCAGAAATATGTAGCAATAGTAATAAATAATTCCACATTTTAAAATGTGGAAAATCAGCCCTGCTGTGTTTGAAGATCTCATTTGACTAATTGAGCAATGATGGTACCAATGCTCAGATATCTATTGGCTACTTGAACCTACTTGAAATTGCATACATGCAATCACAAAGAAGACTTTGATTTTATTTCATTTTATTTTGATGCCATTGCAAATTAATGCAAATGCAAATACTTAACGTTAGGTGTCAACCATTCACTGCAAGGAGGAAGACACATTGCAACACAATTTAAGTGGTCATCACTTAATGTAAATGGTCTTTGTGTTCATTGACACTCCCCATGTTAGCTCTCTCAAACTCACCCGCTTTCCTCTTACTGTTGCTTTCTTCTTGTCCTGATGCTGTCCCAAATCTGTCTTTTAATGCACTTCTTTTCCCACTTATGCAATATAGAATTGGCTCTACCATGGCCAGTCTGCTGAAATAAAACCTATTTAGTGAATTTTAGGGATATCATGGAGCCCCTGCTGGTGCAGTGGGTTAAACCCTTGCACTGATAGGACTGCTGACTGAAAGGTCAGCGGTTCAAATCTGGGGAGCATGGTGATCTCCTGTCTGTCAACTCCAGCTCATGTGGGGACATGAGAGAAGCCTCCCACAGGATGGTACAACATCCTGGCATCCCCTGGGCAACATCCTTATAGAAGCCCATTTTCTCACACCAGAAGCAACTTGTGGTTTCTCAAGTCACTCCTGACACAAAAAAGGGATATCATTCAGAACGGCATGATGGGTACTTGTATCAACCATAAAGACTTCTGTCTCCCTTCTCAGAGTTAGGCATTGGCTGACCCTTGGGTGAGGTCCCTTGCACACAACCCAATTACAGTACTTAGCAGTAGTTAAAGCAGAATCATAATACTGTAACTGTGTTGTGTGGTTGCAACATCCTGTCATATCCTGGAATCTATAGTTTAGGAGAGCCTATTTGCAGTTCTCAACCAGAGAGTTCTAATGCCTGAACAAACTGGAAATTCCAAGGTTCTGTGGCAATTAGTAGCCTATAACACCATTATTGTATAATGTGAAAATATCCTAAGTCACAAATCCGCCACCCCCGCCCCCATGTTGATTTTTGAATAGTCAAACAAAGCAAATACAGCACCAGTGTTGTTTTGCTAATAAATGATGTGTACAGCTAATATTTAATGATATATATTTATAAGGTGTTAGAAGAAGAGTACACTTGTGTATTTGTGTGTATGTACTTGGTAGCACAAAAGGCAGAAGAGATTCAGAGCTCGTGCCAAATTTGAATTCCCCACTTCCATTTCCACTTCTGGGTATTTCCACGGAATTTCAATGACTTGTCCCTAAACTACCTTCAGCCCTTCATGACTGAGTCAAGATTTTGGAAGAAGTGGGCGGGGGAGAGAGAGCCAACAACTGAAAGTTTTCCTTTTCTTGCCAAATAGAAAATGGACATTTGCATGTGTGTGAATGAGGAAACGTTAGATGGGAAATTTCCACTTGACAAAGGCAGCTACCTTATGTTGTTAGGAGCTGCTTAATAGTATTCAAATGCCTTTTTACATGTGTGTAGGCTTAATTTGACCTTTTTTGTTGTTTTCCCATAGTGGTTGTGACCATTTAGATGTGTGGGTGCAGGTCCCTGCATATTTATTGTTGTTATTCTGAATAAAGATTTGAAGTCAGTTCTCTGTCCAGTTCTATTATTTTATGACACATAGCTAAATCAAGTACTCAGATTTGCAATGTCCATTCTATGCTTTGTTTGACAGTATGTGTGTTGTATGTCCCATCCCTCCAAATATGGTTTTCTGGCTACATTTCCCCATTTAAAAGTTTATTGTGCAGTTTTCATGTTTCCTGATGGAAGTTGGTGATACAAGGAAATGAAATAAGTAATTTATCATTAAGAGAGATGGAAACATTGACTTTACAACAGCCAAATATCTTGGAGTTTGAAATTATGGAACTGTAATCCATAATTCTAATTTTTATTTACAGATGGCATTTGAAGGGACTGAGTGTAATATTGTATTTCCTAATAAAATTCATTTTTTTCAGTTATGTTTACTTTTCTTTTCTGAATATTCCTTCCTTTGCATGATCTTACAGGTAGTGACATTTATTTAGAAATACATACATATTGAACATATTACATATTAACAAATATCTTCAGTTAGATTAATGTGACTCAAGGTTGGATGCAAGGTAAACAGGTATTTTAAAAAACCAAATATAGCCCATAGTCTGCCCTTTTCCTACCCCTAATTTAGTGGCTGAGATTAAGGTTATGACAGGTTGCTTTGTAACAAAATTATCAGAGCAGTTACAGAATCTGAACCATATGCTATTTTAAAGAGCCAATCAACAAAATCCTCCCCAGACCAAAATATTAAGATGTAAGACATTCTACATCTGAAAGAATGTAGGAAAAAGTATCATATTTAAGAAACTGCCTGCAAAATGAATATTACAGAAATCAAATAAAAGGTAAAGGTTTCCCCTTGACAGTAAGTCTAGTTGTGTCCGACTCTGGGGGTTGGTTCTCATCTCCATTTCTAACACTCAATTTTTTTAGTGATGTTCTTAATTTACTAACCTGATTTTAGAGTTTTTTAATATTGAAAACTTAAAAAGAAGATTTTTAATGTTAAAAAAGTATTTATGGCAACATGGTACCAATGCCTGCTTGGATAAGCAAGGAGAAGAATACAATTGAGCTAGCCACCATTTTTCCCAATCATCTCTGCATTCTGGAGCCAGATGCAGAAGCCATAAACATTTGGTGTGTTTTGGCCAATACACAAGAAACTGTCACTGTCACCAAAAGTGATTTGTTGGAGAAGGCAGGCCACATCTGCTGGTTGGATGAGGAAAAGCAAACAGCAGAGAAGACAGAGCAAGAGGAAGATGAAGGTGTAACTGAGATTTCATTGCTGGATTTGAGAATTGCTGTATCTTTATATATTTATGGAGATGATCAGCATGTTGAGCAGAGGGGGGGAAAGCAAAAGAGGCTAAAAAGATCCCCAAAGACCTTTGAAAAGTCAAAAAGTTTATTGTCCTTAGAATGTATTGTGATTGGTACTTGCCTGGATACTGATCTTCTGGGCATTCATCACATTTGGCATCTGGGCGTCCCCTGGGCAACGTCCTTGCAGACGGCCAATTCTCTCACACCAGAAGCGACTTGCAGTTTCTTAAATCGATCCTGACACGACAAAAAAAATCGCATTTGGCCAAGACTATTGGGAGGGGGGGGGGGAAGAGAGCCAAGTTCAAACGAATTGGAGAGCATCTATCAACTTTGGGAAAGTTATTGGAGTAGCAGAAATAGACTATCTAGAAGAAATCTACTACTATTTAATAGATCCTGCCAACTACTAGAGCAGGGGTCCTCAAAATAAGGCCCGGGGGCCGGATATAGCCCTCCAAGGTAATTTACCCGGCCCTTGCTCAGGGTCAACCTAAGTCTGAAACAACCTGAAAACACACAACAACAATCCTATCTCATCAGCCATAAGCAGGCCCACACTTCCCATTGAAGTACTAATAAGTTTATATTTGTTAAAAATTCTGCTTCATTTTAATTATTGTGTTATTTTAAAGGTTGGTTTGTTTTGGTTTTGGTTTTTTTTTTGTTTTTTTTTTTTTGCACTACGAATAAGGTATGTGCAGTGTGCATTGACTATTCTAAAGCCTTTCATTCATTGACTATTCTAAAGACTTTGACTGTGTGGATCATAATAAATTGTGGCAAGTTCTTGGTGGGATGGGCATCCCAAGCCACTTTGTCTCTCTCCTGAGGAATCTGTACAAGGACCAAGTAGCAACAGTAAGAACTGACCACGGAACAACAGACTGGTTCAAGATTGGGAAAGGCGTATGGGAAGGCTGCATACTCTCACCCAACCTTCTTAACGTGTATGCAGAACACATCATGCGATGTGCGGGGCTGGATGAATGCAAAGCTGGGGTGAAAATTGCTGGAAGAAACATTAACAATCTCAGATATGCAGATGACACCACTCTGATGGCCGAAAGCGAGGAGGAGCTGAGGAGCCTTCTAATCAAGGAGAAAGAAGAAAGTGCAAAAGCGGGGTTGCAGCGAAACATCAAAAAAACCAAGATTATGGCAACAAGAATGATTGACAACTGGAAAATAGAGGGAGAAAATGTGGAGGCCGTGACAGACTTTGTATTTCTAGGTGCAAAGATTACTGCAGATGCAGACTGTGGCCAGGAAATCAGAAGACGCTTACTTCTTGGGAGGAGAGCAATGTCCCATCTCGATAAAATAGTAAAGAGTAGAGACATCAGACTGGCAACAAAGATCCGCCTAGTCAAAGCCATGGTATTCCCTGTAGTAACCTACGGATGTGAGAGCTGGACCTTAGGGAAGGCTGAGAGAAGGAAGATCGATGCTTTTGAGCTGTGGTGTTGGAGGAAAGTTCTGAGAGTGCCTTGGACTGCGAGAAGATCCAACCAGTCTATCCTCCAGGAAATAAAGCCCGACTGCTCACTGGAGGAAAGGATATTAGAGGCAAAGATGAAGTACTTTGGCCACATCATGAGAAGAAAGGAAAGCTTAGAGAAGACAATGATGCTGGGGAAAATGGAAGGAAAAGAAGGGGCCGACCAAGGGCAAGATGGATGGATGGCATCCTTGAAGTGACTGGACTGACCTTGAAGGAGCTGGGGGTGGTGACGGCCGACAGGGAGCTCTGGCGTGGGCTGGTCCATGAGGTCACGAAGAGTCGGAGACAACTGAACGAATGAACAAGTGTGCATAGGAATTCATTCATGTTTTTTTCAAATTATAATCCGGCCCTCCAACAGTTTGAGGGACTGTGACCTGGCCCTCTGTTTAAAAAGTTTGTGGACCCCTGCTCTAGGCATATGCTGGAAAAGCGTCGGGCTCGAAGGCAGCACTTGACCCCTGGTCTAGAGGGAAGGAAGGAAGGAGGGAAAGAGGGAATGAAAAAGAAGCAAGGAAGGACAGAAAGAGGTAGAGAAGGAAGGAAGGAGAGAATAAGGGAGGGAAAGAAAAAGTGGGGTATGCAGGAAAGAGTTAGAAAAGGAGGGAAGGAAGGAAAGAAAAAAGAGAAGGAAGGAAGAAAAGAGAGAGGGACGGAAGAAAGAAGGAAGGAAGAAACCAAAGAGCAAAGGAGGGTGGGTAGGTAGGTAGAAAAGGATAGAGAAGGAAGAAAAGTGAGAAAGGAGAAGAGAAGAAGGGAAAGAAAAAGGGGGGGGGGAGTAAGGTAAGAGGGAGGGAAGGAAGGAGAGAAAGAAAGGAGAGAAAGAGGGAGGGAAGGTTGGCCATAGCAACGTGTGGGAGGTACTGCTAGTGTATAATAATATAATATTGATAATATAACATATTGTATAGTACAATATAGTGATATATAATACTATTATTGTGCTATGCTAATAACATAATATATTGTTGTTGTTGTTGTTGTTCATTCGTTCAGTCGCCTCCGACTCTTCGTGACCTCATGGATCAGCCCACGCCAGAGCTCCCTGTTGGCCGTCACCACCCCCAGCTCCTTCAAGGTCAGTCCAGTCACTTCAAGGATGCCATCCATCCATCTTGCCCTTGGTTGGCCCCTCTTCCTTTTGCCTTCCACTTTCCCCAGCATAATTGTCTTCTCTAGGCTTTCCTGTCTCCTCATGATGTGGCCAAAGTACTCCATCTTTTGTATGTACATATAACTGGTTAGCCGGAGCCCCCGGTGGCGCAGTGGGTTAAACCCCTGTGCTGGCAGGACTGAAGACCGACAGGTCGCAGGTTCCAATCCGGGGAGAGGCAGGTGAGCTCCCTCTATCAGCTCCAGCTCCTCATGCAGGGACATGAGAGAAACCTCCCACAAGGATGATAAAAACATCAAAATCATCCGGGCGTCCCCTGGGCAACGTCCTTGCAGACGGCCAATTCTCTCACACCAGAAGCGACTTGAAGTTTCTCAAGTCACTCCTGACACGACAAAAAAAAAACTGCTTAGCCGATGAGCAGGATATAAATGTCGTAAATAAATAAATAGTTGGGGGATTCTGGGAGTGCCACTCTAAACGTGGCACCTTTCCTTCTGCTCTGGAGTTTGAAGCAAGAGGCCAAGGTCAGAAAGGAATACTCAGAAAGGCCTGTTCCATTCTGGACCAGAAAGAGGGGGAGATCTGAACTCTCCCATCAAGCCACGAGAAGGGAGGGGAAGAGAGGAAGAGGTTGCTAAGCAACTGGGACTCAAGCTCCGTAGAGGTATGAAAGAGTGACACACAGCCCTCAACTTCCGGCAACACTATATTCCATGTTGTTCACTCATAGGCGCCCAATATCAACCAGCCGTAGTGACACCAGGAAAGGCTACACAAGTTGCCCTTCCCCGCCCAGGAAGTGAAACACCATCGTTCACAGTCTATACCTTCGAGTAATTTCAGACTTCACGGGCTTCTCTTGAGAGAGTGTTCCAGGTGGGATTCGAACCCTCCTCTTCAAGGTTCGCAGCCCGGCGCTCTAACCACTACACCACGCTTTGGTGAGCTTTGACAGTCTCTCTGTATCTATCCCTCTAAGTCTCGTGTACCGTCACTTCTCGCGAGAGGAAGCGTGATTTCCCTTCCTCCCAGTCAGACTGGAAGAGCCGCGCCGGCGGTGCTCCGAGCAATGGGAGTGGGGAGGTGAGGAAGAAAAAAAACAACCACAGCTTCTCTCGGGCGCATCCGCTGAGGGGTCTCCCCTCCCTCCGCTCCTATCCAAGGCGGACGCTGAGGTGCCCTTTCAGGCCTATGGGGGCTTTGTCCTCTCAGCGGAGGGAGGGAGAGAGGAAGGGGGAAGGGCAGAAACAGAGGGCGCTCCAAGGGGCGGGGTCTCGTCTAGCCCCGCCCCCTACGCCGTTTGGGAATCTTGGACTAGCTCATTCCAACCATAGTGGGGGGGGGGGGGGTCCCCATTTCCCTTTGGTACAGTCCACAATGATATTACTGCCTTTTCCTTCYATTCCTGTGCGTTCCAAATCAGTGCAGTCAATGTGCTGTTATTGTTGCCAATATTGACGACACTTTGAATCTAGTGTAATGTGTTCTTTTTGTTGCTGCTGGGTTAAAAGAAAATGTGGATTTTGTCCAATTGTTTGTATGGGAGAAGGTCCATAGGAATGACCCCCTTTATTTATTTATTTTGTATCGAAAGCATTGCATAAATTAATATAAAACTGATAAAAAATAGAAGGAGTGCTAAATATCATTTGACCAAAAACGGGCAACAGGAACAGCATTGTCTGTAGCCTCCAACAATTCTTCCTCTAGGTTCTTGTGGGGGCATAGAGCCAGTTCTAGAGGCATTGCCTCTAGAACATGGCCTATAGCCCGAACAAACCCTATGATCTATGATTCTAAGCACAAACCAAAATGCAAATATATGATGCAGCACTCCACAGTTTAGGTTATATGTACATAGAGAAGACAATTATGCTTGGAAAAATTGAAGGAAAAAGGAAGAGGGGCTGACCAAGGGCAAGATGGATGGATGGTATCCTTGAAGTGACTGGCTTGGCCTTGAAGGAGCTGGGGGTGGTGACGGCCAACAGGGAGCTCTGGCGTGGGCTGGTCCATGAGGTCACAAAGAGTCGGAGATGACTGAACGAATGAACAACAAACATGAGGAATAACTATGTATAGTTGAGTTGCAGACTGACTTTACCCTTGGTATCTGCTGGAGTTTGATTCCAGAACCCTCTGGATATCAAGGTGTTATGGTTCTGGCCCAGCTTACTTGTCTGAACGTATATCCCCCTATGTCCCACCTCGAAACTTTTGCTGGGGGAGGCCTGCTCTTGATCCCACTTTTGTCACAAACAAGCTTGGTGGGGAAAAGGGACAGGGCCTTCTCGGCGGTGGCCCCCCGCCTGTGGAACTCACTCCCCAGCAAAATTAGGTCAACAGCTTCCCTCCTTTCCTTCAGGAAAAAGTTGAAGACGTGGCTATGGGACCAGGCATTCAGATTTATTTTATTTTGTATCAAAAGCATTGCATCAATTAGTATAAACTGATAAAAATAGAAGGTGTGCAGGCGGCTAAATACCTATTGACCAAAAACAGGCAACAGCAACGGCATTGTCTGTAGCCTCCAACAATTTGTCCTCTTTTACATGATGCAGGGCATAGTGGACAAGCGTACAGATAATGAGTTGTCTGTTATGCTCCACAGTCACACATGGTGTGGGATTCTTTTAGGTAGTGCCGTTTTGCCAGGTTGTCTTATGATCTGCCCACTCCACTTCTGAGTCTGTTCAGGGACTTCCAAGTTGCTCATTCTTGGTTTGCCCCTGGAGGAAGACCCTCGTGGGGGGCCATCCATTTGGGGTTTCCTGGTTTAACTGCCAGAGGGAAATTCTTGCTGTTGCTGGGGGGACGCCAAGGGGAGTGGTAGTTCTCATAAAGCTTTTCCTTGATTTGAGTCTGCTGGGAGGAGGCTGGTAGCCATTGATGGCTTTCACAGTGTCCAATCTTATTTCTCTCACATTTAGCAGCAACTTCTCATTGCACATCGTGGGGCAATGCCAGCTAGCTTGTAGAGTTTATCAACAGGTGTAGGTTTAAGACATCCTGTGATTATTCTGCATGTGTCATTCAATGCTATGTTCACCTGCTTTGTGTGGGCAGATTTGTGCCAAACAGGACAAGCATACTCGGCAGTTGAGTAAGACAAAACCAGGGCTGATGTTCTTATTAATTTTGGGTATGCACTCCATGTGCTGCCAGTAGGTTTTCGCAGGATGTTATTGCATGCAGCTACTTTGTGCTTGGTGTTCAAGCAGTGTTTCCTATATGCTAACGTTTGATCTAAGGTGACACCGAGATATTTAGGATGGAAACAATGTTCAAACTTTTGACCTTCCCAGGTGACTTTCAATTCCCTGTTGGCTTCACCATTGCATAGGTGGAAAGCACACACTTGTGTCTTGGCAGGGTTAGGCTTTTAAACATTTGAAATGACCCCATTAGTTACTACAGTGAGTTAGACTTACTCTAGTGCAGTGTTTCTCAACCCTCCTGATGCCACGACCCCTTAATACAGTTCCTTATGTTGTGGCAACCCCAACAATAAAATTATTTTTGTTGCTACATCACAACTGTAATTTTGCTACTGTTTTGAATTGTAATTATATGCAAGATGTGTTTTCATTCACTGGACCAAATTTGGCACAAATACCAAGTACACCCAAATTCGAATACTGGTGGGGTTGAGGGGGATTGATTTTGACATTTGGGGGTTGTAGTTGTTGGAATGTATAGTTCACCTACAATCAGAGCATTCTGAACTCTACCAATGATGGAGTTGAACCAAACTTGGCACACAGAACTCCCATGACCAACAGAAAATACTGGAAGGGTTTGATGGACATTGACCTTGAGTTTTGGAGTTGTAGTTCATCTACATCCAGAGAGCACTCCACTTGTCCTTCTCCTCCTTTTTGGAAAGAGATGGTGAATCCTCCCACCAAAAGCCCTCCTTGGCTGTGATTGGATCTGGTCCAAATGTAGCACAAATACTCAATATGCCCAAATGTAAACACTGGTGGAGTTTGGGGAAAATAGACCTTTAAATTTGGGAGTTGTAGTTGCTGAGATTTATAGTCCACCTACAGTCAAAGAGCCCCTTGAACCCCACCAATGATAGAATTGGGCCAAACTTCCCACACAGAATCCCCATGCCTTGAAGGGACTTGCTGGCAAGAGCCTCCGTGCAGCCTCGCATGCTCTCCCTTACTCGCACATGCGCACCATGCTGCCATGCGCTGAGCACTTTGATTGGGGGTCAGGGGCGTATGTGGTGGTTTTGGAGGAGTCCTAGCTTCGCCATCAGATTGGAGGAAAGAACTATGGCCCCATCTACACTGACCATTTAATGCAGTTTCAAACTTGTATTGAAGAAAGTGTTTTTGCTGCACAGAAATCCTGAAACCAAAATGAGACCCGGATTGTAGTTACACAAACCACAGAGCACTGATGCACATGAAGGGCTTTCTTTCACACATTTTTGTGGGAGCTTGCTTCTGGCCGCTGCAGTTTTGAGCTAGTTTTGAACTGCATTAAATATTCAGTATAGATGGGACCTTTGATATCTGAAGAAACCATTAGCTGAATGAAAAGGGTAAAATAAAAATCTCAAGAATAGAATATGACCAACAGAGGGTTGTAAGAAGCATCTGATGGCCGGTGTAATGCACAATTCTTTCTCTATTATTCCGTATCCTTCTGCTTTGTGCTTTTCCAGTGAGAGCGCAAACACGCTTTCTATGTACTCTGTTTTGTTTATGGTTTTGGTATGTTTTTGTTGTTATTATTCCTATTTTATACTATTAGATATTGACTGCTTCATGTTTTGTTCTACATATTTCTGTGTATGGAATTGTCTGGATTCAGGTGTTAGTAATCTGGAAATGGCTATGAGGATCTATAACAGCCATGGGCAAATTTTGGCCCTCCAGATGTTTTGGACTTCAACTCCCACAATTCCTAACAGCCAACCAGCTTTTAATGCAAAATTTAAATAAAATATTGTGTCATATGTATGACCTGTCCAGAATTCACAAGACAGAGTGCACTATCAATATGCTTTTTTTCCCATTACTTTCAGATGCCCCGTCACTGCTCTGCGACTGGCTGCTGCACCCGTGACACACCTGAGACACGTAACCGAGGCATTTCCTTCCATCGGTGAGAGCTCATCCCACCTGGGCCCCTTCCCAGCCTCCTATTCAATGACCATGTTTAATTGAGTGCAGGCTGGATTGAATCCATTTTAGTTATTGGGGGGAACTTTGCAGCCCAGCTGTCAATGACAGGATGGGAACTGCACTCCTAAGATGAGCCGGGGAAGAAAGCAGGCTAACTCAGTTCCCAGGCTAACTCAGTTCCACTCTGTATGTGTTCTCACAGACTACCAAAGGACAATCCACGGCGAGGGACATGGTTGGAGAACTGTCGGAGAAAGGACTTGAGCGGCCAAGGTCTCTGGGACCCTGCCTCTAAGTATGTTTACTTTTGCTCCAAGCACTTTGAGAAGAGTTGCTTCGAATTGGTAGGCACCAGGTAGGTCATCAAGGGTTGAACAAAGTTCAAGTGGCCGCATGCAGTTACAGTTCAGCAGTGTCTTAGATGGTACATTGGGTGCTGGTTGTGATGTGGCTGGCAAGTAGAGTTCAGCTGTAGCTTCCATGTTTTGAAGGCTTCATGCAGAGAAGAAAAGTAAAAATGACTTGAAGAAGAAAGGCAAAGAGGTTACTCTCATTTATTCAATCTTCAGTTACTGTATATACTTGAGAAGAAGCCAACCCAAATATAAAGCTCCTACTTTTACCACAAAAAAACTGGGGAAAATGTATTGACTTGAGTATAAGCAGGGGTGGGAAATGCAGCAGCTACTGGTAAATTTTAAAATAAAAATAAATACCAATAAAATTGCATTAATTGAGGCAGCAATCACATCAACTGATGTGAACTTCTTTGAGTCCCCCCAGAGATGAGAAAGAGAGGTATATAAATGCAATATATAAGTTATTTTTTTTTAAATATTTACATAAAACTTTAATTTAAGATAAGACTGGCCAATTTTGATTAAACCATTATTCTAACCTTCTTCAATGTAAATATGCTTACGTATCCTTCCAATAATAAGAGTAAAATAATAAATGTAATAATAATAATAATAATAGAGTAAAATAATGGAAATGTAATAATAACAGTAATAATAGAGTAAAATAAAAATCTAATAATAAATAATAAAATAATGTAAATGCAATAATAATAATAGAGTAAAATAATACATGTAATAAAAGGAAAACAATAAATGTAATAAAAATGTAATAAAAATAAAGTAAAATAATAAATAACCTTGACTCAAGTAGGGCTTTTTCAACTTAAAAAAGGACAGAGAAACTCAGTTTATACTAGAGTATATACGTTATTTTTTTTCTTTTTAAGGCAGAAATTTCATCATAAGAAAATATGTGTACCTGTAAATAAATGTTCAAGTTGTCTATTCACTAATAGCAACCTCATGAATTTCATAGGATTTTCTCAGGCATAGCCTTCCTCTGAAGTTTAGCCTCCTGCACCTAGTTGTTTTTGAAAAGTGCTCATATAAGTACTAATCTGCTTGGTTTCCAAGATTAGATGAGTACCCTTCACAAATCCTAATTTGTGCATTTAGGACAGGTTATACTGGCATGAGATTAATGTGGTTCAGGGGACACAAGTGACTCTTTGGGCAAGTTCAGTGCAAGCTTTGAGACTCCCACCAATTCTGAAAGCCCCAGCTGTCTGCAAAAAAATTCAGTTGAAATACTGCTTGTATTAATCAAAATAGGTGCAATAACCCTCTTGGAAGATGCCCCACAACAAAACAAAACAAAACAAAACAAAAAACCTCCAAAAGCCCATGAGGCAATGTCTTTCTTTGGGTGGTTAGTAGTATCATATTTGTGTGCTCTACTAAGAGACTAAATATTCACCGCACACGGGTGAATCAGGTTGGCACTTGTGTGTGGTGAAGAGATGAAGGAAAAGGGGTTTAGAGCACAGGGACTGGTTTTACTTTATATCTTTAGAATCAGTACAGTTCACAGTAGACAAGTAGGATGTCAGACTGGCACAGTAGAAGGCAATGTCAGATCTGCTATGAGAGAGAAAGGGGAAAAAACTGTAATGAGAAATCAAGATGGACTTCCTTGCCTTTGTTTGTGGGGCCAGGGGCATATATCAGAGTATTTTGAGTCACACAGAAGTGTTTCCTTTAGATTCATGAAATTGCAGAGATAATACTGTGAAGCTGAAATGATGCTAACAGCTTCTAGAAATGATGCTAATAGCACTGCACTTTCATCCCATGTTTTTATTCCTTAGCTGCAATTTGCACTATCCCATTCCCTTGTCTTGTTTACAGTTTGGCCATGTCTTACAGCACTTGTCAGTACAGGTTGTTGGGTGTTATTCTGAGTTTTAAATTGTTGTTTATATGCTATTATTTTCTACTTTTTAAAAATTGTACCGTGTGTTTATTTTATACGTTGTTTTAGACACTTTATGTCATGTGTAGGCCGCCCCAAGTCCCTTCAGGGAGATGGAGGCGGGGTGCAAAAATAAAGTTGTTGTTGTTGTTGGGGTACAAAAATAAAATTGTTGTTGTTGTTATAGTCTTGGCGCATTCAGAAAATTTCACTTTTTTGCAAAGGATCCATAATTCAGAGGCTATTATGCCAGGCTACTGTAGCCAATCATGCCTTATAAGTGCCACTGTTTTCCTTCTAGTGGTTACCATCGGCTCAAGGAGGGTGCTGTTCCTACTATATTTGAGTTTCATGCCAAACCACGCCAAAAATCAAAGCTAGGCAGCTCCAGACTTGCAAAACGGCAGCAGAAGCAGAGGTGAGTCCTGGCGTTTAACTCCATCTTGCATCCTGTTGAGATTTCATATTTATTATTGATATATTTGGTCTTTTGTTTGTATGATTTTAAGATGTTGTAAGCTGCTTTGGGTTCCGTGAGGGAGAAAAGCGGGATATAAATAAAGATTTATTATTATTATTATTATTATTATTATTATTATTATTATCTCAAAAGGAAATTTCACCATTTTAAGAGGGACTTAGGTAAAATTAACACCTAAGCCGACTTTTCGATCAGCGGTACTAGACTTTGTATAGAGGCATTTTCCAATATAGGATGCTATTACGGAGTATGAGATTAAGAACACGGCAAAATAGTTGGAAAAGGGGAGATAGAGGGATAGACACTAGGTTTGGTATAGTTAATTCTGGGAAGAAATAGAACTTGGATTATAGTTTATGGGCTAAATTTGGACTTGGATATTATCACTAGTGTCCATTTGTTTCTCTCTACCTTTGTCTCTTTTTATCCTTACAATAACCCTATCTATATAAATAAAAATGTAATGTTCGTTTTTTGGGATTAACATAACTCAAAAACCACTGGACAAATTGACACCAAATTTGGACACAAGACACCTATCAGGCCAACAAGTGACCATCACTCATAAAAGCACTGGCAAACACAGTGGAAGAGACTTTAAAAGCAAAAAAAAAATACATTACAAAACCACATATGTACACAAACACACATATATACAAATATACACAAATATATAAACAAACAAAGCACATATACACAGACTAGGCCACAGCAATGCATGGCAGGGGATGGCTACTATATAAATAAAAATGTAATGTACGTTTGTGGGAGTAACAACTCAAGAACCACTGGACGAATTGACACTAAATTTGGACACAATACACCTATCAGGCCAACAAGTGACCATCACTCATAAAAACACTGGAAAACACAGCAGAAGAGACGTAATATTACAGCACATGCGCAAAACCACACACACACATATAAACACACATGTATACACATATGCACAAATACACACTTACTTACTTACTTACTTACACATGTATACAAGTTGGTACAAAATGCAGCTGCTTCTTGCGGGAATTCCGATGAGATGCCACATAACACCAATCTTACTGCAGCTGCATTGGTTACCAATTGAGCACCGGATCACTTTCAAAGTGATGGTACTCACCTTTAAGGCCTTGCATGGTCTGGGGCCGATGTACCTGAGGGACCGCCTCACCCCCTACCTACCCCAGAGATCCCTCCGTTCTGAAGACCAAGATTTGTTGGAAATTCCCAGTGTCAAGACCTTGCGTCTAACAGCAACCAAACGCAGAGCCTTTACAGCAGTGGCACCATCACTCTGGAATACTCTGCCACTTGAAGTCCATGCCTTGCGGGACTTATCAACTTTCTGTAGGGCATGTAAGACATATCTGTTTCGACAGGCCTTTGATATTTGATATTGCTGTTTTTAAATTGTTTTAAATTGTTTTTAAATTGTTGTTCGATTTTAGCCTGTTCTTGTAAGCCGCTCTGAGCCCCAGGGGAGTGGCGGCATATAAGTTCAAATAATAAATAAATAAATACACACAGAAAACACATATACATAGACTGGGGCACAGCAACGAGTGGCAGGGGATGGCTAGTGTTATATAAAAATATTGCTTGCCTGGGACTGCCTAGAGCAGTGGTTCTCAACCTCCAGATGTTTTGGCCTTCAACTCCCAGAAATCCTAACAACTGGTAAACTGCCTGGGATTTCTGGGAGTGGTAGGCCACAACATCTGGAGACCCACTGGTTGAGAACCACTGGCCTAGAGTTTCCCTGTTTTCCATGTTCAAGTGTGGCATGTCATCTGTTGATCCAAGGTGCCCTGCTTAAGCCTTGTGTTGTGAAGGCTGTATATGGAGCAAGAACATGCCTTCAGTGGGTCCTTAGCATCTGAATGCTTAATTCCTTTTCATCATCTACTTCTGTGGTAGATGATCTTTCCTACTACTTTCTCTTTTCCATTCACACAGCTGCAATCCATGTCCAGAGGAGTCTGCTCCAATGTGCACAGATATCTCCTGCTTCCCAGCCCAAGAGCTGCCGAGTCCTGGAGCTGCTCCCACTAGCGGTGAGCCTCGAAGCCAGCCCATCCTTTCTGGGCCAGAGCCGGAGCCCTTGGCGGCTTTGTCAGACATTCCCCTGGAACAATCACCGGCCGCTACGGCCCAGGAGGAAGCATCTCCTTCTCCCGCTCTCCCAGAGCCAGTGGGCGATCCATCCCATCCCGTGTCCCTTTCCCTCTACATGCTGCGCCTCCCTCCTCCCGCTGGTGCCTACATCCAGAATGAGCACAGCTACCAGGTGGGTAGTGCCTTGCTGTGGAAAAGACGGGCCGAAGCTGCGCTCAATGCTCTGGGGAAAGCACAGCGGCAACTACAAGCCTGTCGGCGTCGGGAGCAGCGACTCCGCCTGCGGATCTGCGAGCTGCAGCGGGAACGGCAGCCACATGGTGCTGATGCGCAGCGGCGGCTTAAGGAACATCTGCAGGTCTTCGAACTACAGCTACTCAATGACTTGGAGTGATTTTAGGATGGGCCAAACCCAACATTTCCCCTAATGGCTCATCTGCAGCTTTGGCTACATAGGATCCCTTCCTGGGTCAAGCGGTGTGCCCGAGCCTGAGGTTGTGTGAACTTGTGGGTCAGTGGGCACTTTCCTCCTTCCATTTGACCACTCATGTTTACTCTGTATTTGTAAATAAAGATTGTTTTGTATGAGTGAGATGATGCTCCCGGCTCAGCTGAAAAGTATTGGTGGACAAATTGAGGACAACCATTAACCTATAAGCAAGCAGGATCATATAATTTCTTATTATGTGGTTGCTCAGCCTTCCTCGTGAGTCTTGCAATTGATATTGGCTGGGAGGGAAAGCCTTGCAATTTTCCTCTGAAAATATCCTATAGAACAGTGTTCAACCCCCTACATATATATACATTTCATATATGTATCTATATCTGGTCATGACTTATTTCATGTCAAAAGCATTGTGTAAATAAGTATAAAACTGATAAAAATTGAGGGAACACAAGTGGTTAAATATTTTTTGTCAAAGAAACGCAACAGTGACCGTATTGTCTGCAGCTTTAAACAATTCTTCCTCTGTGCATGAGTCAGGGCCTTGTGGGCAAGCATACATATGTGGAGTTGTTTCTGCACTTCTGTGGACAGATAGGAGGTAGATGACAAAGAGCACTGTATTGTCAAAGGCTCTCATGGCTGGAATCACTGCATTGTTGTGAGTTTTCTGGGCTGTATGGCCATGTTTCAGAAGCATTCTCTCCTGACGTTTCGCCCACATCTATGGCAGGCATCCTCAGAGATTGTAACGTCTGTTGGAAACTAGGCAAGTGGGGTTTATATATCTGTGGAATAATGTCCAGGGTGGGAGAAAGAACTCTTGTCTGCTTGAGGCAAGTGGGGGGAGCCCCTGGTGGCGCAGTGCATTAAACTGCTGAGCTTCTGAACTTGCTGATCGAATGGTCACAGGTTTGAATCCGGGGAGCGAGGTGAACTCCTGCTGTTAACCCCAGCTTCTGCCAACCTAGCAGTTCGAAAACATGCAAATGTGAGTAGATCAATAGGTTCTGCTTCAGCGGGAAGGTAACAGCGCTCCATGCAGTCATGCTGGACAGGGCCAGCTCTTCGGCTTAGAAATAGAGATGAGCACCAACCCCCAGAGTTGGAAACAACCGGACTTACTGTCGGGAAAACCTTTACCTTCACCTTTTTTTGAGGCAAGTGTGAATGTTGCAATTGGCCACCTTGATTAGCATTGAATGGCCTTACAGCTTCAAAGCCTGGCTGCTTCTTGCATGGAGGCTGGATTAAGCTGGATGAGACACAAGGAAGAATTCTGAAAACATGGCCCTGTGTTTCAACAGAAAGGAGGAAACCACGAAAATGAACAAAATCGAGCTACCAGTATTTAAAAACTCTTAAGATCAGGACAGTAAATAAAGAAGAATTTATTTATTTATTTATTTACATCACTTCTATCCCGGTCATATCAGCCCAAAGGTGACACAGGGCAGCATGCAAATTGGCAACAATTAGGTGCCATATATAAAAATACACACATCGGTTAAAAGCAAAAAATCACATCACAATACATTTCAAAACCATAAAAGCAATAAACAATAAACATTATAAAAACTGTCTTCTTGTACAATTCCTCAAAAATGGGAAATCCAGACAAGAAACAATCAGGGCCAGCTAATCACATCCTAACAGAGGATTCCCCCAGGCAGTAAGAAGTCACACCTTGGAACTGCTGGGCCATTAAATGCTAATCAAGGTGGCCAAGTGAAACATTCACACTTATGTGAAACAGAAGATTTCTTTCTCCCACTCTGGACATTCCACAGATGTATAAACCCCATTTTATATTATTTTATTGTTTTCAGTATTTTTTTAAAAAACTCTAAAATCAGGACAGCAAATAAAGAGCAACACCCTATTAAAAAAAGGAATTCCAGACAGGAAACAATCAGGGCCAGCTAACACCTCCCAACAAAGGATTCCCTCAGGCAGGAAGCAGCCCGGCTCTGAAGCTGCAAGGCCATTAAATGCTAATCAAGGTGACCGATTGCAACATATACACACTTGCCTTCAGCAGACAAGTGTTCTTTCTCCCACCCTGGACATTCCACAGATATATAATATATACTTAGCCATCCCCTGCCACGCGTTGCTGTGGCCCACAGCAAACCTCTGTGTGGGAGGTTTGGCCCAATTCTATCCTTGGTGGGGTTCAGAATGCTCTGTGATTGTAGGTGAACTATACATCCCAGCAACTACACCTCACAAATGTGAAGAGTCTATTTTCCCCCAAACTCCACCAGTGTTCACGTTTGGGCATATTGAGTCTTAGTGTAGAGTTTTGTCCAGATCCATCATTGTTTGAGTCCACAGTGATCTCTGGATATAGGTGAACTACAACTCCAAAATCAAAGGACACTGCCCACCAAACCCATCCAGTATTTTCTGTTGGTCATGGGAGAACTCAATTCCATCGTTGGTGGAGTTCAGAATGCTCCTTGATTGTAGGTGAACTATAAATCCCAGCAACTACAACTCCCAAATGACAAAATCAATTTTTATGAGTGAAGGACATACATTGGGTTGTTAAGTGTATCGTGTCCAAATTTGGTGACAATTCCCCCAGTGGTTTCTGAGTTCTGTTAATCCCACAAACGAACATTACATTTTTATTTATATAGATAAATAATATATAGTTTCCAACAGACCTCACAAGCTCTGAGGATGCCTGGCATCCATGCAGGCGAAACGTCAGGAGAGAATGCTTCTGGAACATGGTCATACAGCCCGGAAAACCCACAACACAAGTAACACTGCTTATCTCGAGCCATAAAAACTCCCAAAGAGAAAAAAAAAAGCTGCAAGAAGGAGCTCTCGCTCTCTCCTTTTGCTTTCACTTTGGTGGAGGCGACGGAGCAAAAGGAGAAGTGGTAAGTTTTCTGGTTTGGGGTGGCTCAGTGGGGCAGAAAAGGCGCATGGGGCACATCTAGGCTATTGAACTGATGCAGTTTGACAGCACTTGAATGCCCATGACTCATGCTATGGACTCCTGGAAGTTGTGGTTTGGTGAGGAACCGGCACTCTTTGCCAGAGAAGGCTAAAGAGCTTGTAAAACCACACCTTCCAGGATTCCATAGCAGTGAGCCCTGGCAGTTCAAGTGCTGTCAAACTGCATGAAGAGGCACCCTTGGAAAGAGGAAACCTGGGGGTCGGGATTGCGAGGAGATGCCAGAGGGGTCACCAAAGATCATAAGAAAACACAGTATTTTCTGTTGGTCATGACGGTTCCATGTGGCCCAATTCTGTCGTTGGTGGAGTTCAGAATGCTCTTTGATTGTAGGTCAACTATAAATCCCAGCAACTACAACTCCCAAATGTCAAGGTCTATCCCGCCCCCCCCCCCCCCCAACTCCACCAGTGTTTACATTTGAGCACATTGAATATCCGTGCCAAGTTTGGTCCACAGCCATCATTGCTTGAGTCCACAGTGCTCTCTGGATGTAGGTGAACTACAACTCCAAAACTCAAGGTCAATGCCCAGCAAACCCATCTAGTATTTTCTCTTGATCATGGGAGTTCTGTGTGCCAAGTTTGGTTCAATTCTGTCATTGGTGAAGGTCAGAATGCTCTTTGATTGTAGGTCAACTATAAATCCCAGCAACTACCAAATGTCAAGGTCTATTTCCCCCTAAACTCCACCAGTGTTCACATTTGAGCACATTGAGTATCCGTTCCAAGTTCGGTCCAGTTCCATCATTGCTTGAGTCCACAGTGCTCTCTGGATGTAGGTGAACTACAACTCCAAAACTCAAGGCCAGTGCCCAGCAAACCCTTCTAGTATTTTCTCTTGATCATGGGAGTTCTGTATGCCAAGTTTGGTTCAATTCCATCATTGGTGGAGGTCAGAATGCTCTTCGATTGTAGGTTAACTATAAATCCCAGGAACTACAATTCCCGAATTGGGCCAGACTTCCCACACAGATCCCCCATGATCAACAGAGAATACTTGGTTTTCTGGTGGTCTTTGGCGACCCCTCTGACACCCCCCTTATGACCCTCCACCCCAGGGGTCCTGACCCCCAGCTTGAGAAATTCTGTGCTAGAGGTGCATAGAGTTGTTTACATTGTTTTTTTTAGGGCAGGGGGACTGCAAAAAATTGAAGATATCCAGCAGCATACACCATTACAGGTGCGTATATTTTTGTAGATTTGTTTATTTATCGTGTCAGGAGCAAATTGAGAATACAGTTATAATGTATAGAAAAACCACAAACCAAGTTAAATACTTGGCATTATACTAAATGTCCTTTGACCAGAAGCTGATCACTTGGAGTGCCTCTGATGTTGCTGTAAGAAGGTCCTCCATTGTGCATGTGGCAGGGTTCAGACCGCATTGTAGTAGGTCATCTGAAAACTGCCTGTTTTGGCTAATTTCCACCCACCTGTCTATATGCTCATTAGTTTCATTAGTTTCTCCAGGTGCCAGCCCCAAATCCTGGGAACTCTCTGGGAAAAATTCAGGGAGTAAACTATCATCCCTATACCCTGTAGGAGCATTCTTATGGGAAACTACACTTTGAACTGGAGTCTCTATGTCATTCTCTGTATTAATATCATTGACCAGACCATCGCCATCGTGATCCTCATTGACATAATTCCCCACATCTAAAGTACCTTGATTTTGAAACACAATCACAGGCTGAACTCCTGTGGGACAGCCTGTGACTGAACCTGTGAGTGTGTTTTAGTCTCCTGATGTTTCTGTGTCTGATGTGGGTAATGAGGAGGGAAATCAGTCTCCTGTTGCTTTTGATGTGGAGGATGCTGGGACTGACTCTGAGTTCAAGATGGAGACACTTTGGTCAGTGAGTTTCATGCAGACACTGACAGAGAGGAGCAAAGGGCAGATTCTCATGAGAATGCTTCTGTCAGGCCTTGGGAGAAAGGTTTACCCCCTTCGTCTGTGAGCTTTCCAGATTCTAGTTTGGAAAACAGTCTAGCACCTGGGAAAGTTAATGAGGAGTCGGATAAGCAGAGTTGGTGGCTGGAGATTTCCAGAATCGACAAGAGGCCCAATGTTTACGTAGATCCGAAAGAATTCGTCAATTAAAGTCAAAGTCTGGGGGAAAGCGAAACCAGTTTTTGGGATTTAACGTTTGTCTGTAGAAAATCTTGTCAGATCAGGCATTGTTTGGAAACCAAGTATAAGCCTCATGGAATTCCTGCTCAAGTGGTCTCGTCTTCATGGATTTTTCTAGCCTTTCCAGGTGACTAGCGGCGACTGGTCTGTTCTTGCTTCTTGTTTGATTCCTGTCTAGCTAAAGTAGCCGAGCTAAACCAGCTCCTTGGTTTACTGAGGAGCTGGCAGCGTTGAAGCGAAAGAAGAGGGAACTAGAGAGCGTGTGGCGTTCAGATCCGAGCGAGCCAAATCGAACACGGTTCATGTCCTTTTTAAGGGCATACGCCGCGGCAATAAAAGCCGCAAAGAAGACATTCTTTGCGGCCAATATTGCGTCTGCGAAGAACCGTCCGGCTGAGCTGTTCCGAGTTGTCAGAGGCTTATTAAAACCCACCATTCAGGATGGGTGCCCTGATGACTCGGCAGCCCGCTGCGAAGCCCTTTGCTCAGTTCTTTGCAGACAAAGTCGCTTTGATCCGCTCTGGTCTGGATACCACATTAACGGCAGTCTCTGAGGATGTAACACGAGCATCTGCTTGTCCACTTTTGATGGATTCATTTCAATTGGTGAAACCCGAGGATGTGGACAAGGTGCTTGGAGGAATGAGAGCTACCACATGCATCCTAGACCCCTGCCCATCCTGGCTTCTGAAGGAGGCCAGAGGGGGATTGGCCGAGTGGGTAAAGGTGGTGGTTAATGCCTCCCTTCGGGAAGGCATAATTCCAGCCAGCTTAAAGCAAGCTGTTATAAAACCGCTGTTGAAAAAACCATCACTGGACCCCACTCAATTCGTCAACTATCGGCCTGTTTCCAATCCCCCCTTCTTGGGCAAAGTCCTGGAACGTGTGGTGGCCTCACAACTCCAGGTATTCTTGGTAGACACAGATTATCTGGACCGGCACAGTCTGGCTTTAGGCCGGGGCATGGTACCGAGACAGCCTTGGTCGCCTTAGTGGATGATCTGCGCCGGAGCTCGACAGGGGGAGTGTGTCCCTGTTGGTGCTGCTGACCTCTCAGCGGCCTTCGATACCGTCGACCACGGTATCCTTCTGGGACGCCTCGCGGGGATGGGTCTTGGAGGTACTGTTCTACAGTGGCTCCGCTCATTCCTCGAGGGTCGGTCTCAGAAGGTGTTATTGGGAGACTCCTGCTCAACCCCACAACCTTTGTCTTGTGGGGTTCCTCAGGGTTCAATATTATCTCCCATGTTGTTCAACATCTACATGAAGCCGCTGGGTGAGATCATCCGGAGTTTCGGGGTGCGATGTCATTTGTATGCAGATGATGTTCAACTCTGTCACTCCTTCCCACCTGTCTAAGGAGGCTGTCGAGGTCCTGAACCGGTGCTTGGCCGCTGTGACGGTCTGGATGGGGGCGAACAAATTGAAATTGAATCCAGACAAGACAGAGGTACTCCTGGTCAGTCGCAAGGCCGAACAGGGTATAGGGTTACAGCCTGTGTTGGATGGGGTCGCACTCCCCCTGAAGACGCAGGTTAGCAGTTTGGGTGTGATCCTGGACTCATCGCTGAGCCTGGAACCCCAGGTTTCGGCGGTGACCAGGGGAGCATTCGCACAGTTAAAACTCGTGCGCCAACTGCGCCCGTACCTTGGGAAGTCTGACTTGGCCACGGTAGTCCACGCTCTGGTTACATCCCGTTTAGACTACTGCAACGCTCTCTACGTGGGGTTGCCTTTGAAGACGGCTCGGAAGCTCCAATTAGTCCAACGGTCGGCAGCCATGATACTAACAGGAGCGGAGCGCAGGGAGCACAACTCCTCTGCTGCACCAGCTCCACTGGCTGCCGATTTGCTACCGGGCTCAATTCAAAGTGCTGGCGTTGGCCTTTAAAGCCCTAAACGGTTCTGGCCCAACTTATTCTATCCGAACGTATCTCGGCCTACCAGCCCACCAGGACCCTAAGATCTTCTGGGGAGGCCCTGCTCTCTATCCCGCCTGCTTCACAGGTGCGGCTGGCGGGGACGAGAGACAGGGCCTTTTCTGTGGTGGCCCCTCGGCTCTGGAACGCCCTTCCCATGGAGGTAAGATCAGCCTCCTCGCTGATGGTATTCCGAAGAAGACTAAAAACTTGGATGTTCAAGCAGGCATTTGGTTAATTCGGTGCAATGAATGTGTCGACTACGGATTGGTAATATGGATGATGCAATTGGACCACGATTTTAGTTAGGAGATGTATTGGATTGTGATTTATGTGAAATATTGTGTATTATGTTTTTTACGGTTTTAATTGTATACTGTGTACTGTATATTCTGTTGTAAACCGCGTTGAGTCGCCAGTTAGGCTGAGAAACGGCGGTATACAAGGACAGTAAATAAATAAATAAATAAATAAATAGATATCATTGCTTTGGATTATATTCTCATGCTTTTTGGACATTGCTTTTGATTGCTACGTTTTGGACACTGTTTTATCTGGCTGCCTTTGAATGTCTTACTGCTTTTTGGAATCTTGTCTATCGTTACAAGCATTTATTTCTACTGGCTTTTTTTGTGCTAAGCTTTAATAAAAAGGATTGTTCCTTCACTCAATGTGTGGTGTGTTTTAGTCAGAGAGGCTATTTCCTGTTCTGGAGTGCAACAACTCCAACACTTTCTCTCAGACCTGAAGCTCAAGACAGATCACAAAACCATCAAAAACGTATATATATTTTTTTAAAGAAATCAAGATGTTGTGAAGTAAAAACCAGAATTAAAGAAGATATAATATTCAAAGGCCATTGAATATTTAAATTACAGTCGGTTAAAAATATAGCACTAACCCCTTTAAAGCCCTTTCACCACAGACAGTCAATAGCCTCCTCCTTCTTTCAACCTTCCTGCTCTCCAGCTTTCCTTCTCTTGGGGTCTTCATAACATCTTTTCCCCTCTTTCCTCAGATACATCCTAACTGGGAGCCAAGATGTCCGACAGCGTCCGCTGCAAACTGTTTCACTATATCGAAGATCTGCGAGATGATGAAGTGAAGAAATTTAAGATGCACCTTGAAGAATATCCAGTTGAGGAAGGCTTCAAACCCATTCGGCGCAGTAAGACTGAGAAGGCAGATGCCACTGAGCTGTCACGGCTCATGGTCACGACATTTGATGAGGACAAGGCAGTTGAGGTGGCCACCAACATCTTTGACCGAATAAACAGGAAGGATCTGTCGGCAAAAGTCAGAAAAGAGATGCCATTATGTAAGTGGGGAAAAAAACCAGAAAGAAATGCTGGCACTCAGGCCCCGTCTACACTGTCAAATAATGCAATTTCAGAATGCAGTTTAACTGCATTGAACTGCTTTATATGGCAGTATAGACTCATATAATCCAGTTCAGTGCAGTTAAATTATATTACGTGGCAGTGTAGATGCCACAACCCAAGTATTTGTAGGGGCATTCCCTTTCTATGATAATTAATTATAATTTTCTTTCAGTGTTCTGGTCAGTAGTACAAACCTATTATCCAATAATTTGATATCCACAGTTTTACTTATCCATGCTCTAAAAAATATTCCCCCTTGGGAGAGTTTTTGGGCTTCTGTAGAACCTACAGTGCAAGTCTATGGCGTGCTTCCAGCCCAAGTATAGTCGAAACGTAAGATTTATTTTTATCCAGATTTCAGGTGTTCATGTGCGTGTGTGTCTTAGAATGTATCCTCCCATAGATTGGAGACTTGTGCTATATATGCTTGAGAAAGTCATGCAGGTCTTTGATTGGTATATTGATCATCCCATCTATTTCAAATTCAGATTACATGACCAAATCCACCACTTATATTGTTTGGCATATCCCCAACATTTCACAAAGGCAAGAGATTTTAGGGTTTCCAGCTTTTTCACAGAATTCAGTTTCCTAAGAAGAAGTATCTGGAGCCATACGGCATCTCTGTGATATAAGATTTATTAACCAATTTACATGGACTGGGCTGTGGCGCAGCTAGTTAGTAGCCAGCTGCATTAAATCACTACTGACAGAGAGGCTATGAGTTCGAAGCCAATCTGAGTAAGCTCCTGACCATTAATAGTCTATCTTGCTGTTGACCTATGCAGCCCGAAAGAGAGTTACATCTGTCAAGTAGGACATTTAGGTACCGCTTTATGCGGGGAGGCTAATTTAACTAATTTACAATGCCATAAAACCTTCCAGTAGTGTGCAGAAGAATGAGGAAGTACTCCATCAAAGGACCCGATGTCACAAGTGGACGATGAAGCGGCAGCTCTCCCTGTGGCCAAAACCGAGCATACACTCATGAAGCCAGAAAAAGCTGAATGTTAAATTGCTTCTGTGTCTGTCTATATATGTTATATGTCTAAATGGCATTGAATGTTTGCCATGTATATGTGCATTGTAATCCGCCCTGAGTCCCCTGCGGGATGAGAAAGACGGAATATAAATACTGTAAATAATAATAATAATAATAATAATAATTATTATTATTATTATTATTCAACCATCCATAATTATCGCACCCTGGTTATTCTACTTAGAAAAGTGATCCTAATTGATCTCGTGTTGATTATAGAAATAAAAGAAGCAAAATTGCCTCCGCTTTTTAAAACAAAAATCACTGGTTTTTTTCTAATAGATTTTCATCAAGTTAAAAAACCTTTGACCAAGGAGGAAAAAAGAAAGAAGGACGAAAAAATGCAAGCGAATCTCGTTGACAGATTTTGTGGGACTCAAAAGAAAGGTGAGTTGCAAGCAAATGAACTTTAGGGAATGGCAAACCACTGGGAAATGTGGAGAATAGCACAAGTACTATTAAAGCTCTCTCAGTCTTTAACTTGGACTGACCATGATTTGTTTTTTCTAAATCTTTTGGTCTAGAGTTAGTCATACTTGTTGGTAGATCAATTGAAATAAATGAGATTTATCTTAGTCATATCTTAATTTCAGCAGGTTGACTGTGTTTGGATTCAGCCTAATGTCCTGATGACTTTGGAAAGAATCACACTAATCTTCTCTCTGTTTTCGATCTTCAGTGGAGATTGTGTTGGATCCTAAGACTGCCTACCCTGCCCTCATCCTTTCTGAAGATCGGAAAAGTGTGCATTTGGGCACCCATGCCCAGTCTCTTCTTGATAACCCTGAGCGCTTCAATTTTTCTCCATGTGTCCTGGGAGCAGAAGGAATTGATTCTGGGACTGTGGAATGGGTGGTGGAAGTGGGCAAGGCCAAGGAATGGGCCATAGGTATTGTCCGGAAATCAGCAGAGAGAAAGTGGCGGCCGTATGTCACAGCTACCGAAGGCTATTGGGTGCTGAACCTGAATGGGGGAGAATATGTGGCTTCCACCACACCTTCTACCAAACTAATACTGTGGAAATCTCCAAAACGGATCAAGGTACACCTGGAGTATGATTTTGACATTCTTTCCTTTTCTGATGCTGACTCCATGGAGCATCTCTTCACCTTCAACTGTCCTTTCTCCGAGGTTGTGTTTCCCTTTTTCCAGGTCTGGGACAAAGAGATCCCCCTGACAATCTGTCCTTGTGATTCATAGGCGCTCATTCTCAAGAAATACACACCTTGCTTAGTTTGGGGTCAATCTAATTGAAGTTCAGGGAATATACTTCTGAGTTGGCATAGGATCACATAGTAATCTTCTGGCTTGATCTCTTGTTTCGTTTTGGATTATCTCGGCATATCTCATCGAGTCATTCCAAAGAGGTTTCTGTACCTTCTTCTGCACAGTACTAACAAGTGTTAGTTATCGTGCCACTGCCATTGTCTATGAGAGATCTGGCCCTAATGTCATTCCCTACTATCATTGTTGCCTGTAGCTGTTTAGTACATTTAGTCTGACTCCTCCATAAAACTGGTCTGACATGGGAGATGTTGCCAGCAGCACATTGTCTTGCAGATACATACAGTCCCACCACAGCTTAAAAGTAGTGCCATTGGTGGGATCCCCAGTTCTGATTTTCCAGGCAGCAGCCACTGTAAGTAACAATTTATTGTGCTATTGATTGGAGCCCCTGGTTGCGCAGTGGTTTAAACTGCTGAGCTGCTGAACTTGCTGACGGAAAGGTTGGCAGTTCGAATCCTGGGAGTGGAGTAAGCTCCCTCTGTCTGCCAACCTAGCAGTTTGAAAGCATGCAAATGTAAGTAGATCAATAAGTACAGCTTCTGCAGGAAGGTAATGGCACTCCATGCCGTCATGCTGGCCATATGACCTTGAAGGTGTCTATGAACAATGCCGGCTCTTTGGCTTAGACATGGAGACGAGAACCACCCCCCAGGGTCAGAAACAACTAGACTTAATGTCAGCAGAAGCCTTTACCTTTACCTTACTGATTGGATCAGAACAGACTTATATTTACATACACATTCTACATGTGATCCCAATTGAGTAGGAATTGTGATGGATACCATTCCTGACTATTTGACGAGAGACTTTGAGTATGGAAATATCAAAATATACCCCAAAGGCCAGGAGAACAGACTTCCATCACTTACAGTTGTAGATGTATAGTAAGTCAGGGAAGAGGTTGAGCCAAGAAATTCTACTTTGATTGCATCTACACTGTGTAAATTAGTGCAGTGTTCATTACTTTAACTACCATGGTTCATTGCTATGGAATTTTGGTATTTGTAGTTTGGTGATGCATCAACACTGTGTGGCAGAGAAGGCAAGGCCTTGTAAAAATATAGCTCCCATTATTTTCTAACATAGTGCCATAAGAATTAAAGCAGTGTCAAACTGCACTAATTCTACAGTGTAGATAGAGCCTAGATAACTGATGTAGCACATTGGACAGCATTTTAAAAACATTCTTTCCATGCCCTAATTTTGGTGGTGCTTTCTCCCAAATCTGCATTGTATACAAAAAGTTGCAATTTTTGTGCAGAAAATGCTATACAGTTCAAAACTTTTTTTTTCTTATTGTGAAATGCCCCTGCAAATTTGCAACATGTGAAAAAATCATTAAAATTAGTTAAAATCAGTCTAACTCAAAACTTTTACATTGTTTCATTCTCTTCTGTGAGAAGGGAATAAATAAAGATGTATTTCTCTGTTATGAATTATATAAAGTGTTGTTGTTGTTCATTCGTTCAGTCGTCTCCGACTCTTCGTGACCTCATGGACCAGCCCACGCCAGAGCTCCCTGTCAGCCGTTACCACCCCCAGCTCCCTCAAGGTCAGTCCAGTCACTTCAAGGATGCCATCCATCCATCTTGCCCTTGGTCGGCCCCTCTTCCTTTTGCCTTCCACGTTCCCCAGCATAATTGTCTTCTCTAGGCTAGATTACAATATATAGTTCTCTTTCTCCCACACCACACCTATGCAATTCCTTTCCACCAATCTTTGCAGTAGTCATTCCACTGTTAAACAGCTCTTAAATAAACAATTTTATTTATTTATTTATTTATTTGCTTCATTTTTATACCGCATTTTTCAGCCCTTAACAGGCGACTCAATGCGGTTTACAGTGCAATTAAAACATAATACAACAACAGGATCAACACATAGATCCACAACAGTTAACAATCAGACAAGACAAATCAACAAAACAACATATATAACGCCTCAGTTGAAATCAGATCCGTTCTCATAGTCCTTGTGCCGTTCCTATGTTCCATTTACCGTCTTCCTTGATTGGTTGCATTGCTTAGCCGAACGCTTGTTCATAAAGCCAGGTCTTAACCATTTCTTACTAATGTTCTTGGATTGAATCTCTTTCTTGAAATTTCAGTCCTTGGTTTGTGCTGTAGTCTCTGCAGCAGCAATGGAACTACTAAGAGCTCATTTACGCTGCAGAATTAATTAAGTTTATTTATTTATTTAATTATTTACAGTATTTATATTTAACTTTCCAGCTTCATGAGGGTATACTTTGAATTCCAGCAACCGGGGGAGCTGTTGCTTCAACGTCCACTTGTGACACCGATGGAGTACTTTCTTATTCTTTTGCATGCTGCTGGAGAGTTTTATGGTGTCGTAAATTAGTTAAATTAGCCTTCCCGCATAATCGGTACCTAAATTTCCTACTTGACAGATGCAACTGTCTTTTGGACTGTAAAGATCGATGGCAAGCTAGACAAATGCTCGGGAGTTTACTCCGACCTGGGCTGGCTTGGAACTCATGACCTCTTGGTCAGTAGCGATTTTAATACAGCTGACTCCCAACCAACTCTGCCACAACCTGATTTGACACCACCTTCACTGCCAGGTTCAACATAACAGAACATAAGACCAATTTAAATCAAAGAATGGGGCTCATAGCTGTAAATTTTTTATAGTCACAAAAAATTACATTGTCACTGGGGACTGTCCTAAAAGTTTCTGCCAAATAATACTATTGCTGGGTGCATATAAAAAGAACTCCTGAATATCTATGTTATTTCAATAGAGAAGAGAAACAAAGACCCCCATCTACACTGCTATATAATGTAGTTTGAAAATGCAGTTTAAATGAATTGAACTCCATCATGAAATTGCAGTTTAGATGGGGCCAAAGTCTTGCCTGACGTCTACACTGGTGCTATCAGAAATGGTCTGTTGGTGAGGGCATTGAAGAACCACGGATCCTGCATTGATCTTCATAGAGCAGTGGTTCTCAACCTGTGGGTCCCTGGATGTTTTGGCCTTCAACTCCCAGAAATCCTAACAGCTAGTAAACTGGCTGGGATTTCTGGGAGTTGTAGGCCAAAACACCTGGGGACCCACAGGTTGAGAACCACTGTCATAGAGGATGAATTAGATAAAGTTCAAATAAACTAGATTTTGTTTCATACCCTAAAAAGTTTCTCTCTGTTAATTTACTGACACAATCTGTAAATAGGTGCAAATGAAGTCCACCCATCCACATTCATTACTGGTAGTGGGTATCCAATGGAATAGCCAGAAGAGGCACCATGGGCAGGTCCAAGAAAAACTGAGGAAAGCAATATATATTGCAGGAAATATCTCCACCAAGAGTGTGGGCAAGTATCTTTGTGCAAATATTAGTGCTATCTCAAAGCAAGCCATTAAAAACATCAGATTTTTACTGATCCAAAGTAAGCAACCAAACAGGGACAACATATGGATCTTTCCCACAAATCCTTCTCTCATAAGGAGCCTGTGACATCCAGGCCCCATCTACTCTGCCATATAATGCAGTTTCACAATACAATTTAACTTTATTCAATTGCATTATATGGCAGTACAGTTAAATTCCGTGCAGTTAAACTGCATTATGTGGCAGTGTAGATGGGGCCTCAGAGATAAATGTGTGACTCTTGAGAGGTCCATTCTAAAGAACCATAAATTAATTTGAGATATTAAAATTTGTGATATATACCATGAAGAACTGACCCAACTAGTTGTGTCTTGACCTGAAAGTAGACTTGATCAAGTCTCTGCATTTTTTTCAATATATGTACCATTGGCTTTATATTTTATTAGTTAGCTTTGTCCTTCCTTCTGTGTGCCCCCCCCCACAAGATTTAGATTCTGTATAAACCAGAAGATGGGGCTGAAATTCACCTAAAATGATAATTATTAGAATTTCGAAAGCATTTGGAAGAGACCGTGCTGCCTAGCTGTTATCCACATTGGTCCAGGTACTTCATTCTCTTGAAGAAAAGTATGTGTAGGACCAATCTAGATGTCTTCTGGGTCCAATCAAGAAACATGGACTCCAAAGATAAAATTACTTGTGTTTACATTGGGTTGGAAAATCTCAAAGATAACTCTTCCTCCTGTGAATTAGTCCCAGTGGCATAGGATACTTTTATATCATCCCCTAAGGCACAATGTTTTTTTTTAATGTATCTTATAAACAAAGCTGAAATATTAACGGGATGTCTTATTTTAGTACAATTGGCATATTCTGACGAAAATATGAAAAGATATCTTCAATGCTATGAGATTTGCTGGTAAATATATTTTATATGCATAATTCATCTATCTAGGATTTGATATTAAATTTTACAGGAACATTTCTCCAAAATACTTGGGATCAGAAATGTTTTGGATTTCAGAAGTATTGATCGCTTTTAGATATTGTAATTCCTGTGTTTGTATGCATGCACATGATCAGATATATTGGCGATGGGTCCCATATTTTGCACATAATTAAATCCATGTTTCATTTACCCTTATATACCATCCGAAGGTAATGTCATACATAATATTTTTTAATAATGTCATGCATGCAATGAAGTTGGTTTACATTGCATGTTTGTTTTCCCATCAGATAGCAAACAATATTGTAGCAACTATATAGGCAATTTTGGATTATGGAGCATTTTGGATCTCAGAATTCCAGATAAGGGATGCTCATCGTGTATCCAATCCCTCCTTTCTTCTCTTATTGTCCCACTTCAGTTTGTTGTCCCCAGATAAGCTAGTCTAGCATATTGGAGTGGTATAGTATAGATGCAGCTTAACTAAATAAATTCTCAGCTGGACTACCCATGTACAGTTTAGAGATGTGGTTCTCAGCATTTTTTTGACCAGGGACCACTCTGACCAGGAGCCATTCTCCATTACTAGTACCAAAGGGTTACAAATCAGTTGTTGGTCAACTTTAGATTCGGTTTGGTTAGTTGGGGTGCTGATTCAGAAAATTGCATTGGATAGACAACATCAGCTTTAGTTTCTGATACAGAACATATGCCATCCAGTAATTGCCATCTGCTCGCCCACGGAAAATTATATTTAATAAGCCTCAGCACTATAAGAGGGTTTTACGATACCAATCACTCTCATTGCAACGGTGTAGTAATGGTGAGGCTGCTGATCATATTTTAGTTCTTGCAGATCACTAGTGGTCCATGGACCACAGGTTGGGAACCACTAGTTAAAAGCATAATTTTGTGCATGGAAATATACATTTGGAATATGTCTTAACCATCCTGCCTAGTGCCCAGGCCAATGGAAGATCGGCATTACAAATCGCAAGTGCACTATTCCTAGAAAATGACTATTCAGTGCCTCCTTATGTAAAGCATTTCCAGAGAAGTGCCCTCATCCTCCTAAATAAGTTGGTTGCTTAATTGTTGTTTTTGAAGGACAGCATTCCTGTGTTTGCGATAGTTGCACAGAGGAGGGGATTCTAACTTTTGTAATTTGTCATTAAAGCTTAACCTACTGTTCAAACTTTATCTTGTCCACACAACTATTAGAAGTACAAGATGCCTGATTTTTTATTTAGTTGTCCCAGTTTTAGTATTTGTCTGAGTAGCTCAATTACCAGAAGTAAAATATGCAAATATAATTCAATTGTGATGGATTCGAGGTGCACGGGTACATAATCTTGAAGTTCCATGGCTTCATCTTATGAAAGCCTGAAATTTAGTTGAGGTACCACAGAAGTTGTAGTCTGTATTGCTGAAATACTAATATGGAAGAACATAGAATCCCATATTAAGACTCTCTAATGTGGA
This sequence comes from Anolis sagrei ordinatus, assembly GCF_025583915.1. Lineage (NCBI taxonomy): Eukaryota > Metazoa > Chordata > Lepidosauria > Squamata > Anolidae > Anolis > Anolis sagrei. Next base: position 27,199,850 of record NW_026847660.1, on the reverse strand, counting down.
ATTCTAAGGACTTCACAAACCTACAAATCACAGAAGTTGGAGCCATGGGACTCAAGAGTTGTACGGCAAAGCTAAACTGTGTCCTGTCTTAGGTCCTACAATGTATGTGGTGTATTTGTTGGAAATTAGAGACAACTGTGTCATTCAAGCATATGTTGGAGATGAGAAGGGATCTTGTCATCAAATCACATTAAACAGGAAATTTATACGAAATGAGGTGGGAGGCAAATGATTACAAGGACTTATGCCTAATTATGATGTAATTTTGTGCACCATTCCTCTGTTTTTCCTTCTTTAAACCTCTTTCCCAATTCAGATATAAGACATGGAGCTGGTCCAAAATCAAACTGTGAGTCCTGAATTTGTCTTCCTAGGTTTCTCCAGCTTCCCTGAGCCCCACCTCGTGTTCTTTCTCATATTTTTCACTGTATATCTCACTGCTTTGCTTGGCAATGGGCTTATCTTGACCACGGCATGGCTGGATTCTGGGCTGCACTCACCCATGTACTACTTCATCCGACACTTGTCTTTCCTGGATATCTGCTACACTTCAGTCACGCTGCCCCACATGCTAAAGAATCTAGTGACTGAGATAAAGACAATATCTATTCAGAGCTGTCTAATCCAGCTTTACTTCCTAGTGGCTTTTCTGGGCGTTGAGTGTCTCCTTTTGGCTGTAATGGCATACGACCGCTATGTTGCTATCTGCCACCCTCTTACATATGTTCTCTTCATGAACAAGAAGCTGTGCACAGGGTTGGTGGCAACCTCCTGGGCCTGTGGCTTCCTCAATGCCATGCTACACACCACCATGACTGCTCAGCTGCCCTTCTGTGCTTCTCATGAAATTGAAAATGTATTCTGTGACATTCCACAGCTTCTCAAACTGTCTTGCCAGGACACGTTCTTGAACCAAATCACATTGTTGGTAGTCACCTTGCTGCTTGGTGTCAGTCCTTTTCTATGCATTATGGCTTTCTACATCCACATTGTGGGGGCAATCCTGAGGATCCACACCACCCAGGGCCGCCATAAAGCATTTTCTACTTGTTCCTCGCACCTGATAGTTGTCACCATCTTCTACAGCACCTGCATGTTCAATTATAACCGACCCAGCTCTTGGCATTCGGTAATGATAGACACCTTGGCATCTGTGCTCTATAATGTTGTGACCCCAGCACTGAACCCAATCATCTTTTCTCTGCGGAATAAAGAGATGAAGGAAGGTCTGAAGCATATACTCAAACCCCAAATGTCATTTTCCCTCTAATGCTAGCTTAGTAATCAAATCCCATGCGTTACCTGTCAATCAGCAAGAGTAAATTTTAATACAGTCTGTACTATTAAATTTGTTATTAAATGTGCTTAAATGTAATCGGTGGTTGTTATTTTGGAGGTGAAGTTCACTCCCTTTGCTTAGTGTCTTTCTTCAGCTGTATGGCAGAATACTCAAATCCATGGCCTTAAAAATAAGTAATAAAAAATTGGTGGTTTCTCTCATCTTCTGCTATGTATGGCTCAATGCTATAGAATCATCAAAGTTATAGTTTTGTAAGATCTTTAGCTTTCCCTGCCAAAGAGTGCTGATGCCTCACCAAACTACATACTCCAGGATCCCATAGCATTGAGCCATCATAGTTAAATTGGTGTCAAATTGCTTTAAGGACCTCATCACATGAAGTCACTAATGTGGGCAACAGTGGGGGTAATCAGTCATCCCATACCTCGCAGTGCTGCTTTCCCCACCACATGAGGGAAAACGTCACTGTCTGGTTTCCCCCTGTGCTTGCCCCATTATTGACAACAAGAACACAAGAAGCCTCCCATATTCTCCTTGCCTCTTAGGATGCATTCAGCTCAGTTAAGGGATGGAGCCCTGACAGAAGTAGCTGTACGTCATTTGATAGGCTATAGTATGATTTGGTATGGTGGGTTCCATCCCCAAACTGTGCTGGATGCACCCTACGACGGGTGAAAAAGCTTGTGTGATGAAATAGTGTAGAGCTAGCCATAGCCAGAGCTTGAAAAACTGGGTACAGTATTATTATCTAAACATTAACTTTTCATCATTGAACACTCTAACTACTGCCCTAAGTTGGTCCTTGATCCATCAGGGAAAACAATATGGGAAAGGTTTAAAATAATTAAATATTCCTCAGATTTGTCAAACCTACACCTTTGTCCTGCTAGCAAAAGCAGGCTGAAGTTTGTGAACAAGTCACTCCATTTTGCACAAAATTTTATTTTGTCCAGAAAAATAGCATTTATGTGTAAGAAAAAATCCTTTTCATAAAATTTCTGTTTAAAAAAATCTAAAATGCAAATTAGAAGATAAAAGGGAACAAAATGCTCTCAATCTTTATCCAGGGGGAGGGGCAGCTTTATCATTCTTGCATGTAAACATGGAGAAAATATTCCAATATAATTTTTTACCAAGGGCATTTAAAAAAAAGATTTTTACTGCATTTTACTGCTTCTCATGTGTTTTATGCCACATCAAGTATCTCACATGGATCCAAAAAAAGTCAACTTACATTTATATGACCCACTCCAAACTATATTTCAGTATCAAAATTGGGCAGAAACCAAGAGGTCACAGTTCTTCCTAGCTTCCCTGTCTCATTTGGAACATGGAGACCACTGCCTGACAAGAGTTCTTTTCACAACTTCAGTTTCTTCTCTGTGATGGAGGTGAAAATCTCCTGAGTCATGGGCACATAACATCTTTCTGAATCATCTAAGAAGTACAGGGGGTCATTGATGATGATGGGGTCAAATCCTTCCTTCACCAATTGACCTTTGCGTTGTTTAAATGTCTCTGTGATCTCCAGAGAGTCCTGCAAGAAACACAAGAAATGTGCCCGAGTCAATTCAATCACATCAGAGCTACAGCAAGCCAAGAACAACAGACAGAGCAGTAAGATAAGTATCGAAGTAGGATGGTGAATGTCCTGTCATGCTCCTATAATCTTGAACCACAATTGGAATGAAACTTGGCAGCTACACATTGATCATTCCTTAGCCAAAATGTTTGCATATACAGCACATAAAGAGATGTCTTGGAGATGAGAGCCAAGTGTATGCATGAAATCCATTTACGTACCATATACACCTTATACACACAACCTGAAGACAATTTTATATGCAATACTTTCAATAATTTTGTGCATAAAACAAAGTTGGTATACAGTGGACTATCAGAAAGCAAAGGTCACTATCTCAGCTGCCCATATGTAGAATTTTGGATTTTGGAGAATTTTGATTTCTGAAATTCAGATAAGGGCTATTCCATTTGTACCACCAAATTTCAACAGTAGTAGAAGCAGCAAAAGCAACTGCAGAATCCTCAATGGAATTGGGAGTCCTTGGTAGAAGGAAGTTGTCCACTAGGAAGTTGCCCACCTCTTCTTTAATTATTCTACCAAAGATCTCCAATTTCCCATTACTTGAGTTTTCATGTTAATGCTATTGATAGACCTCCCCAATCACATCACCCTCTCAGAGATCTACAATTCCTGGTCTGCCTATCCTATTGTTATTTATTTACTAGTTGCACAGTTACAAATCCACATTAGGGAGTATAGCAACAGAAAGCTATTGCACCTGGATACGAATGAATCGAGGTATGGCATAATTAGGTAAATAATCTTTGGAATTGAGATATAGCTTCTTTCCATCAAAGCAATGTCCTTCTTTGAGCCGTACGGCAGCCATCCCAATCTTTCCTTCATGCCCTGAAAAAAATAAGAAACATATGGTTAAGGGAAAGAGCTGCATGTTACAAGCAACTCTCACTTTTAGCTGCTACTAGGGCAGTGATGGCCAACACACAACCATAATGTTTATATGGCAAAAGGTAGTAGGCATTGAGTGTGGACTTGTGTAATGAGTGAGAAAGTAAATTCTGCCTTGATTGAACGTTTGAGCAATTTTAAGAGTGGAAGATTTGCAATGCTGGAGTAACAAGGCCATAAACTTCATCCAGTTGTGTCTCTTGAGTATACCTCTTCACCAATTCCTTTTCTCCTTCCTTTGAGATTCCACAGCCAATTTAGAGAGGCAAAGGCATTCTGAATTGTGAAATGGTCAGTGATGTTAGAAGGTTAGAAGAAGTAAGGAGAAGTTCGAATGATCTCATATGCTGAAAGAACATATGGAGATAAGATCATATGTTCTAGTTCTGGTCTTCTGCACACCATAATGCCACATTATTTGATACGAGACATAATATCACTATGGTGCATTTAATTACATTTCAAACCCACCTGGCACTGGTACCCCATATACATTAACTTCCTGAATAAAGTCGACTTCTACCAAGGTCGCTTCAACCTCTGTAGTGGCCACGTTCTCCCCTTTCCAGCTGCAATGAGAAGGGTGGGTTAATATTAATGGATTTAGTAGAAATTCAAGAATGGTTTTCTTAATAGTTTGTCTAGCTGTCCAGATCAGCCACATTCCACCCTTTTTTCTAATTCTATTAGAATGGCACATATGGCTCCCTACTGACTTATCCATGAATGGGTTTCATGGCTGATCACTAGCTAGAACTTGGAACTCCCAAGACTTGAAACTCACAACTTGGGTGTTCTAGACTCTTCACTGAGTCTGGAACACCAGGTCTCCGCAGTGGCCGGGGGAGCATTTGCACAATTAAAACTTGTGCGGCAGCTGCGCCCATACCTAAGGAAATCTGGCTTGGCCATGGTAGTCCATGCTCTGGTTACATCCCGTATTGACTACTGCAACACACTCTATGTTTGGAAGCTTCAAATGGTCCAACAGGAGGCAGCCAAATTGCTCACTGAAGCAGCGTTCAGGGAGCTTACAAACCCTCTGTTACACCAACTCCACTGGCTGCCAGTTTGCTATTGGGCACAATTCAAAGTGCTGGCTTTAGCCTATAAAGCTCTAAATGGTTCTGGTCCAGCTTACCTGTCCAAACGTATCTCTCCCTATGAACCATCTAAGAGTTTAATATCATCTAGGAAGGCCCTGTTCTCAGTCCTGCCTTCTTCGCAGGCACAACTGGTGGGGACAAGAGACAGGGCCTTCTCAGTGGTGGCCCCTCAGTTGTGGAACCCCCTCCCCAGGGATATTAGATCAGCCCCCTCCCTCTTGACCTTCTGAAAAAAAGTAAAAACTTTTTGAACAAGTCTTTGGAATCAAATGCAACAGGCAAACATGGTATTAGGCGAAAGTGAACATTGGAACGGATCAGATGACAATTTATGGATAATGAGACTAACAATGAGGGCATTGGTTTTAGATGTAATTGGATGTGTTTTTATTTCTGTTAATTGTATATTGTTAGGCATCAAATTGCTGCCTGGTTGTAAGCCGCATTGGGTCACCTTACGATAGAAATATCGTAAATAAATAAATAAATAAATAAATAAAGTATCTGAAACTTCTATGCTACATTCACTCTTTTAGTACAATGAAAGATCAGATCTCATCAAAGGCATGATGGTGTTGATTCCTGATGCCATTCCCCAAGTCCTTCTGGGAATCAAACCAAAGTTTTCCTAATTCATAGCTTCCCACCCATCCCCTTTTTTATGTCTGTGCATATGCCACCTAGATTTTGCATGGGAGTCAAGCCAGATGTCCACAGTGGGATTTAGTTCCATGTGAAAATGCACATAATTGCTTTATGCTGTAGAAGGCTCTTGGTGTGAGGGGAATCGGGTGCTTCATCCTGCTGGTTTGTATGTGATGTTCCCTTACTTGGTCCATGACCCAATGGTGCATGCATCATAGGCATGATGATGCCAACAAGACCCAAGGATGTAGTAGACACCTCCCCAGCACCATCTTCTCAACAAGAAGGCAGAAGAACCTACTCATATTATGGAGTAGGCGTTGAGACTCACCGGAAGGTATCTCCTACCCGGTCCTGGAAATATATAAAGCCTTCGTGGTCTTGCATCAGAAGATCACCACTATTAAAGTAGCAGTCTCCTTTCTTCAGGACATCCCGAAGCATTTTCTTTTCTGTCTTTTGCACGTCTCCCGCATAGCCTTCAAATGGGGCATTCTCAGTGATCTTGGTCACCATTAAACCAGTTTCACCTTGAAAGGAAAAGAGAATCCAATAGAATTTGCAAAGACCTATTTCCCCACAGAACCAGGCATTAGGCTGCCTTCCATTAATGCATCAATAATTGTTCTTGAAGTCAACCTTCACTATCATTCTCCTCAGATACATTTGCATCTGCCATGAAAAGTACTTCAGAAATTCCCATACTCTCTTTCCATAATTTTGAGACAGCTAGTTAAATCTTTTTCAATGCAAAAAGGAGTCTTGTGTGACCTCAAATAGAACCAGTGCAATTCAGCATAAGCTTTTATGGACTACACACCCCTATCCCAGTCTGAGTTCAAGCGCTTGTTTTATTAGCTTACCTATAGCCACTGGGATGCAATATCCTTTCTTGTCCCTCATAGGCTCATCTTTCTCAACGTCATACTGAATAAATTCAAACTTTATCAGTTTCTGAAACAGAACAGATAAGAAATGGCAACATAACCCCATGAGGTCTAAATAGATGCACGATACATGATAAGTAGAATTATGTTACCATGAGTTATTATTAATTCCTATAGTTTAAAATTGTAGTTTTACTTGGATTGCAACCATTTGTAAATATTTTATACATTCTGTATGCTGTGTGTGTCTATTAAATGTTTGTGGCTTTATATTAATATATGTTATGCATTAAATACTGACCACATTTTCTTACAGTTTGTCATTAAGCTAGATTCACACAGATAGAACATATTTTCTTGTTTGGAAATAAGACAGAACCTTAGTTAAAGGGGCTATTCCCAGATTCAGGTGAAGTAAGTAATTATTTCTCAGATTTACTTAAAGAGACAGGGTTAGAAATGTTGGAACTAGCAACGTTCTTCTTGGTGAGCCAGTGAGAGTGAAGTGGCTTAAGCATTAGACTAAACCTCTGGAGAACAGTATTCAAATCAACCATGAAAAGCAACTTTGTGATTTTGGAAAAGCCAAACTCTTTCAGTCTCAGAGGAAGATAAAGGCAAACCCTTTCTGAACAAATCTTGCCAAGAACACCCCATAACCACTCTATAACAACTTCATCACACGAGAGAATGAATCTATTTTAAATCCGATTTCTGCCTCCTGCAGAAATTTTGGGGTTGTAGTTTAGTGATGCTGTTAAAGGCTCCTCCCTAAACTACAAACCCCAGAATTCTGCAGGAAGCAGCAACCAGATTTAAAGTGGATTCATTCTCTATTGTGATGAGGTCATTAGAAATGACTTGATGCCATACGACAGCAGCAGAACAACTTGCTTTTAGCTAGATGGAGTAGAGTGGATTCCTATCCAAGGTCTATGGAGAATCATAAAATGGCTTTGTCATGGGCACAAGGGTCTACTCATTGGCTGTGGAATACAGCCTTGCTATTATTATTATTATTATTATTATTATTATTATTATTATTATTATTATTTTACTGACACAAGAAACACAGTATGTCACAGCAAATGAGATATATATTGTGCCGGTGCAAGTGGCGCCACCTATATGTAGAACTGTAAGTTGCAAGATTTAAAGTGTTCTATCATGCCTGATTTTGCCTTTTTACCCTGTAAATGTATAGTTGGATTGATTGGTTATTTATAGCTGTCAATCAATGTTGTTTGCACAAGTTATATTGCTTCCTCAGCTCAATTGTTTGGCTCCACCTCTTCCTGAAGCAGCACAGTGTTTCCTTTTTCATTCCACCATCAAACTTTCTATGAGACAGATGTGAGAGAGAGACTTGGCTCTAAAAGCCCTTGATTAAGTTACCTCTCAGCACCAATTCTGAGGTTTTTACCCTTGAGACTTATGCTTCATGTTCAGATCAACCTGAATGACGTTGGGAAGTCTCAAGTGCCTTCAAACCAGTTCCTTTGGCACCAGAGGAAGGCCTTGTCCCTTCAGATATAGGCCATTGGAATTGGGGTTGTGATTATTCCGATATTAACAGCCATTGACGAAAGAGGAAACTTGGAAAAGCTTCTCAGCTGCAAACTCTTTGGTCCCAAGACAAACGGAGACTATGATGTATATTTTCCTTCACCCCTTTGAAACTTCCAGCTTATTGCCTTAAAGAGATAAGTCTTTGTGAACAATAAAACTTATTTTGAGTTATCTACAGTGTTTGGGTCTTTGAGAGTTCCAGTTTCCTAAAGGAGGGCAAGAAGCAATCCCCTGGGGAAAAGATGTCATGTCCATACCTCTTTCATTAAGAGTTATAGCCCCCAGGTGCGATGGCACATATATGCTGGATTTCATATCACAAAATCAGAAGGCCACCTTACTTGGATCTGCACGCATCATTTGAAAATACATCACACAGTCTTAGACAAGCTTGGGAAGTGTTCGACTTGTGATTATTATTATTATTATTATTATTATTATTATTATTATGATGTCAGGAGTGACTTGAGAAACTGCAAGTCACTTCTGGTGTGAGAGAATTGGCCGTCTGCAAGGACGTTGCCCAGGGGACGCCCGGAAGTTTTGATGTGTTACCATCCTTGTGGGAGGCTTCTCTCATGTCCCCACATGAAGAGCTGGAGCTAATCCGCACTCCCCCTGGATTTGAACCTGCGACCTATGAAATGGTCACTTTATAACTGACATAATGCCTGGGTAATCAACCCTGCATAAAACTGGATCCTTCCCAAAATCAGGATATATTTAAGCTGTAAATACAGAAACAATCTTCTTATCATGTTTTCCCATAACCAATGCAACGATCAGTGTGTAGAACAAAACATTTTCCACTCCTTCTTTAATCAAAGCTTTAGCACCTTATGGAAATCCTGAAACCTTTTAGTGTGATCTTATTACCTTGATTAAAAAGTTGGTTCTCCCCACAGCTCCAACTTTCCCAGTGTAGTTAACGAACCCAGCATTCCCCTCAGTAGCTCCATACATCTCATAGATACGTATGGGTCCAAAGCGGTCCAGGAATTCCTTCCAGACTTCCATTCGCATGCCGTTACCTATTGCTAGCCGGACACTGTGGTCGCTGTCGTTGTCTTTCTGCAAGGCAACAAGTCAAAAGAATAATTATTTGGACTAGATAGAATAGTTAAAGTAATAGTTACTTCAGAAAGCCAGGCAGCGAACCTGAGAGTCTGAGTACAAAAACATGGTGGTCAACATGTGCTGCATCAACAATGACCCACTCTTTCTTTCCCTCCCCCTTCCCTTTATTCACTGGAATGAGCTTTTTCTGGGCATCCTAGTAGGACAGAAATAACTCCCAATATAAATGCCTCAAAGTGACAGCTTCCCAAGGGCTTCGCTTGAGGTGTTCTTGCAAATCTTTAGGGAGACACCATAATTTCAATGACTGAGCTGCTGAGCTTGTTGACCAAAAGGTTGCAGGTTCGATTCCAGGGAGCGGTGTGAGCTTCCGCTTTCAGGCCTAGCTTCTGCCAACCTAGCAGTTCGAAAACATGCAAATGTGAGTAGATCAATAGGTACCGCTCCGGCGGGAAGGTAACGGCGCTCCATGCAGTCATGCTGGCCACATGACCTTGGAGGTGTCTATGGACAACGCTGGCTCTTCGGCTTAGAAATGGAGATGAGCACCACACCCCAGAGTCAGACATGACTGGACTTAATGTCAGGGGACAACCTTTACCTTTACCTACCAGTAATGGAACTAGATCTCCTATCTTTAGACAGCACAGAAACCCAGAGTCCATATGAATAAGTTTTCATGAAGACGAATGGGAGGGGAGAAGGGAATATATAAACATGAATGACTTTAATGGTAATGTTTGAATCTAGGGCTATGCTCACAATCCATTTGAGAACACTAGACTGGTATAATTCTTTGGAAGGTGTTGGTGAGGAAGTTGAGCTGTGCTAGCAATACCATAACTGATATTTGCTGGAATAGCACATACTGTTTCCCAATCTTCACAAAGAGATCTTACTTGGGAGAGGAAGCATTCATGGTTTACACAAGCCACGAAGAAGTTCAACTGCTAGACTAACTTGGTTACACAAGTATAAGTTCCCAACAATATTCCGAACAGAGATTCCATAGGATCACACTGACTTTGCTCTTACATGTGTTCCATGAACTCAAGTGTGAGATTCTGTAGGACAATCCAGTTTCATTCTTCACAAGACATTATTCCAAAATACTTGACCTATCTCATTGATTACCTTTGGCGCATTGCACACATAGCGCATAATTTCTCCTACATACTGGACTACAGTGGCACGGTATTTTCTGCAGTCATCCCAGTACTTTGTAACAGAAAATTTAGGTGTCAGGACACATGTAGCTCCTTGTAGAAAAGACAGAGAGGGTATTTATGAGTCAAGTAAAGAAGGATGCTGTTTTCTAAATGCAATGCACATGAAATTATTACAATGCTCTATCAACTGTCTCTGATCAATATTTAGGCACTTCTAGGGCCCCCTGGTGGCACAGCAGGTTAAACTTCTAAGCTGCTGAACTTGCTGACCGAAAGGTTGACRGTTCCAATCCAGGGAGCAGGGTGAGCTCCTGCTRTTAGGCCCAGTTTCTGCCAACCTAGCAGTTCAAAAACATGCAAATGTGAGTAGATCAATAAGTACCRCTCTGGCGGGAAGRTAACAATGCTCTAGGCAGTCATGCTGGCCTTGGAGGCATCTATGGACAACGCCGGCTCTTCAACTTCAATGAAGAGCCTTCAATGGASATGAACACCACTCCCCAGACTTGGACACAACTAGACTTAATGTCAGGGGAAAACCTTTACCAATGCAAAAGATAGAACTGTGTACAGAGCCTACTTTTTGGACAGTTGTCTCCTATTTATTGGTTGTAGTTGTTTTCAGCACTATGGGAAATCAGTAAGATGTATTAATTTTATCTGTATAGAGCCCTGTTGTACTCGAAACTTATTATATCTGCATATTCTCAGGCAAGTAGATTATCAGCTTGCAGCTTCAAAATACAACATTGCACAGAGGGTGGAGGTTTCCTTTGGCTCAATGATATTTATTATTATTTATTTATTTATTTATTATTTGCATTTATTGACCGCCCCTCTCAGCCCGAAGGCGACTCGGGGCGGTGTGACCAGCGAATCTGTTTTATCTGCAAACAATGTGACCTTGTACAACTTCTGTCTATTTGTCTGTTTAACTATTTATTTATTTAGTTTAATCTTAGCCATGGAAAGATCAATGATTAGTAAGGCTGGTAAATGTTTAATTTGGGGGCTCCAGCAGGCAGATATATGTGGTTACATTTAGCAACTAAAGGTACCACATATACTTATGTATAAGTCGACTTCATGTATAAGTCGAGGGCCAGTTTTGTGGTCAAAATTATGTATTTTGATATAACCTAGGGAAAAGTCAAGTCATTTAATGGAGAGGAAAATACCAGTTGTGCCTCAGGGGGGAGTTGTCCCAACTGCCTTTGTCATTTTTCCAATCAGGCATTCAAAGGGCTCAGAAATGGCACCACAGCAGAGATAGTAAAAGGAATTGATGCTTCTTTTAGGTTCTTCCTTTCCATCACTCTACTCAGAAAAGAGGAATGGGTCCCTTTTGGTGCCAAGATCAGCGTAATCAACCACATATTTTCCCCAGGTAAATTTAGTGTAAGAAGCTGGTCAACAATCTACAGGTAGGGTGGTTTGGGACCACCCTACCTGCGTGACCGCATCTCCGTCTACGAACCCACACGTTCACTTTGGTCATCTGGAGAGGCCCTGCTTGTGATCCCGCCTGCGTCACAAGCACGTTTGGTGGGGACTCGAGACAGAGCCTTTTCTGTGGTGCCCCCCCCTCAACTCTGGAACGCCCTCCCAAAAGATCTTAGACAGGCCCCTACACTGGCAGTCTTCAGAAAGAACTTGAAGACCTGGCTGTTCCGATGTGCCTTCTCAGATTAGGAATCTCCAATACCAAGTCCTAGAAGCACTTTAGTATAACTAAGATTGCTGCACACCGCACATTGCACTTATTTTATAATCCTACATACCTCCTGCCACATCAGCACTTTTAATCTTGTACCCATCACTCTGGCCCAGCCCAGTTTTATAGTGTCTTGATGTATTGTTTATGTTTGTTGTTATACTGCTTAACTGTTTTTAATTTGCTTTAGGTATTGTATTGTTGTATGGTGTTTTGAGGCCTTGGCCTATGTAAGCCGCATCGAGTCCTTCGGGAGATGCTAGCGGGGTACAAATAAAGTAATAATAATAATAATAATAATTCTCTGCAATAACCACTCCGTTTCTCCTGCCATCATGCACACAAATATACATATTTCCTTTAAGCATGGGTACACTCATACTGATATGTTGATATACAATTATGTGCACATATTTTCTTAAACAACATTAAAAATGTAAAACTGGGAAAGAATAATTTCCTGATGGGAATAATCCTGGACTCCAATCAACCTGTCCTACCCAGGACTAATTTGTCCCTCAACTCCACAATAATGGAGTATTGTCCACATGCCCAAAAATCTAGATTTTCTGGGAAACGATGGGGTAAACGGCAAGGTTTTTGAACCAGATTAAAGCCCAAAGAACTGGATTCTAAAGGAATAGTCAAAACATTCAAAAACATTGCGTAGTACAAAAGCTACAAGGCGAGTTAAAGTTTTGAGGGGGTTTTTTAGTTCACGTAGACCCTTGTAGCTAGTCTCTGTTGAGGGAGCAGATAATTTAGCTGCCAGGGGAGAAAGGCTGGTTATTTTCCTTGTATACATACTCTTATTTCTCAAGAAATGTAGCTTATGGAGGACTTTGATGGTAGATGTCTCTGAGCATGTGCTGTAAGTAAAATGGCTTGGACATCCCCTGATGCCTTCCACATATTTTTACACTATACTCCTTCATATGCATAACAGTTTCATACATCATCCATTCTTGCCTATCACACCCCTACAGTACAGTCAGCCCCCATAGACATCCTATACATACCAATGTCGATGCATGATGCAATCCCAGTCAACGCAGCTGCATGGTACAATGGGAGTGGAATGTAGACGACATCATTTGAATGGGCCCCACACAGGCTGAATAGAATAGCTGCTGATAATGCTTTTCGGTGGGTGATGATAGCTGCTTTTGGTAGCCCTGAGTTAGGCAGAGAAAAGGCTCATTTCACAATCTGAAGTAATTACCTCAATCAAAAAATAAATACTTCCAGACACACAACTTGCTTTCCCATGCCTACAAGGCCTAACACCATCCACACACTCTGCCCCTGAATAGTTAAGAGTAGAAACACCAGTTCTTTGATCTGGATCTCAGAACAACCAGAACTGTAATTCCTAAACATTTTCTGTATTCTGTAACACATCCTATAACAAGCGGGTACTGGGTTGAAAGCAGAAACTTTTAATTGCAAGCAGACCAAGAGAAGAAGACCAACAGACACACTGAAGCATGAACTTTCATGGATGAAGAACTCACTCTAAGATGCATGAACATTATTGCCTAAGAGCTTCAATAAGTATGTATGGTTGAGTTGTAGATTGACTATATACACTTTACCCTTGTTATCTGCTGGAGTTTGATTCCAGGACCCTTCGTGGATATCAAAATCTGTGGATGCTCAAGTTCCATTATACAGTGGTTTACAGCAAAATGGTGTCCCATAAAATTGTCAAATTAGGGCTTGCCTTTTGGATTATCTATTTCTATCTACCTACCTGTGCATGGATGAATCTGTGGACAAAGAGGACTAACTGTGTATTGTCGAAGGCTTTCATGGCTGGAATCACTAGGTTCTTGTGGGTTTTTTCGGGCTATAGGGCCATGTTCTAGAGGCATTTCTCCTGACGTTTCGCCTGTATCTATGGCAAGCATCCTCAGAGGTATTGAGGTCCTCACTACCTCCGAGGATGCTTGCCATAGATGCAGGCGAAACGTCAGGAGAAATGCCTCTAGAATATGGCCCTATAGCCCGAAAAAACCCACAAGAACCTAGGACTAACTGTACTATTTGATTATCTCATAGTTATAATTGACTTGCAGAAGTGCACTTGAGTGGAGAAGAGGCTGGGGACCATCATTGGTTAAAATACGCTTGCATTCACTGTGAAGGTTGGGTCAAATTTAATTTGAAATTCCCTTCAACTGAATCATTTAACCCTGTGGTTTTCAACCTATGGATCCCCAGATGCTTTGGCCTATAACTCCCAGAAATTCTAACAGCTGGTAAACTTGCTGGGATTTCTTGGCCAAAACACCTGGGGATTCACAGTTTGAGAACCACTGACAACCCAATGCTCTGCCTGGCAGCAAGTCTCCAACGTATTGGAAACTTTGGTTTTTCTAGCTGGAGGCACCAAGAATTGCAAAACATGGTGTACACAAAGCACAGGAAAATATTTTGCAGTCTAACAACATGGTCTGTCATTGAGGTTATATCCGTTATCCTCACCTGTGGTTCCAGATGTGAAAATATACAAGGATGCTGATTTGGAAGTTACATTGGCTCGGAAAGAAGCAGGCACTGGTTCAGCTGAGCTGGATTTGATCTGTCCCCGCAAAGCTTCCACGCCTTCAGTTGGAGAGTCATCGCTCAGGTAGAAAATGCGTACCCCTTTATTGTTTAGAGTAGGCAGGATGTCTTCAATTGCACTTTGAAAGTCTTAAAGAGAAAAAAGAATAGAAATCTGAATGGACTTCTTAAGCATTCTTTTTGGGAATCTCTTCTGTCTTGGAAGGTCAAAATGTAAATTACTCATGTAGAAATTATATAGTATATTGCTTATGAACCACTTCCACCAATGTAACTTTTGCACATAAAGCAGGCATGGGCAAACTTGGGCCCTCCAGGTGTTTTGGACTTCAACTCCCAGAATTCCTAAAAGCCTACCGGCTGTTAGGAATTGTGGAAGTTGAAATCCAAACACCTGTAGTGCCAAAGTTTGTCCATGCCTGATATACAGCCTATTCATAGAGGGAATTTGTGGGCGATATCACATGCAATTGTTAAATACAGTAGAGTCTCACTTATCCAACCTTTGCTCATCCAAAGTTCTGTATTATCCAACGCAGTCTGCCTCCCACCCGGAATAATGTCCAGGGTGGAAGAAAGAAAGAACCCTTGCCTGTTTTGGTGCTAAATTCGTAAATACAGTAATTACGACATAACGTTACCATGTATTGACCTGCTTTTTCCGTCGATTTGTTGTAAAACATGTTTTGGTGCTTAATTGGTAAAATCACAACGCAATTTGACGTTTAGTAGGCTTTTCCTTAATCCCTCCTTATTATCTAACATTTTTGCTTATCCAACGTTCGGCCGGCCCATTTATGTTGGATAAGTGAGACTCTATTGTACATGTTAAAATGCATCTATACTGTAGAAGTAATACAGTTTGACACCACTTTAACTGCCATGGCTCAGTTATAGTGAAGTTGTAGTTTGTTGATGAACCAGCACTCTGGCAGAGAGGGCTAAAGGTCTTGTAAAATGATAACTTCCATGGTTCCATAGCTTTGAGACATGTCAATTAAAGTGGTATCAAATGGCATTCATCCTAGTTTTGGTTGGGCAATCCAGCTTCTCATCAGCAGCCACCCTAATAAGACAAATACATGTCACTGGCACTTTTCAGCAGAAGCAGCTTTGCAACCTGTCGGTGATTTCCCTTAAAACAATAACTTTTTGTATATACCTGGAATATTTGCCTTTGTTTTTGTGTTTACTAAACCATATTATCCACCAGGCTGAGTGGTCTTCAGAAAGCTAGTATTTATCAGCTTCAGTCCATCAACTATAAAATGGGATTAACAGTGACCGTTCATGAAGGTGTTACCAGAATTCTTAAGATGGCACCAAAGTAGGGTCACTAAGTTCCTCAACTGAGGGCTGGAAAATATGCCCCGTATAGAGCTGGCAGGTGTCAGTATGTGGTATTCTCTCCACCCACCTTCTCCTCCATTAATATTTGACTTTGATATGTTGCTAATAATTATTGCTGATTCTGAGAAAATGATGTAAAATTATATATATGAAGTAGAGGAAGTATGAGTTACATGGGTATGTGGGAGGATGACTGCAGGACCATGGTTTGGCAAATCAGCACAATTGTACAAATAAAGAGATGTGTAATAACAAAGGTGTTCATCCTGATATGTACACGCTAGCTGTGATCATGTGACTAGCACAGAATAGACATATCCCTCTTGGTGCAACCATTTCTTATATCTAGGCAGCCCTCACCTGGTGTTGTCAGTAGCACCTTGGCTTCACAGGAGCTGATCACATGTAACAGGGACTTGGATCGGATGTTATAGTTGACACAGGCCATGGTACAGCCAATCTTCTCCAGGCCCATCCAGATCCAAAGATAGGCAGGGACATTCTTTAAAAAAACAGCCACTGTTTCCCTTTCTTTCAGGCCCACGTGGCTTTGTAGCACTCTGGCCACTTTACTGCTCCAGTTGTCGATGTCTCTGTAGGTGTAGACTTCTTCTTCAAAGAGAATCAGAGGCTTCTCTGGTTGTTTCTGGACTTTCTCTAAGAAGATGTCCAGTATGGTAAAGGGCGGGTTGCTTCTAATACGTTTTTGAGACCTATATCCCACACGTAGCATGGTGAAGAGGAAGGACACATCCAGCCAAAGGTAAGGAAAGAAAATATTCCCCAAGAGGGGCATAAGGATCAGGAGTCCCACCACAACTGTCAACAGGCTTCCCATGGCTAGGATTAGGAGTTAGCGCCAGTGAACCAGAAGCCTTGAATTGTCCTCTTGCATGGAAGGCAAAAGCAAAAAAGCAGGTATGGATGAGACTGTATTCACTCCCCTCCCCTCGCTTTCCCGCAGGCTGATTAGATAACACACTTGGATCCCAGTCAAGTTACTTTGATTTATGCAATCAGTACTGTGTTCTTTGCTCCCTACCATTCCTATCCATAGTACCTCATCTGGCATGCAACAGGAATATCTTACAATTTGCCAACTAGGTGCAATCGTCTATCACTGTCAACAGTTCCTCCAGATTCCCAAAGGCTTTCATAGCCGGAATTACTGGGTTGTGAGTTTTCTGGGCTGTATGGTCATGTTCCAGAGGCATTCTCTCCTGACTTTTTGCCTGCATCTATGGCAGGCATCCTC
The DNA here is from genome assembly GCF_025583915.1 of Anolis sagrei ordinatus. Lineage (NCBI taxonomy): Eukaryota > Metazoa > Chordata > Lepidosauria > Squamata > Anolidae > Anolis > Anolis sagrei. The sequence continues at coordinate 27,182,716 of NW_026847660.1, read as the reverse complement.
AGAGGTTGTGACCTCCAGATTTCAGTCGGGGATCTTCCCAGTATGCAATTTGAACAAGTGAAGACTGTTGGGTAAAGGACTGGACAACGTTGAAAAATGAGAAGGTGCTGACCCTGGAGGGATTCAACCTGAGGGTAGGGTGGCACTCGTACATTTGGTACGGTAAGACCAAGGTGGAAAAAAACTTTGGAAATCATTTTATCAGGTCCACCCTGATGAAAGTGTGGGACAAATATAGAAAATACTTCTATACAAAAAAAACCCCTCTGGATTTTACCGATCGAGGCTAGCCAGAGGAGGCTCTTAGGATGGCAACACTGGCCCACAAATAAAGATTTGGTGGAAAAAAATAAAAATAGCAACACTTGGAAACTTAAGTCACAAGAAGAACTTGCTAAAAAATACAAAAACTTCACATGGCTGCAATATTTCCAGACTAATGAGATATTTAAACAAGACGAAAGGATAGGTTTTGAGGAGAAAGAGACTATATGGGACAAAATAACAAAAACAGAAAGGAAAGTGATCTCTAAAATATATAACCAATTATTGGACTGGGAAACGGAAACGGAGGAAATTAAAAATTGTATGATAGTGTGGGCAAGGAATATAGGACACCAGATTGGAATTCAGGAATGGCAACAGATCTGGAGAAGGAAATTGAAATATACATACTCGGTAGCATTAAAGGAGAACTGGTTGAAGACCTTCCATAGGTGGTATATGACCCCTCATAAACTGAGTTTAATGTATAGAAAATATCCAAATGTATGCTGGAAATGTAAAAAACAAACAGGAACCTATTTCCACATGTGGTGGACGTGCCCAGAAACTTCCAAATACTGGCAGACTATACAAGAAGAAACCAAAAAAATCCTAAAAAGAAAGATTCCACGCAATCCAGAGTACTTCATCCTAGGCCTTACAGATAATGAATTAAATCTAAGTAATAATGAGGACGTCCTGTTCACATATATAATGACTGCAGCACGTATAATATTTGCGAAACACTGGAAGGAAGAGCAGATCCCAACTGTAGATCAATGGTTAGAAAAACTATTAGATATAAGGGATATGGATAAATTGACATATCTCCTGGGGAACAGCTCTGGTAGTCCAGTGAAACAAACAGACTGGATATGTTTGGAGGATTATGAGAAGAGTAAAATTGATAGATTATAAGAAAACTAAATAAATAAACAAACAAATAAATAAATAAATAAAATCTGAAAAGGGGAGAGTCACATATGGCAGAAAAAGAAATGGAAGGATCCAAAATTAACTAGGGGTCTTTCCCTGAAGTTAAGGAAAATTAGAAGACACAGTTTTATGACCGTTTGGAAACAAAAAGGAAGTCATCTTTTAACTTGTTTTGTCTTATATGCAAGTGTGTAGGGGTGATAGTTAGTGTAGTGTGTAGAGGTATGTATGTTTCGGTGTAGATGTGATACCTGTTGAAATTGTACCCTGCTCCCCTCCCCCTTCCCTCCCCCTCTCCTCCCGTCTTTTTAATGTATTTTGAAAACTTAATAAAGATCATTTTTAAAAAAAGAACAAGTGAAGACTGAACCACTTCACTTCTTCAACTTCATGGTGTGATTGTTTATTTTTTTTATTTCATATCAAAAGCATTGCATAAAACTGATAAAAATAGAAGGTGTGCAGGTGGCTAAATATCTTTTTACCAAAAACGGGCAACAGCAACAGCATTGTCTGTAGCCTCCAACAATTCTTCCTCTGTACTGGGCACAGTGGACAGGCATACAGATGCAGAGTTGTCTGTTCTGCTCCACAGTCACACAAGGTATGGGATTATTTTAGGTAGTGCCATTTTGCCAGGTTGTCATTTGATCTGCCCACTCCACTTCTGAGTCTGTTCAGGGACTTCCAAGTTGCCCATTCTTGGTTTGCCCTGGAGGAAGACCCTCGCGAGGAGCCATCCAGTTGGGATTTCCTAGTTTAGGTGCCCAGGGGGTACCTTTGCTGTTGCTGGAGAGATACCAAGAGGAATGGTAGTTCTCATAAAGCTTTTCATTGATTTGAGTCTGCTGGGAAAAGGTTGGTAGCCATGTAGTGGATGGTTTTCACAGTGTTCAAACTTATTTCTCTCGCATTTAGCAACAATTTTCCCATCGCATATCGGGGGGGGGGGGGTGCCAGATAGCTTGTAGAGTTTATCAACAGGTGTAGGGTTAAGACATCCTGTGATTATTCTGCATGTTTCATTTAATGCTATGTTCACCTGCTTTACATGGGTAGACCTATGCCAAACAGGACAGGCATACTCAGCAATTGAGTAAGACAAGGCCAGGGCTGATGTTCTTATTAATTTTGGGTCTGCACCCCATGTGCTGCCCGTAAGTTTTCGCAGGATGTTTTTGCGTGCAGCTACTTTGTGCTTGGTGTTCAAGCAGTGTTTCCTATATGCTAGTGTTCAATCTAAGGTGACATCAAGATATTTAGGATAGAAACAATTTCAAGCTCTTGACCTTCCCAGGTGACTTTCAATTTCCTTTTGGCTTCACGGTTGCATAGATGGAAAGCACACACTTGTATTTTGGCAGGGTTAGGCTTCAGCTGGTTATCTTTGAAATAGCTGGAAAGATTTTTCAAAGGATTAGTAAGTTGGAGTTCAACTGTTTCAAAGTCTTTTGCTTGTGTTGTTAAGCCAAGATCATCAGCATATATAAAGCTCTTTGTGAGTGGAGGTTGTGGTTGATCGTTAGTAAAGATATTAAACAAGGTCGGTGCAAGAACGCTGCCTTGGGATAAGCCATTCTTTTGCCTCCTCCACCTAATTTTCCTGCCTTGAGACTCCACATAGAAGCTACGGTTTTCTAGGAGAGTCTGGATAGTTTTTGTGAAATCATAGTCTCAGTTAATATGGTAGACTTTCTGCAGCATTTTCCTATGTTGCACCATTTCATAGGCTGCTGTAAGTTTGACAAAAACTGTCCCAGTAATGCAAACTTTCTCATATCCTTCCTCGATGTACTCAGTCAGATTAAGAATTTGGGCAGTAGAGTTTTCCCCTGGCCTGAAACCTGCTTGTTGTGCAATAAGCTGGGGTTCAATAACAGGTCCTAATTGATTTAGTAGTACCCTCTCATATACTTTATATAGATGACATAGGAGTGAGATGGGCCAGTAGTTCCTGGTATTGGAAGGATCTTTACCAGTTTTTAAAATGGCAATTATCTTAGTTTTCCTCCATAGTCTGGGAATCTGTACCAAGCACTGATGGTAAAATTTCAAAAACCAGTTTTCAGCTTTGGGGCCCAAGGGTTTGATTTGCTCCATCATTAAGTCATCTAGGCCAGGTGCTTTACCAGTTTTATATCACTTAATAGTTTCTCTGAGTTCTTTCAGGTTTATGGGAGATGTCAACTGGTGGGTTTCAAGTTCCGGCACCCTGTTGATTTTCACCTTTACTTTGCTTCAGTTAGTTTTCCCATTCTTAATTAGCTGATGTGCTATCTGGTCTGGTGTTACGTTTGCATGTCCACAATTGCCCAGAGGGTCACTATCCAGGTGTCTCAGCAATTGCCAGGTTCTTTGGCTACTCTTAGACATGTCAAGATTCTCAAGTAGTTCTATCCAGCGGACTTTTTAAGCTTTAGCTATGGCTGTAGATAATTTTTTGCCTGCTGCTGTAGTCTCATTGCTGTATGGATTCTCTTGAAATAGTCTGAGATATTCCTGTAGCTGATTTCGTGATTCTTTGTTTAGGCTTGAAAAATGTCAATGATTTTGCTCCCCAATTTCAGGGGGGTTGATTTTTGGATTCAAGAGCTATCTAGTCCAAGCCCCTGCCATTAAAGAATACAGTAGAAATCCTCCACCCACGGGATTGGTACCTAGATTCAGCAACCCACATCTGACAAAATATATCCTCTCTCAGAGTTTACTAGGTCCTCTGAGTGATTCTATGGCAACTTCTGGTGGAAATCATTCATTTCAATATAGTTTGTTATTATCCATGGTTTCCTGTTTCCATGGTAAGTTCAGGAATGTAACTCTCACAGATAGTGGGTTGTACTGTACACAACTAAAGTCCTTCTGGAAGATAACCATCCAACCTCTGTTTAAAGATCTCCAAAGGAAAAGAATCCATTACCTTTTGTGGCCATCTCTTCCACTGTTTTTTCAATAATACGAATACGTTTTTGCCACCTATATCTCACACATAGCAGGGTGAAAAGGAAGGACAAATCTTAGGCTAAAACCATCAGGATTTTCTTGGACAGATTGTGTTGTCACCATTGCCTTCCTCGGATCTGAGAAAGAAAGATAGGGGAGAAGGGGGGACGGGGAGAGAAAAATGGGGAAAGAGAAAAGAAAGGGAGAGAGGAAAGGAGGTGTAAGGGAGGGAGAGAAAGAAGGAAGGAGAGGGGGTCACAAGAGAAAGAGAAAAAGAGAGGATGAAAAACGGAAAGATAAAAAAGAAAGGGAAAGAAGAAGAGAGAAAGAAGAAAGTGAGCGCGAGGCACAAGAGAGAGAAAGGGAGAGGAAGAAAGAGGAGGAAAGAAATAAAAAGGGAAGGGAGAAAGGGGCACAAGAGAGAAAGAAAAGGGGAAGGAGAGGAAGAAAGATAAAAAGCAAGAGAGAAGGGGTCACTGCATGTGCCTCTGCCTTCAAGCACCTCCCTGTAACTCCGCTCCACCTCATGCCACCGGAGGAGGAGGAATGATAGGAGGAACTGAATCGGCATGAGCATGGATGCTAGCTGACTTTTTGGCTGGCAGAGGGGGCCCAGTAGCCATTCCGGGGAGACACAGAAGGAGGGGGTCAAAGGAGGTGGTGGCGACCCCTCTGGAAGGGATCATTCAACCCTCTTAGGGGTCGTGAACCACATGTTGAGAACCGCTGCTCTAAACATTTGCTAAGACTCCAGAGCAATTCTCTGGTAAGTGTCCACCGATAGTCATTCCTTTCAACATGGGTTGCTATTATCTGTAGTTTCATGTTTCCACAGTAAGTCCAGTAACATATTCCCTATTGATACGGAAGTAATACTGTAATATGAATGTGCCTTACATGCTTTATTTCAATATAAGTTAGTTCTCCAAATATTACTGGTTTTCAAATTCCATTAGCTTCTAGCCAACATCCCAAAATGGGAGGATGTTAGGAGCTCGCAATCCTAAACTGAATATCCCATTAAATTTTGAAACATCTAAAAAGATTGTAGAGGTGTCCCAGGTACCAGCTATTGGTAACAAGTAAGAAATCCAGTTTCTGCCATCCACGACATTTCATGATCTTTCCAACATTTTAATTTTATTTATTTCTTCTATCCTGCTAATTCACATCACACCAAAAACATGAACAGTGAGCACATTATTTCAAGGCAAACAGGTGGAATTGTGCTGTGATGTTTGGAATACATTGTCCTCTCTAATCTTACACAACCATCAGTCATTTTACAAATTTCACATTTTGGAAGAGGATGGGATTTAAAAATTAATGACAGATTTTAGTGGTGCAGCACTCTTCTCTCCTCTCTTAGACTGCCACCATGGTTTTCCTTCATGGCCACCAAATGTGCTTTCGCAGCTAGATATATGTGGAAGGACATACTACTGGCCTTTTGTTTCTACTCCTTGGCTCCAGCTCAAGGCAGTTTTAATTGTACTCTTTCCTATGTCTTGCAAATAGATGTCAAAATATTTTTGCACACAGTCTTAAATTTTTGGTTGCCTCTTCTGTATGACCACCCCAAGTGAAACATTTTGCTCATATATTCTACTTCCTCTTCCCAAACTCATCTACTAAGACTTACTTTAGCACCTATCACAGTTTGGTGCCTGCCATATGTCCCACATAAGGTGAAATCTATAAGGAAGGGGGAGGTGAAATACCAACCTGCAAATGCACGCATACAAACACCAAACCCAAAGAAAGGCAACAACTAGGTGATTTAGGTGACCACACTGAAACATGTTGATTGAATTTTTGAGTCTTGGAGCATGAAGTGAGGAATCTTACGACTTCATCTCACACAATAAGTAAAGCATTGAGGATCAATGTTTTTCTCTTAAGCGTTGCAATGCCTGGTTTGGAAATTAAACAAATGATTTTCCTCACATTTCCTTCATTCAGCTTTCTTTTCAAATAATCTGTTTGCCTCCTCATCACATGGGAGACATTATCCTCCCAGTGTCTCTTCCCCCATTTTTTTTACTTGAAGAAATCCTCTGTTTGTTCTTGTGGAAGTGCTTTTTAACAAGAGATAAATAAATGGAATTTATTCTATATATATATTATTCTATGGGGAATTCTATGGGGACAATGGGAAATTCCCATCACACATTAAATTTCATGCTTTTATGAGTTTCTATGCAGGGAATTTAAAAAAGAAGTCACTTCCCAATTGATTGAGGAAGCATAAAACAAAAAACACACTTTTGAAATGGCAAAATACCTGGAACTAACGAGACAAGCTTGCATCATATGATGGGTTCCATCGGTAGCCATTTCTTAAATGTGTAGAAACCTGCCTTTATTGCGTGTGATGAAGTCCTTACTGAAATTAAGCATTTTTCTAGGTCTTCTGATATTTTTACTGTACAAATAATCTGAGCACATAAAAGCTTCTAGAATATAGAGTGGTTTTTTCTAGGGTAACGTAAACTAGAAATCCATAGTGTAAAATTCATAGTTGTAGCCATTTTAGGGGAATTACATCTTGCTGTGTCATCTGAGGCAGAGAGTGGTTGCACCTAAGTTTCAGTGACTATATTTAAAAGAATAGTCCAATCTGTTACAGAGGTGGGTCTCCACAATAAATATGAATGTGGCAATGGAGAAAGATATCTTCTTCCTAAAGGCAAGTTCCAACTTCCCCATAAGTGTCTGCTGTCACACACTTTGCATGTGATTATATTTGTATCGGTGGGTGCAACACACACATGTGAATCATAGGAAGAAAAAGCATTCCAGGTGGTGAAGAGCACAGGACCATTGCCTCTTCTACATAGTTTTCAATATATACAATACAGAACCAACAACTGATATGGACACAGCAGGGAAAAGCAAAGGGATTATTTCACAGACATTCATACATACACCAATAGTGAGAGGCAGCCAGCAGGGTGATGAATCTGCCCTGAGTTTTAGTTTGAATTTCAAAATGAACTATCCATGATCTGTAAATAAGGCACCAGACAACTCATTCAAAGTTCATCCTAAAATTTAGAGCATGTTCATCACCCTAATCATGTGAGAACCACCAGCTGCCATTCATGTACACAGGTTTGTCACACACAAGAACATGTTCCCCGGGTTGGCAGATTTTAATCATCTGGTTTGACAGTTTCCACTTTCCCAGGTAGAGGTCAAGAGTCTCCCAATTACAGCTCCTTCTGGTTTCCCTGTGGAAGATCTTTCACAATTTCAGTTTCTTCTTTGTGATGGAGCTGAAGATCTCCTTAGTCATGGGCACGTAACATTTTTCCAAGTCATCTAAGAAGTACAAGGGGTCATTGATGACGGCTGGGTCGAATCCTTCCTTCACCAATCGACCTTTGCATTGTTTGAATGTTTCAGTGATCTCCAGGGCTTCCTGCAAGAAAAAATAACCAATGGAGCCCAAATCAGACCACGTCATTTAGTCAATTTAAAGTAAGATAGAAGGATGAGACATGGCTGTGAACACTGGGAGAACTCCCTGCCTAATTCTTTGGTGATTTACATTACGTCAGGTTGCTGAACACTAAAACCTGCAGGAGAACCATGGCTGGATCTTTTGATTGTTGGCTTATATTGGAGGCCTGCTGATCTGTGAGTCCACCTGAAAGACTATAATCAGAGCCATAAAGACCATTGTACTGGGACATCTTCCTTTGTTGCTGTTGTTGTTCATTCGTTCAGTCATCTCCGACTCTTCGTGACCTCATGGACCAGCCCCCGCCAGAGCTCCCTGTCGGCCGTCACCACCCCCACCTCCTTCAAGGACAGTCCAGTCACTTCAAGGATGCCATCCATCCATCTTGCCCTTGGTCGGCCCCTCTTCCTTTTACCTTCTACTTTCCCCTTACCTTCTACTTTCCTTAATCAGCCTTAATTGTGGTTATTGATCCTCCTCTCAATTTGGACTTATGACATCTCTATGAATGAGAGACCTCCAAGATATCTCTTCAAACTCAAGTCCTGTAAACTCTGGGCTGTGGGTTCCTTAATTTAATCATTCTATCTGCACTGTGGTCTCCCACATATTATTGTGTTATTCTGGATTTTTTTGTCATGCTCACCCTGAGACGCACAAAGCGAGGTATGGCATAGTTTGGCATGTAATCCTTGGCGTGTGCATACAGCTTTTTTCCATCAAAGGACAGCCCATCTTTCAGACGTATTGCTGCCATTCCAGTCTTTCCTTCATGCCCTGAAACAAACCAGAGTTGCTTTTTTAAAATCATGGGATTACATATTACGCACAAAAATGTGAAAAATCTCCAAGGGTTGCTTTTTCTACAAGAGGAAGGGATGGTTCCCTCCTCCCTTTTTTCCTACACACTGCACCATTATCTCATGGGGATATAAATGTGAGTTACGAGACAAATAGCTGGAATCCCGTGGTGGGAAAACAGAACCAGTTCAGGGGCACTTTGTATCAAAACATTTTGTCTTTCCATTTTTCTATCCCTTTAAAGATGTCATAAATGCTTCCCCAGACTGCCAGCATTTGTCTAGCCTTGCTTTTGAGAAAGTGGTCTACTTTGTACAGGACCAAGTGGGAGAAGGTCATTTTGCATCGTAACTTATAGATGTACCAAATAATCAGTGTTCAAAAAACAATACTCCATCAATATCTTTAACAGCTGGAATAATAGCAATGTTCTTGGAATAATAATAATAAATACTTGGAATAAAAATTCCTAACTACTGATGTCATAGCTTTTTCATGCCATACATTTGGACATTAAATGGGGCATCACAAAGATGTGATATAAATAACTACATTTGAGACCCACCTGGCACTGGCACACCATATACATTGACTTCCTCAATGAAGTCCAATGCAGCAAAAGTCCTCTCAACCTCTGTTGTAGCCACATTCTCCCCTTTCCAGCTGCAGTGAGAGAGGAGTTATTAATATTGTGTCTTTTGTGCTAATAATAACACCATGCTCAAGGGAGAAGTCATGGGAGATTCAACTCAAAGGTTTCCTTTTTCTTTGCCAATTCCCTTCATCACCTGCCTAGGTGATGCTCATATTCTGCAGAAATTCTGTGTAGAAACATATAGACAACATGTTTCTACACAGCCATTTAATCCAATTCAGGATGCCGAAAAACATCCATTTTTCTCCAGAGTATCTACATAGGCACCCTGGAAACCAGGTTGAAGCTGGAGTGGAGTCCATACAGATTCGCAGATTGCTGATTAACCCGTTGCAATAAATATTTTTTTCTCACTATTTTATCTGGCAAGATGCAGTGCAAAGAATCACTCTATCTGATAAAGATCCACATTACAGCAATTCAAGGCAAAGCAGGAAAGAAAAAAATTAATTTCCTTTCCAGAGGGAAGGAATTTGTTTACCTTCCAGATGAGCTATGTATCTGGTTCCTTTATCCAAATGTTCCATGACTAGCCCTCATGCATACTCCACACATTGATCTCTAATTCCTGTTCTACAGTGGCCATACAGTGATTGGCTACAGCAAATTTTGCGACTGATTTTGAGCTTTTCAATTAGTTTTTTTTAACGCGCTGGATGCTTGTTGGAGGTTACATTGGAGGTGAACATTTTGTAGACACCACAACCTTAAGCCAGCTTCAAGATGGATTATAGTGTCTGTGTAGATGGGACCATAAACACAGGGGTATGAAGGTCATCAGTCCATTTGGACACAAGTAGACTAACTTACTGACTTGCCAATATGCATATTATTGCTCTGTGCATTGGTTACAGCAATCCTCAAGCATAGTCAATGATATATCAGCCATCAACACATCACTTTTTTAAAGTGTATGAAAGCAATGTTATAATTGTTTCTAGGCTTATTTTTAGGAATTCTTAAAGAATATTTAATATGTTTCATTTAGTTTTTCTTATTTTGTTTTAATTGGTTTTTATTATTTCTTTGCCCAAAAACCCTTGTGCATTGGAGAGCTGTACAAAAATTCAGACAGCCCTCTACATTTGCATGTTTGATCTGTACATATTTAATCACTCACAGATCTGATTAATACATTCTCTTTCAAAATTTCTAGGTCCATCAGAATGAAGTTGGCCATAATCCTGTCCTGGAAGACATAAAGATTCCTAAAGCGAACACATCTCTATATACCTGTAGTTCCTGCAGCATGAGTCTATGGTCAATCTCCATTAGAATACCTCCTAGAGAAATATTCTCCCGTGTTTAAAAAGTAGCTTTTAAAAATATCTTTCCACTTTCCAGAGGTTCTGAGTCCCTAACTACAGTGAATGAAGGCAAAGGAGAAAATTCTACCCATGCCATAGATGTATTGTGTTGCTTACCGGAAAGTGTCTCCTACTCGGTCCTGGAAATATATAAAACCTTCGTGGTCTTGCATCAGAAGGTCACCACTGTTAAAAAAACTGTCTCCCTTTTTCAGGACATCCCGGAGAATCTTCTTCTCTGATTTCTTACGGTCTCCTGCATAGCCTGAAAATGGGGTGACCTCGGTAATCTTGGACACTAGTAAGCCTGTTTCACCTGCAGAGTAAAAAAGACCCAGAGGAATAAGCATAGTGTTGGAAGACACCACAATGGCTATCATAGTGTTGGAAGACACTACAATGGCTAAAGAATCATAGTGTTGGAAGACACCACAATGGCTATCCAGTCCAGCCCCCTGACATACAGGAATATAAAATCAAATCACTCCTCAGAGATAGCTAGCCAACCTCTGTTTAAACACCTCCAAAGAAAAATATTTTACCACACTCCAAGGCAGTGTTTTCCATAGTCGACAAACTCTTCCTAATGTTGAGGTGTTCCATGTCCTAGTCTCTGGACAGCAGAAAACAAGTTGTTGTCCTTTCAAATATTGCTAAACATGGCAATAACATCTCCTCTTAGCCTTCTCTTTTCTAGGCTAAACACACTTAGCTTCCTAAGCTGCTCCAGTCCTTTAATGTTGTGGTCACCCTTGTATGGAAACATTGTCAGTGTCTACTCCAAAAACTCTGGTGCTTATAACTGGACATAGTATTCAGGTTACAAAAGCAAAATGCAGTGGTAATAGTCCTTCCCTTGATCTAGATACTATGCTTTTATTGATGCAACCTGGAACCACTGCTATACAGTTTCATACCTATTGTCAAATCAGGCAGCTGATTTGAGGTATTACAAAAGGACAGTACATTTTGTACTGTCTTCCTCCCTTGTGTTTTTCTTACTGGGAAAAAGAATGGGTAGATGCTTATGGAATTTTCTGCCACTGGCACCAGAACCTGTCCAGTATTAGACATAGCATGCCTTAACATATGGGAAGGGTGCAAATTTAGTGTTCCATTTCTGGTAGCAAAATATCACAATATGAAAACAGATCACTGAAAAAAGCTTCCTTGTTCAACATACACATTCCACCAGAAGACAGCAGCACTGACTCCCTGCTGGGCTATAATGCGCTTTAGTAAAAGTATGTAAGAACAAAATTAGGCGGGATAAAAGTAATTTAAACAGCTTTTCCTTTTGAGTCTGTAAGATTCACTGACACTCTCTACCAGGATTGGTTACCTTGTCCCATTTGTTTTGCTATCATTTGTTTAATGTCTTCTGAAGATATGTTGCTCTAGACGTATAAATGAGATCCTTGATACTGTTGACAGAGAATGCTCAAGACTTTGTAAATCTACGACTCCTTTGAGTTCATAGCATTGGGCCATGATAGTTAAATTGGTGTCAAACTGCATTAATTCTACAAAAGGCATGGGCAAACCTTTTCCCCTTTGGGCTGGATTATGGGCCCAGTTGAGAGGGCTGGGCCAGGAGGGAGGGCAGATGGGCATGCACTGGGTAGGACAGGCCTAGGAGTGGGTCATCCACAGGTTGTGCTTCTGGCATAAGGATGGGGCTGCTTGCCCCATCCTTATGCCAGGAGGAAAATTAGACATTTAGCAATTTCCCTGATCGTCCTCTCCCGATCTTCGGGCTGTACTCTTGGCAATATGCCAGGAGGAGGGTGAGACACGCAGTGCCCGAGAGCACTCCTGAGAGCTCTCAGTTGCTGTGTGCCTTCCTCCCCTGTCTTTTCTGCATAAGGAAGCGACATGCTGCCACATCCTTATGCTGAGAGGACAGGGAAAATGAGGAGCACCTGAGGTAAGCACCCAAAGGACCGCATCCACCCTGCCCCCCCCCCAGGTCTTAGTTTGTCCATACCTGTTCTACAATGTAGATACACCCCAACTCACTACCCTTCTCACTCCTTAACTGAACTCTTTAACTGAATTCCCACTCAGCTGCCAAAAATGATAACTAGATAATTTTTAAATGGGTAGAACTTTCAATCAATTGACATTTAAATTTTCTCAGACCAATCAGAATGATTTTACCTGGGCCACTAAGATATGTGTGTGGAGGGGTATTGTATAGTCCTGGTACAAACCATTTAACCCTCTTATGGCTTTTCATCTTTTTACATAGGGCCTATGATTAAGAGAATGAGTTTGCATTTAATGTATGGAATATTTGGATAGAAGACAAAGACATCTAAAAATAATATTATATTTCTATAACTCCAATCCATATGTGCATGTTGATTTTACAAACTTACCTGTGGCTACTGGGATGCACTGCCCTTTCTCGTTTCTTACTGGCTCATCCTGGTCAACATCGTATTTAACAATTTCAAACATGGTCATTTTCTGAAATGGAACAAATAGGAAATGGAAATCTCAGTCCTAAGGCCAAAGTTCCTGTGCAAGCATCAGAATATGTTTTATGAACGACTCAGATGACCGATGAGTTTGTTATTCTGGTATAGGAATTACAGCAAATCCTTAAAGCAGGAAAAGTAACTTCATAATCCCACAGTAATGCAGCCACAATCTTTCTATCCAACCTTCAGAAGATTCCTCTCAAGTCTCTTATCGATTTATACACTCAAACGCCAATATTAGCAGGATCTTTGTTCACGGAGTGCAGATAACAGCAGGATTCCTCCTAACCAGTTACATCTCCAATCATGAATCATGAATCATCTTCCACTTCATTACCTTGTGAAGGAAGTGAGTTCGTCCCACAGCTCCAACTTTCCCAGTGTAGTTAATGAACCCAACATTCCCCTCCGTTGCTCCATAGAACTCAAAGATTTGCAGGAATCCAAATCGACGGAGGAATTCCTTCCAGACCTCGATCCGCATGCCATTGCCTATCGCTCTCTGCACACTGTGGTCACGGTCATTGTCCCTCTGCAAGGCAATTAGTCAGGGCAATCATTGTGGTAAAACAGATGTGCTATTAGCAGCTGTTCGTCTGTGCTGTGTCTCAACTCTAAATGTTTGGGCTGGAATCTTTCATAAGTTGCTTTTCTTCATCTAGCTAGATTTTCCTACAAGGTACTATAGTCAGCCCTCCACATTTGTAGGTTTGACTATTGTGGACAAATCTTCGTTCTACCCAATATGTAATCAAATGGCAGTAGTTCACAGATTAACAGTCAACTAGAGACTCTGGAGTTGTGGTTCTCAAGCTGTGGGTCCCCAGGTGTTTTGGCCTACAACCCCCAGAAATCCCTGCCAGTTTAACAGCTGTTAGTATTTCTGGGAGATGAAGGCCAAAACATCTGGGGACCCACAGGTTGAGAACCATGACTCTAGAAAGTGGACCATTGGCCTTTATTGACTCTTGGGAAACACAAAAGGGCAAAGCCAATTCATGACACATGAACCATAATTAGGATTTTTTATTCTAAGTATTTTAATTCCAAGAACATTGCTATTATTCCGGCTATTAAATTCTAGACTCGAGCAAGGGCTTCAATGCAATTTTGCCTCCTTTCTCCCAACATATGTGGTTTCTCCCAGTTACCTTTGGTGAATTACACAGGTAGCGCATCATTTCTCCTACATATTGGATCACGGTGACATGATATCGCCTGCAGTCATCCCAGAAATGGGAAGCGGAGAACTTTGACCTCAAGACAAGTGTAGCTCCTTATGAAAGCCAAAGAAAGAGAGAGAAAAGTGGTTAGGAGTAGATTATTGTGAATCTTGTGGAACAACAAAAAGCTTGATGCAGGAAGAAAACAAAGTTCATAGACACTCTGTCAGCCATAATATCCACATTTTAATATATATTGGTTTTATTTATGATTTTAATTGATGTCATGTTATCTGCTGTTGTTCACCACCGCTATCAATAGGGGAAAGTAGTTAAGAAATAATAATGCAAATTGATTCTCCTTTATCTGGAAAACTGAAATACTAAAAGAACTGAAACTTTTTAGCATCACCTACTTCTACCTTTGGGGAAAGGGGGTTAGTCACACTTCCAGCAGCCACCAATGGTAGTGTGCAGCAGAGTGTGCTCCCTACAAATGGATCATGAATACAAATACGGCATGCCCCCAGTGAGCACCATCTGTATCCAGTCCAGAAGAATGAAAAAGACTCGTGGGAGGCAGGGGCAGAATTTGCTTTCCCTTCCTGCTAAGAGGATGAAAAATGTGTTGACAGCTTGGGAAGAATTTGGGGTGTCTGCTTTTTACAGGAGCCTAGTGTAAGGAGAATCCTCTCCCCTTCACCCATTGGATTTCTGATAGTAGTAGATCAGGGCCACCTTGAGGGGAAGGAAGACAGATGCTGGATGTGTGAGTAACCCCCTTCCCCCCATTCCTCATTCACTAAGTATATGCAAATATAAGTATTCCAAAATCATGGGTGTGGGGCCAAAATCTGAAATATTTCTGGTCCAAAGCATTTTAGATAAGGGAGACTAACTCTGTAACACGTTGTTGTTGTTGTTCTTATTATTATTACTACTACTACTATAAAAGGTGGAAAAGGAATTCAGGATTTTTCATTATTAATACTTTGTACATAGAATACCTACACAGAAAAACACTGTGAAATCATCATACTTAAATCTCAAATTTCAGATACTGCAAGTCACTTCTGGTGTGAGAGAATCGGCCATCTACAGAGACATTGCCCAGGGGACGCCCAGATGTGTTACCATCCTGTGGGAGGCTTCTCTCATGTCCCCACATGGGATGCCAGGGGTTGACAGATGGGAGCTCACCCCATCTCACAGAATTGAACTGCCAACCTTCAGGTCTTCAGGTCAGCAGTTCACTGGCACAAGGGTTTAACCCATTCCACCACCACGGCTCAGATGATGAAATGCATATTGAAAGCCTAGAGAGCTGAGCATGAATCTGCTCTCAAACAATCTTTACACACTGATGTCAATTCACCAAAAATATCTCTCAAACTGCTCACATCTATCTAATTCTTCTAACAGACTAAGATATTAGCATATCTTTTTTTGTCTGTGACACAAAGGGAAAGTGGGTTTAAACCCTTATGTATTTAGACCCTTCTATACATACCAACCTCCAAGCATCCTCCTACCCCAAGAAGCAATGCAGCCGAGTGGTAAAGTGGGAGTGGGGTATAGATGATATCCTGAGGCTTCACCCCACATATATGGAACATGCCGGACACAATGAGTAGCTTCCTCTGGGTGATGAGAGCAGCTTTCGGTAGCCCTAGAGAAAGCCAGAGAAATGGCTCACTTAACAATGACAAATATTCCCTCAAACAAGAAGCAGCACAATTAACCTTTGATGTTTGTAGGTTTGACTTTTACAGATTGATTATTTGTGGATTAATGTGTAGCAATGTCCTCCATTGTGACTCTATTGCCAACTTCTGTCAGAGTTGTGATGAATGAACTACAGCTTCCTAAAGAGAACACTTATCTAGGCATTTGTTGGTCCTGCAGCATGAACTTATGGTAAATGTCTGGCAGAGGTTGGCCACCTCGAGATTCCTAGGGAGATGTTCTCTCAAGTAAAAAAATAAATACAGTTGAGTCTCGCTTATCCGACGTTCGCTTATCCGACATTCCGTCTTATCTGACGCTCTTATCTGATGCTTCCCTTTTCCTCCAGCATTTCCTCTTCAATTAAAGGCATGTTCCCCAACTCTCTCTCCATTCCCAATAAGTGAAAAAGGCAAGATAAGGAGGAGAAGGAGGGAGGAAAATGGGGAAAGAGGCAGGACCGGAAGCAGAAGCGTCCTCCCTCCTTCTTTCTAATTTCCACGCTCCTCTTTAGCCCCGAGGCATCGCCTTGCCTTAACTCTTTGAGTCCCTGTTGTTAGTATTCTAGATGTCTAGTGTGGTGTCACATGGGTAACAGTAGGAGACTCAGTATTATCCAACATTTTCATTTATCCGACATTCTGCTGGCCCGTTTATGTCGGATACACGAGCCTCTACTTAGCTGGTTTTCTATTTTTGCAGGTGTCTTCTACTGCTAACCCTAACAAATGTGGAGGGTTGACTCCACTTCATATTGAGCCAGATCAATGGTTTAGCTGGTGCTCCAGACCCTACACTGTCTAAGCTTGCTGCCTTTCCATCCCTCATTTCTTGAATCTCCCGATCTTTCTATTGTCATCAACATTCTGTGTGTTAGCTTTAATATCTAAGAAAAATTGTATGGACGAGACAGTTGCTCTCACTGAAGCTGCAGAGCTTACAATTGGGTTTATGTGAGAAGAAGGATTCGTATGCCCAGCTCCTACGTGATTCACACATGAGCATTAAGGCACTCTGTTTCTGTTGATTCCTATGGCAATAATTCTAACTATGGATGCAACTACACTATAGAATCAATGCAGTTTGACACCACTTCAACAGCCATGGCTCAGTGCTATAGAATCATTGGAGTTGTAATTTAGCAAGATATCAACATTATGTGGCAGAGAAGGCTAAAGAACTTGTAAAAGTACAAATGCTTGAAAATGCTTTAACCTGGATTTCTCAGGTAAATTTAGACACAGCTCAACTCACCTGTAGTCCCAGAAGTAAAAATATACAAGGATGTAGAATTAGGGGTTATATTGGCTCTGGAAGAGAGAGACATTGGATCGGATGAACTGGATTTTATCCGTCCCAGCAAAGCTTCCACACCAGGAGTTGGGGAGTCATCACTCAGATAGAAAACTTGCACGCCTTCATTCTTTAGGATAGGCAGGACATCCTCAATGACTTCTTGAAAATCTGGCAAAAAGAAAATGTGTAAGATTTTTGGTCAGACTTTGCTTTCTAACTTTTGTGCTTGGGAATCTTGGCAAACAATTCTCTACCCCAAAATCCCACAATTAAAAATGATGTACTCTGTTGGAAATAGCAACCTTCTACAAGCCTTTTATGCTAGTTATTTGTTATGCATATAACTGTGATTGCTTACTACTATATTGTATGTATATATTGATATGCAGTTTCCCTTAACTCTATGTTGTTTAAGATTGTGGGAGGGACTGCAGACCATGTGATTAGTAGACTCAAATCAAGGAAAAGCTTCATGAGAACCACCACTCCTCTTAATGTTCCCCCAACAACAGCAAGATCTGTTAGGATTTCTGGGAGTTAAAGGCCAAAACATTTGGGGATCCACAAGTTGAGAACCACTGGTCTAAAATTATTTAGCTGCTTGTATTCCCTCTATTTTATCAGTTTTATACTTGTTTTAATTATGCAATGCTTTTGACACAAAATAACTAAATAAATAAATAAATGTAAGCTGCTTTGAGTGTCCTTGCAGGGAGAAAAAGTGGGGTATAAATAAACATAATAAATCATCATTATTATTATATTTATGTTCACATACATTGTTTTCTGATCCATTCAGAAATTCACAAGCAATGGTCAACATCTGTATTTGGTTTTCAAAAACTTCAATAAAGTTTTGTTAAAAAAAAAACCTAAAGCTATATAAAACACATTGCCAGTCTGTAAAATTGTACAGTCATTTATTTGAGGTAGGATAAGCATGTGTTTAAACAAGGATTTCTGGGCAACAATCCAGAATGTTGTTTTGATTCCACTCTGAATTTTCTTTACCTGCAGCATTTTCACATAGCAGAAATTGTAGGAATATAATTTCACTTTAATTACATCCTGAAGAATTTTGGAATTTGCAGTTTAGGGAGGAGTACAGTATGACTTCCTCCCCTCCTTTCTGTAGCCACAGGGCCTATAAATCACAGTTTAAGTTACTTGCACGTGACGAAATATGTCCTCTCTATGCATTTCCTTGGCCCCCCAGTACAATTATATGGTATCCTCCCTCACAAATTGCACGTTTCATTGCTATCTCATCTAGAGTTTTATCATTTTATGTCGTGCATTTGGCCCGCCCACTGTGTTTGATTTTCCATTATGTTATTCTGTACTATTTATTTTATTTGATTGGTTTATTTTTATTGCGATGTTATTTTGTTGTTTATATTTTATGCTGCTGTAATGTATTGCTGGGTTTGGCCTCATGTAAGCCTCTCCGAGTCCCCTTTGGGGAGATGGTGGCGGGGTATAAATAAAGATTATTATTATTATTATTATTATTATTATTATTATTATTATTAAAGTTAGGTTCTTGTGGGTTTTTTCGGGCTATAGAGCCATGTTCTAGAGGCATTTCTCCTGACGTTTCGCCTGCATCTATGGCGAGCATCCTCAGAGGTTGAGAAGGTTGAGAATGACCTTCTCAACCTCTGAGGATGCTTGCCATAGATGCAGGCAAAACGTCAGGAGAAATGCCTCTAGAACATGGCTCTATAGCCCGAAAAAACCCACAAGAACCTAGTGATTCCAGCCATGAAAGCCTTCGACAATACATTATTAAAGTTGACCATGAAGTCACGTGTATTTGCATATACTTAGCAAATGAGGAATGGGGGAAAGCACCTGTCTTCCTTCGCCTCAAGGAGCCCCTTTTCTACTACTATCAGGGCCCTGCCAAACAACTCTATATCCCAGACTATCAAGGCAGAAAATCCCATAATATCTGCTTTGAAGTGGGTTACCTGAGTCCACACTCAGATAATGTGGGATTTTCTGCCTTGATATTCTGGGATATAGGGCTGTGTGGAAGTGCCCCTAGTAATACCCAGGAAGTTTTTCTCTATCGATATTTCCTAGGTTCTTCAGTGCAGTTCTATGGTATATTTCTACTGGAAGCTATTTGTTCAATAGGGTTCACTATTATCCCTGATTTTAAGTAACTGATCATCCCTAGGAACATTCCCCCCCCCCCCATGGATGTGGGGGATCATACTATATTTAAAATAATCTGTTCAAAGACCTTCAGCACTTCATATATGACGAACTGTAGGATTTTGGAACCAAGTAGCATCGTAGTGCCATAACTGTGTAGTGTCAAAAACATTCTGGAAGTTTTAATGACAGAACATTGTAATCTTTTCATTCCTACTGTCGTAGACAAAAATCTTGATTAACTAATGACAGAAATGTAAAGCTATATGTCAATGGTTTATTTGACTTCTGGGTCTTGAATAAGAGTGCCTCTATGCCAGTGTTTCTCAACCTGGAGTTCAGGACCCCTGGGGGGTCGTCAGGGGATGTCAGATGGGTCACCAAAGACCATCAGAAAACATAGCATTTACTGTTGGTCATGGGGGTTCTGTGTGGGAAGTTTGGCCCACTTCTATCATTGGTGGGGTTCAGAATGTTCTTTGATGGTAGGTGAATTATAAATCAGAGCAACTTCATCTCCCAAATGTCAAGGTCTATTTTCCCCAAACTCCACCAGTGTTCACATTTGGGCATATTGGGTATTTGTGCCATGTGGGATCTAGATCCATCATTGTTTGAGTCCACAGTGCTCTCTGGATGTAGGTGAACTGCAACTCCAGAATTCAAGGTCAATGCCCACCGAACCCTTCCAGTATTTTCTGTTGGCAATGGGAGATAAGTTTGGTTCAATTCTATCGTTGGTGGAGTTCAGACTGCTCTTTGATTGTAGTTGAATTACAAATCCCAGCAATTTCAACTCCCAAATGGCAACATCAATCCTCCCCCAAGCCCACCAGTATTTAAATTTGGTTGTATCGGGTATTTGTGCCAAATTTGGTTCAGTGAATGAAAATACATCCTGCTTATCAGATATTTACATTACGATTCATAACAGTAGCAAAATTACAGTTATGAAGTAGCAACGAAAATAATGTTATGGTTGGGGGTCATCACAACCTGATGAACTATATTAAGGGATCGTGGCATTGGGAAGGTTGAAAATCACTGATTTGTGCTGTAGAATGAATGCAGTTTGACATCACTTTAACTACCAGGGTCAATACTATGAAATTATGGGAGTTGTAGTTTACAAAGTCTTTAGTCTCCCCTTTAGTTCTTCATCAAACTAAAAATCTCAAGATTCCACTGTATTGATTCCAGTTAAAGCAGTATCAAACTGGATTAATTCTACAGTGTGAATGCGTCCTAGATTGGGAAATGGAAAGAGGGAAGGAATCAACTGCAACAAACATAATTATGCAGGGAGTTATATAGTGTTAAGTCTAAAAGCCAACTCCCTTCTCCAAAACAGAAGAGGGACGGTGTCCAATAAATCAGTTCTCCCTGCAGGATGATATCATAGAGTCACATATCCTCCAACATTTCACAGGAAACAAATTGGGCAAGCAACATCAGAATGTGATTATGGTGGTAAAACTTATTAATGAGGAAGCACGCCCATTAGGAGAGACCGTAACACTTTAACACACTTTATTTGTATTCTGCCCTATCTCCCCAAGGGGACTGAGGATGGATTCCAGCATATACAGACACAAGGCAAACATTCAATGTCTTGAAACGATAAAACACAGATCCACAGGTAAAGGTAAAGCTTTCATCTCCAGCTCTGGGGGTGCTCATCTCGATTTCTAAGCCGAAGAGCCTGCGTTGTCCCTAGACACCACCTAGGTCATATGGCTGGCATGACTGCATGGAGTGCTGTTTACCTTCGTTCCAAGGTGTTACCAATTGATCTCCTCACATTTGCATGTTTTTGAATAACAACAACAACAACAACAACAACAACAACAACAACAACTGTGCTGGTACAGCTGTACCAGAAGCTCCCATTTTGTTTGCTTTGCATTGAATGTTTGTTATAGTCTCAAGTTTCAGGGACTCTGCAGATAGGTGGCTTCTTTTGGCTGCAATCATAGGGCAAGCCACCTGCCAATTATCGTTGGGTTCCCTGGTCTCGCCCCTTTTTGAGTTTTGGAGGGAATAGGAGCCTTTTTGAGTCAGTTCTCACAGAGAAGCCTTTCGCATAGGACATAAAACGAAGAGCTCCTGTAGAAAGCTTTGTTTTCTATGGCTTGGCCGGGGAGATATACAGCCTACAGCCTACAGCTTGGTCGGGGAGAAAAGGCCCCACAGCTTGGCTGTGGATTTTGCAGCCTTACAGCTCCTTTGCTGAAAGACTTCAGCCAGCCATCACAGCAACCTGAATTCCTTCTTTTCCCCTGGAAGTCTACAAAGCTCTGCTTGGTAAGGGTTGCTCGCGGAAGCCAGACACAGTTGGTACAGGGTGCAGGGGCTCCACGCCAGCAGAGGCAAGTACAGACTGCCCAGATTAGAAGTTAAAGATTTCCCCATTAGTTAGTATACAGTTATGAAGATAGTGCCTGTTCCCAGTGAACAAGATTGCAAGAGCCAATAGACTGTTAAGAAAGCTTGAAAGTACCTGTTTGTTTTCATCAGTAAAGAACTTTGTTGGACTTACTTTAAGCAATCTAAAGACTCTGTTTGGGGAATCTAAGGGCCTTTAATCTGAGGCAGCCCCAGCGTCCCGTTGGGCACACAGAATTTATGTCCTGTCTACAGTCTAATGCACAGGCCCAGCGTGTGACAGCACCACAGCAACAACTTTATTTTTATACCCCGCCAACCATCTCCCCTAGGGGACTCGGGGTGGCTTACAAGGGACAAGCCAAAAATTACAAGTAAAACACAACCAATTAAAAACATCAGATAAATAAAAACACTCACAAATGTAAACAACATCAAAACAATATTGCTGAGAATAAAGAACATAGCTGAGGTACAGACTCACTGAGTGCAATACATTCTGGCAGGAGTGCAAGGAAAGTGCAACATCAAATAGGCAGGGCTGGAAATAGTAATAAAACATGTTGAGGTAGAACATAAGAGGGCCGGTGTAAAGTGCTGCGCTTAAAGTAGGTTGGCAGGAGCTGGGGCTAACAGCAAGAGCTCACCCTGTCCTGTGAATTTGAACTACCAACCTTCTGGTCAGCAAGTTCAGCAGCTCAATGGTGTAATGCATTGTGCCACTGCAGCCCCATAACAGGTTGCTTTTGTCTACGTCTGCAGGGAGGAATATGCTGGCCCTCTCCCTGCCCTGCTGAATGAATTGAGGGCAAACTACCTTTGGACTTTGAAGCTAGTTTGCATCAATTAGAGTAAGCTAAAGACAAAAGAGGAGGGAGGGAGAAGGAAATTGGAACATTGTATAAGCAGCTGGGAAGAATGAGACAACTAAAGAATAACTGAGGCCCCTCCTACACTGCCAAATAAAATCCAGATATCTGGTTTGAACTGGATTATATGAATCTGTACTTCCATATAATCCAGCATAAATCAGATAAACTGGATTTTATATGGCAGTGCAGATGGGGCCTGGGACTATCCCTGCAAAAGTGGGATAAGTCAAGGATATGATGTTATGTCTTGCCACAGAGCCATAACTTCACATCACCTTGAATTCAAAACTGCAAAATTAATATTAAGAGAGGGTGTTAATTGCATTTCTGTCCTTCAGTGTCTTCTCATGTTTGTGTTTTTAGTTCCCTTACTTTTCTCTCCACAGACTGTCTCCCACTTTTCCTTGTCAGAACTAAAAATCCTCAGAATCTCCCATGGAATACAACTCATACATATCCCTTTATATATAAATACTGTAAATAAATATAAATATTATAAATAAATAAATAAATAAATAGTAAATAAATAAATTTATAAGCATATATATTAGTTGTTTTCCAGACATCCTGCAGAGGGCAGAATGTTACATAGTAATTACATGAAGTGAACTTTGCGAAAAAAATAAAATACGAAACCCTAATGCAAGTATTAAAACAAGCAAAAAAAAATAAATAAGAAAACACTAATGAAACAAAGGGAATAGTGGAAATGAAGGGAGGGTAGTAACCGTTGGTGGAAAATCTGCACATCTGTAGTTTTAGACTGCATACAGATGGACATAATGATTCCCTATCAGTTTATAATCACACCGTTTTCTCGGATGGATTAACTTCTTGTCATGCCTAGAGTTCAGGAGAAAAGAAAAGAATACCAAAAGCAAAACACTGCCAAAAGAAGAGGATGAGAAGGAGGAAGAAGAGGATGAGGAAGAAGAGCAAAAGATGTCTCTGCAGGAGTGCACAAGCCAAATTGCCACTTCAAGTAAGATGGCAATCTCTCCAAGGGCCCTTCTGCACAGCCCTATATCCCAGAATATCAAGGCAGAAAATCCTACAATATCTGCTTTGAACTGGGTTATCCACACTCAGATAATGTGGGATTTTCTGCCTTGATATTCTAGGATATAGGGCTGTGGAAGGGCCCCCAATTGCCTTGCTTTGTCCATTTTCCCCAGTGTTTTACTTGCTAACTTCTGTGGTGGTGGTGTTGGTGGTGGTGGTGGTGGTGGTGGTGGTGGTAGTGGTACAAAAATCCAATTATCAGTTTCTAATAGAATACCCTGCTACATGGTTTGGTTCTAGTTGTTTTTCTTGCATGCCTTCTAGTTGCTTTTCTTATGGAGACCCTAAGGCAAATCTATGGCCAGGTTGTCTTGGCAGAATGTCTTCAGAGGGAGTTTGTCTTTGCCTTTCTGGGAATCTGGGGCCCTTCCACACAAAGCAGATAATGTGGGAATAATATCCCACACTATCTACTTTGAACTGGAATATATGGCAGTGTGACTCAGATAACTCAGGTCAAAGCAGGTATTGTGGGATTTTCTGCCTTGATATTCTGGGATATAGGGCTGTGTGGAAAGGCTCTAGGATAGTGTGACTTGCCCAAGGTCACCCAGTGGGTTTCCAATATGAACAAGTAGAGATTCATACCCTCGTCTCTCAGTGTTGAATTGACAACCAAATGTGCAATGGGAATAGAATGCACAATCGGTATATAAAGAGAAAGAAGGATTCAAAAAGTAAGTTTGGGGATTTACTTACTTAAGAATCCAGACTAGCAGCGACAGCCTTTAAAACCTGCACCTGCTCCTAATTTAGGGTCCATTTATGTCTTTGGGTGTATCTAACTGGAGAATTAATGAAGTTTGATATCACTGTAATCGTCAAGGGTCAATGTATGGAATCTTGGGATTTGTAGTTTGGTGAGACACCAACAATGATTGAAAGAACTAAAGTCCTTGTAAAACCACTGTTCTAAAGCTAGAAAGGCTAGTTTTCTGCAAAACTAATTGGCCAAGAGACCTGGTTGTGTAATTCAAAATAAATATGTATAGTTGACAGTATTCTGGAAGCAATGGGTGTTGATAGGTCTGGCTCTCAGGCTTTGAAGGATGCATCTACATTGGAGAATTAATAGAGTTTGACATCACTTTAACTGCCATGGCTTGATCCTATAGAATCACAGGAATTGTAGTTATCAACCTTCCTAATGCTGTGACCCCTTAATACAGTTCCGCATGTTGTGGTGGTCCCCAACCATAACATTATTTTCATTGCTACTTCATAACTGTAATTTTGCTACTGTTATAAATCGTAATGTAAATATCTGATAAGCAGGATGCATTTTCATTCACTGAACCAAATTTGGCACAGATACCCAATACGCCCAAATTTAAATACTAGTGGGGTTGAGGGAGGACTGATTTTGCCATTTGGGAGTTTTAGTTGCCGGGATTTATCGTTCACCTACAATCAAAGAGCGGTCTGAACTCCACCAAGAATAGAATTGAACCAAACTTGGCACACAGAACTCCCACGACAAACAAAAAATACTGGAAGGGTTTATTGGGCATTGACCTTGAGTTCTGGAGTTATAGTTCACCTACATCCAGAGAGCACTGTAGACTCAATCAATGATGGATGTGGATGAAAATTGGCATGGATACTCAATATGCCCAAATGTGAACACAGGTGAAGTTTGGGGAAAATAGACCTTGACATTTGGGAGTTGTAGTTGCTGGGATATATAGTTCACCTACAATCAAAAAGCATTCTGAACCACACCAACAACAGAATTGGGCCAAACTTTCCACACAGAACCCCCATAATCAACAGAAAATACTGTGTTTTTTATGGTCTTTGGCAACCCCTGACACCCCCTCACGACCCCTCCCCAGGGGTCCCAACCCCCAGGCTGAGAAACTCTACTTTAGAAGCTGTATTGCTAAGAGAAATTCAAACTAACCGCTACAATATTTTCATGCCACTTTTGGCAGGCACATATATTGAATGGTATCTATATGACTTTTGACACAGATTCTCCGCCCTCCCTCTGTTTTCTGATTCTACAGCAGTTTTCAAAGAGCTTTCCAAATTAAATGCAGGGGAGATTATAATTATACAAAACTTCTGAGAAAAATTATGTGGAAATAGGACAAGGACAACACTCCAGGAGGACTATGACCAAAGACAACAAAACATTTGGATTTAAGCACACAGTGTAGCTCACCTGGAGTGGTCAATAGCACTTTGGCATCACAAGAGCTGAGCACATGTAACAGGGACTTTGATCGGATGTTGTAATTGATACACGCCATGGTACAGCCAATTTTCTCCAAGCCCATCCAGACCCAGAGATAGGCAGGGACGTTCTTCAGAAAAACGGCCACCGTTTGCCGTTCTTTCAGCCCCACATGGCCCTGTAACACTCTGGCTGCCTGACTGCTGCGCTTGTTGATGTCTTGGTAGGTATAGATCTCATCTCCAGAAAGAACCAGTGGTTTCTCAGGATGTTTCTTGACTTTCTCCAAGAAAACATCTAGGAGAGTAAAAGGAGGATTCCGCCGAAGACACTGGTGGCATTTGTATCCTCTTTTCACCATGGTAAAGAAGTAGACCAGGTCCAGCCAAAGGTAGGGGAAGAAAATGTTTCCCAGGAGGGGCAAAAGAATCAGCAGTCCTAGCACAATTGTATACAGGTCCGGCATGGCTAGGATCTGGAGAATGATCAAATGCCTTGGCAGCAGCAGGCCCACTGCTTTTTGAGGGCTCTGTCCAACTTCCTTCTGCGTGGAGGACAAGAAGCAAAGAGCAAGAATGAACAAACGAGAGGAAATTCTCACCCTTCCCGCCCCTCCGTCCCTGCAGGCTGATTTGAGGAAATCCTTGGCTCCCAGTCGCTAAACTTTAACTGGCAGAAGAGTGAGAATGCTGCCTCGCTCTATGCTGCCCGGTGTCTCCCAACTGCTTTTCTCAATTGCAACATCTCATACATAACACAGCTTGCTTTAAGACCTCATACTTTACATTGGAAAGGCATTATATGAAATCATACTGCACTGAAACCTGGCAGTATTGTTTTGTAAAGTAGTGAAAACAGAATCAGATTCATCAGAAGTCTCGTTTGATACATCTTTCCTTCTGAGACTGGAAATTTTTTTAGATACTTCTGGATTGGCTCTGATTCTTTTGGTCTTTTAGCAATGCTGTTCCATCAAAACTATCTCATCGGAAATTATTGTTTCTCTTTCTCCTTGTGAATCTACTCATATGATTTTTTAAAGTTATTGTGTTGATGTTGTTACTGCTGTTTTTATTGTTGTATTTGGGCTCGGCCTCTTGTAAGCCGCACCGAGTCCTTCGGGAGATGGTAAGGTAAAGGTAAAGGTAGTCCCCTGACATTAAGTCCAGTCATGTCTGACTCTGGGGTGTGGTGCTCATCTCCATTTCTAATCCGAAGAGCCAGCGTTGTCCGATAGACACCTCCAAGGTCATGTGGCGGCATGACTGCATGGAGCGCCGTTACCTTCCCGCCGGAGCGGTACCTATTGATCTACTCACATTTGCATGTTTTCGAACTGCTAGGTTGGCAGAAGCTAGGGCTGACAGTCAGCTCACGCCGCTCCCCGGAATCGAACCTGCGACCTTTCGATCAACAAGCTCAGCAGCTCAGTGCTTTAACCCACTGCACCACTGGGGGTCCGGGGAGATGGTAGCGGGGTACAAATAAAGGATTATTATTATTATTATTATTATTATTATTATTATTATTATTTGCACCAGTTTTTTTTCCTGTGTCAGGAGCAACTTTAGAAACTACAAGTCACTTCTGGTGTGAGAATTGGCTGTCTGCAAGGATGTTGCCCAGGGGACACCCGGATGTTTTGATGTTTTACCATCCTTGTGGGAGGCTTCTCTCATGTCCCTGCATGGGGAGCTGGAGCTGACAGAGAGAGCTCAACCCACTCTCCCTGAATTGGAGCCCCTGACCTGTCAGTCAGCAGTTTTGCCAGCACAATGGCTTAACCATTGTGCCATCAGTGGTTCCTAGTTGCAGTAGTTTACATCATGCTTCAATGATGACATTGGAGTTCTATGATTACAGTGCCCCAGATGTTATCTTTTGTTGTGATTTTTGATACTTCTTTTTTTATATACTTCTTTTACAAATCTTTTGTATCAAAAAGATCATTGAGGGGTAGAAAGCTGACTGCCTTGTCTCTGCATACGCCAGGTCACTTTTCTAAAGATGACACATTCCTATTGCTCAAGATTTCTTGAGAAAATGACATACCAGAACCCATCCCTGTATTTATCATGGACACATTTTGTGCTGACTTTCAGTTCTTCCTTATCGAAATAGTCGGCCTTATTTTTATTTTATTTTAAATGAAATTTTAATGTTGAGAAGCAAAATTATTTGGTCTGTTTACACTGAATTCCTTCATCAGAAGTCCAGCTGTATCTCATCAGTATCTTGCAGCCAAGTCAGGTCCTGATTTTTGAACAGGAAGCAACACAAGCAAATAATTCTCAATTATGACATGGATGAGATGAATGAAAAGAAAGACGACATTTCTCTGCAAGTCTTTCCCCTCATCTTATTTCTGAGTTTATTGCAACATTATATATCTGCAGATAACAATTGGCACATCAAGTGTCTTCTTGAAACCATCACCTGGATATGATTGAATGCCATTATCTCACTTCCACTACCAATATAACTTGGAGTTTTGTTGCATGTATCCTCTCTAGGAATTTGCAAAGTCCTTAGGCACAGCATAATGATAACTTCCACAGGAGAAAAAAAATAGAAAGCAAACCTTATGTTTGCCATTTTACATAAGGGACACCATTTTACTATTTCCTTGCATTTAATGAGATTTGAATATCCATAGATTTTGCTGTCCACAGGGAGGTCCTGGAACCCAACCCCGGTGGATAATAGCAGAGGCCCAGCATACTGAGTTCCCTCCTTTCACCAAAAATAACACAACCACACACTTCTTGACATGTTTGCCTGTGTTTCTGTGTGTTGCCCTTTGCTTTGCTGCCTGTCACTAACTGCACTTTGTTCCTTTATCTCTCCTGCCAAGCACAATTGCGTTGTTTGTTTTTTAATTTCCAGCCCAGCTTACTCAGCAAGCGTTGAATCCAACAGAATGGATTAACATGTCCCTGCATGCAACAACTCTCTGTTTTTGGGGTGTGTTTGTTTCCAAAATGCCTGACTCCCTTCATATGTGCGAGTGAGATTGTGTGTGTATTTGAGAAAGAGAGAGAGCACGGTCATTTAGTTCAGAATATGCAGATAGTATCATTTCTCTACTGTTGGTCATTGCATAGCCAAAAGTATTCATTGATGTAATGCTCCTGATGGGGAGGTTTCATTAACTGGGAGCTCATGACACTCTAGCTGTTTTCATTTATTTATTTACGACATTTCTATCCTGTCTTTCTCGATCCCGGAGGGGACTGAAGGAGGCTTTATACATAGGCAACTATTCAATGCCTTAAATTGGATTCTGTGTAGTTTGAAACTACAGCAGTGTCTCGCTTATCCAACATAAACAGGCTGGCAGAACGTTGGATAAACAAAAATGTTGGATAATAAGGAGGGATTAAGGAAAGGCTTATTAAACGTCAAATGACATTACAATTTTACAAATTAAGCGCCAAAACATCATGCTTTACAACAATTCGATAGAAAAAGCCATTTAATGCAGGGTAACATTATGTAGTAATTACTGTACAGTGTTCCCTCGCTACTTCGTGGTTCGCTTTTCACGAACTCACTGTTTCGCGGGTTTTTGCCTTCTGGCAACGATGGAGTGTGGAAGGGGGTTTCACCCTCCCTCTCGGGAGAGAGGCAGCCCATCATAAAAGAGAGAGAGAGGAGATACAGTATGTTAATCACGGCCTTATAGCCCCTTTCTTATAACTAGCAAAAAAAGGTGTGTGGTGCCTTTAAATCTCTCCTTGCTTCTACCTCACCCTCGGAATGCGATATATATAGAGAGAGCATCCCTATTTCATGGATTTTCACTTTTCACGGGTGGTCCTGGAACATAACACCCGCAATAAGTGAGGGAACACTGTATTTACAAATTTAGTGCCAAAACAGACAGGGGTTCATTTTTTCCTCTCACCCTGGACACTATTCCACAGGTAAATATACACTCCAATTCCCTCACCTGTGCATCCCAGTGGGAGGCAGACTGCGTTGGATAATACAGGACGCTGGATAAGCGAAGGTTGGATAAGCGAGACTCTACTGTACATTATATGGACAGTCTAGACTCAAAACGCAGTTGAATACAATGCTTTAAATAAGTCTATACTTTCAAACTACATTATATGACAGTGCAAACAGAGACCTGCTTCGTCAATGGTGGAGTATGATGAGAATAATAAAGACCTACTTGTTTCTTGATTCTGTACTAAGCTATCAAGGCTGATAACCACTAGTACAATTTGGCTGGTTAGTATTTAAGCCAATGACAATTAATCCAAATATGCATAGTGATTTTTTAAAAAAAATCAATGTTGTGTTGTTTAAAGAAAAAAGTGGCCTAACACAAAAGAGGATCAGGCTCCTGGGGCTTTAACTGTCCTTCTGTCCTTTTGCCACCAGTAGCCAGGGAAGAACTTGTTACTCTTGCCTGTCCTGTACGTCCAGCAAATTGCACTCAATGACTTTGATTCCAAACTTTGTGAAAAGAGGAAGGAAAAAAAATGAACTTTATTCATGTGCTTCAAAGCTTGCATAATTTAACCCGCCCTTTGTCACACTTATCCCGTTATGTGTTAGCCGAGTTCGCTGTGTTTAATTTGTGGGTAGAACTCTACAAAGTCAGCTCCAACTTGATACAGCTTGGAAATATAGCATGATCCCTTTATCGAATAATTTTATCTCCATGGTTTCATCTGCCCACCCTCCAAAAATATTATATCCCCCCCCCAACCAGCAAAGTATGAAAACCCTCCAGTGCTATTCTATGGTATACTTCTGACCCAAGTACAGTTGGCCCTCCACATTTACAAGTTTGACTTTTGTGGATTAGATTGTTCATGGATTTGATTAAGAGCTTCTGTCTAGGAATCTCCAGCTTCTACAGTGCAATTCTGTAGTCACCTTCCAATTCTGTAGTCACCATAGAGCAGTGGTTCTCAACCTTCCTAATGCCTTCCTAATACAGTTCCTCATGTTGTGCTACCCCCAAACATAACATTATTTTTGTTGCTACTTCATAACTGTAATTTTGCTACTATTATGAATCATAATGTAAATATCTAATATGCAGGATGTATTTTCATTCACTGGGCCAAATTTGGCACAATTACCTGATACACCCACATTGGTAAGGTTGGGAAAAGGGGATTGATTTTGTCATTTGAGAGATGTAGTTGCTGTGATGTATAGTTAATCTACAATAAAAGAACATTCTGAACTTCACCAATGATGGAATTGAACCAAACTTGGCACACAGAACTCCCATGACCAACAGAAAATACTGAGTTTGATGGGCATTGACCTTGAGTTTTGGAGTTGTAGTTCACCTACATCCAGACAGCATTGTGGGTTCAAACAATGATGGATCTGGACCAAACTTGGCACAAATACTCAATATGCCCAAATGTGAATACTGGTGGGGTTAGAGAAAGATAGACCTTGACATTTGGGAGTTGTAGTTGCTGGGATATATAGTTCACCTACAATCAAAGAGYATTCTGAACCCCTCTAACGATAGAATTGGGCCAAACTTCCCACACAGAACCCTCATGACCAACAGAAAACACTGTGTTTCCTGATGGTCTTTGGCAACCCCTCTGACACCCCCTCGTGACCCCCCCCCCGGGTTCCCGACCCCCAGATTGAGAAACACTGCCTTCGAGGCATGCTTTGAGGCATGAAGAAATTACTAGAGAGATTTAGTGTAAAAAAAACCCCACAATTTTATTATTCACAGTTTATCTCTTTCACAGAGGTCCTGTGTCCCTAACCCTAGCGAATACGGTGGGCTGACTGTATATAAAACCTTCATTTTATCAGAGCATTTTAATCTTCCTTTAAACTGTGTATATTTGTTAAGTACTTTTTAATACTGTGTTGTTTTATCTCAAGGTAGGAAATTAATTAATTAATTATCATCCAAAATATAGGGTTTGTTCAATTTCAGGTGTTCACAGAGAGCCTTGGAAAGCATCCTCTACAGATATAGGAGATGTATTATAATGTAATGAAAGTAATGCTAATGTCACCAAGAGGTGACATTAAGCATTATAGTGATAACTATGCGGCTGCATAAAGAGTAACATTCCTTCATTTCTGCAGAGGTATTACTTCACCAATGAAGTAGAATTGTGTTTTTATAGACATTTTTGACCATTTGTAGTTATATTTATTCCATTAAGAATTACTTTATTATTTACAAGAATTCCCATCTAATTTACAGAGGTGGGGGATTCTGCAATCTTCTAGATATTATTGAACTCCAAATCCCAACAGCTCTAACCATTGGCTATGTTGAGAGTTTTTTTTTTTATTGTGTCAGAAGCAAATTGAGGGGACAGTTGTAATGTATTTAAAAACACAAACAAATTTAAACCCTTGGCATTATACTAAATGTCCTTTGACCAATAGCTGGTCACTGGTGTAGCTTTAAGAAGGTCCTCCATTGTGCATGTGGTAGGGCTGCTCAGGCTAAATTGTAGTAATTCGTCTTGGTTTACTCCTCTCCGCACTCACATGTTGTGGACTCCACTTTGTAGCCTCATTTCTTAAGGTTGGCTCTGCATCTCTTGGTGCCAGAGGGCAACCTGTTCAGCACCTTCCAAGTTTTCCTCTGTGTGCCCAAGTGGGAGTCTCTCATTCAGTATCAGCCATGGCTTGAGTTTCCAAGTTTTAGTCTGCCACTTTTGGACTCTAGCTTGCTGAGGTGATCCTGCGAGTATCTCTGTATATCTTAGAAAGTTATTTCTTGATTTAAGGCATTGGCATGCTGGCTGATATCTGAACATGGGATGGGCTGGAGATGTCACTGCCTTGGCCCTTTCTTTATTGGCTGCTACTTCCCAGAGGATGTCAGGTGTCGTAATACCGGCTAAACAGTATAATTTCTCCAGTGGTGTAGGGTATAGACATCCTGTGATAATGCGGCATATCTCATTAAGAGCCATGTCCACTTTTGAGAGTTGCAGTCCCACAATAACTGGTGGTTCACGTGATTCCCAACCCTGGTCAAGGTACTAAACCATTAGTTTGTGGTTTTTTTTTAATAACCTTTCCCAACTCTGAATTTTAGGGAGAAAAATGTAACATCTTATCTCATAATCCCCAATTAAGGAAGTATGTTATGAAATGATGGGGGAGACATGGAAGATTACAGTTAAGGTGAGGATGAAATTTTTTAAAGCGGTTAACAGTGCAAATACTTCTTAAGACAACTTTTTGGTATCTCAGGATCCATCTACGTGGCCATATAATGCAGTTTCATAATACAGCATAAGTGTATTGAACTGTATTATATGGCAGCATGGGCTTAAATAATGCAATTCAGTGCAATGATATAGCAGTGCAGATGAGGCCTAAGGCATCTTTTCACTCCCAAAATATAAAGATTAACAGAAGTCAAGAAGAAATTCAGACGTTTCTAAAAGCAAGCAAGCAAGCTGAAATCAAAGTCCAAATTATGCCCTACTTGTACTCTCTTTTCACCCTTTCATTGCTTTGTGTTAGTAAGCAACAAACTGTTTCAACAACCTCCTTTTGTCTCTTCAACCAAAGCAAGTCCTGGGTTAACTTGTTAACCATAGAAAAATTAGATTTTTTTAATGTAATAAAGTATGCAAGAATTTTAAGTTTTATATTATTTTTCTTCCAGCATGGTTAAAATATAGCATAACAGAATGGGTAGGTTATAGTATTGCGAAATGATCAAAGTGGAATTAGATGTCTGCCCTCTATACCCATAAACTCGGTATCTATAGATAAAACTATCCACAACTTGAAAATATTAGAAAGAATCCAAAAGAAGCTAAACTTGAAAAAAATGCCATTTTTGGGGTAAGGGATGCCATTTTACTATGGCATGTATATAATGTGGTGGAATGAAAATCACACGTAGTTCACATCTTTACCAATCCACACACTGTCTTGCTAAAAAAGATATGCCGCACAAATGATCAATAAAGAATAAGATGTTTCTGCAGAGCAACTTATATACAGTCATGTGAACAGTTGCATTAACTCACACAGTGCCCTTTAAGAGTGATTCAAACATCTCCTTAGGTTTCCATGTGAAGGATCTTCTTCCAGCAAACAAGAGGCAAAAATGCTAACTGTCTTGGCAAGTTCCGCACAGAAAACTTAAACATGTAACTGTTGCTAAAACTCCCAGGCTCAGCTAGCTTCTCGGGTATTGCCCAACAAATCAGCTTCAGCTTTACATTTTTCAGTTAATGCACTCACCAAATGATTTTTACATGTCCAGCATATAATGAGGTCCTTGAGCCAAACCCTAGCAGATATCAAGGGTCCACTCTTCCAAAAGAACAGCCCTAAAAACCAAGACACCCAAAAAACATTTTTGGGGGGTTAGGCTGTGTAATTGCAATAGCCAACCTGGGGTTTTTTTTTCCATGCCTCTAAAAAGCTGCAATACATATTTCACAAGAGACAGCAGGAGGAACAACTGAAACAGGTGTGTGTACCCACACCACTGCTGATTCTCTTAAGGCCATTTATTTGCTGGAATTTGCTGTTTGAATGGACAAGGGAAGTGTGCAGCTTTAATGCATAGGAATCTATATAGATAAAGGGACAGCCACATAGGTTGTGTGGTTTCAAAGATTGATATTTCACAATGAGGCAGTGGTGTCACTAGGGAGGTGCAAAGGGTGCAGTCTGTACTGGATGATACTATCAGGGAGGTGACTCCAAAATGATCATCTATAAAATTGTTATGCAGTGTTTCAGCAGAAATGCATTATTAAATAAATAAAATAAATAAATATTACACTGGACAAGACATATATTGGTGCCTCAAATGTTAGATCTGTTTCTGACCTGCTGGTTCCAAAAAATGGCACCAGTTTCCCCCTATCATCACTAGTTTTTGAGATACGGAATATAGAGCATCTACCAGTCTTCAACTGCTCACCCATAGAAAATCATTATAACCATATCAAAGAAACTAGATCTGATGTAGCCTACCCGATGCAACATTTTGAACCAGCACCCCAAATAATGCCAGGAACAGACCTAAAAACCAAGAAAACTTTTTTTGAAGTGGGGGGTGGGCTGTATTATTTTTATACACATTCCTGTAATCAGATATAATCGAAAAAAATATTTTTGTAAACCCAGATTACACATGCTGTATGAAAACTAAAGCTGGATCTACACTGCCCTATATCCCTGGATCTAGGGATAATCTGATCCTAGATTATCTGCTTTGAACTGAATTATATGAGTCTACACTGCCAGATAATCTGGGATAATCAGATAATCTGGGATAATCACATAATCTGGGATCAGATCCTGGGATATCGGGCAGTGTAGATCTAGCCTAAGGGTGGATCTACAAAGCTTTCTAGGGTGGGTGTCCGGATGTTCTCCCAGGACTAGCCTGGGAGAATGTCTAGAGGCCCTACTCCCCACCCCTGAAGCCACCAACCCCTTAGAAAAGTAATGAAAACTTACCCGTCCCCCTTTACAGGCTTTGAGCAGCTCTCCCAGCACATAGAAATGATACCCCAGGGGAGTGATTTTCCTCCCCCTCTCCAATCTCCTGGTGCATCATTTCTAAGTGCCAGGAGAGGTTCTCGTAGCCTGTAGTGGAGGGCGGGTAAGTTTTCATTACTTTTCTAAGGGGTTGGGAGCTTCAGGGAGAGGGGGTGGGTATTCCCACAGTTTTCCGGGCTTATTTAGCCCCGTAAACTGTGAGAATGGTGCCTAGACTGTAGTCCAGACACCAGAAATATTGGATTTATCCTGCACCTTCCAAGAAGGTGCAGAATAAATCCACTATCTAATTAATTCGCTACAAACCAGGATCTTGTCTGGATAGCCCCTTCTTTATTGCAGGAGGTATCGTAATAAACCTACTGTCTGGACAGACCTTAGGAGAACAATCAGAACATCTATACCAAGCAGTACAGCCAGATTTAAATTTGTGCCGAATCCAGGGCTGATGACCCTAGACAGCATCCGCTCCTAGCCAGCAATAGAGCTCCATCTGAACTCCTGCCCATTGCTGGCACTTCTGCTGATTTCAATGGAAATTGAAATACAGAAGAAGAGAAAAATTTAACCCACTTGTTTCAACCTGAAATGCTTGCCCTCCCCCATTCACACTTCACAGTCCTCTTTTAGCTCAAGGTGTGCTGTTTTGCTCTCCGGTTTTGCTTTGTTTCATTTTGTTTCCCCTCTGGATTCTCAGCCCGTTGTGCTGTAGAAACCGAGAGCACTCCCGTAGGAATGTAGGTCAGGCCTGCTGTACCAAGACAAAGAGCCTTGTGTGTTTGGTTCCCCTGGTAGTCTACGCTCAATAGGACTCGAGCAGGCTCATAGCAATGAAGAGAGACAGTGTATCATTTACCTTGGGGGGACGGGAACAATTTGCCCATTAGCTCCCATGGGCTTGGAAATTGAAACTGGGAAGCCAGGAGAGTTCTTAAAATTGAATTTTGAAGTTTGAGCAGAGCTTTGTAAACTTAAGTTGTGGGCTACAGCAGTGAAATCCAACAAGTAACTTTTCCAAGCTGTGAGTTTATCCAAGCAAACATCAGTTCAGTATTGCTTTCTAGAATTCCTAACAGCTGGTAAAATGGCTGGAATTTCTGGGAACTAAAATCTAAAACACCTGGAGGAACACAGTTTGAGAAACGCAGCTATATACAGGCAACCTTCCATGTTCTCTGGGATTAGGAGCACAGGGGCCATATATGGGTTAAAAATCGCACATGAATAAATCGCTTTTTTTCCACTGAAAGAATACCTCTCTTGGAAATTCTAGGCCTTCTTCTATGCTTGAATTCCACTGAAAGCTGACCACAGAATTGCACCGGAAGACCTAGGGATTCCTAAACAGTGTTCTCTCTAGAAAACTTTACGTCAGGAGTTCTCAACCTGTGGGTCCCCAGGTGTTTTGTCCTACAACTCCCCAGAAATCCCAACCAGTTTACCAGCTGTTAGGATTTCTGGGGACCCACAGGTTGAGAACCACTGCTCTAGGTCTTCCATTATGATCAAAGGAAGTTGACCACAAAATCACACTAGAAGACCTATGAATTCCTAGGGCCCTTCCACACAGCCATATAACCCAGAATATCAAGGCAGATAATCCACAATATCTTCTTTGAATTGGGTTATCTGAGGCTGGATCCAGATAGGACTTTATCCCAGAAACATCAGCATTAAAAAAACACAGATGTTTCTGGGTGCCTGTCCACACACCCCAAGAAAGTGCATGCTTTCTGGTGTGGGTGTCCAGACATTCACTCGGGACTAGCCTGAGAAAACATATGGAGGCCCTACCCCTCTTCCCCAAACCCCCATACCCCTTAGAAAAGTAATAAAAACTTACGTGCCCTCCATTAGAAGCCTCAGCTGGCTCTCCTGGCCGGTTGAAATGATGCAGCAGGAGAGCAGGGGATTTTCCTCCCTCTTCCTTCCTCTTTATTCCATGGAATAAATCCACTATGAATTTGCTACAAAACAGGGTTTTCCGAATACAACAATACATCCATAGTAATAAATTTAGCAACCCAACATATAAACACACATTATAATGTAACAACTAAAATTAAATAAAAAACGCAGCCTGTTATATCAGACATAAGACAATGAAAGTTTTTCCTCTTTTTCGAACCTGCAACTTATCGGTCAGCAAACTCAGCAGCTCAGCAGTTTAACCCACTGCGCCATCACGGGCTACTATAATTCACACCTAACTTATGGCTAATTGAATGCAACCTACTTTTGCATTTTGAACTTAGTTTGTAGCATCTAAAGCAAGCTGAGGACAAAGGGTGAAAGTATGAGAAATCAAAATGCTATTAAATGTGGGATGTGTGCATGAGTGTGCCTTCAAGTTCAAGTCAACTTTTATCAAGACCAGAGATACCACAAGGATTTCTTAGGCAGGGAATCCTTGCAGACAGTTTGGTAATGCCTTCCTTTCAAATACAGGCTATATACAGATCAGGTCTTCGTTAGTGGGGCACAGGTCACTTCGAAGGAGGAGTTGGGCAAGCCTGGCTGAAGGCAGTCAAACACAGCTCAGGAAAGGGGGACACGTGGAGGGGAAATGCTACAAAACAGGAGTTTTGGGTTTGTTTTTTAAATGTTGGAGGCCAGATAAGGAAAAGGTGACAGGACCACATTGCTTTTTACAAATAAGAGGTTTTAAAAGACACAGATGAGATCTCAAGATTTGAAGCAGAGAAAAGAAAACCTCTATCAAGTGTGATAAAGAGTCAGGTCACGCTCGCCACACACAAGTCCACCAAGACATCCACATGTCAATATGTCAGGGAAGGCTCAAGAAACCAATCCAGAAGGTATTAAATTGATGTTATCTGAAAACCTAAATCTAAAAGTCCAAGACCCCGAACACGGGGCTCGGGTGGATGATCTTCCAAAGCCTCTGCCTAAAGCAGGAATCCCTCATTGGGAAGCCTCACCTGGTTTGTTTCCTTTTTACAGGAGTAGAGAGTGGAATGTAGCATTGCAGTGCATGAGTTATCTCATCAGGGAAGCCCTGGCACTAAAGACAAAAGACATGGCTGGAGAGAAACTCCCTATAACCTGGCACTGAGCCTTCATAAAACCAAGAGCAGTAGAGAATGTGGGATTTTTGTTTTTCTTTGTAGCTTTGGAATACCATATTACCCTTTCATATTACATAAGGTAAAGGTAAAGGTTTTTCTCTGACATTAAGTCCAGTTGAGTCCAACTCTGGGGGTTGGTGCTCTCCATTTCTAAGCCAAAGAACCGGTGTTGTCTGTAGACACCTCCAAGGTCATGTGGCCAGCATGACTGCACGGAGCACTGTTACCTTCCCACCAGAGCGGTACCTATTGATCTACTTACATTTGCATGTTTTCGAACTGCTAAGTTGGCAGAAGCTGGGGCTAACAGCAGGAGCTCACGCTGCGCCTAAGATCTGAACCTGCAACCTTTGGGTTAGCAAGTTCAGCAGCTCAGCGGTTTAACCCACTGCACCACCGGGGGCTCCTTCATACTATATATTTAGTGGTATATAGTTGGACCTCAGTCTTTCCATAGATTCTGTATCCACAAATTTAACCATCTGTAGCTTGAAAGTATTTTTTTTATCCTCAAAAAGCAAACCTTAGTTTTACTGTTTTATACAAGGTTTTACTACAACATTGTATTTAATGAATTTTAGTACACTATGTAACACAATTTTTCTTCCTGGATTATAAATGTTCTGACATAAAAACATAGAAATGTTTATTTCAACTTTTTGTGGGACATCCTGCAGCACATTTTGCTATAGTTTTTCAATTAATATAGTCTCAACCAATTCAACGCAATTTGTGGCAGCCACAAAAATGAAGTTTCTGGAGTATAACAACTACTTTCAAAGTAAGTACAGCATAATTAAACAGGAAATAATACTTTCAAACCAGGAACAGAATATGTTACAGGTGTGATTAGACCTTAAATTATTGTAAGTACCCTGTAGAATTAATGCCATTTGACACCATTCTAACTGTCATGGTTCAATGCGACCAAATATTTGGCAGAGAAGGTTCAAAACCTGCTAAAACTACAATTCTCACGATTCCACACCATTGAGCCATGGCAGTTAAGAATGGCCTCAAACTGCATTAATGCTATAGCATAGATGCACCCCTTGCCACCAGCCAAGATGTGGTTGTAATCTGATTTTGTGGTTCAATACTCAGTTTGCAACAACTGAAGGAAGCTGAAGGTAGAGGGAGAGAAAATGGGTGAAGAAGAGAGAAACTGGGACACTTTAAAGCAGCTGAAATAGCGAGATAGCAGGAAATGAATCCAAAGTGTTCTTGCCAAATCAAAGCAGTGGAGTGTATGCTCACATGAATAATGTGTATTGACCACAACGTCGTCCCCCCCCCCTCACCAAATATCCACTAATTCTGTATCCAAGGATTCAAACCTCCACGTTTTAAAATACTAAAAAAATTCCAAAAGGCAAACCCTGATTATGCTATTTTATATAAGGGACACAATGGGATTTGAGCATAATTAGATTTTGGTATGTACAAGAGATCCTGAAACCTAACCCTAGTACAAGGGCTGAATCAAAAGTAATGCCTCCACCTTCGTAACTCCTCAACAGATAGCAGTACTGGTATGTGGCAGGTACTGGCTTGTTCAGTAGACTCTCCTCTACAGTTCCATTTTGGCAGGAAGCCTTAGCATTGAATGGTTGTGTTGTTAAAGTGCGAAGTATGGAACCCTGGGCAGGACGGTCAGTCAATGCGACTTAAGCAACAGGCAGTCATTGAATTCTTGATAGCAGAAAGTGTCACCCAAAAGGAGATTCATCAGAGAATGCGAGCTGT
The DNA here is from genome assembly GCF_025583915.1 of Anolis sagrei ordinatus. Classification (NCBI taxonomy): domain Eukaryota; kingdom Metazoa; phylum Chordata; class Lepidosauria; order Squamata; family Anolidae; genus Anolis; species Anolis sagrei. The sequence goes on along the minus strand of NW_026847660.1, from coordinate 27,142,677 downwards.
TTATAGTGATTGTGTTGATGCAGGCATGTAGCCGGGAAGGGGGGGGGCTTTGAGGGGCTTCAGCCCCCCCCCCCAAAATTCTCATGGTGGTCCGCGAGAAGGCCTTACTGGTACATTATTTAAACTGTTATGTTTATTCATATCATGATCTGATCATTCTACTCAATATATCCCATATGCATGGGGGTATTGGGGTAACGATACAAAAGGTTTGCTAGGGTAGACCCTCTTTCACTCAGACTCAGCCCCCCCCCCCCAAATCAAACTCATCACATTAACTGCCATAGGATACTCATTAAAGATGTTGAGGCGGGGATATCTGACTTGCGTGACAAACAAAGAGTTGGATGTCCTATGACAGCAACCACTGAGTTTCACAAGCAAAAGGTTGCCAGATTGATTCAGGACGATCATCACATCACTCAGAGAGAAATTTCAAACATAATCAGCATTTCACAAGAATGTGTGGGTCACATTATTATTTTTTTCTTGGCTATTGGAAGATCTGTGCATGATGGGTATGTTGAAAGAACTGTGAGACGCTGGTTGAGGAAACAGAGTGTTGACTTCTTCCGTGACGGCTTCAGAAAACCTGTTCATCGTTGGCAGAAATGTATCAAATTGTCTGGTGATTATGTGGAAAAGTGAGTAGTGGTAGTTAAAGAGCACACTCTAAGGATTATTTCTGTGTTTGATTTATTAAACTATTCCCACCCAAACCCATGTAACGAATGTGGAGGCATTACTTTTCATTCAACCCTCGTAGATACCAAAGACCCACTGAACTCCTGCTTTTGCTTACAAGCATTCTGTATTTTCCAGATAAGAGCTATTGCAGATGGATAGTTGCTTAATTAGATCGTAATTAATGATATAACAAACCTGTGCTACAAAAAACCTCTCAGGGTGGAGTCCTTAGCCACGAGGTATTAAAACCTGTTTACTTTACCTTGGACTGTGGCACTTCAAGTTCCAAGTTAGTGAAGTCAAATGTTTGAATGGCTCCCCCATAAAATTAATTACTGGTAGATAGAAAACAAACATCTCAAGCAACAGTTTTATCTGAGTTCATTGCTCAGGTTATATCCTTTAATTGTTATAACTCCGTCCTATGGGATCCTGGGATTGGATTTGCAGTTTGTTTCATCAGAGCTTTTTGTTAGAAAAGTGCAAATATCCCACAAAACTGCAAATCCCAGTTTTCTATATCAGTATCCTATGCAATTAATGTGATGTCAATAGCTATAACTCTGCATTATGGGTGCAACCTGAGCAGGCAAATGTGTCTGACTTCAGCAATGGTGATGAGACAAATGTAATAGCATACCTAATGACCACACATAGCTAAGGGTGGCTCAGTTCATAGCACACCTTGCTACCACTTTCATCCCAGTGCCAACATCTGTTGCTCAAGGTATCCATTTCACCCTCCCTAATGGTAGAGCTGGCTTTGTGCCCAGCAGCTGAGGTTTGCAATATACTTCAAGGAATATAGGTACACAACTATAATCCGCCAAAGAAAGAGAGGTTGACTTCATACTTACAACCAGGTTGGTTGTTGCCTATTGAATAAGATGTTTGAGATATATATTTTCAGTTGGCATGATGTAAGAACCATCTAGGGCTCTAAGATCGTCTGGGGAGGGCCTGGTCTTGGTCCTGCCTTCTTCACAGATGCGTTTGGCGGGAACAAGAGACAGGGCCTTCTCAGTGGTCGCCCCTTGGCTGTGGAACGTCCTTCCTAGGGATATTAGATTGGCCCCCTCCCTCCTAACATTTTGTAAAAAAAGTTAAAACCTGGCTTTTTGAGCAAGCATTTGCAAATACCTTGTGAAGTCTGACTTGGCCATGGTGGACCACGCTCTTGTTACATCCCAAATAGATTACTGCAGCGCACTCTACGTGGGGTTGCCTTTGAAGATTGTTTGGAAACTCCAACTTGTCCAACAAGTGGCAGCCAGATTACTCACTGGAGCGGCGTACAGGGAACATACCATCCCCCTGTTATGTCAGCTCCACTGGCTGCCAGTCCAGTTCTGAGCACAATTAAAAGTGCTGGTCTTGGCCTATAAAGCCCTTTATGGTTCTGGCCCAGCTTTCTTGTCCAAACGTATCTCCTTCTACGATCCACGTCAGAGTTTAAGATTGTCCGGGGAGGCCCTGCTCTCGGTCCCGCCCTCCCCGCAAATGCAATTGGCGGGGTTGAGAGACAGGGCCTTTTTGGCGGTGGCCCCCCATCTGTGGAACACACTCCCCAGAGAAATCAAATCGGCTCCATCTCTCCTTTCCTTCAGGAAAAAGCTCAAGACATGGTTTTGGGACCAGGCATTTGGGCAGCAGGCCTAATAGCAGTTTCAATGTTATATTTTAATTGATCATGCACAAGCTTTGGACTGGGTCTCTCAATTGAACTTGGATGCAGTTATATTGTTATTGTAATAATAATGTTTTAAATGTTTTAAATTGCTATTTTATTATTTAATGTTTTAGTTAATGTTGAATCTGTGTTATTTTGTTATGGTGTATATGTTGGCATCGAACTGCTGTCAATTGTAAGCCGCCCTGAGTCCCCTTTGGGGGTTGAGAAGCACGGGGCACAAATGTTTGAAATAAATAAACCTTGTGCAGTAAACTTGAAAAGAAAGGAAGTTTAGATGTGTGATCTCTGGAGCCAAGGATCAAGAGAAACCTACAGCTGATGAAAGAGGAATCTTCAGCCATCCAGATGTTGATGAACTATTGGACCCATCATATTTCACCATTAGACAGAGTGACCAAGTCTGATGGGAATTGGAGCCCAGCAACATCTAGAAGGCCACATTATATTCTACAGCCAGTCAAAAGGAGAGTCAGAGGTGGAGTCCAGTACATTTGGGTAGATCCAAATGTGAAGTCCAGTGTTTTGGTGCACACCTAGTACATCTCGAATGCCACACACAACAAAAAGTCTAATGGTAACTGTTGCATGGAGGAAATGATAACAAAGAGTTCATTCCAGGATGACACCATCACAGAGTGAAATTTTGTAAACTTAATCTTGGGAATCAATCTTGATTCCCTATCTGCTGATACCAAGTTGCTCCATGTTTGTTTGTTTTGTTTTGTTTTTCAAACCAGTGCAGAGCCTAGATTACACCATGCATCACCCGCTCCATATGGGGTCAACTGGCAAATCCAAAGTTTTGTTGAACCATTTCTGCCTTTATTTCTCATAGTCATGCCACTTCTATGATGCTGCCTGATGTTGATTGCTTCAACTTTCCGGAGCAGAAGTGTATGCTCCTGCAGAAATAAATTGGCAAGTGAATGAAGTGCATCAGAAACACGTTTTTAGTATCCTCAAACAACAAGATATGCACAGGCTTCCTTCCTCTTACCATAGTGGCTACCTTCCTATCCTATATCACTTGAAAGACTGGAACACACACATGTATATACATGTCTATATCGAGATCTCCATTCTGTAAGATGCAGATAAGCACAATTCCACACCCTACAGGGATGGTCCCGATTAATTCTCTGTTTTTAAAATCTGTTTTGCTTCCACTTGTTCTCGGTGTTCTTTGCTTACTTCTAAACGTATAAGTAGTTTTCAAATAACTTTCTGTCGGGATAAGGAAAGCTATCGCCTTGCCCTTCTCAGTAGGGTGAGGTGAAAGCAAAATGCTGCAGCCTCTCCTAGCTTTTATGTTCTTCCCCATTGATAACTTTTGCCATTTTGACCTCTGCTATAGTTTGGCCACATGTATCCCGGTTATCAGGCATGGAAAATTTAAGTGTACTGAACTGAAGTTCTCAATACATGAGTGCCAAGTTTAAGAAGACTATGATGCAAGAAATCAGTCTCAAGGTAGGTTTGGAGCAGTTTAAAAGTAAAGGTTTTCCCCTGACATTAAGTCCAGTTGTGTCTGACTCGGGGGGTTGGTGCTCATCTCCATTTCTAAGCTGAATAGCCGGCATTTTCCATAGACATCTCCAAGGTAATGTGGCTGGCATGACTGCATGGAGCGCCGTTACCTTCCCACTGGAACGGTACCTATTGATCTACTCATATTTGCATGTTTTCAAACTGCTAGGTTGGCAGAAGCTGGGGCTAACATCGGGAGCTCACGACGCTCCCCGGATTTGAACCTGCGACCTTTCGGTCAGCAAGTTCAGTAGTGCAGCACTTTAACCCACAGTGCCACCGGGCAGTTTACATCAGATTTTGGTTACGTGTAGACTCAACCTACATTTTGGGCATACAAATAATGTGTCAGAAGTATCATATTTTGTGTAATTGTAAATATTTATATCTCCCATATTTATATCCCACCCTTCCCAACCCTGAAGGGGACTAAGAGCAGTGCACATGGAGGCACAATTCGATGCCATACATTACATACAATACATATCCAGCAAATAAAAACATATGCATTAAAACATCTTCTAAAGACATATCAACATTAAAATTATTAAAATCACATAATCTAATATCATAGTCCAGGTCTTTCCAATTATCATTGCACCATTCCATGTTCACATATTGCACTAGTCAATATGGTCCCACATCCAAGTTGCTTGGTCCCACATCCAAGTTTTCAGTTTTTTCCTAAAGGTCAGGAGGGAGGGGGCTAATCTGATGTCACTTGGGAGGGAGTTCCACAGACGAGGGGCCACCACTGAGAAGGTCCTGTCTTTCGTCCCCACCAACCTGCAAAGGAGATGGTACCAAGAGTAGGGCCTCCCCGGAGGATCTTAATCCCCAAGGTGGTTCATAGGGGGAGATACTTTATGTACATAATAACTAACTCAGTTCTTCAGGAATAGGCTAAAAATCATTACTAGGAAATAAAATAAATAAACATTAATCAACTAGGGCACAGTTTGTGGTAGGTATGCAGGAGCAAAGTTCAAAAAGAGTTAACTTTTAACAAATAAACTCCAGTCATACCAGTGAGCAAGAAGCCTAAAGAGAATAGGCTGTATGTACTCTAAATTCAGTAAATCCCTCTCAAATATATTGTACAGTGTAGGGCAGGGATTGGGAAAGATGTCAATGGAGTTCATGTAATTAATAAAGCCAAATAGTTTTTCCAAAGCTTGACTTGATGTCCAGTTACTTTGAAAGTTAAACAGAGTATGAACTATTAAATGTCACAGCCTCCAACATTTCACTGATAAAATCAGAGTGCGGTCAAGATTGCAAAGGTTTTACGTGGGAAAGGAAAGATAACCTAGGAGAGGCTGCAGCTGTTTGCTTTCCTCTGCTCTACTGGGAAAGGAAGGATTTTGTCCCTTCTCATTTCTTCCCCTGCTGAGTTCATTGAATGCAATGTCTCTTGTCCTCACCAAATACGACTGCGATGGCGGTGGAACCGAGAGCAGGGCCTTCCTGGATGATCTTAAGGTCCTTGGTGGTTCGTAGAGGGAGATACGTTCAGACAGTATTTGGTAGTATTCTCACACAGTAAGCCTTGATATTCTAGGATATAGGACTGTGTGGAAGGGCCCTGAATTTAAAAAGAAAGGGTTATGGAATGGTTCTCCTGTCACCACAATCCAGATTTAGTTTCACCTTTGTCTTTGACACTATGACAAAAAAATAAGGCAATTTGAGCTGTAATCATTCTAGAATAGAGACCCCTACACATAGGGATTGAGAAAGAGAGCGCTCTGCTCAGGACCCTTCCACACAACTTTGAACTGGGTTATCTGAGTCCACACTGCCATGTATCGCAGTTCAAAGCAGATAATGTGGGATGTTATTCAGCTGTGTGGAAGGGGCCTCAGTCATTCAGCAAGTTTGGAAACTAGGGGTAAGTAATATTCACAGCAGACTATAGTGGCATTTGGAATGAGAGATTTCAAGGATATGAACGGGTCAAGGAATGGAGCAGAATTGCTCCCATTAGACCTGCTCTCCTGTCCTTCTCCCTCTATAAGTTTACAAAAGCTTAAAAAGGAACTAGAATGGAGCACCTTACTTACTTACTTACTTACTTATTTACTTACTTGGGTGATCCCTCATAGTCCGAGGATGATGGTCCTCCAAGTGAAATATCCTAGGGATGGGTCCATAGGCGACTGTGGAGCCCTATTCTTGATCTGCGTCATCTCCCACAGTGAGGGCATCAGTTTCCAGGTGGAAGGGTTGGCTTGACGCACCTTCCTGTTGGAGCACCACAGTTGTGGAGAATTTGTGATCCACTGAAATTTGTTGAATCGCATCTCCTATAATCACTCAAATTGTTGACAAAGGATGATGGGGGCTGAGATCAAGTGATGTCTTTTCCCAGTCTGGGGAATAAATCATCATCATCATCATTTAATTACTTATTAATCGCCCTCCTTCCAAGATGCTCTAGGCAATTTACAAGCTAAAATTGTAAAGGATAAAAATATATACATACAGATATTGATAAAATTAACAAAGATCAAAAACTCTAGTAAAAAGCCAGGTCTTAAATAGATCAGTTGGACAAAGGTCTGGTGGACGAAGCAGGGTAGTGGTCGGGAAAGGAATCCTTGTTATGAAGAATGCACATGTGTGTTTTGTAACATGTTAGTGTTACAGCCTGCAGTGTGTCGGTGTGTCATACAAATAGAACAAGAAACCCCTGGGTCTATGTGAAATAATCAGTGTAAATGAAAGATTTTCATTAGATATGTTTCATTGTTACATGTATATGTCAGTGTCTCTTATAAGGGGGTGGTTTAACCTTCAGTTTGCCAGTAAACCAAACTACCATGTTGCAAAATGATGCATGCTTAAAAAGTATGTTGCCAAGATGAAATGTTTGAAAAACTCTGATTGAATACATTTAAACCTGCTGCTCTTCAATTGCAAAACTCAAGATAGCATTCATGGGGGTCCTAGACAGTCTCCCTTCTGGCACTTACCAAACCTCAAACCTGCTTTGTTTGAGTCAAATAGCACAGTGTGTCCTTTAAGCAAGTCCTGAGACCAAAGCTGAGGTTTTTGCCAAGCTTTATTATCTGTACAATGTCTTAAGAGAACTGCCTTGGGGATTTTTTTCTTTTTCCTGCCCTTCCCCCTTCAAGCTAATGGGGCCCACTGAAGGTACCCAGTCCAACCCCCAACCCCAAATAAAACCTTGTTCGCTGCACTGATTTATCTGTCTTCTTTCTCACACTACTGTTTGAAAAGCAAGCCTGTAAACCAAGCAGGATCCTTGTTGCAAAGAGGCTGGCATAATCATGAAGAAGGAATTAGCTTCGTTGTGAAGGTATTTGTGCCAGTGCCCAATTAGTCCTTCTCAGACAGGCTTTGTTTGGCAGCGGAAGTAGCTACCATGAGAGAGAAAACAGTATAAACAGGCAGAGGCATAAAAGAAAGCTGTTCTGAGGTTCAAAGAAGGCAGAGCATTGCCTAGAAACAAAGAACTGGGCATCTTTTTAAAAAGCACTGTACTAATAAAGGAGCTGGTGCAGTTTGACCAAGATAGAAACAGTTCCAGTTTAACTTGGGCTTTACATTTTCCAAAAATAGAGTATCAAACTTTTCTTGCTCCTAGGTACAACTCCAAGGACAACTAGTCATCCCTCCACATTTGTGGTTATGACTTTTGAGGATTTGATTACACTGTTCAACGGAGAAAAAGTTGCGGGCCTGAAAATAGTTGTTCTTTTATGATTTTGGGGTGCTGAAAAAGAAAATGACATTTAAAAATGTATATTGGCTCTAGTTTTTATGATATAAGCAATCACGTGATCACGTATGGTTGAAAAAATGCATGTTGCGACTTACACTATGGAAGATTCTAAAAAGTTGCGGGCCTGAAAATAGCTGTTCTTTTATGATTTTGGGGTGCTGAAAACGAAAATGACATTTTAAAATGTATATTGGCTCTAGTTTTTATGATATAAGCAATCACGTGATCACATATGGTTGAAAAAATGCATGTTGCGACTTACACTATGGAAGATTCTAGAATATTCTAGAAAGTTTGATGACGCAGTATTAGTGCCGTGTGCAAAAGCCAGAAAGCCCTATATAAGGCCAGACTTTTGAACGGTGAGGGTCAGTCAGTTGAAGACTGAGACAGTATCGTTAAACATTGTTTTACATTGTTCTTTTTACTGTAGTTATGCCTCGCACGTGTGTAAATAAAGCACTATGGAAAAAAGATATCAAGGTAAATGGACTCCGTCAATGCTGTCAGACTACTGCTGGAGCATTGTAAGAGACAATCCTTTCCTTGAATACAAAAGAAAAGTCAAGAGAAGCAAACAGGATATAAACTAAAGTCACGATTAAAGCGACATTTAAACTTTCAGACTTTTCAACTGCATTAGGCCTACTAATATAGTTTCTTGCTGCAAAAACATAAACAATAGACTAATTAAATAAATATTTCTCATGTATAAACTATTGGCAATATAATTTGACTAAAATTTAGTAAATATTCACAGTTTATATATATGCAGTAAGGTTAGGCGCATTATCATAATATTAACGAATTACCTATTGTGGAGAAAATTGAAATAGCTGTTGCATAAAAACCAGAGCCAATTAACTCATTTAATTATTATATTTGAATTCAGCATGTAAATTTATTAAGAAACAGTACATTTCGTTTCCGTAACTGAGAAAAACTGAAAATTTGTAGAACAGTGTTATTCATGAATTTGATTTAAATCGTACTCTCTAGGGATGTCTTGAACCTCCACTGAGAAACTATGATTAACAATTGAAGCCAAAAATGTCAGTTTTCCAAGACCTGTGGAAACTTAGGGCCACCTTGCAAGTTCTACTAACTGTGAATGTTACAGGACAGAAATGAAGATCTCATCAGTTTGAAGGCAAACGACAGAAGCTTTATTCAATCTGCAGAAGGGACGCATTTACAGAAGCAGGGGCTCAATACATACAAGCATAACGCATGTGGGAACTGCAATCATTTTTATCCACAAGAGTTTCCATGTATTAGCTTTACTAGAGTTTTGAATTTCCCTCCCATTTCCCTGATTGGGTGGAACTGACAAGCTGGTTGGCATTTTCCTGGCCCCTGACTGGCTGAGAGGCAGGATTATCTGGTGCATATGCTGATTGACAGAGGTGGTGATGATGTGCCCAGGGATGCCCTCCCAGCCAGGCCGGGAAGCCCTAGGGCCTCCAATCAGCAAGTGGAGACAGCTCTTGTGGTCTCCAAGGTGCTGCACCCACCTATGGGTGTTGACTAATGCAATGCTGGAGGCAATAAGAGTCTGGATGGATGAATGATAGGATTATGTAGATATCAAGTCCAAGATGCAAGGGACAATGAGTGTTGAGTCCTCAGACAACTTCTCATATTGCAAAGACGATGTCCAAGACTGTTTATTGGAGATGAAGGTGTCATAGTCTTTTCCTGGGTCTTTGTCCAGTGGGCAGTTTGGATCCCCGGAGGGGAAGTTTCAGGTGGCCGGCAGATTGCCAGGAAAGACATTTCTAAAAAATTATGGTCCAAGCTGTGCCTTCCGCCAGGGCAGGGGAGAATTCCTGGAATGTTTGGGATGACTCAAGAGATTAAACCACTTCATTTTACTTTGCCTTCCATTTGATGTATAAAATAAAGTATTATCAAATAATAAAAAATAGGAATCAAGTGAGACTTCAGCATAAATTCATATTTGTGGAATTAAGGGAGAAGTGGCGGTCTGTCTTGGCTGCACAAAGGATAGGAAAGGTCATTCCCCTTTATTTGAATTTAGGTACTCTCTTCTCTGCGCTCACGCAAATGTTCGAAGGGGAAAAAAAGAAGAAAGGATACATAGTATAGGAGTGGAGAGGAAAGTGCTGGCAAAGCCCAAAAGATGTAGATACATTGTAGTTAAACATAAAAAAACCCCAAGATGATGGCACCAGACCTATTGATAACTGGCAAATAGAGGGAGAAAACATGGAGCCAGTATTTATTTATTTATCGTGTCAGGAGCAGACCTAACAGTTGTGTTGCATTTTTTAACAAACAAACAAACAAAACACAAAGTTTGCAAGCTTGGTAGTTGATTAAATGTCCTTTGACCAGTATCTGGCCACTTGAAGTGCTTCTGGTGTTGCTGCAAGAACGTCCTCCATTGTGCATGTGGCAGGGCTCAGGTTGCATTGCATTGCAGCAGGTGGTCTGTAGTTTGCTCTTCTCCACACTCGCATGTCGTGGATTCCACTTTGTAGCCCCATTTCTTGAGGTTGGCTCTGCATCTTGTGGTGCCAGAGCGCAGTCTGTTCAGCGCCTTCCAAGTTGCCCAGTTTTCTGTGTGCCCAGGGAGGAGTCTCCCATTTGGTATCAGCCATTGATTGAGGTTCTGGGTTTGAGCCTGCCACTTTTGGATTCCCGCTTGCTGGGGTGTTCCAGCAAGTGTCTCTTTAGATCTTAGAAAACTATTTCTTGATTCAAGTCGACAGACTTTGTATTTCTAGGCACAAAGATTACTGCAGAATCAGACTACAGCCAGGAAATCAGAAGACATTTATTTCTTGGGAGGAGAGCAATAACCAATCTCGATAAAATAGTGAAGAACAGAGACATCACACTGGAAACGAAGATCCACATACTTAAAGCAATGGTATTCCCCATAGTAACCTATGGATGTGAGAGCTGGACCATAAGGAGCTAAGGAAGATAGACACTTTTGAACTGTGGTGTTGGAGGAATATTCTGAGAGTGTCTTGGACTGCGAGGAGATCCAACCAGTCCATACTGCAGGAAATAAAGCTCGACTGCTCACTGGAGGGAAGGATATTAGAGGCAAAGATGAAGTACTTTGGCCACATCATGAAAAGACAAGGAAGCTTGGAGAAGACAATGATGCTGGGTGAAATGGAAGAAAAAAGGAATTGGGGTAGACCAAGGGCAAGATGGATTAACGGTATCCTTGAAGGGCTGGCTTGACTCTGAAGGAGCTGGGGGTGGCCACGGCCAACAGGGAGCTCTGGTGTGAGCTGGTCCATGAGGTCACAAAGTGTTGGAAGCAACTGAAAGAATAAACAAAACATTGTAGCATCATAGGAAAGATGTTTAAACTTTGTTATACTGGAGATCGTATGATCTAGAGTACACATGAGCAAACTTCAGCCCTCCAGGTGTTTTGGACTTCAACTCCCATAATTCCTAATACCTGATAGGCTGTGCAAAACACCCGGAGGGCTGAAGTTTGCCCATGCCTGGTCTACACTGCCAGATAATCTGAGATAAACATATAATCTGGGATCAGATCCTGGGATAGAGGGCAGTTTAGGTCCAGCCACTATCATTCTATGAAATCCTTGGGTCTATTTGGTGAGCACCGGCTCCCCCTGGCGGAAGATTGTGAACAACTCTCTTTAAGTGGATTGCTGTAAGTTTTCTGAGCTGTAATGGCAATGTTCCAGAAGCATTCTGTCCTGACGTTTTGCCTGCATTTATGGCAGGCATCCTCAGAGGTTGCGAGGTCTGTTGGAAACTAGGAAAATGGGGTTTATATACCTTTGAAATGTCCAGGGTGGGAGAAAGAACTCTTGTCTGTTTGAGGTAGTTGTGAATGTTGCAGCTGACCATCTTGATTAGCATTTAATGGCCTAGCAGTTTCAAAGCATGGCTTCTTACTGCCTGAGGGAATCCTTTTTTGAGAGATTATTAGCTGTTCCTGATTGTTTCTTGTCTGTAGAATGTCTAGGGTGAGAGAAAGAACTCTTGTCTGTTGGAGGTAGGTGTGAATATTTCAACTTTATGCCTTGATTAGTATTTAATGGCTTAGCAGTTTCAAGGGGTGGCTTCTTACTTCCTGGGGGAATCCTTTGTTGGGAGGTGATTAGCTGTCCCTGGTTGTTTCTTGTCTGTGGAATGTCCAGGGTGAGAGAAAGAACTCTTGTGGGAGGAGGGCGTGAATATTTCAACTGGAGACCTGGATTCACATTTAATGGCCTAGCAGTTTCAAGGTGTGGCTTCTTACTGCCTGGAAGGATCCTTTGTTGAGAGGTGATTAGCTGTGGATAGTCCAGGGTGAGAGAAAGAACTCTTGTCTGTTGGAGGTAGGTGTGAATATTTCAACTGGACACCTTGATTAGCATTTAATGGCCTAGCAGTTTCAAAGTGTGGCTTCTTACTGCCTGGGGGAATCCTTTGTTGGGAGGTGATTAGCTGTCCCTGGTTGTTTCTTGTCTGTGGAATGTCCAGGGTGAGAGAAAGAACTCTTGTGGGAGGTAGGCGTGAATATTTCAACTGGAGACCTTGATTCACATTTAATGACCTAGCAGTTTCAAGGGGTGGCTTCTTACTGCCTGGAAGAATCCTTTGTTGAGAGGTGATTAGCTGTGCAGTGTCCAGGGTGAGAGAAATAACTCTTGTCTGTTGGAGGTAGGTGTGAATGCTGCAACCTATCACCTTGATTGGCATTTAATGGCCTAGCAGTTTCAAGGGGTGGCTTCTTACTGCCTGGTGGAATCCTTTGTTGAGAAGTGTCCCTGATTGTTTCTTGTCTGTGGAATGTCCAGGGTGAGAGAAAGAACTCTTGTCTGTTGGAGGTAGGTGTGAATATTTCAACTGGACACCTTGATTAGCATTTAATGGCCTAGCAGTTTCAAGGGGTGGCTTCTTACTGCCTGGGGGAATCCTTTGTTGGGAGGTGATTAGCTGTCCCTGGTTGTTTCTTGTCTGTGGAATGTCCAGGGTGAGAGAAAGAACTCTTGTGGGAGGTAGGCGTGAATATTTCAACTGGAGACCTTGATTCACATTTAATGACCTAGCAGTTTCAAGGGGTGGCTTCTTACTGCCTGGAAGAATCCTTTGTTGAGAGGTGATTAGCTGTGCAGTGTCCAGGGTGAGAGAAATAACTCTTGTCTGTTGGAGGTAGGTGTGAATGCTGCAACCTATCACCTTGATTGGCATTTAATGGCCTAGCAGTTTCAAGGGGTGGCTTCTTACTGCCTGGAAGAATCCTTTGTTGAGAGGTGATTAGCTGTGCAGTGTCCAGGGTGAGAGAAATAACTCTTGTCTGTTGGAGGTAGGTGTGAATGCTGCAACCTACCACCTTGATTAGCATTTAATGGTCCAGCAGTTTCAAGGGGTGGCTTCTTACTGCCTAGGGGAATCCTTTGTTGGGAGGTGATTAGCTGTCCCTCATTGTTTCTTGTCTGTGGAATGCCCAGGGTGAGAGAAAGAACTCTTTGTCTGTGGGAGGTAGGTCTGAATATTTCAACTGGACACCTTGATTAGCATTTAATGGCCTAGCAGTTAAAAGTGTGGTTCTTACTGCCTGGGGGGATCCTTTGTCGAGAGGTGATTAGCTGTCCCTCATTGTTTCTTGTCTGTGGAATGCCCAGGATGAGAGAAAGAACTCTTGTCTGTTGAAGGTAGGTGTGAATATTTCAATTGTATGCCTTGATTAGTACACCTTGATTAGTATTTAATGGCTTAGCAGTTTCAAGGGGTGGTTTCTTACTTCCTGGGGGAATCCTTTGTTCGGAGGTGATTAGCTGACCCTGGTTGTTTCTTGTCTGTGGAATGTCCAGGGGGAGAGAAAGAACTCTTGTGGGAGGTAGGCGTGAATATTTCAACTGGAGACCTTGATTCACATTTAATGGCCTAGCAGTTTCAAGGGGTGGCTTCTTACTACCTGGAAGAATCCTTTGTTGAGAGGTGATTCGCTGTGAAGTGTCCAGGGTGAGAGAAAGAACTCTTGCCTGCTGGAGGTTGGTGTGGATGTTTCAATTGGCCATCTTGATTAGCATTTAATGGCCTTGCAGTTTCAAGGTCTGGCTTCTCACTGCCTGGGGAACTCCTTTGTTGAGAGGTGATTAGCTGTGGAGTGTCCAGGGTGAGAGAAGGAACTCTTGCCTGCTGGAGGTTGGTGTGGATGTTTCAATTGACCATCTTGATTAGCATTTAATGGCTTTACAGCTTCAAGGTCTGGCTCCTTACTGCCTAGGGAAATCCTTTGATGAGAGGTGATTAGCTGTGGAGTGTCCAGGGTGAGAGAAAGAACTCTTATCTATTGGAGGTAGGTGTCAATATTGCAACTGGCCACCTTGATTAGCATTTAATGGCCAAGCAGTTTCAAGGGGTGGCTTCTTACTGCCTGGAAGAATCCTTTGTTGAGAGGTGATTCGCTGTCCCTTATTGTTTCTTGTCTGTGGATAGTCCAGGGTGAGAGAAAGAACTCTTGTCTGTTGGAGGTAAGTGTGAATATTTCAACTGGACACCTTGATTAGCATTTAATTGCCTAGCAGTTCCAAAGTTTGGCTTCTTACTGCCAGGGGAATCCTTTGTTGAGAGGTGATTAGCTGTCCCGGATTGTTTCTTGTCTGCGGAATGTCCAGGGTGAGAGAAAGAACTCTTATCTATTGGAGGTAGGTGTGAATGTTGCAACATACCACCTTGATTAGCATTTAATGGTCCAGCAGTTTCAAGGGGTGGCTTCTTACTGCCTGGGGGAATCCTTTTTCGGAGGTGATTAGCTGACCCTGGTTGTTTCTTGTCTGTGGAATGCCCAGGGTGAGAGAAAGAACTCTTGTCTGTTGAAGGTAGGTGTGAATATTTCAACTGTATGCCTTGATTAGTACACCTTGATTAGTATTTAATGGCTTAGCAGTTTTAAGGGGTGGCTTCTTACTTCCTGGGGGAATCCTTTGTTCAGAGGTGACTAGCTGACCCTGGTTGTTTCTTGTCTGTGGAATGTCCAGGGGGAGAGAAAGAACTCTTGTGGGAGGTAGGCGTGAATATTTCAACTGGAGACCTTGATTCACATTTAATGGCCTAGCAGTTTCAAGGTCTGGCTTCTTACTGCCTGGGGGAACCATTTGTTGAGAGGTGATGAGCTGTTCCTGATTGTTTCTTGTCTGGAATTCCCTGTTTTTGAGTGTTGTTCTTTATTCTTTTTTAATACTGATAGCCAGGAGAGAATGCTTCTGGAACATGGCCATACAGCTCGAAAAACTCACAACAATCCAGTGATTCCGGCCATGAAAGCCTTCAATACTCTTTTGTATCATTACTATTGGAAATGGTTTGGCTGTGGGACCACTTTGGGATGAGGGTGCTTCGATCTCCACTGGTGTTGTGTGGCTCTACTCTTTCCTATCTCTATGGTCGAGCGTTGGGGAAGTGAGAGGAGGAGGGAAGGAGACGTGTGCGGAAGGAGGAAGGTCACCGGAAGTAAGGGAGCACGGCCCCGCCCCCTCGGCCCGCGCGGAAGCCACGCCCACCGCGCCTTGGCGGACACGCCCCCTTCGGCTCCCATTGCTCTCTGCTTATCTGTTGGGTTCGCAGGTAATGTGATGGCTTGGGTTCTTTTTCTTGTTGGGAGGCGGGCCTCAGAGCTGTCAATCATCGGAATGGCGGGGAAAGGGGGCAGGCAGGGCTCAGCCCTGGGAAGCATACAATTGAGGGAAAGCAGGGCTGTGCCTTTAAGAGCCAGTGTGGCTTGACAGCACTGGGCTAGGGGTTGATCTACACTGCAAAATGGATGCAGTTTGACACCAATTTAACTGCTAGGGAGCCTTGGAATTTGTAGTTTGGTGAGGCAACACAACTCCCATGATTCCACAGCACTAAGCTATGGCAGTTAAAGTGGTATCAAACTGTCTCCATTGTACAGTGTGGATGCAACTTAGGATACTAGGGAGCTCAGCCATGGAAACCTATGAGTTGACCCTGTGTGGGTCACACTCTCTCAGCCTCAGAAGAAGGTACTTCTGAACTTGCTTCTCTAGGAACCCCATGACAAGGTTAGCCTAAGTCAGGCATGGGCCAGCTTCGGCCTTCCTCCAGGTGTTTTGGACTCCAACTCCCACAATTCCTAACAGCCTACCGGCTGTTAGGAATTGTGGGAGTTGGAGTCCAAATAACAACAACAACAACAGCCAGGGCTCAGCCCAATAACAACAACAACAATAGCCAGGGCTCAGCCCAATAACAACAACAACAACAACAGCCAGGGCTCAGCCCAACAACAACAACAACAACAGCCAGGGCTCAGCCCAATAACAACAACAACAACAGCCAGGGCTCAGCCCAATAACAACAACAACAATAGCCAGGGCTCAGCCCAATAACAACAACAACAACAACAGCCAGGGCTCAGCCCAAC
>NW_026847660.1:26946862-27125060 GCF_025583915.1 Anolis sagrei ordinatus | reverse complement strand
GCTCAGCCCAATAACAACAACAACAATAGCCAGGGCTCAGCCCAATAACAACAACAACAGCCAGGGCTCAGCCCAATAACAACAACAACAACAACAACAACAGCCAGGGCTCAGCCCAATAACAACAACAACAGCCATGGCTCAGCACAACAACAACAACAGCAGCCAGGTCTCAGTCCTTGAATATATACACTCACCGGAAAGCAGAGTGTGCCTCTGAACATGCGTAGAGTACCACTGTGTCTTCCTCTCTATGCAGATTCTACACATCTCTAGACAGGACTTTCTTGCTGATGGAACTTCTTCCTCTCCCGAAGCAATTAATTATCAGTGTGGGTGTTGTGTCAGTCATGGTAAATTGAATTACCTCTGAGCCAATACAAGTTGAGTAAGTAAGTATCCCTTATCCAGAAATCCAAAGTCCTCCCAAATCCAAAATGGATGAGATAGTAATGCATTTGTTTGCCTGTGGTTCGCAAACAAAAACTTTGTTTCATGTACAGAACTATTTTAAATATTGTGAATGAAATTAACATCAGATTATGCTAATTAGGTGTATATGAAATGTTATTGAATTTCATGTTTAGACTTATGCCCTACCTCCAAGATTTTTTATGATGTATAGGCAGATATTGTAGAATCCAAAAGACTTCTGGTCCCAATCATTTCGGATAAGCATTCCTGTGCTATGCTAATAATATAATATAATATATTGTATATACATATAATATTTATAGTATTATAATGTAATGCAATATAATAATAAAACAATATTATAATTGTATATTTTATATTACATGTAATATTACTAAATAATTCCCCCAGGCAGTAAGAAGCCAGACCTTGAAACTGCTAGGCCATTAAAAGCTAATCAAGGTGGTCAGTTAAAACATTCACGCCTACCTCAAACAGACAAGAGTTCTTTCTCCCATCCCTGGACATTCCACAGATATATAAACCTCATTTGTCCTAGTTTCCAACAGACCTCACAAGCTCTCAGGATGCCTGCCATAGATGCAGGTGAAACGTCAGGAGAGAATGCTTCTGGAACACGGCATACAGCCCGGAAAACTCACAACAACCCAGTGATTCTGGCCATGAAAGCAATCAACATTACTAAGTGCCTTTCCACATTTCCATATAATTCAGAATATCAAGGCAGAAAATCCCACAATATCTACTTTGAACTGGGTTATCTGAGTCCACACTGCCATATATTCCAGTTCAAAGCAGATAATGTGGGATTTTATTCAGCTGTCTGGAAGGGGCCTAAGAGAATGGCAATACACAAACATAGAAGAGTTTTAGGTTGGTATTATATTCAGTGCTACATTCTGGTAATGCTAGAAACGTAGGGATTGAAGAAATATTTCTGGGGGCGGGCAGAATGTTTATTTATGGGAACAGAGTCTTCATTTTGTCCCCACTGCAGCTGTTCCTCTACTGCATGTGTGCATGCATGTTCACAACATGGCCACATAGCCCGGAAAACTCACAGCAACCCACCTATTACAATCCTGTTAATCTTTTATAGACAGTTGTTTTCATTCTATTTTGCTATCTTAGTGTTTGACTCAATCTTCAAAACCCGCAAGCATTTTTACATTTTCTTTTTTCTTTATAAATGGTATAAATGGTCCCCATTCTTTTAGAAAGTTATCAGTTTACTTCTTTATGAAACAAAGTGACATGCATGTTTTTTGACATTGTTGTCATCTCTGCCATTTTTATCAGGGACTTGAGCATGCATTGGGGGGGGGGGGTGTAAGGTATCTGTGAAGGATACATGAGCCATCCTCCTGTGGATACTGAGAGTCCACTGTAATAAAAGCCTTTACTTCTGCTTTTCTTACCCTCTACCCATCTTATATTTCAGAATCATACAATAGAATTCTTCGCAAGATCTCCCCTTTTTTGATGCACACTATCCTTCAGAAGGGTTTGGCCATAGGACACAAGTTGGCATGGCTGAAGCTGTCCATTACATCCACCTCCAGAACTTCAGCAAATCCCTCCTGGAGACCCTGAACGGGCAGCGGCTGGGGGGCCATTTCTGTGATGTGACGGTGCATATCCAAGAGGCCACTCTCCGTGCCCACCGATGCGTGCTGGCCGCCGGCAGCCCTTTCTTCCACGATAAACTACTCCTGGGCTACTCGGAGATCGAGGTGCCGCCGGTGGTGCCTAGCCAGGTGGTACGCCAGCTTGTGGAATTCATGTACAGCGGTTCACTGGTGGTCGCCCAATCCGAGGCTCTACAGATCCTCACGGCGGCCTCCATCCTCCAGATCAAGACCGTCATCGACGAATGCACCCAGATCATCTCCCAGAGCCGCAGCCCCAAGCCCCCCACGGCCCCTCCGCCCGTTTCCCTCTCTATCCCTAGGACTCTCCCTGCCAAGCCTCAAGAGCAGCTGACCTCCAAAGAGGCCATTGCCAGTGTCTCACGACCTAGTGACATCGAGGCTGCCCACCTCGAAGCTCCCAAGTTGCTTTGTGCCTCGGAGGTGCGTTATAAGTTGCGGGACCTGCTCTCTTCTCAACACAGGGAGGCAAGGGGAGCCGCTTGCGAAGGGGGCATCAGTGATGGGGAAGCTGGAGGGGCTTATTTGCACCCAGCAGAGGCAACACCCAGCTGCCATAGCCGCAAGCAGCGCCAGCCGGTGAGGCTCCAGTTGTCTGAGGCCATACCCGTCATCATCAAGGACGAAGAGGAAGCGGGCAGGGAAGGCAGGGAAGGTGTGGTGGCATCTACTGCCACTTCAGAACCAGAGGGCAAATTGAGCTGCTTTGCCGAGTGTAGTGGGAGCACTAACTTCCCTGCTGGGTTTCCTGATGAGACAGATTCAAAGAATGCCGGGAACACCAGTGGAGCTAACCGGAAGGAGAGCATCCACATGGATTATGCCACTGCAGAGGGCCAGGATTTCTTTGGGAACCAGGATGTTTTTTCAGAGTCCTTCATCCCATCCTGGCAGGGAGAAGAAAGCAACGAAGAGGCCACGGCTTCTGTCACCCGAGACAGGGAGAAGTTCCACTCGGATTGCGGTTTGGAGATCTCCAACTTGAGAAGCTTGGCAGGGGAGTTCAAGCCAGATTTGGGCGGACCCTCCTCGGCATTCCCACCACGCAGTACTAACAGTGGTGGGGGGTTGGCATTTGTCTCCTCGCTGGGTATCCAGAGGGAGCTTAAACCCGAAGTCAGCAGTGCCAACGCAGCCACCAGCACCACCAGCATCTTCCAGTTTCATCTGCCCCAGCCTACTGGGGTGGCTCAGAGCTTCTACAGTATCCAGCAGCAACCACAGCAGCAGGATGCAAGTGGCAGTAACATGGTGCAGCTTGGCCCCAGCAATATGGGCTCAGGTGCCATGCACGGTGGAGAGCAGCAGAATCAACAGCCAGGTCCCTCGCGGTGCTCTGAACCTTCTTACCAATGCAGCCATTGCCAGAAAACCTTCAGCTCCCGCAAAAACTACACCAAACATATGTTCATCCATTCCGGTAATGCACGTACAGAGGGTTGGAATGTCTGGGTTTGGGTGAGGAAGAGCCAAGCAAGGCCTTCTGTGGGCAAAACATCAGTAATAGACATATCATGAACTTGTTCACAGTTTGAACCCCTTACAAGACTTGAGGAGAGTGGCTTCCAGTGATGGGTAGACTACAACACCCATTAAATCCTCCATTGTAGCAAATTGTGTGGAGTGATGGGAGTTGTAGTCCAAACACATCGGGGGGACTACTTTTGGGAATTTTAAAAAGATGGATAAATGGCGATAAGATGTAGGAAAGGCACAAGAAAAGTGTAAAGTTGAGGTCATGCCTGATTGGATAAAAAACTGCCTTGTAGTGTATCAGATGATTTAGTGATTGAATCTGGTACTGCCTACATGCATTACAAATCACTTGCTTTAAAAAATGGTAAGGCAAGAATCAATAACACATGACCTTCCAGATATTGTTGAATTACAAATTTGATCAGCCCATTCTAGCATAGTCAGTGGTGATAGAGTTAGGGACTAATAACACCTGAAAGGCCACAGTTGCTCACTCCTGCCCTGTGTTAGTTGCTGAGTGGGCAAGAGAAAGCCTTTTGCTGCTAAGAACTGTGCAATCTGTTTTCCCCATATCATGCAGTATTTTAATTCTTTACAGAGGACAAAGAGGAATTTAGTTGCAAAAGGGAATTTGTTTGTCAGAGATCTTGATAACAGGCATCTACATGCAGTTGCTCTTCTGTAGCCATGGATTCTGCATTGATGGACTCAACTATCCATGGCTTGAAATTTTAAAAATAATTTTCAAAGAAGCAATCCTTGATTTTGCCACTTTATATAAGGCTGCAGCAGTGCAGCAGGTTAAACTACTAAGCTGCAGAACTTGCTGATTGGAAGGTCGATGGTTCAAATCCACAGATGGGGTGAGCTCCTGTTGTTAACCCTAGCTTCTGCCAACCTAGCAGTTTGAAAACATGAAAATGTGAATAGATCAATAGGTACCACTTTGGCAGGAAGGTAATGGTGCTCCATGCAGTCATGCCAGCCACATGACCTAGGAGGTGTCAATGGACAACACCGGCTCTTTGGCTTAGAAATGGAGATGAGCACCATCCCTCAGAGTCAGACTCAACTAAACTTAATGTCAGGGGGGAACCTTTACTTTTTATATAAGGGATACCATTTTACTGTATATGATGGGACTTGAGCATCTTTGGATTTTGGTATCCTCAAGGGTTTCTGGAAAAAACCCAAACCCACTTTATACATACCTTATATATTTACAATACTTTAGGAACAAAGCCATAGGAAAAAAAGCTCCTGGTAACAAGTTCCTCCTTGTCTTCAGTCAGCATGTTAATGAAGCATAGATCAACAAGGTAGGCCACCAAAATGGAAAACTTTAATATTGTTGTTTTTCTTCCTCGGCAGGTGAGAAGCCCCACCAGTGCAGCATCTGCTGGCGCTCATTTTCCCTGAGAGACTACCTGCTCAAGCACATGGTGACCCATACAGGGGTGCGTGCCTTCCAGTGCTCCATTTGCTGCAAGCGCTTCACTCAAAAGAGTTCCCTCAATGTCCACATGCGCACCCACCGCCCCGAACGCTTTCAATGCTGCATCTGCAACAAGTACTTCTCCCACCGCACCTTGCTGGAGCGCCACATGACCACCCATACTGCCTGGAAAGGTGGGCAACCTGAGGTCCCAGGGGCCATGGCACCAGCCACTTCTTCTGCTGACTGGAAGGAGAAGCCTAACGTTGCTGGTACTGTGCCGGCCATCGAAGGCACTGTTGCCGGCACCACTGCAGCATGGAAGACTGGGGAGCCATCGGCCGAGAGTGCCATTGTTGCTTGGAAAGCTGGAGATCCGGCCCCTGGGGATGGCAACCTCGTGGGTTGGAAGGGGGAGGCGACAGGAGAAGGGTCGGTTGCAGCCTGGAAAGGGGATCCAGCTTCAGAGGCGTCCATGCAGCCTCACACAGCATAGGACACTGGGAAGTAAGAGGTTGTGATCTATTTGACAAAGGTGCCATGACAGCCTGCACTCCAGCCTGGAATTGTTTCATTTAGAGGCTGTTCCACTGCAGCATTCTGTGGCTTGGAACACTCTCTTATCCAAGACTTCTACTCCTATGGGGCAGATATTTGAGTCTCCATATGGAGAGAAAAAACAGGATATAAATAAACATAATAATAAAATAATAATAATTCAGAGGCTGCTGTGTAAGCGAGGCAACCAGTAGGTTCAAATGTGAAGCATGGAAGTGTCATGCATCTGGGATGTACGAGGGGCATTCATTAAATATTTCCCCTGACCCACTTCTATTTATCACAGGATGCTGAAACTGCACATGGGTAATGGTATAAGTATCTGTTTTACAGGTGCTGAAGTGGTGTGAGGTTTGATAATGGACCCAGTGGAATACAGAGTAGTCATCAAGTTCCTTTACTTGAAAGGCTGTGCAACAAAGGAGACGTTTGATGACATGAAAGAGGTTTATGGTGATGATTCTCCATCATATGATGTAATCAAGAACTGGCATCGTCAATTTAAATGTGGTCAGATGTCAGTGGAAACAGACAACTCTGCATCTGTATGCTTGCCCACTATGCCCTGCTTCATGTACAGAGGAACAACTGTTGGAGGCTACAGACAATACATTTCTGTTGCCCATTTTTGGTCAAAAGATATTTAGCCACTTGTGCTCATTCTGTTTTTATCTGCTTTATCCTAATTTATGCAATGCTTTTGATACAAAATAAATAAGTGGAAACAGCTCCAATTCCAGGGCGACCCCACTCTGCTATTGATGAACACACCATCCAGCAAGTGGGGGGGTCGCCATTTTGGAAAATCGCTGTGTAACCATTCGCTACCTAGCCCAAAATGTCAGGATTACTGTGGGGTTTGTGGAAAAAATCATCCAAGACCATCTTCACATACATAAGATATCTGCTCGTTGGGTCCCCCGGCTGCTCACAGTTTTCCAGAAGCAGGAACGAGTCGAATGCTCTCAGGCTCTATTGATGATGTGCCATGGAAACCAGGAGGACTTTTTCAACAGACTGATCACACAGGATGAAAGCTGGGTCCATCACTATAATCCTGAGACTAAAGTCCAGTCATTGCAATGGAAGCATCATGACTCACCACCTCCAAAGAAAGCACGTGTCCAACTCTCTGCAGGCAAGGTCATGCTCACAGTATTTTGGGGCCAGCATGGAGTAGTATGGATGGATTTCCTAGCAAAGGGTACCATGATCACTGGGGCATACTATGCTTCACTGCTGCAGAAATTGCAGGAGGGCATCAAAACCAAGAGATGTGGTATGCTCACCAAAGGTGTCTGCCTTCTGCAAGACTGCACCAGTTCACAACTCATATGTTGCCCAAATGGAAGCATACGCCTGTGACTTTGAAATTCTACCATATCCCCCTTATTCACCCAACCTCTCACCATCGAGCTTCCACATCTTTCCAACAATAAAGTTACTATTGAGGGGCAAGCATTTTTCAGATGAGAAGACTCTGATTTCCAAAGTCACTACATGGCTTTTGGAGCAACCTGTTATCTTCTACAAGTGAGGTGCTCACAGTTGCTTAAAAAGATGGGAAAAGTGTGTGTCTTGGGTGGCACCTATGTTTGCAACAGCATCCCTAGCCTGCCTGAAATGTAGTGGTAGAACATGCTTTGCTTGGATAAAGTAACAGATTGCGCTGTTTACCTTTCCAGCTAAAGGATCCTCCATTAATGCTGTACTGAGAAGGAACTTTCTGAGTTTTGGACAATGCTGGGTACATGAACCAGTGGTCCAACATGAATAATAGCCACAGTACAACTTGTTGGGAGGAACCAGCAGGAGAAAGCTGTTACTTTGATGATCTTGTTCCCAGTGGCATTGGGCTGATCTCTTTAGGAAAGTTCGTGCAAACTATGATCTAACAGAGCTGCTCTTGGGTTCAGTTACAAGAAACTGGAAATGCACATTCTTTACTGCCATATAAAAATAATAATCGAGTGGGCAGCCTTGGGTATATTATTCTTATGACCTCTGGCGGCCTTCCCCAAGACTACCGGCCTCTGTCTGTGTTGTCTGCAACTCCTAATACATTTAGATGTTACCAGGGAAAACTGGCTTAATAGTATTACGCTTAGATTATGAGGCTTCTGAAAAAAGGGGGTGAGGTGGTGGACCTTAATGATATTGTCCGAGCCTTTTCCTACTGTTTAACCATTCTCTACAGGAAATAAAACTGTATGTGTTTGTATTCCTTAACTACAGAAATGTATAGCATTTGATGGAATTTTGGAGGATGATCATAACTCTTATGTATTTGTATTACATGTTTATTATTACAGATTCAACCTCTGGTTATAACAATATTTGGCAATCTGTTGCATGAAAGATGTCTCCTTGCTGGAGTACCTCTGATAGTCACAACAGCTTGAAAAAGTTACTTTTTCGGACTGCACCGTCAAATTGCCTATGTATTTATAGTGACTCCATACATTTCATTGGGTTTTCTTAAGGAATATGTGGAGGTGTCTTTCACAGTTATGTCATCTGACATATAGCTTACAGGACCTGATATTCTCTGGCAGTCTACGTAATATCTCACCCAAAAAGGACACCATCCATGTTGGCTGGGGCATTCTGGAAATTGCTGGACAAAACATAAGTTATTTTTCCAAATTTGCTTGTTTATTATAAAGTCGCTTCCGACTCTTCGTGACCTCATGGACCAGCCCACGCCAGAGCTCCCCATCAGCCGTCACCACCCCCAGCTTCTTCAAAGTCAAGCCAGTTACTTCAAGGATACCATCCATCCATCTTGTCCTTGGTCGGTCCCTCTTCCTTTTTCCTTCCATTTTCTCCAGCATCATTATCTTCTCCAAGCTTTCCTGTCTTCCCATTATGTGGCCAAAGTACTTTATCTTTGCCTCTAATATCCATCCCTCCAATGAGCAGCTAGAGCATTTTTCCAAATACTTCAGTATAAACAACACTGAGTTGGATACACAATCAGTGTGACATGATATGCCATTGTTTCCGTGAATCATGGTTTCATTCAATAATGAAAGGTTTGGTACAGATTCCCGATAGGTGACCAGATCTGAGGTAGAGTTGGGGAAACGCCATGGGTTTAGCACAGCTGGTAAGTCACCAGCAATTATAAGATCTATCAACTGAAAGGTTGCAAGTTCAAAGCCCTGGGTCAGTGTGAGCTGCCGACTGTCAGCCCAGCTTACTGTTTACCTAAGCAGTTCGAAAACAGCTTTAGCTGTAATTAGAGAAATTAGATACCCTTAAAAGTGAGGGAGGTGTTTTACGACACCATAAAGAAAGATCAGAAAATGCTGAGTGACCAAAAGGAAGGAGGAAGTCCTGATGGCTCTTTGTCATAGAAGATGGAATGACAGCACCCCCTATGGCTGGATTCGAGCCCAACCTTCCATGGCACCAAAAAACTGGACACTGAGTCAAAACAACACACCTCCTTCTGTTCTGCCTGTCTCTGTATTGTCTATATAAAACGGCATTGAATGTTTGCCATGTCATAGAATCATAGAGTTGGAAGAGACCTCATGGGCCATCCAGTCCAACCCCCTGCCAAGAAGCAGGAAAATTGCATTCAACATGGTCATCTAGCCTCTGTTTAAAAGCCTCCAGTATGTGTACTGTGATCCGCCCTGAGTCCCATTCAGTAGTAATAATAACAGCAAATAAAATGTTGCAGTTATTATTACTACTATTACTATTATTAATTGTTATTATGAAACACTATAATAATAATAATAACAATAATAATAATACTAATAATAATAATACTTTATTTATATTCTGCCTTATCTCCCTAAAGGGACTCAGGGCAGATTCCAATAACAAAAAGTCAAACATTCAATGACTGAACATAACAAGCAATCTATATAAATAAAATGTAATGTTGGTTTGTGGGATTAACATAACTCAAAAACCACTGGACGAATTGTCACCAAATTTGGACACAATACACCTATCAGGCCAATGAGTGACCATCACTCAATAGAATACTGAAAAACACAGCAGAAGAGACTTAAAAACCAAAAAATACATTACAACGCATGTGCAAAACCACATATATATACATATACACACATACATACACACACAAAACACATATACACAGACTGGGCCACAGCAATGTGTGGCAGGGGACAGCTAGTAATATATAATAATAATAATAATAATAATAATAATAATAATAATAATAATAATAAACAACAACAACAACGTTATTTTTATACCCTGCCACCATCTCCCCTAGGGGACTCAGGGTGGCTTACAAGGGACAAGCCCAATAGACACATAATAAGAAAAATTTAAACTCCACAGCATATAAAAACAAATTATAACTTAACAAATTGGAATAAAATTTAAACAACCTATTATTGCAGACATCAAACAAACAAACAAACATAAAAACAGAAGCATCAGTTTCCCAGAGTCAACAGAGTTCCTTGGGGCCATATTAATGGATCACTACTCAAGATGTCAACTGAGCTAATGGGGCAGATAGACCCAAGTACAAATTGCAGATGTTACTCAGAGGTATAATAGGAATGTCATTATCTATTCCTCCTTTTCCTTGTAGACCAATGAGCAGAAGTATGTCTTCAGCAGCTTCTTAAAGGCAAGGAGGGAAGGGGCCATCTTTCATTCCTTCAGGAGGGAGTTCCAGAGGTGACGGGCGACCATGGCGAAGGCCCTTTCTCTCATTCCCACCAACCGTGCTTGAGACGGGAGTTGAACTACACATGACAAACTGCACATGGTAGAATTTTATAATTTTGCGATTCTACACAAACAATTGTTGAGTCTTGTCTGGAGAAGTTACTTTCATTGTGCTGTCATACCCAAAATCCTCCAACCAACATTGAAATGTTGGTCCAACGAAAGTAACTTTTCCAGGTTCTGGATTGATCAGCTACTTAACTGTTCTTTTCTTCATTCCAAGCCATTGTTTATTCCAAGGTTGGGAATCATGCAACCGGGCTGCAACTTTCAGGAGACAGCAATGATAAGAAATATTGGGAGTTGGAGCCCAAGAACATCTGAGAGACGACATGATTCCAGTCCTTGGTTTTTAGGAACATGATTCCCACCCTTTTATAGGAACAGTACATCCCCGAGATAGAACTGGGTGTGCTTTTGACTGTGCTTCTGCCCGGTACATTTTATAACTGAGCAAGTGGGTTAAATATTTTTTGGTCTTGCCAATCTTTGACCACAGAAGATGTCATGGCTTGCAGAGTCAGTGTAAAGTCAAACAGGTTTGCAGCCCATTTCCTTGCAAGATAGGAACATTATTCTACCATTTGTCTCTGAAAAGCCAACATCGGTTGTCATACAACTCTTTATGATTTTTTTTGTATTAGTTGCTTTTTCCGTGCTTGTAAGGAGGCATAATTCCAGACCTATCCTAGAATGAAGTCAGTTTGAAATCATGTTACGTACTAAAATTGGTTCTTGGTATCCACTGGCATTTCATTCCAACTCCCTCATTCCCCATCCTCTGGATACCAAAATTGAATGCTCAGGTCCTATTCTATACGAGGGTTGAATGAAAAGTAATGTCTCCACCATTGTAACTCCTCAACATATGGCAGTACTGGTATGCGGCTGGTATTGGCTTGTTCAGTAGACTCTCCTCTACAGCTCCATTTTGGCGGGAAGCCTTAGCATTGAATGGTTGTGTTGTTAAAGTGCAAAGTATGGAACCCTGCACAGATGGTCAGTCAATGCAACTTAAGCAATGTGCAGTTATTGAATTCTTGACAGAAGAAGGTATCAACCCAAAAGAGATTCATCAGAGAATGCAAGCTATTTATGGTGATTGTGTTGATGTGAGTACTGTGCATCGTTGGGCGAGTAAGTTTAAAGATGTTGAGGTGGGAACATCTGACTTGCATGGCAAACAAAAAGTTGGATGTCCTGTGACAGCAACCACCGAGTTTCACAAGCAAAACGTTGACAGATTGATTCAGGATGATTGTTGTATCACTCAGAGAGAAATTTCAAGCGTAATCGGCATTTAACAAGAACGTGTGGGTCACATTATTGCTTTGCTTGGCTATCGGAAGATCTGTGCACGATGGGTACCCAGGATGCTGAAGAAACTTCAGAGACTGGATCGCACCACCCTACGACATCCTCCATACAGTCCAGATTTACCACCGTCTGACTTCCATCTATTCCCGATAATGAAAGAAGATCTGCGGGGACATCATTATGCTTCTGATGAAGACTTTGAGAGAACTGTGAGACACTGGTTGCGGAAATAGAGTGTCGACGTCTTCTGTGACAGCTTCAGAAAACTTGTTCATCGTTGGCAGAAATGTATCCAATTGTCTGGTGATTATGTGGAAAAGTGAATAGTGGTAGTTAAAGAGCATGTTCTAATGATTATTTCTGCATTTGATTTATTAAAATATTCCCATCCAAACCCAAGTAATGAAGGTGGAGGCATTACTTTTCATTCAATCCTCATACAATGGGATAGCAAAGTAGTGTCCCTTATGTTAAAAGCCAAAATCAAGGTTTGTTTTTGGGGAGGGGTATTTTGAATAATTTTGAATGCATGGATGGTTGAATTCGAGGGTATGGAAGCCTGAAAAGTATTCCACTTTAACTGTTATAGAAACATCCTAAAGAATCCTGGGATTTTGTAGTTTGGTAAACCAGTGGAGCTCTCCAGCTAAGAACTGTAAATGCTTCTCTCTAAACTGCAAAACCTAGAATTCCATAGGATGGGAAAATGGGCAGAATTCTCTATCAACTATGTAACTACTTCAGTTGCCTTAAATTAGGGGATACATAGGGCTCATGAATGCAAACCATTCAAGAACATGCAACTCTAAGTAAACGCAAAGGTTTCCCATAACATTAAGTCTAGTTGTGTCCGGCTCTGGGGGTTAGTGCTCATCTCCATTTCTAAGCCAAAGAGCGGCGTGGTCTGTAGACACCTCCAAGGTCAGGTGGCCAGCATGACTTCATGGAGCACCGTTACCTTCCTGCAGAAGCAGTACCTACTGATCTACTCACATTTGCATGTTTTCGAACAGTTAGGTTGGCAGAAGCTGGGGCTAACAGTGGGAGCTTACCCTGCTCCCCGGATTCGAAATACCAACCTTTCGGTCAGCAAGTTCAGCAAGTTTAGCCCACTGTGCGACTACTCTAGGCCACGCATTAATAACTGCCTCACCGAACTCCAGATCGTGGCAGTTAAAGTGAATCATAGTACTTTACATGTGGTGTGGAAGGGTCCCCAAATATATCTTGAGACATAGGGGTACATCAATCTGTCTCTGTATCAATTGATCCTGCAAGGATTAAGCAACCCATAGCTAGAAAACATATTTTTAAATCCCATTTTATATATGGGACACCACTGCATATAATGTGACTTAAGCATTGGCAGATTTTGGAATGTATAGATGACTCGTGGGGGGAAAAAATGAATCTCAAGGGTCCACTTGTATATGTGTGTGTGAGTTCACATATACGGATTTTTTTTTTATTCATATGGAAACAGCATCCATGTTCCGCAGTCATCATTGTATGGATGAACCATCTGTATCTCCTGTTTGCCGCCAGTTTCTTTGTCCTGTAATCACTCTTGCAACGCAGTTGCTGACACCTGTCACTATGAAAGTCTCCGGTCATTGCTCACTAACTGGGTGTCCCAAGAGCACAGATTGGCTGTTTGCTTTTGGCATTGAGGAAATAAAGCGGTTGTGCACATGGGCCATGCCTCCGCTGGGAACTGGCTGCCACCAGTCCTCTCCCACCATCTGCTCCAGCCTTAGACAATGCACAATGCCTTTGCTGCAAAAAAGCAGAACAGAGTGTGAGGAGCAGAAGGAAGGGGAGGAGACCTCTCTCTTGGCAGCAAACCAAAGGTGAACATGCCAGCTGCCTCCTCCATCTCCGGAGAGGCTATTGGCAGAGTCGGACTGTTCTCAAAAAGTGGAAACTTTTAATGGCATCCAGTGAGAGCTAATTAACCCATTGTCTCTCTGGGTAGGAGGATCGGAAAGCATTGCCAACCCTTCCCTGGAGCTTATTTATGCCCCAGGCGGAGCAATGACAAGAGACCTGTCTTTCTAACCAATCCCTTTGAAAGTTGCTTCAATTAAATGTCATTATTGTCACTTTCCCCAACAGACCTGTTCCCCCTCCAGGGAGGATTTTAATATATATATAATGAGATAACAAAAAGGAAAGCAATGCAAGAATGTTGCCTGTGCCATGAATGGAGTCTGGTTCGCTCCAACCATGATTTGCAGCTGACAGATCCAAGACCATCCAAGAAGCAACCTTATATGAAAATATCAATGTGTAGACAGCCACAGAAGATAGGATGGTATCAGATTGTATTAGATCATCTTATGATGTGATGTGGTCATTTTAAATGGTGTTTTCAACTATGAAAGACGTTCAGATACGTTATGTGTAACTACAGCAACATTTATTTTGATTGTCTAGTATTATATCCCTGCTATTTATTTATTGTGTCAGAAGCAAATTGGGTACAGTTATAACGTATTTAAAAACACAAACAAAGTTAAAGACTTGGCATTATGCTAAATGTCCTTTGATCGGAAACTGGCTACATGAAGTGCCTTTGGTGTTGCTGTGAGAAGGTCCTCCATTGTGCACGTGGCAGGGCTCAGACGGCATTGTAGTAGGTGGTCTGTGCTTTGTTCTTCTCCTCACTCACATGTCGTGGACTCCACTTTGTGGCCCCATTTTTTAAGGTTGGCTCTGCGTCTCGTGGTGTCAGAGTGTAGTCTGTTCAGAGCTTTCCAAGTCACCCAGTCTTCTGTGTGCCCAGGAGGAAGTCTCTCATTTGGTATTAGCCATGGATTGAGATGCTGGGTTTTAGCCTGCCACTTTTGGACTCTCGCTTGCTGAGGTGTTCCTGCAAGTGTCTCTGTAGATCTTAGAAAACTATTTATTGATTTAAGGCATTGGCATGCTGGCTGATATCCAAACACAGGATAGGTCGATGATGTCACTGCCATGGTCCTTTCATTATTGAGTACTACTTCCCAGCGGATATCAGGTGGTACAATACCGGCTAAATAGTGTAATTTCTCCAGTTAGCATTATCCTGTGATAATGCGGAATTTCTCAATAAGAGCCACATCCACTGTTTTAACATGGTGAGATGTATTTCACACTAGGCATGCATACTCAGTAGTAGAATAGCAAAGCGCAAGGACAGATGTCTTCACTGTGTCTGGTTGTGATCCCCAGGTTGTGCCCGTCAGCTTTCATATGATATTATTTCTGTTGGAATTCAACCCCACACTGCCCAAGTCTCAAGTCCTCAACGAGGAGCAGTTAGTCTCTAACAATATCTAGCATCCACTTTTTGCTTGTAATTCCCTGGTATTTGGGTGTGCTGCAATGCTTCAGTGGGATTCCTTCCCAGGTAATCCTCAGAGCTCAAGATGCTTGTTTGTTCTTAAGTGAAAAGCACACATCTGTGTTTTAGATGGATTAAAAATGCTGTGGACAGCATTTAAGCAGCTGAGGTGGAAAAGGAAAGGGCTCGAGACTGTTAGGAATTGTGGGAGTTGGAGTCCAAAACACCTGGAGGGCCCAAGTTTGGCCGTGCCTGATCTACACTCTAGAATCAATGCATTTTTACACCACCGACTGTCATAGTGCAATAATATGGAATCATGGGAGTTATAGTTTGGTAAGGCACCAGTACTCCTTAGCACAGAATTCTAAAGACCTTGTAAATTTACAATTCCCAAGATTCCATAGCAGATAAAGTGTTGCGAAACTGCATTAATTCTGTGAGGGTTGAAAGAAAAATAATGCCTCCACCTTCGTAACTCCTCAACAGATAGCAGTACTGGTATGTGGCAGGTACTGGCTTGTTCAGTAGACTCTCCTCTACAGTTCCATTTTGGCAGGAAGCCTTAGCATTGAATGATTGTGTTGTTAAAGTGCGAAGTATGGGACCCTGCACAGACTTAAGCAACGTGCAGTCATTGAATTCTTGAAGGTGTCACCCCAAAGGAGATTCATCAGAGAATGCAAGCTGTTTATGGTGATTGTGTTGATGTGAGTACTGTGCGTTGTTGGGTGATGTTGAGGTGGGAACATCCGACTTGCATGACAAACAAAGAGTTGGATGTTCTGAGAGCAACCACCAAGTTTCACAAGCAAAAGGTTGACAGATTGATTCAGGGCGATCGTCGTATCACTCTGAGAGAAATTTCAAGCATAATCAGCATTTCACAAGAATGTGTGGGTCACATTATTGCTTTGCGTGGCTATCAGAAGATCTTTGCACGATGGGTTGCGGAAACAGAGTGTTGACTTCTTCCGTGACGGCTTCAGAAAACTTGTCCATTGTTGGCAGACATGCATCCAATTGTCTGGTGATTATGTGGAAAAGTGAATAGTGGTACTTAAAGAGCACATTCTAAGGATTATTTCTGCATTTGATTTATTAAAATATTCCCATCCAAACCCAAGCAATGAAAGTGGAGGCATTACTTTTCATTCAACCCTCGTACAATACAGTTGCACTCTAAACCTTAACTGTAATCACAAAGTGGATCCATTTCATACAATACATGCTTTTATTGCATTTTTATTCAAAAATCTAAAAGGGAAAGAGCTTTGATTCCTCAAAATAAAATCCAACTATCTCCATTTTCTTCAGTCTTCATGGAGAATTTGGCAATGAGAGTAACATTTAGCACACGAACAAAAGGCAGTCATATATCCCAAGATCCGCTTTCATGTGCCTTTCATTTCCTGGGGTCACTGAGCTGACAACTTCCATTCGGCTGTTGTCACATCTGTCTCTATGGTTTCCGTGTGATTGTGACATGTGAATTCGAGCTTCCCCTGCTGGGGATAAAAGGAAATTTCCCATAAAAGGCAAATTCTGGATATAGCTATTTTGCAGACTTTAAAAAAAATCCATAATCCAGGAAAAGAGCGATAGCTTTCTTAGACAACCCAAAAGCACAAAACACATTGTGCATGATTGTGATGCTCCACGGACTTCTTCATCAGGCAAGAGTTTTAAAATCATACAGGAGTAAAATAATACTACTACTATTGGAGTAATAGGCCTACATTTTGTATCAGAAGTTCTTTCTCTTGAATGTATTGTCAAAGGCTTTCATGGCTGGAAAAACTGGGTTGCTGTGAGTTTTCCAGGCCATATGGCCATGTTCCAGAAGCATTCTCTCCTGACATTTCACCCGCGTCTATGGCAGGCATCCTCGGAGGTAGTGAGGTCTGTTGGAAACTAGGCAATGGGAAACTTCTGATAACCTTGCCAGAGCTCCTGGTGGTGCAGTGGGTTAAACCCTTGTGCCGGCAGGACTGAAGACCAACAGGTCGCAGGTTCGAATCCGAGGAGAGGTGGATGAGCTCCCTCTACCAGCTCCAGCTCCTCATGCGGGGACATGAGAGAAGCCTCCCACAAGGATGATAAAACATCAAATCATCCGGGCATCCCCTGGGCAATGTCCTTGCTTAGACGGCCAATGCTCTCACCCCAGTAGCGACTTGCAGTTTCTCAGGTTGCTTCTGACACGACAAAAAAAAATACCTCTTGCCAGGAAATCCCTGTTAGAGGGTCACTATAGTCAGAAATGACCTGAAGGCACACTACAACTGAGGGATGGTGTTTGGTCATTAGCTAACATTTGAGTATAAATGACCCCATTAAAAACAACAAAAACAGAGGAAATGTGTGATTGTGAAAACATGTAGCCAGCAAAAAGAAACTATTCAAGAACAAATGGGTAAATAATCTCCTTCTAGGGCCAAGAGGAAGCAACAGAAATGGCTGAACTTTCAAAAAGAAATTCTGTGCTTAAAGACAGAGGAACAAGAACCCTGTAATTGGGTTGTTGTAGGTTTTTTCGGGCTATATGGCCATGGTCTAGAGGCATTCTCTCCTGACGTTTCGCCTGCATCTATGACAAGCATCCTCAGAGTTAGTGAGGTGAAGAACCTCACTACTTCGGAGGATGCTTGCCATAGATGCAGGTGAAACGTCAGGAGAAAATGCCTCTAGAACATGGCCATATAGCCCAAAAAAACCCTACAACAACCCAGTGATTCCGGCCATGAAAGCCTTTGACAACCCTGTAATTTCTTCATCACACTAGAGAAGAAATCCACTTAAAATCTGGTTTCTGCTTCCTGTAGAATTCTGGGGTTTGTAGTTTAGTGAGGCTGTTAAAGCCTCCTCCTTAAACTACAAATCCCAGAATTCTGCAGGAGGCAGCAAACAGATTTTAAGTGGATTTTTTTTTTCTAGTGTGATATAGTAGTAAAAAACTTTGGGAATATTTTTTTATTCCCAATGAACAGGCCGCAGTTGCAAATATGAGTTACCCAAAACTTTGGAAGTCAACAATCTACACATGATGCAATCCGAGTGGTCCATGTACTTTAAATGAACAGAAGTTGGTACTTTTGGGGAAGGCGCTTCAATATTTAAACCTTGTGTAAGGTGGTGGAGTGACATTCAGAACCAGTTTTCTTTTTAAACCTGACACTCCAATAACGTCAGTGCCTGATGGAAAAGGATTGCTGCCTGTTGCAAAGAATTCTTGCTCCCATCTCTCATAACATTATGTAACACGATTTTTTCCTGGATTATAAATGTCATTTTCCAATCACATTTTGCTATAGTTTTTCAATGAATATCTCATAACAAATTCAACATCGTTTGTGGCAGCCACATAAACAAAGCCTGAACTCTCACAGGATGCAAAGATGACTAAGGTTAACATAGTAAATGTAAAGGTTTCCCCTTGACATTAAGTCTAGTCGTGTCTGACTCTGGGTGGTGGTGCTCATCTCCATTTCTAAGCCGAATCACTGGCGTTGTCCGTAGACACCTCCAAGGTCATGTGGCAAGCATGACTGCATGTACCATCGCTACCTTCCCACCAGAGTGGTGCCTATTGATTTACTCACATTTGCATGTTTTTGAACTGCTAGGTTGGCAGAAGCTGGCGCTAACAGCGGGAGCTCACCTCGCTCCCCAGATTCAAACTGCTGTCCTTCCTGTCAGCAAGTTCTGCAGCTCAACAGTTTAACCCACTGTGCCACCAGCTATCATACTTTGAACATATCATGAGACAACATGGCTCACTGGAAAATATGATTAGAGTGAGAGGAAAATAAGGCAAATAGAAAATGTGAGACTATACTACAAATGGATTAACTCAACCAAGGAAAACATGATCTTGAGTTCGCAAGACTTAAGCAATGCAGACACTCTGAGGCTCTTGGAGATAGGGTTGCTGTAAATGAAAGTTGACTTGACATCAAATGACACTTTGCAGTGAGTATGGAAAGCTTTACATTGTTGAAATAGTAACACGTTCTGAATCTTCTCCTATGCAGGAATTAGCTTATGGGAATTATGCAGCCCTCCATCTCCTGGTGGCTAAGGGTACTGGGAACCACAGTTCAACATTTTGAGAGAAATTATTTACAGAATATATGGTTCTCCAGTTATGGCTGAAACTGCAATTCCCACCAGTTTAGGCAGCATAGCCATTGGCAGCAAGGGATTATGACTATTGTGGAGGATGATATGTCCCTCATCCCTTCAATCATAATACTCATCATCATCACCATTGTTGTTGTCGTTGTTGTTACCCGTTTCTCATCATGGCTTGAACAGTGACAGCCTCCACGAAGGTTACCTTTCCACTTACCTCTCCATTATCCTGAAATGTCATCCCAAAAATACTAACATCTCCAGCTTCACTTGTGACATAAAAATGACCACACAAGCACACTTCCATGCAATTCTTTGAATTTTAATACACATTGAATGAAGCCATGGCAATTATGAAGCTAGGCATTACTGCAGGATTTGTGGGTGAAAAAATGTAAATGACGGTTGAGAAGAAAAAATAGAAATGGAAAGGAAGAATCTCCTAAAACTACAATCGTCTCATAACTGGATTGTTCAGCTATCTAACAGGCATCCGGACAACTGGAAATGAAAGGAAAAAAGACTGCCTCTTTAGTGTTATAGTTGTACGAGCTCAGAGAAATTACAATTTGTTGCTACAGTGGCCACAATCCCTTAGCAAGCATGACCCTAAGACATTTTGGTTGGGCGGATTCTGGAAACTGCAGTCTAAAAAAGCAACTTTGCCTAAGGTCTGGTTCTTATCCAACAACAGTAACACGGATATGCTGTGGCATGCTTTCCAAACCCTTCTCCGACTTTGTGCATTTAATTAAAATGTAATCTCTAGGAATTTCTCGTTTCTCCAGTATGGTTCTATCGTCAGCTTCCAGCAGATACTGACCACAGAGTTGTTCTAAAGGGCAAAGAAATTCCTAACAAGGTGTTCTCTTAAGTTGGTGGTTCTCAACCTGTGGGTCCCCAGGTGTTTTGGTCTACAATTCCCAGAAACCCCAGCCAGTTTAAAGCTGTTGGGATTTCTGGGAGTTGAAGGCCAAAGCATTTGGGGACCCACAGGTTGAGAACCACTGTCTTAAGTAAAAAAAACCTGACATTTTTTTATTCCCAGGTTTTCATTTTACCAGGAGTCCCAGGTGGTACAATGGGTTAAATCAGTGTTTCTCAACCTGGGGTCCCCAGATGTTGTTGGCCTACAACTCCTAGAAATCCCAGCCAGTTCACCAGCTGTTAGGATTTCTGGGAATTGAAGGCCAAAAACACCTGGGGACCCCAGGTTGAGAACCACTGGGTTAAATCCTTGTGTGGGAAGGACTGAAGACTAACAGGTCGTAAATTCGAATCTGGGGAAAGTGCGGATGAGCTCCCTCTGTCAGCTCCGGCTCCCCATACAGGGACATGAGAGAAGCGTCCCACAAGGATGGTAAAACATCACAATATCCGGGCGTCCCCTGGGCAACATCCTTGCAGATGGCCAATTCTCTCAAACCAGAAGTGACTTGCAGTTTCTCAAGTCACTCCTGACATGGGGAAAAAAAAACTTTCACCAGTGTCCTGTGCCATGAACCCCTTTGAATGTGGAAGGCTGACTGTAACTTAACAAGAAGCTTGATATATTATTATTTGTGCTGCTATCCCAATGAAAACAATCCCCTAACTCCTTATTGATGAGGCTTAGAATCATACAATACAGAAAATAACTGACAGGTACAATAAAAATCATTTTTAAAACAGCAACGACAGATGGAGCCACGGAGCAAAAGAACGGGTTGATAAAATGGCAGAGCATTGCGGCAAAGAAGCGTAGCCTGGTTGGGATTGCACCCTTTTAATCTCTTCACTGTCTCCTTTTGAAATATTTACAGAAATGTTTCCTCATGTGTGGAACGCCCCAGAAAAAGGGTGGCAAGTAAAAGAGCATCCATGACGTCACAGGCACTAGCCAGTCAGTGTTTGTGACACACATTATGATGGACAAACACGCCCTTCAAGGCAGCTCTCCAGAAAGCTAGCTGGAGAAACAATGGCAGTGTTCCTGGGAATGCAACACTGAAATGAACTTGCTTGGGAAATGGCCATCCCTTTTGACATAGAGGTGTTTCCTTTGTGTGACCACATCTGGATCTCATGGGTTACCTCTGAAAGGTCTTAACTCTGTATACTGCAGAGAGGGATGGATCCACCCAATGAGCAGTACCCAAAGTCTCATATACGGTTCTGTCAGACTTTTATGAAATGGAGTAGGATTGACAGCCTGTGAGATTCTGCCAATATTCAGCAATTGCCAAAAGCTGTGGGCAAAAGGCCGACCAATTCTGATCCAAAAACTCAAATCCTCCTAACATGGATAGACTTCCAGCTCCATTTAATGTTACCGTCAAGGCAGGCTCAACAAGTAACTTAAAATAGCCATTGTCGTAGTATCCCAGCTCATCTCCCACGCGCCTATCAACTGTTGTTGTGTCAAGGATCCTTACACCCATCTTCTAAACTATAACCACAAACATGTTGAACAAAAGTCCTCATTTCTCCAGAGGTGGATCTACAATAAAGCATGCAAATTAAGGCAAATTAAGGCCTCCATATGTCTTTTTCCATTCTTCTTTGACATTACAGAAAAAAAATCAGGATAAATTTTTGTATTTCCAAAAGCAGAGACTTTTGAATGTGTTCAGTCTCTGTCCTGTTGTTGTTTCAGATCATTAGACAAAGGTTTGATGTGACTTGGCAAGCTGGCTCAGGTCCTGGTCTTAAGGAGGGCACTTGTAAGGCCTCACAAGGATCATGTGGGTTTTCTGATGTGTGCTGAGGCCGGACCTCTGTCGGAAACACTTCCCACATTCCATGCAGCGGTACGGTTTCTCCCCGGTGTGGATCCTCTGGTGGATGGTCAGGTGGGAGCTGACACTGAAGGTTTTCCCACATTCGTCACATTTATAAGGCCTCTCTCCAGTGTGGATTCTTTGGTGGAGGATAAGAGTGGAGCTCTGGCTGAACCTTTTCCCGCATGCTTGGCACTCATAGGGCTTCTCGCCCGTGTGGACTCTCTGGTGCTTGGTGAGGTGGGAACTCACGGAGAAGCATTTCCCACAATCGGCACACTTATAGGGCTTCTCCCCTGTGTGGATGCGGCGGTGGAGGACCAGGGTCGAGCTCTGGCTGAATCGCTTTCCGCACTCGCTGCACTCGTACGGTTTCTCTCCGGTGTGGATTCTCCGGTGAATTGTAAGGTGGGAGCTCACGCCAAAGCTCTTCCCACAGTCGGCACATGGGTAAAGCTTATCAGTCAAGCGGGGTGCTTTCTGGGCCTGGGCAAGACTCTGTTGAGCCTGGGCAAGGCTATGTTGAGCCTGGACAAGGCTATTCTGAGCCTGGGCGAGGCTCTCCCCACATTGTACGCACAAGCTGGAACTGGGCCCCATGTATACCCGGGGCGGGAGAGGAGGGTTTTCCTTCGGCGCTGGAGGAAGAAGAGGTGGTTTGGCCCATCCTTTCCCTTGATCCTCCCCTTGCTGCCCAGCTTGACTATTGCTTGGGAAAGCAGACCCATCGGACCGTCCCAGGACCTGCTTCTGGGTCTGCATGGCTTCGCTACCTCCGGGCTGTGGATTAGGGTTCATAGTTCCTCCATCTACCAAAGGAAAGAGAGTGAAGCCAGCATGGGGGGAAAGTGGCATTATTTTCATAGGCATGCCTTAGGTCTCAATGGATACTTTACCTTGAAAGTTAGGGATCATTCTGTTCTTTATGGGGCGTTAGCTAGTCCGGATACAATGAGTCAAACAGCATAATTAAAACATTGTAAAAATTAAACCCATGTTGCAACTCAAAGAGCATTGATGGGTTGAAGGAGGTTGTCACCTTGAGAAGACCAATTCTAGTTAATCTAATTCAGTGTTTCTCAACCTTTCTAATGCTGTGACCCCTTAATACAGTTCCTCATGTTGTGGTGACCCCTACCCATATAATTATTTTTGTTGCTACTTCATAACTGTAATTTTGCTACCGTTATAAATTGTAATGTAAATATCTGATATGCAGGATGTATTTTCATTCACTGGACCAAATTTGGCACAAATACCCGATACGGCAAATTTGAATACTGGTGGGGTTGGGGGAGGGATTGATTTTGTCAGTTGGGAGTTGTAGTTGCTGGGATTTATAGTTCACCTACAATCAAAGAGCATTCTGAACTCCACTAACAATGGAATTGAACCAAACTTGGCACACAGAACTCCCAAGATCAACATAAAATACTGGAAGGATTTGGTAGCCATTGACCTTAAGCTTTGGAATTGTAGTTCACCTACATCCAGAGAGCACTGTGGACTCAAACAATGATGGATCTGACCAAACTGTGCACAAATACTCAATATGGCGAAATGTGAACCCTGGTG
The DNA here is from genome assembly GCF_025583915.1 of Anolis sagrei ordinatus. NCBI lineage: Eukaryota > Metazoa > Chordata > Lepidosauria > Squamata > Anolidae > Anolis > Anolis sagrei. Next base: position 27,101,675 of record NW_026847660.1, on the reverse strand, counting down.
GAGTTTGGGGCAAATAGACCTTGACATCTGGGAGTTGTAGTTGCTGGGATTTATAGTTCACATACAATCAAAGAGCATACTGAACCCCACCAATGATAGAATTGGGCCAATCTTCCCACACAGAGCCCCCATGACCAACATAAAATACTGTGTTTTCTGATGGTCTTTGGTGACCCCTCTGACACCTCCTCATGACACCCCCAGGGGTCCCGACTCCCAGGTTGAAAAATGCTGATCTAATTCCTCACATTTGTCTCACTGGCAGAATTTTAAAGGAATTCCACCTGAGTTATTCATTTTATTAATTGCCACCAAATACTAATGGGAAATATGTGCATAACTCCACCCCCACCCCCATCATCTCTCCATCCACAACAGAATGGAGTTTTCCTAATCTTCAGAACCTTTTCTAAGTACCTTACAAAGGACCATATGGTCCCGATAAGTTTTTACCAGAGCACATTTTGCTGGTGTAGCAACATGCTTTCTTCTGGGTTGACGCAGAAATCCTGTGATCAAGAGTTCTGTGTAATTCCAAAGTGGGCATATTCTTAAACCAGCAGAAATCAATGCAATGATCCTCAACCAACTGGGATTTGGAATCTCGAGTCTGAGCTCCTTCTTTTTAAAAGGAACCTGGAATTTGCAATCTCAAATCTGCACTCCTTTTTTTAAAGAAAGAAAGAAAAAATAAATAAATAAAAAGGTCCTTACCTAGCGAGAGGAGAGTCCCATAATTGTCCTGCACAATGTCCCTGTAGACAGGTCTCTGGCATGGGTCCAGAAGGGCCCACTGTATCTCAGCAAAATACATCAGTCACTTCTGCAGAAGGCTGTGGCCTCTGAAAGAATAAGGGTCCCCTGCTCAGCATCCAAAACCAACCCTGTCACCTTGGGCCTGTAATGCGGATGTGGCCCCTTGACTTCAGCATCTTCTCTCTCCTGATCTCACAGATGAACACCCCTCTGAAACCATCCTGGTTTCTCTGCTTCTATTCTTCTCATTGGGATGAAAAATCTTTCTATTGTCGGGACTCTAGCTCCCATCATCCCTGGCTAGCATCATCTGTGGTGAGGAAGGATGGGATATATGTTCCAACCTGCAGCCTTGTTCCTTCTCATGCCTCCCCAGGCAAGGTTCCCGAGGTGCTTTTAAACAACTAAGGGCACATCTACACTGACCATTGATTGCAATTTGAAGGCAGCTTCAGTGTATAGTATTTAGAGCAGTGGTTCTCAACCTGTGTGTCCCCAGACGTTTTAGCATTCAACTCCCAGAAATCCTAACAGCTTGTAAACTGGCTGGGATTTCTGGGAGTTGTAGGCCAAAACACCTGGAGACCCACAGGTTGAGACCCACTGATTTAGAGGCGACATGTCACAAACACACTCTACAGCAGTGGTTCCCAGCCTTTTTTTGACCAGGGACCACTTTGACCAGGGATCACTCTCCAACATTACTACCAAAAGGCTTATGAATCAATTTTTGGTCAACTTTAGATTCAGTTTGGTTATTTGGGGTGCTGATTCAGAAAATTGCATGGGATGGGCCACATCAGCTCTAGTTTCTGATACAGAACATATGCCGTCCAGTAGTCGCCATCTGCTCGCCCACAGAAAAACATTTTAATACTTTAAAGCTGATGTAGTCTTTCCCACCATCCAGCCACCAAACAAGCTATGGGTTTTGAAGTATAGGCCAAATTTACACTGACCATTTAGTGCAGGCATGGGCAAACTTGAGCCCTCCTGGTGTCTTGGACATCAACTCCCACCATCCAGTCAACAAACTCCCACCATCTAGACAACAAACACTCACTGTAGTGTGCAAAGGAAAGCCTTTAATGCACACCAGTGCTTTGTTGAACCATCTAGGCAACAAACACTCAGTGTAGTCTGCAAAGGAAAGCTTTAATGCACATCAGCACTATGCTGCACCATCTTGACAACAAACACTCACTGCAGTGTGCAAAGGAAAGCCTTTAATGCACATCAGTGCTTTGTTGAACCATCAAGGCAACAAACACTCACTGTAGTGTGCAAAGGAAAGCCTTTAATGCGCATCAGCACTATGCTGCACCATCTTGGCAACAAACACTCACTGCAGTGTGCAAAGGAAAGCCTTTAATGCACATCAGTGCTTTGTTGCACCATCAAGGCAACAAACACTCACTGTAGTGTGCAAAGGAAAGCCTTTAATGCGCATCAGCACTATGCTGCACCATCTTGGCAACAAACACTCACTGCAGTGTGCAAAGGAAAGCCTTTAATGCACATCAGTGCTTTGTTGCACCATCAAGGCAACAAACACTCACTGTAGTGTGCAAAGGAAAGCCTTTAATGCGCATCAGCACTATGCTGCACCATCTTGGCAACAAACACTCACTGCAGTGTGCAAAGGAAAGCCTTTAATGCACATCAGTGCTTTGTTGAACCATCAAGGCAACAAACACTCACTGTAGTGTGCAAAGGAAAGCCTTTAATGCGCATCAGCACTATGCTGCACCATCTTGGCAACAAACACTCACTGCAGTGTGCAAAGGAAAGCCTTTAATGCACATCAGTGCTTTGTTGCACCATCAAGGCAACAAACACTCACTGTAGTGTGCAAAGGAAAGCCTTTAATGCGCATCAGCACTATGCTGCACCATCTTGGCAACAAACACTCACTGCAGTGTGCAAAGGAAAGCCTTTAATGCACATCAGTGCTTTGTTGAACCATCAAGGCAACAAACACTCACTATAGTGTGCAAAGGAAAGCTGTTAATGCACATCAGTGCTTTGTTGCACCATCAAGGCAACAAACACTCACTGTAGTGTGCAAAGGAAAGCCTTTAATGCGCATCAGCACTATGCTGCACCATCTTGGCAACAAACACTCACTGCAGTGTGCAAAGGAAAGCCTTTAATGCACATCAGTGCTTTGTTGAATCATCAAGGCAACAAACACTCACTGTAGTGTGCAAAGGAAAGCTGTTAATGCATATCAGCGCTTTGTTGCACCATCTAGGCAACAAACACTCACTGTAGTGTGCAAAGGAAAGCCTTTAATGCGCATCAGCACTATGCTGCACCATCTAGGCAACAAACACCATCTAGGCAACAAACAGCCTGAGGCTGTTAGGAATGGTGGGAGTTGAAGTCCATAACATCTCAAAGGAGGGCCAAAGTCTGCCCATACCTGGTGTAGATGGACCCCTAGTAAGGGACCAAAAATTCAACAGGTGAGTATTCTTTTGTACCTGGAGGAGCATCAAAAACAACCCTCTTCGGCCAATGGGGCAAGGCTTCACCTGCTGATCCTCTTGGCCATGGCAACAAGGTATTTCTTTTCCCTTAGAGCATGGTTCTCAACCTGTGGGTCTCCAGATGTTTTGGCCTTCAACTCCCAGAAACTGGGAGTTGTAGGCCAAAACACCAGGGGACCCACAGGTTGAGAACCAGTGCTTTTGAGGCACTTACTTGGGAAAGAAATGTCCATGTTTCCTAGTAGTCCCTCCCAACCCTCCCCATTCCACGTCAGGCCCTACGTCAGCCCCACGTTTGTAAAGGCCTCCCTTTGCTATCCATTCCCCCCACCCTTTTTTATTTTTATTTTCCAACCTCTGTTATTAATATCCTCCTGGGAACAATCCGGATGTTTGGAATGCAATCCCAGGAGGGGGAAGAAGAGCCAAGAAGAGCAAGGCGCAGAGGCGAAGGCGCGCAGGGACTCCGAGCCAGACGTCTCCTCCCTTTGTATACATTTGTATTTCTATTTGTATCCCTCCTCCTCCTCCTCCTCCTCCACCCGCTTTATAAAAAAACCAGGAAGTTGCTTGGCTGCCTGGCTGGACTTTGGTGGGCGCCCAAGCCCCAAATGGTCGGGAGTTTTACCTGGAAATCAAAGTCTTTCCCGTGGCTTCCGGGCTGGAGCAAGAGTTGGAAAGTCTCGCCCTTTGGAGAAAGGGAGAAGGGTTAAAAAAAAAGAAAAGAGGGTCGGGTGGGTAAGGGGGGAAAGCCAAAGGAGATCCAAGGCGGCGTTGGCGTCGGCGTCGGCTGCAACGCAAGCAGGCGAAACAACAACAGGGCTTTTCCCTTCTCGCTGGTTCTGACCTGGGAAGTTCAGCCCCCAAAAATCGTCAGCGGTAGAAAAAAAAAAAGAGGGGGGAAGAAAAACGAGAGCAGTCCCTTCTCTCTCTGTGTGTGTGTGTGTGTCTCCTTTTTTTTGACAATGGCCAGAGCCCTCTAGCGGCATCGCCTCCCTTTCACACGCGGAACAAAACCCCAAAGAAGAACCTCCTCTTGCGCCTCAAGAGCCACGACAAGGGAAGCCGGCTTTGGGTGCGTCCGCACTGGAGAATAAACACAGTTTGGCACCGCTTTAACCTCCAAGGCACTATGGAAGTGGTAGTTTGATGAGACTGCAGCACTCTTTGGCAACAGTCTAAAGACCTCATTGAAGACACATTTCTCATGATTCCATCGCACTGGGCCGTGGGAATCAAAGGGATTTTATTTATTTTATTTTTTAACAAACAAACAAAACACAAAGTTTGCAAGCTTGGCATTCTATTAGATGTCCTTTGACCAGCAGCTGGCCACTTGGAGTGCCTCTGGCGTTACTATAAGAAGGTCCTCCATTGTGCATGTGGCAGGGCTCAGGTTGCATTGCAGCAGATAGTCTGTGGTTTGCTCTTCTCCACACTCGCATGTTGTGGATTCCACTTTGTAGCCCCATTTCTTGAGGTTGGCTCTGCATCTCGTGGAGCAGTTTGTTCAGCGCCTCCCAGTTTTCTGTGTGCCCAGGAGGGAGTCTCTCATTCAAGCATTGCTTGAGGTTCTGGGTTTGAGCCTTCCACTTTTGGACTCTCGCTTGCTGGGGTGTTCCAGCGAGTGTCTCTGTAGATCTTAGAAAACTATGTCTTGATTTAAGTCATTGGCGTGCTGGCTGATACCCAAACAGGGGATGAGCTGGAGATGTTCTTTCACTATTGGTTGCTACTTCCCGGCGGATGGCAGGTGGTGCAATATCGGCCAAACAGTGTAATTTCTCCATTGGTGTAGAGCGCAGACACCCCGTGATAATGCAGCATGTTTCATTAAGTCACATCTACCGTTTTGGTGTGGTTAGGTAAGATGTGTTCCACACTGGGCATGCATACTCAGCAGCAGAGCAGCAAAGCACAAGGGCAGCTGTCTTCACTGTATCTGGTTGTGATGCCCCGTTTGTGCCAGTCAGCTTTTGTATGATATTGTTTCTAGCACCCACTTTTTGCTTGATATTCAGGCAGTGCTTCTTGTAGGCCAGAGCATGGTCCTAGGTATTTGGGTGTGCTGCAATGCTCCCGTGGGATTTCTTCCCAGGTAATCCTCAGAGCTCGGGGTGCTTGTCTGTTCTTAAGGTGAAAAGCACATGTCTGTGTTTTAGATGGATTAGGGATCAGCTGGTTTCCCCTGTAATAGGCAGTAAGAGCACCTAGAGCTACGGAGAGCTTCTGTTCAACCATCTCAAAGCTCAAGCAGTAATGGCATGATCATCAGCATAGATGAAACTCTCTTTCCCTTCTGGCAGTGGCTGGTCATTTGTGTAAATGTTGAACATTGATGGAGCACATGAAAGCAGCAGTGTAGATGCGACCATCAAAGTCCTGTGCTGTCTTGCTCACCCCTTTCTCTCTCTTTTGCAGTGGTTTTTTTTCAGAGGTACAGAAATACAGGAGTGCAAAAACAATACATCAATTATTGTTGTTGGTGTTATTAAATGGTCAAAATCAGTTGTGTGATTTACAGACTATTCAGTTCAACTGACTGATTTCACAAGTGGCAAATTTATGTTTAGTGGGTTGTTGTAGGTTTTTTCGGACTATATGGCCATGTTCTAGAGGCATTCTCTCCTGACGTTTCACCGCATCTATGGCAAGCATCCTCAGAGGTAGTGAGATGCAGGCGAAACGTCAGGAGAGAATGCCTCTAGAACATGGCCATATTGCCCGAAAAAACCTACAACCCAGTGATTCCAGCCATGAAAGCCTTCAACAATACAAATTGATGTTTAGTTTTTACTCATTCTGACGCATGGAGCATCAACATTATACTTGCAAATTTGTACTTATTTACCCAATATGTTTTTATTTCATACCTGTTTATTGCTTATTGACCTATACATACTGTTGTCTTTGTGGATAGATTACTTTGGAAGAAACAACCAGGGCTAGCTAATTGCCCTCCAACAAAGCATTCCCCCAGGCAGTAAAAGCCAGACCTTGAAACTGCTAGGCCATTAAATATTAATCAAGGTGGCCAATTGAAACATTCACACCTACCTCCAACAGACAAGAGTTCTTGCTCTCACCATGGACTTTCCACAAATGTATAAACCTCACTTTCCTACTTTCCGACAGACCTCACAAGCTCTGAGGATACCTGCCAGAGATGCAGGCGAAACGTCAGGAGAGAATGCGTCTGGAACATGGCCATACAGTCTGGAAAACTTACAGCAACCCAATAAAAAGGAAACAGTGTTTCCTTTGTATTGGGTTGCTGTGAGTTTTCCGGGCTGTATGGCCATGTTCCAGAAGCATTCTCTCCTGACATTTCACCAACATCTATGGTATTTAGCCACCTTGATTACCATTGAATGGCCTTGCCGTTTCAAAGCTTCACTGGTTGCTGCCTGGGGGATCCTTTGGTGGGAGGTGTTAGCTGACCCTGATTGATCCTTGCCTTGAAGGTGCAAGGCCATTAAATGCTTATCAAGGTGGCCAATTTATTGACAAAGGCTTTCATGGCCGGAATCTCTGGGTTGTCCGGGTTGTATAGCCATGTTCCACAAGCATTCTCTCCTGATGTCTATGGCATTTGGCCACCTTGATTAGCATTGAATGGCCTTGCAGCTTCAAAGCTTGACTGGTTGCTGCCTGAGGGATCCTGTTGGGAGGTGTTAGCTGGCCCTGATAGATTGTTGCTTTGAAGTTGCAAGGCCAGGAGAGAAATTGTAAGGCCAGGAGAGAATGCTTATCAAGGTGGCCAATTCATTGTCAAAGGCTTTCATGGCTGGAATCTCTGGGTTGTCCGGGCTGTATGGCCATGGTCCAGAAGCATTATCTCCTGACGTTTCGTCAACATCTAAGACAGGCATCCTCAGAGGTTGAGAGATCTGTTGGAATCTAGCCAAGTGAGGTTTATATATCTGTGGAATGTACAAGGTGGGGGAAAAAACTCTGTCTGTTTGAGGTAAGTGTGAATGTTGCATTTGGCCACCTTGATTAGCATTTGATGGCCTTGCAGCTTCAAAGCTTGGCTGGTTGCTGCCTGGGGGATCCTTTGCTGGGAGGTGTTAGCTGGCTCTGATTGTTTCTTGTCTGGAATTCTCATTTTTGAGTGCTGTTCTTTATTTATTATGGTTTTAGTTTTTCTAGTAGCCCCAGTATGACTTCCAAATATAAGTGTACTGTCTGTGTGCATCTCTTCCCCTTCCAGTATTTCCTAAATTTCATTTCCCTTCGAAGTGTTCAGTCCTGGAGACACCCTAGACTGGACACAACCTTACTCCAACTCAAGACAGGAACTGTTGAAAATGATAGTTGTTATTCAAGCCAATCCTTTTATGGATCTCAGGGCTACTCCATACATATGTGTGAGAAGTTTTCAGGAGTCATAGTGTTGGAAGGGGTATCAAAGGACCCTTCCAACCCGAAAAGTAGTCCACCCCCCCCCTTAACCATTTAAGTAACCTGAGAGGTGTGCATCCAAGTTCTGTTTAAAGGTCCGAAGAGTCTACCATCGTTTGAGGGAATCCATTTCACGGTTGAAGGTCTTTAGCATCAGGAAGTTCTCGTAGATATTTAGTTGGAAACTCCTTTCTTGTAAATTGCATCAAATAGTTTGGATCCAACCCTCAAACTCACTCCACCTACTCTGTGACCTTTCAGACATTTAACGATGGCCATCGTATCACTTCTCAATCTCGTCCTCAGGAAGATCCTTGTAAGAGTAATATTATTGACCCAACTGCAAGAGGTGGCCCACTGCTATCTGCACCTTTTTTTGTCATGTCAGGAGCAACTTGAGAAACTGCAAGTCGCTTCTGGTGTGAGAGAATTGGCCATCTGCAAGGACGTTGCCCAGGGGATGCCCGGATGTTTTGATGTTTTATCATCCTTGTGGGAGGCTTCTCTCATGTCCCCGCATGAGGAGCTGGAGCTGATACGAGGGAGCTCATCTGTGCTCTCCCTGGATTCGAATCTGCGACCTGTCAGTCTTCAGTCCTGCCAGTACAGGACCCATTATAATGGGAAAGTGTGGTCGGGGCTACATGTAGCCCTCTGTGCTTATATTTCGGCTACCCAAGGCCTCCGACCATGCCAACATGCTGTAAATGAAAAGAAAGAATCCGGTCTCTTTGAGATGAATCACCAAATGAGGCATTTCAGAATCCAAAAAGTAAAGTTTATTTCATACAGAGGAAAGACAGACACTGTTAGTACAATAGGAAAATAAAGTCAGTTACCAAGGGCAATACCTGGAAATGTAATATAGATGGTAGTAGAATATTTAGATCTCAGTTTGGCTATGATACAGCTGCAACAGCAATCATGACTACTTTTAAGGCATACCCAATGGCATTAGTACTAAAAGAAAACCACAACAAAAAAGATCAAAAGAACTCAAAATCAACCCCAGCATATTCCCACCCGCAAACAATACAAAAGCAAACTAAGATCAACCTGCCCCACCCTATTAAAAAGCTGAAGATAGATTCAGGAAGGTCAAGCTGAACCAATGAAGAGTGCCTTAACAGAGTTCATCTCAGAGATGGCACCAGGGCTAGGAAGGGGAACAAGTAGTTTGTCCACACACACATACACATTGCTGAAGCCTTCTATGTAATGATACACATTTTCATCCATTTTATTAGATAGAAGTCAGAGGTGATAACTTTTGTCTGGTATCACCCATTAAATCAAAAGTTGGAAATTAAACTAATGCTTCGATTATGAGTCTGCTTATTGGAAAGTAGGCTCTGCCCAAACTGGGAAGCTTGAATTCAGAGAAAGATGTTTAAAGAAGGGAACATAAGTGGGAAATCAAATTATTTTCCTTCCAGTAACTGAACACATAGGGGAGAGAGAACGTTCCAAAACAGACACTGTCCCTTCTGTTCCTCGCTGCCTCTCTAATCTCTAAACTGAGTGTAATGAGCTCAAGATTGCTCTCAGAAAGCAGTGGATCAAGTAAAAACATTGATGAATTTGAACGGAAATAACTACTAATCCATCCAAGTCCAATTATGGAAGAATGAGACCTGACCTATACATGCAACTGAATGAAAAGGGTAGATTTGACAATTCCCACCACAGCCAAGAAAGCCTCTTTTCAAAGACACCTCTGTGCCAATATACTTGACAAATAGAAAACTATCATGGCTGGCAGACAGCTTAGATAAAAGCTTTCTACTGCTGTAATGAATGTTTTTAAATGAAAAGGTTTTTCAAACTCCTGAGAGCATATAGAGCTAGAATTCTAGGGGTTTTTTTTATCACATCTGTACAATAGGCTTTAAATCAGAGATGAAGCAGCTTTGGCTTTTTTCTTGGTTTGGGTAGGGGATAATGGGAGCTGTAATTCAAAGCATCTGTAGAGTCAAAGGTTCCCTATTCAGCTTTCACTACCTGTGGAAAGGAGATTAATTATATAAGTTGAGCATCCCTTATCTGGGGCCCCTTCCACACAGTATTTTGAATTTTGGAATTCCAGGGCGCTTCCACACAGCCATATAACCCAGAATATCAAGACAGAAAATCCCACATTATCTGCTTTGAACAGGAATATATGGCAGTGTGGACTCAGAAAACCCAGTTCAAAGTAGATATTGTAGGATTTTTCTGTCTTGATATTCTGGGTTATTCTGTCTTGATATTATATGATATTGACGCTTTTGCTTTCTGATATTTAATGATTTTCATGTTTAGACTTGGTTTCCATCTTGAAGATATCTCAATTATGTACTTACGTACAAATCTATGTATTCCAGAATCCAAAAAGAAAATTCCAAAACTGAAAATACTTCTGGTTCCAAACATTTCAGAAAGGTTCAATTCACTACTGCAGACACTGCACTGTCCAGGAAATTCTTCCCATATACAGATTCAATTATAAGTTGATCTCACGCATAAGTCAAGAGCAGATTAATGGTTTGTGATATGAGTTGTGGATAGGTGAGGGGGTCATTATGCAGAGAGAGGCAAGTCACAATCTCTTATCCTAGTGGAAAACCAAGTCAATCCTTTTAAATAAATCATGGCCTCACCCCCAAGTGATAGTTATCCTGAAGGCCACCATAAGTTGCAAATGACTTGAAGGCACACAACAATCACTTAACAGCAATTGTGCTAATTCTTCATCAAAGTAGATTTATAGGAACCCACCCTACTATGGGTTCAGGTCCTATAATGAGAATTCATCAAACTTTTGTGAGTGTGAATGCAGAAACTGTGTTGTTGAAGGCTTTCATGGCTGGAATCACTGGGTTGCTATGAGTTTTCCGGGCTGTATGGCCATGTTCCAGAAGCATTCTCTCCTGATGTTTCACCTACATCTATGGCAGGCATCCTCATAGGAAAATTGAGTTTATATATCTGTGGAATGTCCAGGGTGGGAGAAGGAACTCTTGTCTGTTTGAGGCAAGTGTGAATGTTGCAATTGGCCAGTTGGATTAAGGGCCCTGCAGCTTCAAAGCCTGGCTGATTCAAGAGATGGTGACTCAGTCTTCTTAAAGGGAAGGAAGGTATAATAATCAAAAAGGAATTCACTTTTTTTGTCTTTTAAAACATTGGTCTCATATACTAAGCAAAACTTAATAAAACCTGCTTCAGGTGTGAGACCAAGAACTACATAGGGCTATGGCATTTACAAAAAGCAGTCCTGTAACAGAAAACCTGTCAAAGGTGACTTATCTTTTCAAAAACTGTTCTGTTTGATGCCTGTTTAGCCCATTTTAAAGAAAAAAATCATGATATGGCCAAGACGTCAGGGATCTCAAAATGACTAATTAAGCAGGCTGAACAGGTCTACAGAACATTTGGCCAGTTTTCCTCACCACAGTAATATTCTGTATTTCTGCTAAAATTATAATAATCACCTCCAGATCTGGACCCTCTCTCTTTTGGTGATGGCTTTCCTCTTTTCTGACATGCATCAGTAACCATCCCAGGAGGGAATCACAATCATAATGTCATTTATCCTTTAAACAAATTCTGGTTATCTGAAAAAAATTACACGAGGGAGTAGGGCTGAGTAGGCATCATAAACTCGAGGGTGACTGCCAACACACACAAAAAAATCAACTTGGGCATGCAACCATACAAAAAGTCTGTAGGAAAAACAAATATCTATTACAGTTCTGCTGGGACTCATTTCTGTTTTTTATTCAAAGATGGCTTAAAGCACTCGTATACTGAAATGTGAACTTTTTTACTACTGTCTACTTTCAAACACAAGAGAAAACAAATATGCATCACCAATTATTGTGTTACAATACAGGTTGAGCACTCATTATCTGCAACTCCAAAATGTTCCAATATTGACCACATGCTTTCCGATGGTTCAATCTACACAAACTTGATTTCAGCACAAAATTATTTAAAACAGTGTGTATAAAATACCTCCAAGCCATGTGCAGATCAGTGGTTCTCAACCTGTGGGTCCCCAGATGTTTTGGCCTTCAACTCCCAGAAATCCTAACAGCTAGTAAACTGGTTGGGATTTCTGGGAGTAGTAGGCCAAAACACCTGGGGACCTGCAGGTTGAGAACCACTGGTGTAGATGAAGCATAAATGGATTTCTTGTTTAGACTCGAGTCATTTTTACTATATCTCATTGTGTGCGTGCAAGTATTCAAAAATCCAATATATGGAACAATTGTGGTCCCATGCTTTTAAACAGAGGCTGGATGGAAATCTGTCAGAGGTACTTTGTACTTTTCCTGCATGGCAAGGGGTTGGACTAGATGGCTCATGTGGTCTCTTCCAACTATTATTCTATGATTCTTTTAAGCATTTCAGATATGGGATAATCAACCTGTACTGCCTCTGGCTCTACAAAAGTATCATCTGTGTACACTACATAATGTTGGAATTTTTAATGTGTTTTGTCATTTGTCACTTCGGTCCTGCAGCTGATGTCTTACCAAATTCATAGGCCACAGAAACAAACCAGCATGAGGGCTGCAGTGCAGTGAATATGAGGATTTTCTAAGAAGAGATGAAACATTTCCTGAACTTCTGAAGCCCTGGGAGGAAAAACCCATTTCTATAAAAAAGAAGCACATACACACAGAACGGGGTGGGTGGGGCGGACTTCTAGGCAAAATTTCCTAATGAACCTAAAACTTATTTTACTGCTTTAACAACTTGACACTCATGGTTTGCAATTTGATTAGTAAATAGAACATTACTACTTTTGGCATAGTTTTTAAATTTGCAGAAGAACCCTGTGCATTTTTACACAGAAATGCATGGAGCTTATATACAGATATGTTTGTATAGGGTTGCGGTCCCCAAACTACAAAATCCATAAGTTTTGTAGTGGGTTATCCATACTGGGCCAAAAGGGATCCTGTGAAAAGGACAATGGGTTCAGGATACTTATTTCAAATGACTACCTCCACGCTACACTGATACTATAAGGCAAGCAACAATCCACAAGAAACAAAATCCCTGGCTGCTCCCCTCCTAAAGGCAACAGCACCTTATCTGCAGGAATGCTGCTGGGAACCGTGTGTTTTATATATCTACATATACACAAGGATTATATCTTTAACTCTGCAGATTGTCTTTCATAAAAAATATTCGTACTATACATTCTGAGTGGGCAAAAACTTACCTCAAAAGAGTTTCACTCATTCCACAAGTGAAATGTTTTCATAGGAGTCTTTTCTTTGTTGTCCTTTAGAATTCTCCATTTTTTCCCAGATGGAAAAAAATGAACAAAGAAAGACTGTAGAACAACAACACTCTCCTCCATTTTCTTCCAGTTTTTGTCTAAATTTTCTATAAAATCCACACACCTTTGCAACCCTCACAACATTGGAAACAGGGCCACCTATTTTCCCATAGAATTAGCAGAGCTTGAAAGTATGGCATTGAAACCAGTAATGTTAATTTCTTTATCTTTCAACAGGAACCATATTAAGAGTAGTGTACTGATAAAAGTGTTGTTATGCATACCAAACTACTCTTAAAAACGAATCATTACAAATAATGGGAATACTGAGTAACAATCCGAGTTCTGACATTTAGCAGTCATAAAACAGTACCCGTGTACAGCAGAAATACTGTAAATGCATGCAAACATATCTTAATAGAAATGACCATGTGAGCTCAGGATCAAAATAGCTTTTCTTTCCTTTTCTTTTTTGTTTTTGGAGAAATGCGCAAAGTTAGTGATACTTGTAAACCTTTTCCCTCTTGTTCCTTACAAAATTACAGCGGACAGACTTAAGAGCCTTATCACACTGCCCCATTACAGCACTATTGTATCAATATAACTGATATGGCAACGTCTAACGGAATCATGGATTTGTAATTTAAGGAGGGACATTGATAATTTGGTTCTTAGGCCTCACTAAACTACAAATCCCAAAATTCTACAGGATATTGCCATGGCAGCTAAAGTGGCATATAGCACTATTAACAGTGTAGTGTGATAAGGCTCTCCTGAGAGCCATCATTTGTCTTCACAAGGCTGCAGGGAGAAATTCAGGTTCTGTTACTGTGGGTTCTTCCATTATTCTTTCACTTCAGTTTAGAAACAGCATTATTATTTCAAAAGGGTGGCTATTTTCTGCCTTTCAAATGGTGGGCACGGCACTGAATTTCTTTATTCATTTTCTATGCATTTACACATCAACACTCCTAAAAAGCAGTAGTGTTACAGTGCATGCTCTGAACTTTGAATCTACTGATGAGTAATCTATTCTTGTTCACTTTGGCACGTTTAAACTGATTTGAGATTAAATGCTCCACTGTCTAAATAGAGTACGAAATTATCATCTTTTCAGATCTTATCATCGGGAGGAGGGCAAATCTACTAGGGAAATCTCCACTCACAATAGCAAAGCCCGACCTTGGAGAATGAACCACTGAGGCAGTTAAAGGCTGTAATGGCAATTTAAGATTAGGGAGACTATCTACTGCCAGCAATGGCTGGGAACGCTAAGCAAAGAAAGCCAACAAGCACAAGTCATTACTACACCAAATAACAGCACAAAAGGATTAAAGGCTTGTGGCTCCAGTACTTCCACACTGTGGTAGCCACTTTAGAAAGAGATCATTAAACTCTGGATTCAGCTTGGTTTTAAATTCACAAGACGCAGAAGGAAATTCTTACTGCCGAGCTCTCTTTGCTGGCATGTAAGATCAGTATACACAGGTGTAGAGGAAGAATATATAAAATGACACTGGAATATTTAGCAGTTTGATTTCGACCCATCATTCTTGGTATTCTTTTCAAGGATTCCATGTCTGTTGTATTAGATCAAGATGCCACCAAGAGGGCATTCTGGTGTATGAGAAATGGTTCCTCAATTTGTAACAAGGAGTTCAGAAATCTCAGAGAGAAAAGAATGCTGGATGGATCTTGCCGTTCTCTTTTTTATGACACACTCAAGCTTAAAAAAAATAAATCAGAAGATGGTTATTCAGAGAACTGGAAAAATTGTTATAAAACACATTATGTTCTACTACAACCAATGGAGGGATGTTTCTGAAGACAGCAGTAAGTCCTTGGCTCTGATTAGTCTCATTTCCTTTTCTTCTCGAAACAAAATCTTTTATTATTCTTTCTGCTCCAGTTGCAGTCATTCTGAGTAATTTCATTTCCCTGATTTCAAGGAGCCCAGACTAAAATCCATACATGCTATGTACACAAGGTTGCTGCCAAAGCCAAATGCCATATTTAACTTGGTTAGTGGCATGGTAGGTGATCTCTGTCTGGGCCTTGGTCTAAAAAAAACATGGCCAAGCCTTTGTGTAGTCATTATTTTTGAAGAGTTGAATTGTGTCAAACAGCTACAAAACTGAAGAAGGAAGTCTTATGTAAGAGTCACAGGGAATGAAGTACTGGCATACATCATTTAGGTAAAATTCCAGGAACACAGCAAACCAAACGAGTATTTCCCTGGGCCACAAGTGTGAGTGAAAATACTGTTTCATGTACTTTAAAATAACAATAGCAACTGCTAGGGTCCGCTGGTGCCTTACAAGAGTGAAAATACTGTTTCATGTACTTTAAAATAACAATAGCAACCGCTAGGCACATCAGCTTTTGTGTGCTACAGAGCAGTCCATGATACAGCTTTAATACTTTACATAACACTTTGACTGTCCCATCAGTTATCTTTTGAAGAAAATATCCTGAATGTTTTAGGCCAAGACAGATGACGGTATCATTTATAATATTGTCTCTACACCCACACATCCCACTCTAAAATTGAACAGAAGTTATATTTTTAAAAGACATCTAAAAATAAAAAGCAACAAATTCAGGATGTCATTTCTGAAACTATTTCTACATCACACTGGAGTTATGTCACTGTGAAGCATATCAGTTTAATTATATCCATCACTATTTTTGTAAAAAGAGGGGGAGGGCAGGGACGGCTAAAATTCACTAAGGGGGCTGAAGGCTTGTGAGACACAAAACAGCTTGCAAGATACAAGAGTTTTTCAAGACGTCTGCTGAGCCTCACATAAAAGATGATGTAAAAAACATCACTACCTCTTCCTTGGTTCCTCATCTGCAAATTATTCAGTGCTCTACTGGATGGTTGTGAGCATAAATGACTACTTTTAGTGATAACAAACTTAAGGGCTGAATTACAACCAAAACAAGGCCAGTGAGATAGAAAAAAGAGATTATCTGCATGTTCAGTGAAACCCCCAAGTTTCCAAAAGGAGAAATAATCTTTAGATCTAAAAATGTCAAGGAGCATATTTGTCTGCCTACACCCTCAAAGAGCTCAATTAGGACAAAACCTGGTCAGTAGCCAGAGAATGCAGAGGTGAGGGCCAAAAACTAGGGAGATGGAATGGTTTCCCAAAAGAAAGCATGGCTGGCTGGAACACAGAGAACAGAAGCACTTTGCACTGGAACAGTCTATTGATGACTACTGTAGAAGACTGTATGGCAATATGCAGGCTAGCCATGGCACGGAAGAGTTAACTTCAAAATAACAATATATAGTCCCTTCTAGTTACAGAGTGCTGAAATTTTCAAGATGCAGACAAAGCATCTCTACGTGCCCACACCATCTCATTGGGAAATGCAAGGAAATGTAAGTATGTGATAACCGACATTTCCTCAACCCCAGGGTTTCAAGTCAAAGGAAAAGCTATTCTACGTTCATTCAGTGAGAACTGCCAGGAAAAAAAGGTTTGATCTTCACTGATGTATTTATAACACAACCACACACAGAGTGATGCTGGAGGGGAATGAAGAATTCGACACATCTTGCAGGGGTTCCAGAGAGGTTTTCTTGTCTGAGATTCAGTGTGGCATCTTTCCTGGCAGAAAATTTAAGACTACAAAAGCAAGCCTTCACATGTAATACTTTGCACACACAAAGACAGATAGCGTTATGCAAGTTTAGTATTTATGCTTTCCCATCTGGGAAGAAAGGAGCAGGCATGAGTCTATTGTCCCAGCATCTAAAATGTCTTTGCAAGTGCTGAACTGAATGGGAGAACTTGATACGATTGGTCTCCCTGTAGACCATGTGAAAACATCACCAAGTGTGTTACAGAGTTCTCTCATAAATGGCAATGAGCTAAACATCTAGGCATTGTAGACTGGAGAAGAAAGTGGAAAACAGCCATCTTGGCACGAAGATGAAAGCACTCTGAAGTATCCTATACTGGCCATTTCTGCTCCTGGTTTGGGTGGAGATAGAAGAAATCCTAACCAACTAAACTTTATGGGTCCGCTGGTGCCTTACAAGATGAGAGGCAGCCCCAAATCCTTTTCCACAGCTGGCACACTTAAAGGGCTTTTCGCCTGAGTGAGTAGCACGGTGGCGCTCCAGGTGGGCATTCCGGGTGAAGCCTTTCCCACAGTCCCGGCAATTGAAGGGTTTGTCTCCACTGTGGATGCCCTGGTGGCGCTGGAGATGAGCGCTGCGGGTGAAGCGCTTCCCGCAGTGAGTGCAGCGGAAAGGCCGCTCCCCAGTGTGAGTGCCCTGGTGGCGGGTGACATGGGCACTGCGGGTGAAAGCTTTGCCACAAACCCCACACTCATATGGCCGCTCTCCAGTGTGAGTGCTATGGTGGCGAGTGAGGTGGGAATTACGACCAAAGGCCTTCCCACAATAGGTGCATTTGTACGGCCGCTCCCCTGAATGGGTTTCCTGGTGCCGGGCTAGGTGGGCACTGCGGGCAAATGTCTTCCCGCAAAAATTACAGGGGTATGGGCGGTCTTCTTCTGGCACCTGCTGCCCAAGGCGTTTCCCACCTAAGGGACGCTGAAGCCCAGAGTGAGTGGCAAGGTGGCGCGTCAGATGTGAGTTGCGCCGGAAACCTTTCCCACAGTAGGGGCAGTTGTGGGACTTCTCTCCCATGGTTTCAGAAGGTTGCGCTGAAGGATAAACAATCACCCACCTTGACCCACCTCTCCTCCAATTGAGCTGCTTATGGTTGGACACAGAGAGTGATATAACTTCTTTGGCCACCTGCCCCAAGTCAGCTGCTGTGATTTTAGGATCTTCAGATTCCGTCCAATCCTTTTCCTCAATAACTTTTCTTCAGACTCTACGCATGTATCATTTCTTTTCCATCACCATCTGGGGCAGGGGGAGAGGCAAAGAAAAAGGGCTTGTGTAAATTGCTGCCAAAGCTGAGCAGTACAGTGCATTACAACTAATTATTAAAGAAATAAAAATAACAACTTTCTTATTGGCATCAGACCCTTCTGGCATAAACCTGGCTCTGGGGTCAAGAGATTAATCTATAGTGCAATAATAGCCTCGAAATATATGCAATTGATCTTTGGAATGGCCCCGGATTATGACTTGAGGATGGCGTGATTTTAATAGTGAATGAAATGTTCTATATGTTTTAATGTGCATTTGATTTTAACTTAAGTGTATTATAACTGTTTGTTGTCCAAAGGCATTGAATAGTTGCCATATGTAAAGCCGCCTTGAACCCCTTTGAGGCAGAAAAAGGTGGGATAAAAATAGAGTAAATAAATATCATCCAGCATACAAAATAAAATTCCACTTCGTTATGTGTGGCATTAGAACTACTAAAAAACCACCCTCAGGCCAGGCATCTAGGATTATGGAGTAAGATATCTGTACTCAGATCTTTTAACTTTTGTGTTCATGGTGTCACTGCAAACTCTTTTGGATGCATTTGCTAATGCATTCCTTGACCATTTCCAAAGATAAGCTTAATACCTAGGGATGTAGACTTTTAACCCTCCAAAGGTACCAGAACTGTGCTTTTCAGGTTATCTAAAGAGGCAGAGCAGCAATTAATTTCTTCTAAAGTGCCAATTTGTGCCCATTGGGTACAATGTTTTCTTTCTTTTCTGGAAATCTGTCAGGGAGTATCTGACTGTGGCTCATGGATCAGTTCTGGGTCAAGGACTACCACTTTCAGTAGTTCTATTTTAGATTATTCCTTGTACAATTTTATCATGAGCCATGCTACCATGTGGCTATGGGGAACTGTAATACCAAAGAACTAGACAGCAAGAAGTTCCCTACTTCTGTTTCAAGTCTTGATGTGCTATGTGACTCTTAGAGTTGTAATCCCAAAAGTAATTTTTCCAACCTGTGTCAGTAATCCATTACATTATAATCCCACCATCACAGTGGTAACCAGTAGCTTCCACATCAGAGGATTCTTAAATTAGATCTGGGCTTGAAAATGAATTTTGAATAAGCTGTCCAGGGTACTGAAGCCTTCCTTCAAAATAGGTTCAGCAACTTGGGGAGTACCTACACTGTAGAATTAATGCAGTTTGACACTACTTTAACTGCCATAGCTCAATGCTATGGAATCATGGGAGTTGTAATTTAGTGAGATAGGGCCAAATTTTTTGTAAAACTTCAACCTCCATAATTCCATAGCATTGAGCTATGACAGTTAAAGTGCATCAAACTGCACTACTTCTACAATGTAGGTGCCCCGGAAGACACTGGAAGGCTAGGTTTCAAATCCCCACTCAGCCATAGATATCTATTATATGACCTTGGGCAAGTCACATGCTCTCTGCCTCCAAAGAAAGCAAAGGCTAAACTTTTTTTAAAGAAAAAACACCCTAATTAAGAAATGACTTGAAGGCAGGCAACAGCCAGAGCTCAGCCCTAGAATGTATGTAATCATATGAAAGAAGAATGTGCCTCTGAGGGCCCTTCCAGACAGGCTCAATATTCCAGGTTTTCTGTTTTAAACTGGATTATATGAATCAGCACTGTCAGATAATCTGGGATAAACAGAAAACCTGGGATCAGATCCTGGAATATAGGGCCTGTCTGGAAGGGCCCTAACTATACATAAGAGTACCACTGTGTCACCAAGTAATGCCTCTCCCAAGCAGATTCATGGGAGTTGTAGCTTCAAATCTCTTTAGCTTTCTCTGCCAAAGAGTGCCAGTGTCTTACCAAACTGCTATGATACCATATCATTGTTTTAAGGCAATTAAAGTGGTGTCAAACTGCATTCATTCCACAGTATGAGGTGCACCCTAAGAGTCTGGGGCCCCTTCTACACTGCCATATAATTCAGTTCAAAGCAGATGATCTGGATTTTATTTGGTAGTGTAGAAAGAGCCTGGGAAATGAGGGTTCAAATTCGTCATGAGGCAAAGAAACTCATGGGGTGACCTTGGGTTATGTGGGTCCCAGCCTCTCAGTCTTAAAAGGAAAACAACAGAATCATAGAATAATAGAGTTGGAAGAGACCACATGGGCCAACTAGTCCAACCCCCTGCCATGCAAGAAAACACAACCAAAGGCCTCTTCTGCACAGCTGAATAAAATCCCACATTATCTGCCGGAATATATGGCAGTGTGGATTCAGATAATCCAGGGCCCTTCCACACAGCCCTATATCCCTGAATATTAAGGCAGAAAATCCCACAACTGATCTGTGGGATTTTCTGCCTTGATATTCTGGAATATAGAGCTGTGTGGAAGGGTCCCCAATTCAAAACAGATAGTGGTTATTCTGTCTTGACAATCTGGGTTATCTGGCTGTGTGGAAGGGCCATAAGTATCCCTCTGTTGAAAAGTTTCCTAGGAAGGACCTTCCACCACACTTAGAGGCAGAGAGTTCCACTATTGAACAGCTCCTACCGTCACAAAGTTCTTCCTAATGTTCAATCTCCTTTCCTGTCATTTGAACCCATTCTTCCAGGTCAGAAGAAAACAACCCTGGTCCCTCTTCCTTATGACATCCTTTCACAACTTTATACATGGCTATCATGTCTCCTGTCAACCTTCTCTTCTGGAGGTTAAACATGCTCAACTCTTTAAGCCGCTCCTCATAGTGCATGAGGCCCTTAGAATCATAGTTGGAAGAGACCTCATGGGCCATCCTGTCCAACCCCCTGCCAAAAATGGCATTCAACGCACCCCCGACAGGTGGCCATCCAGCCTCTGTTTAAAAGCCTCCAAAGAAGGAGCCGCCACCACACTCCAGAGCAGAGAGTTCCACTGCTAAACAGCTCTCACAGTCAGGAAGTTCTTCCTAATTTTCAGATGGAATCGCCTTTCCTGTAGTTTTAAGCCATTGTTCCACGTCCTGGTCTCCAGAACAGAAGAAAACATGCCCGCTTCCTATGACTTCCCCCCACATATTTATACATGGCTATCATATATCAATGGAGCCCCCGGTGGCACAGTGGGTTAAAGCCCTGTGCCGGCAGGACTGAAGACCCACAGGTCACAGGTTCGAATCCGGGGAGAGGCGGATGAGCTCCCTCTATCAGCTCCAGCTCCTCATGCGGGGACATGAGAGAAGCCTCCCACAAGGATGATAAAAACATCAAATCATCCAGGCGTCCCCTGGGCAACATCCTTGCAGACGGCCAATTCTCTCACAACAGGAGTCACTCCTGACACGACCAAAAAAAAAAAAAAATTCATCTCTCCTCTCAGCTTTCTCTTCTTCAGGGTAAACATGCCCAGCTCTTTAAGCCGCTCCTCATAGGGCTTGTTCTCCAGACCCTTGATCATTTTAGTCACCCTTCTCTGGACACATTCCAGCTTGTCAATATCTCTCTTCAATATAACCCAGAATATCAAGGTTGATAATCCACCATATCTGCTTTGAATTGGATTATGAGTCCACCCTGCCATATAGTCCAGATATTGTGGATTATTAACCTTGATATTCTGGGTTATATGGCTGTGAGGAAGGGCCTTATCCCAATCAGCTTGCAACAGACATACAATTAAATGGAAAAGATGGTGCTTCGATGGCGTTCCCCAAACACACCCACCCACACAATCCTAGAATAACGGCGGGCACAGAGAGACTAATATCCAAATGGGATATAAACGGACAATCCCGCCTAATTAAAAAAAGGAGGGAAAAGACAAAGAGGGCGAAGGAGAGGAGCGTGAAGCGCGGGAGGCGACTCCTCACAAACGTAGACCTTCCCTCACACTCACTGTCCTTCCTCGCCCATAGATATCTATTGATATTTATGTATAAACGGTCAGGACTCCATTCTATCTCCCTTCTTCGGAGCTCTCACCGAAAGCAGCCCCGGGGGAAGGCTCCGACGGGGGAACTGAGGCGCCTCCGGAAGGCGCGCCAACCTCAGGGCCTGGGAAGCCAAGGAAACACCCTCCGAGGTGGGTGGGTGGGTGGGTGAGGGCCTCCGCGCATGCGCCTGCGCGGGCGGCAGCGCGCTCGCGGACCGGAAGTGAGTCCTTCGGACTCACTTCCGGTCCGCGAGCGCGCTGCCGTCCGCGCAGGCGCATGCGCGGAGGCCCTCCCTCCGTCCCCCTCCACAGAGGATGTTTCCTTGGCTATCTCCGCCCTTCCCTTTACCCGCCAGCTCCGTCTCGCTGGTATTAACCCTTCAAGTGAGAACAGACCACAAGGCTGCTAGGCATGCACAACCTGTAGCCAGAAAATCCCACATTATCTGAGTGTGGTCTCAGCCCAGTTCAAAGAAGATAAATATTGTGGGATTGTCTGCCTTGATATAAAGCTGTGAGGAAGGCATTCTATTTTGCTGATAGGGATTCTGAGGGCAGCTGCTGTTTACCTTACTGGTTGTGAGATAACACACAGGGCAGTGGAAAGATCAGATGTCTTTCCCAGTTTAGTTTAGTTTACTGCAGACATTCTGCTGCAAGCTGACATTAAAAGTCCACATTTCTTCAGCGCCTCAGGTGGCACAATGGGTTAGACCAGGGGTCCTCAAACCTTTTAAACAGAGGGCCAGGTCACAGTCCCTCAAACTGTTGGAGGGCCGGATTATAATTTGAAAAAAGCATGAATGAATTCCTATGCACACGGCACATATCTTATTTGTCGTGAAAAAAACACTTAGAAACAATGCAATAATTAAAACGAACGATTTTAACAAATATAAACTTATTTGTATTTCAATGGGAAGTGTGGACCTGCTTTTGGCTGATGAGACAGGACTGTTGTTGTTCCATCTTCCAGGAGCTTGGTAAAAGATCCCAGGATTTTTTCTACCATTGGGGATAAATTAACTTGGTAACTGAAGGAAAAAGGAAAGAAAAATATCTATATGGTTTCCCAAATTGACTGTTTGTGTTTGTAACTTCATCAAGCTGTGCCAAGTCTGTCAAGGACTTTGTAAAATAAATGTTCTGTTGATGTTCAATTCTGGACTGACCTCAGTTGCTGAGAATCAGGAGCTTCTAAGAAAGGCACCCGCGGTTTGCACAGATAAAGAGAGAAGCACATCTTAATTTTAACTTCATAGTGTCTGGGTGTGACGGCAAAGTTGTTGTTGTTGTGTGCTTTCAAGTCATTTCAGACAGGTTGACCCTGAGTAAGGACTGGGTAAATGACCTTGGAGGGCCGTATCCGGCCCCCGGGCCTTAGTTTGAGAACCCCTGCGTTAGACCCTAAAGGCCCTGAGATAACACAGCTCAAAGCAGATATTGTGGGATTTTCTGCCTTGATATTCTGGATATAGGGATGCTTGGAAGGGCCCCATTATTCCATAGCATCCAACCATGGCAGTTAAAATGATGTCAAACTACATTAATTATACAGTGCAGATGCGCCCCAAATCTTATCAATTACATCATAGGCCCTTCCAGACAGGCCCTATATTCCGGGATCTTATCCCAGGTTATCTGGATTAAACTGGATTATATGAGGGTATGTAAACGTGTGTGTCTGGTTTTTAGTGTAGTTCCAAGATAACACATTGGACTGTACTTTAGGACCCTTTTACACTGCACAAACATAGCACTATGGTTCTACTTTCACTGCATTATGTCATGAAATCCTAGAACAACTCTTTACAGGTTTGCCTTAGGGTAGCTAAAGGTCAGAAATGTCTTGAAGGTACACAACAACAAGACTGATAAAGGCCTAAATACAATAAAGGAATCAGATCCTGCTTGATTTTTTAAACTAACCAGGATATGCCCTGGTTAATACTTGGATCGGAGACTATTAAGAAGCTACAGGCTATATTATCTAAAGCGGGGACTGTCAAAACCACTTCTAAGTATTAATTGCTTAAGAAAACCCTGTGAAACTCTTGGGTTTGCCATAAGTCAA
Source organism: Anolis sagrei ordinatus (assembly GCF_025583915.1). NCBI lineage: Eukaryota > Metazoa > Chordata > Lepidosauria > Squamata > Anolidae > Anolis > Anolis sagrei. The sequence goes on along the minus strand of NW_026847660.1, from coordinate 27,077,907 downwards.
CAGGAACCTTGAAGGCACATATAAACAGAGATAAAAAATGTATGGTCTGGCATAAATGGCCATAAAGCAAAACTGGTACTATTTGCCCTCTGTTTTTGTACTCAATTCCTTCAAGGTAGTCACAGAGCTGTTGCTCCTCCATCCCAGAAAGCATATGCTTCCCATAATTTGCTTTCTGAAGAGGGACAGCCTTATTAGTCTTTTGAAGCCAAAATGTGAGTCTTGAAGTAGTGAAGATATGTTTTATTTAGCATTATCTTGTTTAGCTTGCAATCCCAAAATACTTATGCCAAATAATTTTTGTTAGCCCTTAAGGTACCGCAAGACGGTTGTTTGTATTAGCAGCTATTATGGCTTCTAAAACTTACTAGCAGGTTGTTGTATTGGGCAGGGAATGAAATACATGGACTGCCTATTTCTTGTCTCTTTTCATTCTACCTCATTTTCTTCACCTTTTCTCATCACTGCTGCAATTTTTTGTCGGAGGTCTGACATCCAGTGGCGGAGCTGGGTAATTGTTGACACTGAAGGTAAGTGCTGTGCTTTCCATCCTATTTTATGTAAGGACTGGCATTTCTCCTCCAATGTGTCAGGAACTGGTATCATGTTTTTGCCCAGTGGCTTTTTGTTAATTTCCCAGAAACTCACTGGGAATCAGAAGCAGATGACTCACTAGCATTAGGCCCGATGTCACTACCTTAAGTAACAGTGGTCTTAAGAGGACTCCCTTTTACATGGTGTTATGAAGCATATTGTCATTTCTCTTTTCTCTTGGAGCAGCAGGGATTTTGTTATGTCCTAAAGACTGCAGATATATGCATACGTATTAAAAATGGGAAGACACTAATTATAAATAGACATCACTTGTAATGCATGTGGACAAGCATGTGGACAATTTGAACAGAAAGGAGGAAACCATGAAAATGAACAAAATCTGGCTACCAGTATTAAAAAATTCTAAAATCATAACAGTAAATAAAGAACCACACTCAAAAACAAAGAATTCCAGACAAGAAACAATCAGGGCCAGCTAATCACCTCCAAACAGAGGATTCCCCCAGGCAGTAAGCAGCCAGGCTTCAAAACTGCAAGGCCATTAAATACTAATCAAGGTGGCCAGTTGCAACATTCAAATCTGCCTCAAACTGACAAGAATTATTTCTCCCACGCTGGATTTTCCACAGATATATAAACCCCATTTTCCTAGTTTCCAACACACCTCCACAACCTCTGAGGATGCCTGCCATAGATGCAGGTGAAACATCAAGAGAAAATGCTTCTGGGTTACGGCCATACAGCCTGGAAAACTCACAGCAACCCAGTGATTCCAGCCATGAAAGCCTTCGACAATTCATCCCTTGTAATTGCTGCTCAATGAAATCATGGATGTTGTAGTTTTACAAGGTCTTTAGGTTTCTCTGCCAAAGAGTTCTGGTGCCTCACCAAACTACAAATCCCAAGATCCCATCACACTGAGCCATTGAGTTTGTAGTGTCAAACTGTGTAAATTGATAGATTAAGTTCAGACAACCTTAATTGGATAAATTGAAATGCATGTACAGTAATATGGATGAAAAGAGTTAAATCATTAGAATAAAGTCAGTATTAGATAACTTCTAGTTTTAAAAATATAATGCAAGTATAGATTTTCCATAATCCCCTTGATGCCATTTCCCTACTGAAACAACTATTTCTTTTCCTTGCTGTCTGTAGCCTGCCTTTTCTGCCTTGCTAGTTTTCAAACCTCTTGTATTTATGCTTTTGCATTCCCCAGGACTGGATTATTTAATGTTATGGTTGGACTGATAAGATTATGGGAAAAGAGAACAAGCTTCTCTTGTTTTTCCAAGGCCGTTCTGCATGTCATCAGTGGAATTCTTTAAACTGGTGTACAACAATATAAAGAAAGTTCAGGGGAGGGGAACCGTCCACCAGCTCCTAGAAATACTATATCTAACACTGGTTTAGATCTCTTGAAACTTCAGCTATAAATAGGATTGAAATAGGAACTGGTTTTAAATGTTGCTAGGATTCACACAAATTTCTTACACACATAAATCACAACCCCACCTCTGTCAGAGTGTGAGGCCAACACAAGTGCTGCTGCTTTAAGGCTTCTATCTTCAGACTTCTATCTGGATCCTTTGCCTTGTAAACCTTTCTCCACCCTGTGCAGTCCAAAAGAGTTCACATTTCCTAATAGCCAGGAACATGGCAGCTGCTTTGACTGGGAATGTTATAATCACTTTCCGCCTTTCTTTTTAATCTGATGTTTGCAGTGGTTTTATGCATTTCTTTTAAATCTGAGTTTACATAGAGTTTACATAGAGTTTATGTTTGGTTTTCTCCCTATTAAGCTATTGCTATCATCTGCCTTAAAATGTTGATGAAGAGATTGCAGGATACAGCTCATTTTGGTTGGAAACAAACAAGTCAACATTGTATTGTCTCCTGAAAAGAGATTGGCTTTGTTACTCAAAACACAAATCTTGTATCTTCCAATGTTTCACAGATGAACACCAGGATAGATATGATCAAGCAACATTAGACTGTGGTCAAAATAAGCATCGATAAGGGAAGCTGCAGTGGGTTATTTTTTCTTGAGCATACTGGGAAGTGCAGGATCTGTGGCCCTTAGAGCAGTGTTTCTCAACCTTCCTAATGCCGTGACCCCTTAATATAGTTCCTCATGCTGCGGTGACTGCCAAACATAAAATTATTTTAGTTGCTACTTCATAACTGTAATTTTGCTACTGTTATGAATCATAATGGAGTCCCCGGTGGCGCAGTGGGTTAAACTGCTGAGCTGCTGAGCTTGTTGACCAAAAGGTCGCAGGTTCGAATCCTGGGAGCGGTGTGAGCTTCTGCTGTCAGCCCCAGCTTCTGCCAACCTAGAAGTTTGAAACATGCAAATGTGAATAGATTAATAGGTACCGCTCCAGCGGGAAGGTAACGGAGCTTCATGCAGTCATGCCGGCCACATGACCTTGGGGGTGTCTATGGACAACGCTGGCTCTTCAGCTCAGAAATGGAGATGAGAACGACATCCCAGAGTCGGACACGACTGCACTTCATGTCAGGGAAAAACCTTTACCTTTACCTATGAATCATAATGTAAGTATCTGACATGCAGGATGTATTTTCATCCACTGGACCAAATTTGGCACAAATACCCGATACTGGGATTTATAGTTCACCAACAATCAAAGAGCATTCTGAACTCCACCAATAATAGAATTGGGCCAAACTTCACACACAAAACTCCCATGTCTTGAAGGGACTCGCTAGTGCGAGCCTCCCTCTAACCTCACACGCTCTCCCTTGCCCACACATGCACACCAAACTGCCATGTGCCAAGCACACCTACTCTCATCTCTCCATTTGGAGTCTCAGGATTAGCCCTCACATGCTTTCCCTCGTCCACACATGCGCACCATGTGCCGAGCACACCTGCTATTCGCAGAGCACACCTTCTCTCCCCTCCCCACTTGGAGTCTCAGAAACAACCCTCCCCTTGGTTGAGAGGTCGGCTGAGAGGCTGGCCAATCACAGCAGAGGAGGGCTTTTGGTGGGAAGATTCCCTGTCTGTTTCCAAAAAGGAAAAGAAGGGCAGGTGGAGAGATCTTCAGCCTTTTCTGCAAAGAGGTTCCTAAGACCATCAGAAATATATGTTTTCTGTTGGTCTTTGGTGACCCTTCTGAAACCCCCTTGCGACCCCCAAGGGGCCCTAACCCCCAGGTTGGGAAACACTGCCTTAGAGGAAAGGAGGACAATTTGTCAAATGATGGCATTCCCCAGATTGAGAATTCTTCCCCTCAAATTTTCCTCCAGTCCCCAAATTTCTAGCCTTGCAGTAACATAAAACCACAGTTGATCATTTAGAAATACAGTTTAGATATCAAAAGGAAAGAGCAGGCAAAGTTACTAAGAGAATGACTACACAAAAATAGAAGAGTTCTAGGTATTATTTTCAGTGTCACATTCTGACAATACTAGGAATATAGGGACTGAAGAAATATTTCTGGGGGGGGGGCAGAATGTTTATTTATGGGGACAGTCTTAATTTGGCCCCACTGCAGCTGTACTCCTACTGCATGTGTGCATGCATGTGCACAATGAGTATTGTATTTATTGCATTTTTCTTTCCCTGTCATAAGGCTTTGCTAAATCTAGTACATTAAATTCAGGATTCCTCTGTTTAAAATAAGAGGTGTATGCGTTCTTCCTCATTAATAATTCTTGCCTTCGCTTTGCTTGGTCACACTCTTTTGGTCACACTCAGATGTTCAGCCACACACATCCCAGTTTATATCTGTGAAATAGGGATGGTACACTCTCAAATCCACTTCCTTTTCTAACAAGACAGTACAGATAATAGAATAGAATCCTCATTGACAAAAGAGAAAAAAAATCAGAATAGGCTCATCATGGGAACCATTCCCAATTTTCAACTGAGGTTATTGTTTGCATACCATTTCAGATTGGAAAGAGGTGGAGAAGAATGGCCAGCAATGAGAAACATTTGAAACTTGAAAACTGGGGGTGGAGTTCTTAAAATTTCCTCTCTTCACATTCCTTTCTAACACATATTTGAAATAAAACAATGTTGTTAACAGCAGTTGTTTTCCCCAGGTGTGCAATCAATCTCTCTCTCTCCCTTTTCACCAAGTGCTGGGTTAAATGCTTGCCTTCGCAGCTCCTGCCACTTTATTCTCTTCATACTCTTTCTACAGCTTTGTGCTAATTTGACACCAGACTTTAAGATCCTAGCTGTTGGCTCATGCTTCTGTTCATTTTGTTTTGCAGGATTTTGATTTTGGAAGTCGGTGCCTCCTGATGTTCACATTGTTCACTCTTTTGTATGAAAGACTTGGAAGCTCAGAGGTCTTGGGAACATTTTGGAAGAATGGACAAAGGTTTAACGCAGTGGTTCTCAACCTTCGTAATGCCGCGACCCCTTAATACAGTGCCTCACGCTGCGGTGACCCCCAACCATAAAATTATTATTATTGCTACTTTCTAATTATAATTGTGTTACTGTTATGAATCATAATGTAAAAATCTGAAATGCAGGATGTATTTTCATTCACTAGACCAAATTTGGCACAAATACCCAACAACAGTGCTCCATGCTGTCATGTCAGCCACATGACCTTGGAGGTGTCTATGGACAACGCCGGCTCTTTGGCCTAGAAATTGAGCACCAACTCCCAGAGTTGGACACGACTGGACTTAATGTCAGGGGAAAACTTTTACCTTACGTTATCCAATATGCCCAAATTTGAATACTGGTGGGGTTGGAGGGAAAATGGATTATGTCATTTGGGAGTTGTAGTTGCTGGGATTTATAGTTCACATACAATTAAAGAGCATTTTGAACTCCACCAATGATGGAATTGGACCAAACTTGGCACACAGAACTCCCACAACCAACAAAAAATACTGGAAGGGTCTGGTGAGCACTGACCTTGAGTTTGGGAGATGTAGTTCACCTGCATCCAGAGAGCATTGCAGACTCACACAATGATGGATCTGGACCACACTTGGCACAGATACTCAATATGCCCCAATGTGAACACTGGTGGAGTTTGGGGAAAATAGACCTTGACATTTGGGATATGCAGTTGCTGGGATTTATAGTTCACCTGCAACGAAGAGCCTTGGCCTGCTCCGCACCCCTGCCTGCCGGCCGGCGGGACAACAAAGCAGGCGAGGGCGCCTGGAGAAGGCCTTGCTCCAAAGGCCCTCGCCTGCTCCGCCCCCCCGCCGGATAGCGGAGCAGCCGAGGGCGCCTGGAGAAGGCCTTGCTCCAAAGGCCCTCGCCTGCTCCGCACCCCTGCCGGCTGGCGGGAGAGCAGAGCAGGCGAGGGGCGCCCAAGGAGCCACTTGCCCATCCCTCACCTCCTTCTGCCATCAGAAGGAAGCGAGGGACGGGCAGATGGCTTTGCGCATGGGAATGCCAGTGGCGCAGGGGGTCGGCCGCCATTTTGGAGGGGGCGTGGCCAGCCAATGCGGCTTCGCGACCCCCAGAAAATGGCCAAACGACCCCCCGAGGGGTCGCGACCCCCAGGTTGAGAACCGCTGGTTTAACGTGTCTGCTGTTGGTTTGAACTGTTTTACTGTATTTTAGCAGATATTTTTAATACAGGGTTTTAGATATAAGTAGTCATTTGAGTGTTGGGCTACAACTCTGAAGAGTAGCATTGAAATTGCCACTCAACCCCCTGGATAGGCTTAGGCAGGTCACACACTCTCAGCTTCATAGGAAGGCAAAGGCCAGCCCTCTGTGAACAAATTGTGCCAAGAAAATCCAATGATAGCTTTGTTGTAATGTTGGAAATGAACTGAAAGCACACAACACAAAAACATTTTAAAGATTACATGCTTAATTCTGGCATGTACACATTTATCAAAAAATTCTGGAATAAGTTTGGTTTCCCCATTTCATGGGGGAGGGGGAACCAATAAAAATTATTTCCCTTCTAGGGATTTCTGAGGGGAAGTTGTAATTTCAAGTGAGTGGACAGTGATGACGAATTGAAAGTTAATATTTGTATTTTTATAAACTGCTACAAATATTATGTATGTAAGCTGAAATCTAGGTTCTTTGCTCTGTATATGTATTGCTCTAATAAAACAGATTTTCTAATATTCTTACAATTTGGAGAAAACGCATGACAATAATGATCCTATAAACAATGTATTTTAACAATATATTCAAGGATTGCTGTGAGTTTTCTGGGCTATATGGCCATGTTACAGAAGCATTTTCTCCTGACGTTTCACCCACATCTATAGCAGGCATCCACAGAGGTTGTGAGGTCTGTTGGAAATGAGACAAGTGAGGTTTATATATTTAAGGAATGATGTCCAGGGTGGGAGAAAGAACTCCTGTCTGTTTGAGGTAGGTGTGAATGCTGCAATTGGCTGCCTTGATTAGAATTTAACAGCTTTGCAACTCCAAAGCCTGGCTGGGTGCTGCCTGGGAAGAATCCTTTGCTAGGAGGCATTAGCTGGCCTTGATTGATTCTTGACTGGAATTCCTCTGCTTTCTGAGTGTTGTTTTTTACCTACTGTCCTGATTTTAGAGTTTTTCAATACTGGTAGCCAGATTTTGTTCATTTACATCCATGACAGGCATCCTCAGAGAGAGTGAGCTTTTTGAAAGTTTGTAGTGGAGTATCCATTGGCCTGTAGAGCTCTGTTTAGAAGAGCTGGTGCAAGGCAACACCAGCCAGGCTTTGAAGCTGCAATACTATTAAATGCTATTTTTTTTATTGTTCTATTTCACCTTGTTAGCGTTTCAATAGTTTCACCTATGCCCTGAAGTTAGTTTGCCCTAAGGAAACTGGGAAAACTATTATGTCTTGCCAAGAAATTCAGTGTATACTACTTCTATGGATCACCCAAGTAATTGTGAAGTACTCCTTCTACCTCCACCCCCAACAACTGAATTTTAAATAAAATCACAATGGGCAATTAGTAAGCAATTAAAGATACACGTGGAGGCTTAGGAAATGAAACGATCTCACCAGCAGAACAAATTGAGAAGCTATGGACTCCCAGTACACAAATACAAAAGAGCATCAACAAGATAGATAACCCAGAGAAACTAGACATTGGGTTGTTGTAGGTTTTTCCGGGCTATATGGCCATGTTCTGGAGGCAATTTTTCTCCTGACGTTTCGCCTGCATCTATGGCAAACATCCTCAGAGGTAATGAGGTCATTACTAATGACGAAACGTCAGGAGAAAAATTGCCTCCAGAACATGGCCATATAGCCCGGAAAAACCTACAACAACCCATGGATTCCTGCCATGAAAGCCTTCGACAATACAAACTAGACATTGTTTTGCCTTCAAAATACTCACCCCATTTTTTTATCTGAGGCATTTCCGCATTGTTTCCCAAACCTGGCTTCCACTGTTTCCCCAGGATGTTATAGTTATTTTATCTATGTCCTTCTAAAACTCACACTTGGGCAGCTGGAAAATATTCTTCCACATCAACAGTAGCGTTTTTCAATAAAATTTGGAAGCAATAACTCAATAGATGATGAGAAAGCCTGGAATTACATGTCACCCTACTGTGAAAGAGAAATGTGGAACCTTGGAAAATAGAGCTTTTTGTTTTGTATACTTTTAGGTGATGAGCATCTTAAAGACAACTCTATCATAACACAAGCTTTTGTGGCAAGAGCTCTCTTCCCAGATATATAGGAAAGCATGATGCAGCTTGTTTAAATCCAAAGCTTGGAAGAGGAACTGACCAAACTAGGTGCACCAACTTGCATAGGATTGTATTTGAATTCATAAGGTGAGGATTATTTACTTTCTCTTAAATATGATAAGAGATTATGATGTTTATTCATAGTAGTGAAATAGAGGAACAACTTCTGAATAACATCCAACAGAATATGACCACATGCTATTTATACATGCCTCCTACTATACATCAGGAACTGAAATCCTGTGGCTCTTCAGATGTGGTTGGACTCAAAGGTCAGAAGTCCTGGCTAGCAAAAACCAGTTATGAAAAATGCTGGGGGTTGTAGTTCAATAACATCTGGGTTGATGCATTGTCCCCTTTCTTGTAAGCAAAAATCAGATTTTGAAAAATCCAATGGATTGCAATATTACAAGTAAGGACATGAAGTACCAGTATTTACCTGATGTTTAGATACTAACAACTGCTGGGCAATCTCAAGGCTCTTGCTCTTCACTCAGCTAGTTCTTATCTTTAAAGTAGACTTGGAATGTGTGCTCCTTCTAATATGGCATTATAATTTGATGGGAATTGTGACCAGACAGTTGTGGAGAGTCTCGCATTCAGAAAGGCTAATTGGGAAATTGGGAAAACAGAAGGCTCTTCATAGTCCTTCAAACAGAAGGCTTTTAATCTGTACACTATTTACCCTAGCTTCTTAAGATCTACAGAGATACTCGCAGGAACACCTCAGCAAGCAAGAGTCCAAAAGTGGCAGGCTAAAACCCAGAACCGCAATTCATGGCTGATACTAGATGAGACCCCCCCCCCCCCCCCCCCCCCCCCCGGCACATAGAAGACGGGGTGACTTGGAAGGCGCTGAACAGACTGCACTCTGGCACCACAAGGTGCAGAGCCAATATTCAGAAATGGCCTACAAAGTAGAGTTCATGACATCCAAGTTCACAGATCACTTAATATAACGCAGCCTGAGCCTTGCCACATGCACAGTGGAGGACCTTCTCACAGCGACACCAGAAGCACTGTGGTCAAAGGACATTTAGCATAATGCCAAGTTTTAAACTTTGTGTTTTCAAATACATTATAACTGTATCCTCAACTAGTTTCTGGCATGATAAATAAATAGTTAGAATCATCCCAATCTCTGTTTGAGAAATAGCTGATAATGTTTCTTGACAACATTTAATTACTTTAAAGGTGCCATTGTCTTATTATATTTACTGTAATCTATTATGGCTGTTTTTATATCATTTAATAGCTCATGGGCCTTCAGCCAAAGTTATTCAGAAGACTGTATTGTCGAAGGCTTTCATGGCTGGAATCATTGGCTGTATGGCCATATTCCAGTAGTATTCTTACCTGATGTATTTATGGTCGGCATCTTCAGAGGTTCTATTGCTAGTGAGGCAAGTTGGGTGTGGAATATCTAGGATGGAAGAAAGAACCCTTGTTTGTATGAAGCAAGTGTGAATATTGTAATTAACAAATTTGATTGGTAATTTAATAGCCTTGCAGCTGCAAAGTCAGTGAGGGTATTTGCATAGAGGTAGCAAGGCTATTGTGCCTGGAGGCATCCTTTGTTTGGGAGGCGTTAACTTGCAATTGATTGTTAGCTGTCTAGAATTCCCCTATTTCTAAGGGCGGATCCAGACAGGCCTTTATCCCAGGAGAATCCGTTTTTTAAAACACGGATTTTCCTGGGTGCCTGTTCACACCTACCCCAGAAAGCACGTGTTTTCTGGAGTGGGTGTCCAGACGTTCTCTTGGGACTAGCCTGAGAGAATGTTTGGAGGTCCTACCCCCCAAGCCCCCAGATTCCTTAGAAAAGTAATGAAAACTTACCTGGCCTCCATTACAGGCTTTAGCCAGCTCTCCCTGCACATAGAAATGATGTGCCAGGAGAGGCCTTGTGTTTGACACATGTGCATTATTAATTCTTTAGAAAGAGCTTGCCCTGCAAAGACTCTGGGGCAGTCCAGGGGCTGCTGGGCTTGTTCAGGCATGGGAAAAGTGTCAGGCTGTTGGGAATTGTGAGAGTTGAAATCCAAAACACCTGGAGGGCCATAGTTTGCCTGGTTTTAGTCCATATTATCCTCAGAAGCTCCTCCATCATTTCTGCAATGCAGTGAGGCGACAGAGTAGACCTTCTGGAGTGTAGCATTCCTTGAATGCAGAGCTTCCCAAACGGAGTGTTATGGCATGTGTCAGGTGCAATCTGTAGCCGTGTCACACAGAAGTATCCAGAAGTGATAATAATAGGAAATCCAGAAGTATCCAGAAGTGACAATAATAGGAAATGGGTGTTGTCATCTGTGTTTTATTTTCCATTTATTTTCCACTAGCCGTCCCCTGCCACGTGTTGCTGTGGCCCACATGGGGGTTGTGTGTGGGAGGTTTGGCCCAATTCTATCGTTGGTGGGGTTCAGAATGCTCTGTGATTGTAGGTGAACTATAAATCCCAGCAACTACAACTCCCAAATGTCAAGATTATTTTCCCCAAACTCCACCAGTGTTCACATTTGGGCATATTGAGTATTCGTGTAGAGTTTGTCCAGATCCATCATTGTTTGAGTCCACAGTGATCTCTGGATGTAGGTGAACTACAACTCCAAAACCAAAGGACATGCCTACCAAACCCTTCCAGTATTTTCTGTTGGTCATGGGAGAACTGTGTGCCAAGTTTGGTTCAATTCCATTGTTGGGGTTCAGAATGCTCTTTGATTGTAGGTGAACTATAAATCCCAGCAACTACAACTCCCAAATGACAAAATCAGTTTTTGAGTGAAGGACATACATTGGGTTGTTAGGTGTCTTGTGTCCAAATTTGGTGTCAATTCGTCCAGTGGTTTTTGAGTTCTGTTAATCCCACAAACAAATATTACATTTTTATTTATATAGACTAGCCAATCCCCTGCCACGTGTTGCTGTGGCCCACATGGGGGTTCTGTGTGGGAGGTTTGGCCCAATTCTATCGTTGGTGGGGGTTCAGAATGCTCTGTGATTGTAGGTGAACTATAAATCCCAGCAACTACAACTCCCAAATGTCAAGATTCTATTTTCCCCAAACTCCATCAGTGTACACATTTGGGCATATTGAGTATTTGTGTAGAGTTTGGTACAGATCCATCATTGTTTGAGGCCACAGTGATCTAGGTATTTTTAATGTTTATTTACTGTTAGTTTATTTTATTTTATTGTGTGTATTTTGGGGTTCGTTCATGTGTTGTTGGGCTTGGCCTCATGTAAGCTGCTCCGAGTCCCCTTTGGGGAGATGGTGGCGGGGTATAAATAAAGTTTATTTATTTCTTTCTTTATTTACGGCATTTATATGCCGCCCTTCTCACCCCGAAGGGGACTCAGAGCGGCTTACAATATATATTTTCATACAATATATTATATTATTAACATAGTACAATATCAGTATATATTACTACATTGCACTATACCATTATATTGTAATATTATTAGTAATATTACATGTAATGTAAATATATTATAATATTGAATTATTATTACTAGTGTTATATTGTATTACATTATAATATTATAAATATTATATGTATATACAATATACTATATTATATTATTAGTAAAGACAAGATGGAAGTGTCTTCTGCTCCCTTCTGTCTTTGCTCTGGCCAGAGCAGCCATGACATGATGTACAGTCACTTCTGGTGCGGAGCCCCCAGTGGCGCAGTGGGTTAAACCCCTGCTGGCAGGACTGAAGACCAACAGGTCGAAGGTTCGAATCCGGGGAGAGGCGGATGAGCTCCCTCTATCAGCTCCAGCTCCTCATGCGGGGACATGAGAGCAGCCTTTGGTTAGACCACACCTGGACTATTGTGTCCAATTCTGGGCACCACAATTCAAGAGAGATATTGACAAGCTGGAATGTGTCCAGAGGAGGGCGACTAAAATGATCAAGGGTCTGGAGAACAAGCCCTATGAGGAGCGGCTTAGGGAGCTGGGCATGTTTAGCCTGAAGAAGAGAAGGCTGAGAGGAGATATGATAGCCATGTATAAATATGTGAGAGGAAGCCACAGGGAGGAGGGAGCAAGCTTGTTTTCTGCTTCCTGGAGACTAGGATGCGAAACAATGGCTTCAAACTAAAAGAGAGGAGATTCCATCTGAACATGAGGAAGAACTTCCTGACTGTGAGAGCCGTTCAGCAGTGGAACTCTCAGCCCCGGAGTGTGGTGGAGGCTCCTTCTTTGGAGGCTTTAAACAGAGGCTGGATGGCCATCTGTCAGGGGTGCTTTGAATGCAATATTCCTGCTTCTTGGCAGGGGGTTGGACTGGATGGCCCATGAGGTCTCTTCCAACTCTTTGATTCTATGATTCTATGACATGAGAGAAGCCTCTCACAAGGATGATAAAAACATCAAATCATCCAGGCGTCCCCTGGGCAACGTCCTTGCAGACGGCCAATTCCCTCACACCAGAAGCGACTTGCTCCTGACATGACAAAAATAATATTATATTGTATTTACATATTACTTGTAAGCCGTTCTGAGTGAGAAGGGTGGCATATAAATCTCGTAAATAAATAAATAATACTGCCATATAATCCAGATTATCAAATCAGATTATCTGATTTGAACTGGATTATGAGTCTACACTGCCATATAATCCACCTCAAAGCAGACAATGCGGATTTTATATAGCAGTGAGCAGATCCAGCCTATGCACCGGCCATTTAATAATGCCTGGAGGAAAGCTCCTCTGATCTTCCAACATGGAGGATACAACAAAAGAGAGGAATTGGTCCATCTCATCCAGGGACACCTTTGCTACCTTTGCTGTCTCCTTTTGGCCCAACTCCTCCACAGACTGGTTGCTATGGTTACAATCTCTTAACCCCCCCCCCTTTTTTTCTTCTCCTCCTTACATCCTGGCTTCAAAGAACTGCCTGACATTTTTTCCCCCCAGTCCCGCTTTGTTCCAATTGGACCCGTGCCGGAGCGAAGAGGGATTTGATTGGACCATTTATCTCGTTTCCCGACGGCCAATGGATGTCAAAACCATCCTTCATTGTTTTGAGAGACACCGATTGGTTAAGGGAAGGAACGTCCCGCCTTTAGAAGGACCGAACGTTGCCTGGGCTCCATGTACCCGCCATTCATTGCGGCGAGTGGGCGGGGCTGCAGGAGAGCGAGAGAAAGAGAGGAGGCGGCGGTGGTGGAGGTAGAGAAACGAGGCCTAGAGGAGCGGGCCGACCTTCCATTCCAACTCCATTCCTAGAGAAGACAGGCCGCCCGGAAGGCCTTTTGCACCCTCCACCTTCCTTTTCGCAGCCGCCACAGCCACCCCTTGATCATGTCGGCCTCTGCCACGGCCCCTGCTCCGGCGGAGACTGGAGGCGGTGGCGGAGGAGGACCCGCCACCGGGGAGAAGCAGCAGCGCTCCTCCGCCGCCTCTTCCTCCGCCGCCTCGGCCTCGGCCTCCTCTTCCGCCGCCGCCGGCGCCCCGCTCAACGTGGAAGGCCTCGACCTGCTGGAGAAGTGCGCCGTCTGCCGGGAGAAACTCCGCTCCGAGCGGGACCCAAGGCTCCTGCCCTGCCTCCACAGCGTCTGCAAGGAGTGCGTCAAAGTCGAGCCCGCCGGCGGAGGAAACAACAAGGAAGGGCAAGGTGAGCTGCAGGTGTCCTCCTAGTCACCGCCCTCTTTCTTATCTATGGGCCAATTTGGGCCTTGCAGGTGTTTTGGACTTCAACTCCCACCATTCCTCACAGCCGCAGGCCGCTTCTTTTTTCTCCTCAGCCACTTAAGCGGCTGAGGGGGAAAAAGAAGCGGCCTGAGGCTGTGAGGAATGGTGGGAGTTGAAGTCCAAAACACCTGCAAGGCCCAAGTTGCCCCCAGGCCCTTCCACACAGCCATATAACCATATATCAAACCATTATCCCCTCCATATATCAAACTATTATCCCCCCCCCCTTCCACACAGCCATGTAACCATATATCAAACCATTATCCCCTCCATATATCAACCCATTATCCCCCCCTTCCACACAGCCATATAACCATATATCAAACCATTATCCCCCCCCCCCCTTGAGCTAAGTATCTTGAGTCCACACTGCCACATAATCCAGCTGAAATGTGGATTTTATACAGCCCTATGGAAGGAGGGGCCTAAGAGACTCGAGGAGGGAAAGCCCCTCCATTAGTGAGGGAAAGAGGCCTAAGGAGAGAATTCGTATATTAGTCTTATCTTCTTGGCGAGAGGAATAAACCCGAGGAATTACTATTGCTAATTATATTTATACCTTGCCCTTCTCGTTTTGTAAAGGAAATCTGAGAAAGAATTACATTATTATATTAATACCTCTGAAAAGAGAAGAAAAGTCATCTCGTTTTGTAAAAGAGGCTGATACTAATATAATTATATCTCGCGTTCTTCTCTTGAAAGAGAAGGAAACTTCTTGTTTTGTGGAATAAACCTTAGTAGTTATTATTATTATTATGCCACATTTTATTCTCTTGAAAGAAAGAAAGAGAAGCCTTGTTTTGTGAAAGAAGCCATTATTATTATTATTATTATTATTATTATTATTATTATTATTATTATATCTCACTTTCGTCTCTTGAAAGAGAAGGAAATTTGGGGAATAAACCTTAGAGAATTATTATTATTATATATTTATACCTCATTTTCTTTTCTTGAAAGAGAAGCCTCATTTTGTGAAAGAAGCCATTATTATTATTGTTATTATACCCCACCTTAATCTCTTGAAAGGGAAGGAAACCCTTATCGTTTTGGGGAACAAACCTTAGAGAATATTATTATATATTTATACCTCATTTTCTTTTCTTGAAAGAGAAGGAAACCCTCCTCACTTTGAAAGAAACTTAAGATAATGTTGTAATTATTATTATTCCACGTTTTCGTTTTGTGAAAGAATCCTGTTATTATTATTATTATTATTATTATACCTCGTTTTCGTCTCTTGAAAGAGAAGGAAACCCATCTCGCTTTATGAAATTAACCTAAGAGATTTATATTGCTATTGTTTTTATATATTTATCCCTCGTTTTCATGAAAGAAAAGGAAACCCTACACATTTTGTGAAAGAGAACCTGAGAAAATGATGATGATTATTATATTTATACCTCATTTTCTTTTGAAAAAGAAGGAAAGCCTTCCCATTTTGTGAAAGAAGCCTGATACTACTACTATTACTACTATTCCTCACTTGCTTCTCTTGAAAGAGAAGGAAAGCCTTCTCAAGGGAACTTGAAAATTTTATTATTAATATTATTATATATTTATACCCCATTCTCTTCTCTTGAAAGAGAAGGAAACTCGAGAAGATAATTATATTATTACCATTATTAATACTATATATACCTAAATTGCTTCTCTTGAAAGAGAAGGAAACTCTTCTTGTTTTGTGAAAGAAACCTGAGAATGATTGTATTCTATTTATACCTCTTTCTTCTCTTGAAAGAAAAGGAATCTTCTCGTTTTGTGAAAGAAACTGGAGAATTATATTATTATACATTTATACCTTGATTTCTTCTTTTGAAAGAGAAGGAAACTCATCGTTTAGTAGTATTATTAATTATATATTTATACTTCGCTGTCTTCTCTTGAGTAGGAAACCCTTCCTTTTTGTGTGAAACTTGAGAATTATATTTATACATCGCATTCTTGAAAGAGAACACTCTTCTCGTTTTGTGAAAGGAACTTGAGATTATTATTATTATTATTATATCTTCCTGTTTTGTGATAATTTTTTTGTATTTATACCTCGCTTTCTTGAAAGAGAACTCTTCTCGTTTTGTGAAAGTAACTTGAGAATATTATTACTATTATATCTTTCTTGTCTTGAAAGAGAAAGAACCCCTTCCTGTTTTGTGAAAGAGAATTATTTTTTGTATTTATACTTCGCTTTCCTCCCTTAAAGGAGAGGAAAAGCAGGAAAAGGGAGCGAGATATTTTGTGAGAGGGGGTGGGGGTGGAAGCAGGCTTTGTATTGGGGAGAAAAAGATATCCGGCCTCGTGTGGAAGGAAGAAGGCCTTTGCACATTGCATTGTCCTTTGTAAAAAACCTCCCTCGCAATGTGTTCCTTGTTTGCAAGGTGTGTTTTGGTCTCTTGAGAAGGAATGGGAGAGATCATTTGCACAACGTCCTTTCTAGCCTCCCTCCTTCCCTCGCAATTCCGCCCCTTGAGATTCATCCGTTTCTTTGGTGGTGGAGGCGCCTCTATGGCGGCGGAGGCGCAGCGAAGGGGGGCGTGGCCACGTGCATTCCAACGAGGGGGCGCCCGCCGCGAGAGCAATCTCGCGAGAGGTGGGCAATTCCTGCGCAGCTTTGGTGGAAGGTGAAGGAGGAGAGGGAGTGCGCAGTGGTGTGCCATCTCCCTCATGATAGAATCGAATAGCTTTGTACTGTCGAAGGCTTTCATGGCCGGAATCACTAGGTTGTTGTGTGTTTTCTTGGCTGTATGGCCATGTTTCAGAAGCATTCTCTCCTGACGTTTCTCCTGCATCTATGGCAGGCGTCCTCTGGGGTCGTGAGGTCTCTGAGGATGCCTGCCACCGATGCAGGCGAAACATCAGGAGAGAATGCTTCCGGAACTTGGTCATACAGCCTGAAACACTTAGAGCAACCCATAGAATAGCTTTATTTATCACGAAAGATAACGAAATTAGATGCCTCTCCCCACCACACAGCCCTCAATTCCACATTAATGCAGAACCACGGAGTTCAATATAGCCACAGCTATAGGATAACAGTTATCCTTTAGTCTGTTTGTCTTTATCACCCTATACCATGGCAATAATAATAATAAAAATAATATGCTGGGTGAGATGGATCCCCAAGAACGCTCTGAGCTTTCTTAAGGCAGTGGGATTTATAATATTTATAATAATATAATAAAGCTTTATTTATATCCCACCCCTTCTCCCCAAGGTTCTTCCAATGAAGGGAGAGGGAAACAAATGATTCGCTGTGCAGAAGTGGTGGCCCTGGTTACCCCCAGGCAGCAATCAGCCAGGCTTTGAAGCTATAAGGCAATATGTATAGATTGTCGGAGGCTTTCATGGCCGGAATCACTGTGTTGTTGTATGTTTTCTGGGCTGTATGGCCATGTTCCAGAAACATTCTGTCCTAATATTTCACCTGCATCTATCGCAGGCATCCTCAGAGCTTGTGAGGTCTGTTAGAAACTAGGAAAATTGGGTTTATATATCTTTGAAATGTCCAAGGTGGGAGAAAGAACTCTTGTCTGTTTGAGGCAAGTGTGAATGCTTCAGTTGGCCACCTTGATTAGCATTTAATGGTCTAGCAGTTTTCAAGGTCTGGCTTCTTACTGCCTGGCGGAATTAAATGCTAGTCATCAAAATAGTTTATTGTTCGGGCCCAAGGCCATGACAAAAAGCACCACACACACACAATAGTACCCTCAGAGTACAGGCACCAAAGATACTAAACAGAACCATAAATTGCTCCCACAACAAAAACAATGGAAGTTAATAATAGCTAAAATACATTTTAGGAGATGATCCAGTTAACCCTTAGAATCTCCTTGGCAGTTGATAGCAATTTTATCTAACTCTGTCTTTCTGATCTTTTTTGCAGAGCGAGCAAACAGGGCTACTTTGTAAGTTACATAGTCAATTGTATCGCCCAGTAGAAACCGCACTGTTTCTGCAATAGAGTTCCCTTCATCTTGTGTCAACAAGGGTTTCAGGTGTCTTTCCCTTGGGTCACTATACAATGGACAGACTAACAGATAATGCACAATGTCTTCTACCTGACATTGACTACAAATACATAGTCTGTTTTCCCAGGGAACATTTTGGTAGCGACCATCTAACACTGCGGTTGGCATCACTTGAAATCGCAGCTCGGTGAAGGCGGTTCTCAAGGAAGTAGGCTTGAGCTTAATCAGGTATCTGGCTCTGAAGTGTTCAGTTTTCAAAAAGGGAAACCATGGGGAAAACTTTGAGTTCCTGATGGATTGCAGGGTCCTTCTTGAGTCAATCCAAAATAGCCAGTCTCTTAGTTGTCTCTTAGTCATGTCCAGGGCAGAATTCAATTCAGGAAGATTGTAGTTGAGTAAGAGGTCCTCCAGACCAGATCTCCATTGTCCATGGCCACTCATTTCCTCGTAGCACAACACAGGAAACCGGTCGCCCTGAAGAGTAGCAATTCGTTTGAAGTATCTTAATTGGGCACAATCTATTCAGCTGGCCACCCTGTGTATAGAAGAATTTCATTAGGGCACCTATTGTTTTCTGAGCTTTCAGCTTCAGTGCTTCGCTGTGATGTTTCCAGGAAAGAGTTTCACTGAAAACAATTCCCAAGTATTTAAATAATTGGGTTTGTTCTATGGCATGTCAAGGTGGCCGGTTGACCCATTCACACCTACCTCAAGCAGACAAGCGTTCTTTCTCCCACCCTGGATATTCCACAGATATATAAACCCCATTTTTCTAGTTTCCAACAGACCCCACAACTCTGAGGGTGCCTGCCAGAGATGCAGGTGAAATGTCAGGAGAGAATGCTTCTGGAACATGCGCATACAGCCTGGAAAACACACAACAACCCAGTGATTCCTGCCATGAAAGCCTCCGACAATCCATTAAATACTAATCAAGCTGGCCAATTGTAACATTCACACTTTACCTGATGTTGGAATGGAGCCCTGACCATAGAATCCTAGCACCAAAATGCAGAAGCATGAAAATCTCAAGCCCAGGAGGCAATATGTGTGTTAATTGACTATGAAGAGGGAAGTAAAAGGTGCAGTAACTTCAAATTATTTATTGGTTATGTTTGTTAACATTGAATCTCACCAAGGTGATGTGCATGCCTTCCTTGCCAATTTTGTTCTAAAGAGTTATATGAAGTAGATAAGGCAAATAGGAAGCAGGAGGGGAGACAAATAATGGCCCATCATCACTACTTTACAGCACAAGGCAAACACATTAGTCATAGCTCAGTTTTCAAGGCATTAGAACTGCTTCTCCCAGCAAATGTTCTATCACTATTTGCTAGTCTGCCACTGCCAATAGGAATTGTAACCCAACAGTATCTGCTGTCACAAGTAGCCCACTGCTTTCATAGGAGTAATATAAAGTAAGCTCCACAATGCTGACTGGAGAATGAGCAGTACTGAACCAAGTACCAAAGAAGTGCTCAGGTTTGTTCAGAGAGCCTTAAACCTGCTCATTGTTCATGGCTAAGTTCACAGAACATGATAGGGTCTATGCCCGAGTAAATTCACATGGGAATTATACTATATTCAGGGGTCAGAAAATAATCTCTTATTGGAGTTAGCAATCAAAAGGGCTCAGGATGTTTTGAACTTTAGCTTAAGAAACACCTCAGGTTAAGATTTATGGACTTGTAGTCTGTTCTCTCCCTGAGCTGTATGTTTATGGTTCCTCAACTTTGTATGCCACCTTTTAGATATTCCTCTCGATCAAGATTTGAAATTCTTCTGAGCCTTGAGTTGGTATCTTCTTGACAGTGTTTCTATGAGAAGTTGGTTTATCTGAAGAGAAGAATATTACATTTTAAAAGTAGACCAAGGGCCCTTCCACACAGCCATATAACCCAGAATATCAAAGCAGAAAATCCCAAATTACCTGCTTTGAACTGGGTTATCTGAGTCCACACTGCCATATATTGCAGTTCGAAGCAGATAATGTGGGATTTTATTCAGCTGTGTGGAAGGGGCCCTAGAGTACTCTTTTGGCATATCAAGAAACTCACAGATCAATATTATTGCCCTTAGACAGCTTTTTAGGATGCAGACTCTACAGGCTGCAAGCTTCCTAGGCAGGGCAGAGCAGGGTGGGCATGGGGCCCACATGAAGCCCTTGGCTGTGCTTCGTGGAGCTCTAAGAGCTCCACAGAGTGGTTTGAGAACCGCTGCTATAGAGAAAGTGGGAAAATAGAATTTATAAATTTCCGTGTAGTCCTGATTGAAAAGCAAAGCAGTCTATGAGGCATGTACAACTAACTTCTCTTCAGTTGGGCATGAGCATTCTTTCAAGGACATTGTCTCCACAAAACAGCTGATACAGAATAGATGATAAATTGACACTGCAATCAAGCAATAACTTTAAATTCTAATAAAGCAGTTTAAAACTAATCTATAAATGAGATCATACCATAAAGCCCACCGAACAATTCAGAAAAGACTTATCTTGACACAAAGAACTTATAAAATATGTCCTGACAATTACTGTTAAGAGCTGGTTCCTGTTCCTCTGAGCAATGATAGCATAGGTGGGAAAATAAATGTGGTCATTTTTACTGTAGGAGAAGACATATTATCTGCTTTAATGTAAAGGTTCAAAGATACTATCTTTTAAAAAATGGAACAGATATTTTCTTTGTATGTAAGTGAAACGAATTAGTCCTAAACATCTCTTAAGAGCACTGCTTAGTCCTAAACATCTCTTAAGAGCACTGCGTTTTGATTAGGAATATTAAGAGAGCTTCCTTTTGTGCCTGTTTTTTTTTTTAAGCAAATACCTTAAGGGCAAATTGGCAGCCCTTTCAGTATGTAAAGACTGGTAATGGCTGAGAACTATACAAAGCAGAGATAAGGCTTCTCCACCCCCTTCCCATCTTTTCCCATACCTTTTGCTTTGTAAAGCAAACAAGAACAGTACTAAGGATTTTGTAGATGAAGGTTTTTTTAATAGTAGGTTTTACAACTTCTTTCAGTTGCTACAAACATTACACAAAATACTCTGAAATGGTTTTCCATTGACAACAATTTAAACAAAAAAATTCTAGAACAATTGAATTGGAAAGCTGACTTGGTGAATGTTTATTTATTTACTTCATTTATATACAGCTTTTCTAACCCCTGAGGGAACTCAAAGAGGTGTACAACAAGTAATGGCAAGATTCAATGCCAACATATATATGAAATCAAAGCATAACTAAAATGATAACTATAAATTAGACCTTAAAATCATATTGAACATACAACATAAACAACTATTTAGAATTAAAATATAGAATTAAAAACATCTTAAAATCACATTAAAAGCATTAAAATAATAACATCCAGAATCATAATCTGAAGCCATTCCTATTGTCAGTTGCACTTATGTTCTATTCAATAGTGACTGTAGTGTAACTTCCCCCAAAATAAATCACTTGTTATTCATTTGAAACGGGGAGGGAATCATATCTGTATAGGTTTGTAAACCACTTAGTTGAGTTAGCCAGAGTAAAAACTGAAGTAGTACCATTCTTACTGATGAGTTAACAGTTTCATTGTGGTTGTTGGCTTCTTGCATATCGGTAGTTTATTTTTAAGAGTGTTTTGCTTACACCCTTTTCAGATTAAGAAATATTAGATTTAATCTTGAGCTAATAAGATTACTTCTGTTTTGCTTGCATGCATATATGTAATGAACAGAATTATAGCCTCTTAACTAATGCACACTGATGGCTGGCAACCCATTGTGTGCTCTTTTTGCATGACATTTGGCTATGAAAACAGTATTGCTTGTCTACTAAAATTGGGTCTTTATTATAATGCTTACTACTTTGTACAGTGATACTCAGAGATAGATATTTGGTTATTAGTCTGCAAGAAATGCATACAGTTTGCCCAGTTGGAAGAATTCTTCCTTTCCTACAAAGACTGCTTTATTCAAATATAGTCTCTGCTATCTTGGTGGTGGAATGATGTCATGCCTGGCTCAGGGCCATGGTTTCAGTGTGCTGTGTGTTTTCATGTTGTACTTTAATTTTCAGAACTATAGAATGTAAGCTGCAGCAAAAGGTTTTAATTTTTTAAAAAAAAATGTCAGGGGGGAAATTGAAAATGTTATTCCCTGACCTTAAACTGAACTATGTCTACCTTGCAGTAGATGTTATAACTTCCTCTGCCTTCTAGAAGCTGCCAGAGAGACAGATTCCCCTTTTCAGTAAGGATCATAAAGACTCTTATCTCAAGAATGAGGCCACTGAGTGGGAGATTCATGACAGTTGATACCTGCACCATTAAGGCTAGGGTGCTTGTTGCCTCACGCAATTGAAGCCCAAGGTCTTCCTTAGAAGCCAAGATAACTATACTGGTGGTGTTGTGTTTTGTACACATCCTAAGCAGATGTGTTTTACTAAGAAAGACAATAATGAGGCAGAAGGCTGTAAGAAAAGAGATGGATATACTAAACCAAGGAAGTCATGATTTTGAGCTTGTAAGACTCAAGCTGAATGTTTAATGATAGGGTGACTTGGAGGTCTTCCATTCATAGCGACTTGATGTCAGTTAACAACAACTATCTGTGTCTATACTTTGTGCAGGAAGAGTAGACCTTAAGGCAGGAAAACCTTCTAACTTTGCATGGAGGCCACAGCAGGTTTTCTCCAAGCCCCCTCCCTGCCTTTTCCTCCCCTTCCCCTTCTCTTTTGGAGGCAGAAAGCAGAGGAAAAACAGGAAATGTATGGATCCCTAAAGGGTTGGCCTTCATCAGGATGAGATGGTGGATGGGAAACTAAAGTGTCTCCATTAGGTCCTGTATTGTCTACTCCTGATATATAATCCTAGATGTGGAAGAGACCCCCAAGGGCCATTCAGTCCAACCCCCTGCCATCTAAGAAGGCACAATCAAAGCACTCCCAATAGACAGCCTCTGAGGGAAAGTCTCCAGATACGGAGACTCCACAACACTCCGAGGCAGCCTATACCACTCTCCAGCAGCTCTTACTCTCAGGAAGTTCTTCATTACATTTTCAGTCAAATCTCTTTCCCTGCCATTTGAATCCATTGCTCCATTATGCCCTGGTCTCTAGAGCAGCAGAAAGTCAGCCCCCCCCCCCCAAATGGGACACCCTTGAAAATCTTGAAAAATGGTTCTTGTTTTCTCTCTCTACCTTCTCCTCTCCTAGTTAAACGTCTCCCAGTTAAACCCCCACCCCACCCCGTGCCTCGGTTAGCCCATACCTGTCTTAAGGCATTTTTTCTTGATACCATATTAATGCAGAAGGCTGATGGTACAAATATGCTAACTGCTGATCATGTTTGTAACATTAAAATTAACTCTTTATCTTTTGATGGACAATTTCTGTCTTGTGTTTTGAGCCAGTTGGAGCAGGCTTCCTGAAATACTCAGCCAAACAGGTTATTATTCTCTATGGGTTTAAAATCCCACTCTAAAACGAGATGCTTGTGATACACAGATGTTTTGGAAACTGAAAATAAGAATAATTTCTCCTTTAAAAGTGAACTGGTCAGTGTTTTTTTAGATGAGGCAGCTGTGATTCTTGAGATGTTTGACTGCAGCCTCCATGAATAGCTCTGTCTTTGCTAAGGTTTTTGGGTGTTGCTCTTCAACAAAATCCAGAGGGCCATAGTTGCTCTCTGTATAGATATAGGCATAGATGTGATCAGAGTACCCCCTCCCCTCTTGGTACAAATCCACTCTGCTTCCCTTTTCTTTATAATATTTTATTGCCATTCTTTAGTATTATATATGGTTTGTTACATTGATATTCTAGCTAGAACACTTAACTACAAGGAGATTCAGAATGATGGACCTAATTTCAAAAGCAATGTATTTCAGAATGGCAACATTTCACAATTACACAAATGGTTCCATGAGTTATCAAATTTTACTAACCACTGTATAGTAAACACATTAGTGCTTTTGTGCCTCTGATTGTTCCTGGAGGGAATGGTGCATGGATGTTGAGTCAGAACCAACGAAAAGTATACATCCTACTGTGTATAATTCTACCTTTATGGTTTAGTTGTTTGTTACCAGTATTGTGGCATGTTCTTTGAAACAGTCTGTAAATCTGCACATAAATGCTATGTTCGCAGACTGAAGAAAATGATAAAAATTAGAAAAGGGTGATGGAAAAAGCAGAGGAAAACCAGTGAACGTGTTAGAATGTAAAAGTATTTTTTTAAAAACCCAAATAGTACCTGGACTCATAAGGGAACTGATGGAGTATGCCAAGGATAAAACAAATATATCTGTTCTGAAAAGGTGGGAAGAAACAAGTAGCCACATAAACCTGCAAGATTGCCTTATCTTGAAATAGCTCTTTAAATAAAACCAACAGACAGTTGCTAATGAATAGAAGAGGCACTTTTTGTTCTCTGTGTTTATAGAATCATAGAATCAAAGAGTTGGAAGAGACCTCATGGGCCATCCAGTCCAACCCCCTGCCAAGAAGCAGGAATATTGCATTCAAATCACCCCTGACAGATGGCCATCCAGCCTCTGTTTAAATGCTTCTAAAGAAGGAGCCTCCACCACACTCTGGGGCAGAGAGTTCCACTGCTGAACGGCTCTCACAGTCAGGAAGTTCTTCCTCATGTTCAGATGGAATCTCCTATCTTGTAGTTTGAAGCCATTGTTCGCGTCCTAGTCTCCAGGGAAGCAGAAAACAAGCTTGCTCCCTCCTCCCTGTGGCTTCCTCTCACATATTTATACATGGCTATCATATCTCCTCTCAGCCTTCTCTTCTTCAGGCTAAACATGCCCAGTCCTTAAGCCGCTCCTCATAGGGCTTGTTCTCCAGACCCTTGATCATTTTAGTCGCCCTCCTCTGGACACATTCCAGCTTGTCACTCTCTTGAATTGTGGTGCCCAGAATTGGACACAATATTCCAGGTGTGGTCTAACCAAAGCGGAATAGAGGGGTAGCATGACTTCCCTGGATCTAGACACTATGCTCCTATTGATGCAGGCCAACATCCCATTGGCTTTTTTTGCCGCCACATCACATTGTTGGCTCATGTTTAACTTGTTGTCCACGAGGACTCCAAGATCTTTTTCACACGTACTGCTCTCGAGCCAGGCGTCACCCATTCTGTATCTTTGCATTTCATTTTTTCTGCCAAAGTGGAGTATCTTGCATTTGTCACTGTTGAACTTCATTTTGTTAGTTTGGCCCATCTCTCTAATCTGTCAAGATCGTTTTGAATTCTGCTCCTGTCCTCTGGACTATTGGCTATCCCTCCCAATTTGGTGTCGTCTGCAAACTTGATGATCATGCCTTCTAGCCCTTCATCTAAGTCATTAATAAAGATGTTGAACAGGACCAGGCCCAGGACGGAACCCTGCAGCACTCCACTTGTCACTTCTTTCCAAGATGAAACTTATGGGACTTAGTTATTTATTTACTTACTATATTTTTATACCGCTTTTCTCAGCCCACGGGTGACTCAAGGTGGTTCACAGAGGCAAAATTTAAATGCCCAACATCATAAAACATTTAAAAAGCATTTTAAAAACATTTAAAACATTAACATATAAAATATAGTCATAATAAGGTCAATAAACCATAAATCATAAATAAATCATAAGGAATTAGATTTTTCCTACTGGTGTATGACAATTTTACCTTGTAAAAATGGAGTCCTCAGACCTGTGTATGTGTGCATGCAATATGGAATTATATTTTTCTAATTCTTATTAAAATGGACTACTAATTAAAACGGACTAGTAATTGCTTGATGTTTTCAATATCCTTCTCTTTACAGTGGTTGATTGTCCAGTGTGCAAACACCAGTGTTATGTAAAAGACATAGTGGAGAACTACTTTCTGAGGGATGGTGATACAGAGTCTCTTGGAGAAGCTAGAGATGCTAACCAGGTAATTGGGCTACTTCCCTGGAGAGCTTTTCATTCTCATGTTTCTTTGCTTGGTTTCTTAACTCCCCCTGTAGAACTGAGGTAGATAGACTTGTTATTAACTGCTGTCCTTTTCTCATCAGTGTTGTACCAGCTGTGAAGACAATGCCCCGGCTACAAGCTTCTGTGTGGATTGCCAAGAGCCTCTGTGCGAGACATGTGTGGAGGCTCATCAGAGAGTGAAGTACACTAAGGACCACACTGTCCGGTCCACAGGTAGGTGGATGCATACCAAGTAAGGCCTAGTGAGCAGTACACTTTTACTTGGATGTGTGGCAGGAAATGTAGACTTTTTCTAGGAAAAAGGATAAAGTGGGAAGCAGACGGGAAGTTTCCTGAATAAGTTAGAAACTTGTTGGATCACAAGGATGACTGAGGGAAAAAAATGAAGCTACTTGAATCCCACCCACTTGTATTAAGCTAAAGCAGTATGGATAGCTAGGGGCTGTCCAGATATTTTAGGCTGTACCTCCATCATGCTTTCATTCTGGGTGAGGCTGATGTAATCCACAGCATCTGGAGGTCACCATCTTTCCTGCTCGGTGGTGCAATGGGTTAAACCCATGTGCCAGCAAGACATGTCGCAGTTTTGAATCCAGGGAGAGCGCGGATTAGCTCCCTCTGTCAGCTCCAGCTCCCCATGTGAGGACATGAGAGAAGCCTCCTACAAGGATGGTTAAAAAATCAAAACATCCGGGTGTCCCTTGGGCAACGACCTTGCAGATGGCCAATTCTCTCACACCAGAAGTGACTTGCAGATTCTCAAGTAGCTCCTAACATGAAAATTTTTTAGTATAGATATCGGCTGTCTTGTTCTCCCCACTTGTGCTGCACCAGTTTATGCATAAGGGACCTACTTTTGTTGGATTAATAGACTAGTCTCTTTTTCCCCCCCTAGGTTCATCCAAGACTCAAGAGAGGGAGAAGACAGTTTATTGCTCTGTCCACAAGCATGAGCCACTGGTGCTATTTTGTGACACGTGTGACACTTTAACATGCCGGGATTGCCAGCTGAATGCACACAAGGATCACCAGTAAGCTCTCCTGACTGTATAAAAATGTGTTGGCTGTTACAACATTCCTTGCCGTGTGTTGTGCCCCATCCCTCTCCTCTTTTCGTAAGAGCTTGAAGACTTGGTGGTTTCACCAGGCCTTCGAGAATTATTAGTATGACCTCCAGCCCCTGGCCACTAGTTAGATTCTGGCCCTTCACCTTGACCTTTTACCCTGGTCAGTTTTCCAATTGGTCAGTTCCCCAATTGGCTCAGGATATGAGCATCTACAGGCCCCATTACTACTATTGTTGAGCCTGGCTATGGCACTTTACCCATGCCCCTGGTCCCCTATGGCGTACTTTTCACTAGCCTCAGCCTGGTCATCCCAATTTGCCTAGATCCTTTCTGAAATTCCAGCCCTAACAGTTTAATCTTGGCACGAAGAATAAGGTGGGACTTGTTTTATTACATATATATTGTGCTGACAATTTTATGCCTATGTATTGTTTTGTTTTTTTGCTTACTTTGTATGGTTTAGTGTTTTTACGATTTGGAAACTGCCCTGAGTCCCCTAGGGGAGATAGAGCGATATATAAGTAAAGTTTTTTTTTTAAAAAAATTATTATTATTATTATTATTATTATTTACTGTTAAGGTACATTATTCATCCCACACCTGTGTGTATAGTTAAATGCACAGAAACAGGTGTAAATGCACTAGGCAACTTTGCAGCCCTTGACCTGAGAACCTGTTCAAGTCATCTGTTTAGATATCAAACAGTGTATTACTTTCCTAGAAATTCATTATATGGGGAAGGAGAGAAAAGATGGAAGTGTGAGAGAAATGCAGCAAAGAAAAACTAAAAGATTGAAAGGAACCACTTCCTACTGGTGCATGACAATTTTACCTTGAAAAAATGGAGTCCTCAGACCTGTGTGTATGTACATGCAATACGGAATTAGATTTTTCTAATTTGTATTAAAATGGACTAGTAATTACTATCTGAGAACTCTGAACTATGAGATAGCCGCGTGCTGTCAAAGCCATGTACATCTCCCACAACATTTCCTGCTTCCCAGACAAGGCAAAGGATGTTGACAAGATAGAATGCTAACATGTTTTTGGCAGCATATATATCTCATATTTTAAAGCATTGGCAGCAGATGAGTGAAGCCATTTACTTCTGCAGGTATCAGTTCCTGGAGGATGCAGTCAAGAACCAGCGCAAGATGCTAGCCTCGTTGGTCAAGCGCTTGGGAGATAAGAATGCCAATCTCCAGAAGTCAACCAAGGAAGTTCGCAACTCGTAAGTCCCCCTTGCTCTGTAGGCTTTGTTTGCAGATGCCAGCTATACTAAGAAGGCTTGTTAATGCAGTGCATAAAAGCACACACTTCTCTATACAGTCTGAAGTGGATTCCCAACAGGTTAGAAAAGCAAAAGTGGTATTGGAATTGTACAAACCTTCCAGCCACATCGTGAGTGACAGAAGCTGTTTTGCTTTAGCTTCTAATAGAGGGATGTTTGAGCCTGGAGGTTTACTTCTCCTGGTTTTTAGTTTCTTAAGAAAGGTCAGAGAAGCCTTTTTTTTGCTACTGCTTTGGGGCAACTGGATGTTATACATTGTTACTCCTGATCCTTTGGGAATTTTTTTTTGTTGTTTTGGCTGGGCTCTCCAAACTGGATATTAATCCATTCTGGAATACCTATAATTTTTTGAACCAAAAAAACCAGTCTGGAATCAAAGAAGTGTTGGGAGCCACACTTCTAGGGCTGCATGTGGCCTTTGGATTCCATTTCTCTCCACTTCCTTTATCAGGAGATGCCTGTTGTGCAATATTGCCTTGGGAATAATTTTGATAAGTGGTTTTCTTTGTTTGCACAAAATTACCTATGGGTGACTTTATGGTATGGTGCAGTGTTGTATTTCACTTAGCCAGAGAGCATGGAAGACAGACCAGCCACTGTCTATTGGATTTGCCTGCTTTGCATGGTGGTCTTCAGAATAAAAGGGAGAAAACCCACACAGTTGCCTAAGTTCTTGGATAAGGGGCAAGACTGTTGTTTGATAGCTTCTTGAGGAAAGACTGGCTTTTGTTTTAGATCAGTGGTTCTCAACCTGTGGATCCCCAGGCGTTTTGGCGTACAACTCCCAGAAATCCCAGACAGTTTACCAGCTGTTAGGATTTCTGGGAGTTTAAGGCCAAAACATCTGGGGACCCACAGGTTGAGAACCACTGTTTTAGATAGTAAAGCAGTAACTGCATTTAAGAAGTGCGTGCTCATTAGCAAAACCCATATTAAAGAGGTTTGCTTCCCATACTTTGACCTTGTTGCTGCTGTTTTCGGTCATAACATCAGTGTATGCTATATTTAGCATCATAGGTCCTCTAACAAACCTTTATATTTCTATTTTAACAGGATTCGACAGGTGGCAGATGTGCAGAAACGAGTGCAAGTGGATGTAAAGATGTCTATCCTGCAAATCATGAAGGAGCTCAATAAGAGGGCCAGGGTGCTTGTCAACGATGCACAGGTGAGACTTAGGATGGCAGATTTGGCTGTTGTTGTTATTATTATTATTATGTTTATTATGTTTATTTATATCTCACTTTTTTTCTCCACAAGAAGAGTGTGCCATGAAATCTGTGAATAGGATGGTGAGAATTAAAATTGGAATTTCTTGTTTTGTACAAAGATTAAAAGCAAACAGACAGTATTATGTCTGCACACAGAACAAAACATATCAGTACTTTTAACAGATTTTACATGCAACAGCACACTTTATCTAACATAGGTTGGGGGTTCATGTTTAGGTTAGTATCCGTTGTAGTCTGTTTTCTGGAAACATAAGTAGGGGATCAATACAATCTGTAGGATGACTGGGCAAAACCATAGTGTGGCACTAGTCAGTGAATAAAAATAATAATAAGGGATTGGTTTCCTTAAAATTTGAGTATATTTTTTTTCATTTCTTTTGTAGAAAGTCACTGAGAGTCAGCAGGAGAAGCTGGAAAGGCAGCACTGGGCAATGACAAAGCTTCAGCGTCATCAGGAGCATATTCTACGCTTTGCAAACTGGGCTCTGGAGAGTGACAACAACACTGCCTTGCTGCTCTCAAAAAAGCTGGTGAGCTTTGTATTCTTCTTATACATAAAAACTAGAATGGAAGGACTCCTCTCCAGAATAGGAATCCCACAATGTAATGCCACAATGTAAAGAGAGGCTCTATGCTGGTGTTGTCAGCTACCAGTCATATAGCATAGTTCAACGTTTTGTGTTCAATGAAAGTTCATTAACCAGTGTGTAAGCTGAGTTTTTCAGCCCCTTTCTTTGACGGAAAAAGCCCCCGTCGGCTTATACATGAGTCAATGTTATTTATTGTATTACTTTATTTTTATTACATTTATTATTTTACTTTGTTTATTATTACATTTACATTATTTTACTGTATTATTTTTATTACATTTACATTATTCTACTCTATTATTTTTATTACATTTACATTATTATACACTATTTTTATTACATTATTTTACTTATTTTATTATTACATTTATTATCTTACTCCATTACTCCTGTTATTACATTTCCATTCTTTTGCTCTATTATTTTTATTACATTTATTATTTTACTCTATTATTGTGGGAATGATACGTAAGCACATTTACATTGAAGAAGGTTAGAATAATAGTTTACTCAGCCTTATCTTACATTACAGTTTTATATAAATATTCCAAAACATTTAACCTACTGATGCCTCAATGTAATTTTATTGGTATCTATTTATATTTTATTTGAAATATACCAGTAGCTGCTGTATTTCCCACCCTCGGCTTATACTCAAGTGGATAAGTTTTCCCAGTTTTTTTGTAGTAAAATTAGGTGCCCTGTTTTATATTTGGGTCAGCTTATACTCAAGTATATGCGGTACTTGGATCTAATGTGAGGTATGTCTATGTGAAATGATTTGTCAGTTACAGCTTCAACATAGTGAAGGAAATGAAGAATTTTAAAACAAATTATACTATGTGTAATGGAGTTCTCTATTGTTCCCCTATCCTTCTGCTTTAGATATATTTTCAACTGCACAGAGCTCTGAAAATGATTGTGGATCCCGTGGAGCCCCATGGAGACATGAAATTCCAGTGGGACTTAAATGCCTGGACCAAGAGTGCAGAGACATTTGGTAAGAGAAGTGGAATGCTTGCTTTTTTGCATGTGACCATACTTTGGGAAAGGAGCAGAAACTTCAAATTGGACTGTTTTCAATTGGGCTTCATTGTATTGTATAAGGTTGATACTGCTGTGTAGATGACACTAATTAGGATTGTCCCCTTCCACCTAAATTTGGTTGTATTACACTGAATGCTTTCAAAAATACATCATACACAAACTGACTGAAGTGAAATCGGCTTTGCTCTAGTGTTTTGATGCACTGCCTGGGAAATTTCTGTCAAAGAAAGGCAGTGATGTAAATATAAGAAAACAGAAACATAATTCCCTGTTTGAGGTTTAGATTCATGGACTCTATTTATTTATTTATTTATTTATTTATTTATTGTGTCAGAAGCAAATTTGAGGGTACAGTTAAAATGTATTTAAAACACAAACAAAGTTAAAAATTTAGCATTATGCTAAATGTCCTTTGACCAGTAGCTGGCCACTTGGAGTGCCTCTGCTGTAGCTGTGAGAAAAGGTCCTCCATTGTGCATGTGGCAGGGCTCAGGTTGCATTGTAGTAGGTGGTCAGTGGTTTGCTCTCTTCCACTCTCATATGTCCCCTTTTAGAGGGGATGCTGTGATACAAGTTAGATAGGTCAGTCTTGAAAGTTCCCATGCTCAAGACTTGTATGATCACTCCATGTATTTGCGTGTGTTATTCTGAGTCAGGAAGATTGAACTTTGCTTCTTAGTTCCTTTATTCCTCTCACAAATGACTCTAAATGGCACAATGTGGGATATCACACAGGAAAATTGCATGTTACAACTAAAACATGTGCGTGCTACAAAGAAGAGAAAGGTAGCTACATGAAGTTAGGAGATGCCTGAAATGGATAATGCGTACATGTATTCAGGACACCCCCTCCTAATGTTAAGGGCCTGAACTTCACAAGACACTTATTTGGCGTTTAAATTTCTTAAGATGCAATATAATATGTTTAAGATACTAGCACTTGGATACGATGGCTGCATAAATCACTGTTGAGTGCCTGAGTGTGGAAACGAAATGTTTTTCTTCATCTGGTTAGGTCAGATAGTCTCGGAGCGAAGTGGTTTGCCAGTGATCTCCAATGCTCAGCCCAACCAACAGCGGGCTAATGCTGCCTCTGGCGGAGTGGCTGTCAGGCAGGGGTCTGTTCCACCTTCTCAGGTACTGTCTCTTGGAACAATCTCGCATGACTGCCTGACTTTCTTAAACCAGCAACCTCTGCTGGTTGTCTGCTTTCTGGGAATGCTTGGCACAGTGGTGAAGGGGCTAATGGGGCAGTTACAGGCTTCCTGCTCACCTTTCTATGTAGGGTGTGCAGCAGATGTCTCTGCAGACAAGCATAATGAATAAGGGAGCACTGCTTCAGCCTGTGCTGCCTTCCAACAGCCAGCGGCAGGCCATCCCTGATTGCTATATCAATGATGCCAGTGCTTCTTCTGCTGGACAGGTGAGCCGAACTAACGGCAGTCAAGGGGCTCTAGGTGCATGAGATGCATGGAAACTAATGCTGATTCTCTCAAGGGGGGATAATTTGTGTTAAGCTGAAACCTTGCTGCCAGGCTGCTGTCTCATAATAATCTCATAACAAGTAAATATGTTTTCACACACCATGGTTTGGAAGCAACATGTGATTATATGAATCTATTTAATCTGGCTTCATTTTCTTACAGCCAATGGACATCGGTGACGGCTTTGGTGTAGGTAAGCACATAAAAAGCAAAAGCAGGGGTGTCCAATGGGATTCAGGCTTAAGGCTGTTAGATGTTCCTTTCAGTTGTTTGTGATTTGAAAAATATTGAAGATAATGGATTATGATGTGTTAGGATCACTGATCATTGGGGTATAGATCATGGACATTCAGAGAGTTTGTGTCTTGAACTTAATAATCTTTTAACATTCATAAATTATGTTTTATACAGCTCTCTTTAATAAGTTTACTTTCAAATAAAACACAAGCCTCAGACTTCTATACTTAAGCTCATTCAAGGTTCAGCACTTCTCTAACAGTCATTCCTCAACTGACATTCTCTAATTATCATCCTGTTTAAACCTGAACATTCTATACCAGGGGTCCTCAAACTTTTTAAACAGAGGGCCGGGTCACAGTCCCTCAAACTGTTGGAGGGCTGGATTATAAACATAAATTATTTCCTATGCACACTACACATATCTTATTGATAGTGCAAAACACTTAAAACAATACAATAATTAAAATGAAGAACAATTTTAACAAAAATAAACTTATTAATATTTCAGTGGGAAGTGTGGGCCTACTTTTGGCTGATGAGATACGATTGTTGTTGTTTGCTTTCAAGTCATTTCAGAGTTAGGCTGAACCTGAGTGAGGGCCGGATAAATGATCTTGGAGGGCTGTGTCCGGCCCCTGGACCTTAGTTTGAGGACCCCTGTTCTATACTGTCACTGAGTCAATCACATGACCTGCAGCTCCTCCCACTGCTGTTAGGTATATAGAAATGAGGAAACTGCAAATCAAATAAGACATTTACTTCAGGTTATAAAATGACACATTACAAAGCAGACAAACATTATATAGAGAAGGCTTGAGAAGATTGCTTCCCTGACAAAAATGTACACAGTTTTGAGGAGCCTTTTCAGAGATTACAACAGATTTTCAGAGAGTTGGTTTTTTTTTTTATAAGAATGTGGGCAATTCATTTTTTGACACTTATTTCTCCTTGCCAAAACAGAAGGATCATACTCTGGTGACATATCTGGAACAAAAAGGTAAGGATTATTCTGTTCTTGGGGTCTATTCTAGGGTATATTTCTAGTTTGCTTGGTATAGCTTGTTTTTCAGATCCATGTTCTGT
This sequence comes from Anolis sagrei ordinatus, assembly GCF_025583915.1. Classification (NCBI taxonomy): domain Eukaryota; kingdom Metazoa; phylum Chordata; class Lepidosauria; order Squamata; family Anolidae; genus Anolis; species Anolis sagrei. The sequence goes on along the minus strand of NW_026847660.1, from coordinate 27,044,011 downwards.
CTTCCACAGACACATGTCCTCTAGTACATCACACAGAATTAAAATTGATTTGATCCAGTGGAAAGTGAGTTTAGGGTTTGAAGAGTAGTGCTGGAATGTAATGTTTTTAGAGCATGCAGTCTTCTGATCAAGATGTAAGAGTAAATTATTGATCTTGGGGGAGGCTACTTAGTGTGCCAGAGCCCTATTGATTGATGCATGTGCTCTGTATTTTAACATAGTATAGAGAAGTTCTGGCCACCAAGAACACAACATTTTCAGAGAGCGGTAATTGCAGCCCTAATGCTGAGATCATCAAAAAAAGTCCCATCCCCTCCCTCCCTCTGAATTCAGCATGCAATAGAAATGTCTTAATGAATTAAGTGATTTATTAGTTTGCAGCTTATTCCTTATTTTATTTTGATAGTTTTTCCCACGACAAAATTCTCTTTATTTTTAATAGAGAAATTTATTTAAAGTACAGATACTTTTTTAGCTCTCTTACAAGAGGGAGATCGATGATGTAGTAGCAGCAATGTCATCTTATCAGCGTCATTTCTGATTGCATCTCAGGGCTCGTAGCCAAGATGGAGGAGATGGCAGTCTTCGCAAAGTACCTCGCGTGAGCCTGGAGCGTTTGGATGTGGATCTGACAGCAGATCATCAGCCACCCATTTTCAAAGTCATGCAACGTCCTACCACAGAAGATTACAATATCTATGTGATTGAACAGGGTGCCCAACAAGGAGGGCTGGCAGTGAAGGTCAGTATGCCATTCATGGGACTTATTTGCATTTTGAGTTGGCTAGTGAAGGGTGATTGAACCTGAGTTCAGAAAACCCTGTATATAAGGTGAGTCAAACCATTATTTTGTCTAGTCAAGGAACACCCATGGAACAGACTACTGCTGCGTTGAAGTTGTACTATACCTTGTGAAAAGACCCTATACCTTGGCACCAACTGCTGTAGAAGGAATGCTTCAGTAAAGCAGTTCTTGTCCACATACTTACAACATCCTGATGACAATTCAGGGAAGGAACCCAGAAGCAACTTTTAGAAAGTGGGGACTTTTCAAAGAGTAACTGTCTACTCCTTTTTAAGCCCTGCATCATAGTTGGGATCTAGAATGACTTGGGATCTAGAATGAGCAGCTTTGTTCATTGAAACTTTATTGGCAATGAAAAAGACAGATAGTTACTGTAATTTTTGTATTTGCAAAAACAAACCACGGATTCACCATTGTGTTGAAGAAGTTATAATAAGAAACACAATTCTCCCCAGACTCGTTTTGGAATCAAGTGTAACATTTGTAGTTGATGTTAGTAACCAAATCATGAACAGCATGGGCTTTTGACGTTACTGTTGCATTTTTTCATAGAAATATTACTTTGTTGTTGTTTATTTATTCAGTCGCTTCTGTCTCTTCATGACCTCATGGACCAGCCTACCCCAGAGCTCCCTGTCAGCCATCGCCACCCTAGCTCCTTCAAGGGAAATACTACTTACAGCAGCATAATTTGTTGTTGGCTGCTTTTATGCTGATGGTTCATGGTCTTGAAATAATAAGCAAACTGACATTCCAATTATCACTAGCCAGAATACATTGTTGGGTGAGTGGGTTTATTAACAAAAGACCCCATAAATGAACGGCAGAGTAACTGATTAGCAGCAGCATGTCTCAGCACCAGTAGCCCAAAGTGATAAAAAGAACAAAAACACACAGACCAATGTTATCTCTTCCTTAGGAAGCTTTTCTTTGTAGTAAAATAATATGGTTACATTATTTAGAAGAACAAGATTTCTACAACACAAAGTTCTTTGTACTTCCTTCATTGCTTTTACGCTGAGCTTTTTTCTTAAGCAGATAAACAGCTTCTAGCTTGGCTTTCACAGAGCTTCCTCTCACACTGAATTTACACAGTAGCATTACACACGAGGCCTTTAACCTGGAGCTTCTCTCACTGAAGCTACTTTCACCAGGCCGTCACACACTAAGGCCTACCTCACTGTGAGGCCTTCTCTCACAGACTAAGGCCTACCTTGTACTGTGAAGCCTTCTCAAAGACAGACCTTTCTCCCACTGAGGTTTACCTCAGACTGACGGCTACTAAGGTACACCTTATATAGAACTGCAGCTTTTGCTAAGTCATTGCACCCATTTAACCCTTTTAGTGCTTGACTCACATTGTTGTAATTAAAAATACCTAGCCAATTTTTAGTATTTCTGACAGACTCATCATAAAAGAGAAAGGAATACAAGTCTCCAGCTACTTAAAGAATGAAATCACTTCCAAATTGATCCCTTGATTGAGTAATTTCCTACTTTCATAGGAGCTGGCTGGAGTTCCCCTTCATTCAACAGATGCACACAGAACATAGTAATACAAAAGTCAAAGCTCTTTCTCCTGCCCACCCACTTGCCCAAGGAATTTGATTTTTCTCTTATCTTCTGCTTTAGAAGGAAGGAGACCATTTTGCTGTTTGCACTGCTCCCTGTCATCCTTCCTTGCTCCCCATTTTCCCCTGATTGTGTCAGTAAGTTCCTTGTTGCAGAAGAGGGGTTCCTTGTGCCACACAGAGGAAAAAAGCAAACTGCTTAGGTTGGAGGGAGGGTGGAAGGAAGGTGGGAGCACCTTGTGATATCCTTGGGGATGGGCATCTTTCTTGTCAGCACATTGGAATCAGAGGTGGGAGGGGCTTGAAAAAAGGAAAGGCTCATCCGGTTTAGCTTATGCTAAGTTTAAAAGCAGACCTCATTCACTTATTAAAAGGCCTTTTCATCCAAAGGATATTGGAGCAAAAGAGCAACTCTCAAGGACTTACGTGTCCCTAAAAGTAGTTCCCAACCCTAGTCAAGATTGAAAAGGATCTAGTGGTGAAAACACTGGGAAGATCCTAAAAAGAACAAGGCTGATGCATGTGATTCCAGAATGAGGAGGCTTGTTGTTACAGTAACCAATGCGTTTTTTGCTCTTTCCCTCTTCGCACTGCTTTCCCTTCTCATGTTCCAGTTTTGCATGTTCTGATTCTTCCTGTCCTCCTTCTTCCAGGAGGAGCAAATGGAGTCAGCAATTGATCATCCAGGCTCTATTCTAGATATGAAAGACACCAAGCCAATTCTACCCCAGGATGCTCTTCTTCCAGAAGGCTCCATAATTCCCCGTGTCATCTCTCCCAGTGGCAGCACAAGCTCTGCTATGGAAATGCAGTCTGTTCACAGCCATGATGGTACAGCCAATGGAGAAGAAGGTGCTTGCTGCAGGATCTGCCTCAAAGCTGGAGCTGTGGTCATGTGTGATGGCTGCAAGAAGTGCTATCACCTGGATTGTCACCTGCCTGCCCTTCAGGACGTTCCTGGGTATGGGCTCCTTGCTTTACATTTACGTCTTTTAAATCATATCCCTCTTAGGATATCTGGAAAGAAATCAGAGTAATTAAGGCTGACATTTCAATAGTTAATAGTTAGCTTTGTAGCACTTCAAAAGAAGAGTCCTTTCAGTCCCTGCATGATAAAGATTTCTCCCTCCCCCTTTTCTGTTGCATAAACAAGTTTCCCAAAATCCATTTTCTTAACAGTGGAAGTGGTCCTGCTCGGTAAAATATGAAACTCTCCCACATTAGTTGAAACTTGTTTCTTATGTCAGCAAGGACATGGATCTGCCCAAAATACTCCCCTTTCTCCCCTAAGCTTGCTGGTGTTTTTTTCCTCGGGGAGGAAAAGTAATAGTAATGGCAGCTATCAATTAGGATTTGGCAAGAAAACTATACTAAATCAGCGGGGAGTGGCTTTAATTGGTTCTTTCCTCCACTATTGTTTAGGCTGAGTGTTAAGTAGCAGATTGTAAAATATGGTAGTGCACTTGGATGTTGACATTGCATCTGTTACTTATAGAATTTCCCCCCAAACATTAAAGGCATGGAAAAGCATAATATTGCATATTACTTTCATTGGGAAATCATCAAGTAACTTCTTGTATGCAGTGAATACAGTTAATTAGGATACGAATATATTGTGGAAGGTCTTTGAGCAGTCAACTTTACTCTCAAGACCAAAACCCTTGCTAATTATAGACAGAAATGTCACGAGCACATAGTGGAATCTTTCTCTTTTTGAAAACACCACAAATGCTTTTGTAGAAGTTAAAAGAGAGTAGCCTGTTTGTAGTTATTTGCTCTTTACTGTAGGACTCTAATTAACCAGTCAGAAGGAAATCAATTGCTTTCTCATGCTGTTTTTACCAGTCTTGGTCATTTCTTTTTGGGATGATTAATATAGGGCAGATTGTATCTTGGGTTTTAGTTAATGCCAAGAACAGTGATAGTGGTAAGTCTACACTGTGCAGGCCAAGCAAGTGTTCTCACGCTCTGCTCTATATTTTGCTTCAACAGCCGGGATTGGAAATGCCTACTCTGTGAGGATGCAGTGACAACCATTGAAGAGGATGAAAATGACCTGACTCCAATCTTCATCGATGGGGAGCCAAAGACTCTTTCAAATGGTGACCAGAAGGTTGGTCTGGCTGTCTCCTCTGAGAAGAGGAGCATATTGGGCGAGTGGGCTTATTAACAAAAGACCCTCCTCATAAATTTACAGCAGAATAACTTAGCAGCGTGATCCAGCACCAGTAGCCCATAATGATAAAAAGAACAAAAAGACGCAGCCCAATGTTATATTTTCCTTAGGAGGCTTTTCTTTATAGCAAAATAATATGGTTGCTCTATTTACAAGAACAAGGTTTCCATGACACAAATAAAGTTAAGCCTTCTCACTGGAGCTTCACACACGAGGCTTTCTCATATTGAAACTTGCTTCACACACAGGCTTCTCTCACAGACTAAGGCCTGCCTCACACTGTGAGACTTTATCACAGACTGAGACCTTTCTCCCACTGAGGCAAACTAACACAAAAGCCTACTAAGCTACATACATATTTGTTTATATAGGACTGCAGCTTTTGCTGAGTCATTGCATCCATTTAACCCTTTCAGTGCTTGACTCACATTTTTGTAATTAAAAATAACTAGTTAATTTTTAATATTTCTGACAAGGCACAGGGTTTTTTTTTTTTGGTTTTTTTTGCTGATGAGGTGAATCCAAACATTGACCTTGGATACTTAGGTGGTTCATACTGCATTCATCTGCCTTGTTAAAGAGCACAATAAGAGGCAAAGAGAGGTCCTCTCTCCCCACCCAGGAAACATTGGAGAAGGGCAGTACCAAAATCTCCCAAAAAAAATCTACACCATTTTAGGGGGCACGATTGACATGTTTGTCATATTTTAGAAGAAGGAAATACCTTTTAAAAAAGAAAGCAATTAGAAGCAATTAGAAATTGCCCAAGGGCTGAGAAAAGCGGTATATAAATATCGTAAATCAAATAAGTCATTTCACATCTACTTATGCTTTTATAAAACCTCTCCCTTAATCTAGCCTTCTTGCCAAAAATCAAAACAAAGACCTTTCTCAGTTGTCATAGAGCATAAGGCTTATTTTGTGTTATTTATTTGTCTCAGATTAAAATGAGAAAGCTTTAGTTTTGAGATCTTCAGACTGACTGGGTTTATAATGTTGTGCTAAATGTTTTTTAATTGCATTTTATGACTGTTGTGGCATCAAATTGCTGCCAGTTTGCCGCATCCGGACTGAGAAAGGCGGGATAGAAATACTGTAAATAAATAAATTATGGAAGCCGCTTGAAAAAGAATGTGAGGACTTCATTCTTGGCCAGAGCCAGATTTTTTTCTCGTTGACTTTATTTCCATATTGCCTTTTACAGAGATGTGAACGAGTTCTCCTTGAATTACTGTGCTTTGAGCCTTGCAGGCCTCTTCATCGACTCTCCAATGCTACGGTGAGTTTGTTGTTTGAACTGGGTAAAGAAATTTAATTTCCCGTACCTCTCCAGGGCTTAACTTGGTTGTAAAGTAATGAACATTTCCCTGACAAGTGTTAATTGCTTAACCATTTCCCATGATAGAGCAAGTTTTATTCATAGGAATATAGTGTGAAGCTTTATCACTCAACACAAGCATGGATCTTTTATTGTGTGTGTTCCATCTTGTTCTTATATTCACTCAAGATAAGGTCACTGGATAGTACTCTGTGTTGCACTTCATCTACTTCCCCGGCCCTATGTTACGCTATGTGCATTATCCCCTGCCCAACCCTTTTATAGTTTGGTCTTGTCCATTTTGGAAATTTTGGTCATTGTTTTTTTTAAACTTGGTCTGATGAAGCTCCAATGCAATTTGTTTTATTTCTGTTATGTTTAATGTGTTTAATCTGGATTACTGTATTTTATGATGCTCCTATTTTAATGTGTTTGGTTTTATGGATTGTTTTAATGTCCAATATGTAAGCTGCCCTGAGTCCCTTCGGGGAGATGGTGGTGAGGTATAAGAATAAAGTTGTAAGAAATGCCATGTACAAAGTACCTTGATTTGCAATGCAAGTTGCCTAGGTGTGTTGTGCCATAAAGCAAGCCTTCCCTTTTGGAGATCTTGAAGAAGTTAACAGCATCTCATTGGACCCTTTGTTCTTCTTCCCCATATCTTTCAGGAGGGGCAGAACACCATTGATTTGACCTTGATCAGAGCCAAGCTGCAACGGAAGCTTTCACCACCATATGCCTCTCCTGACGAGTTTGCAGATGATGTCTGGAAGATGGTCAAGCAATTTAATACACTGACAGAAGTGAGTTGAGGCTTTGTCTGGATGGAAAAAGCAGCAAGGGGTTGTCCGTAGATTAATTTGGCTAGAGATTGTAGCCTTTAGGTAGCACAGCAGCTTGTATTCAGTGAGTGAAGTTATTATTAAAAGACCCTCCTCATAAAAAGCAGCAGCATGATCCAGCACTAGAAGCCAAAAGTGGTAAAAAGAATAAAAATACACAGATCAATGTTATCTCTTCCTTAGGGGGCTTTTCTTTATAACAAAATAATATGGTTGCACTATTTGCAAGAACAAGCTTTCTATAACACAAATAAAATTCTTTAAACTTCCATCTTTCCTTCCATGCTGGGTTTCTTTCTCGTGCAAATAATAAGCTTTGTTCTCACAGAGCCTCTTCTCACACAAAACTTACACAGGAGCTTCACACAATAGCCCTTTTCACAAAGCAGCCATCACACTGCAGCTTTATATACAAGGGCTTCAACTTGGGGCTTCTCACACCAGGCTTTCTCACACACTGAGGCCTACTAACTCTGAGACGCTCTCCTACTGAGGCAAATTAACACTGTGGTTTACCTCACGCTGAGGCTTCTTTCAGACTGAGGTCTCTCTCAATCTGACACCTTTTTATACTGAGGGTAACTAACACCGAGGCGTACTAAGCTACAGGCACACCTGCTTATATCGAACTGCGGCTTTTGCTGAGTCATTTCATCCATTTTACCCTTTCAGTGCTTGACTCACATTTTTTGTAATTAAAAATAACTAGTTAGTTTTTAATATTTCTGACACTATCCTGGGCCAGGTTTCCCATCATTTTGACTAGGGACAAGGAGAATTGAACAGATTGGCCGTCTTCCTTGAATTCTGCCTGGCTAGTGTTCCAAGTGAAGGGTTGTCCTGATTCCTTTCCTCCCCTTGGATGCTCAATGCTTTTTCCACTCATTTTGCTCCTTCAGGACAAAGAAGATGTCCAGTCCATCATTGTTCTGCAGCGCTTCTTCGAAGCCAAGCTGAGTGCTGTCTTTGGCGACCGGAAGTTTTCAGCGTTGCGTGAACCCATCAACGTAGATGAGCCACTGAAAGAAACCACCCTTCCTCTCCGCGGCTCCCCACTCACTGACCTCGGTGAGGCTGCCGCTTCTAAGCCTGATGGAAGTGGTGGGGATGATGGAACTGCAGCCTGAACAGCTACCGTCTGTTAAATGGACCAGCATTCCACAGAAGAGAGAAAATGGAGGTGCCGCCGTTTTGAAACTGTCCTTGCCTGTCCCTGCCCTCTACTCTTCTGGCCCCCTCTTTATCCCTTTCCACACCTCTCTGCCTTTTATTTTGAGAGTTATTGTAGAACTTGGCAGCTTAGATAATGGTTATAATTGGTCTAAACTATTCTCTTTTTTCTCCTCCCCCCCCCCTTTTTTTTTGCTTGACAAATTTTATGCCCTCGTTCTGACAAATACATTTTGTGAGGTTTTTCTTTTGTATTGAAATGGAAATTAATAAACCGACAAAATCCAGAACCCTGTACCCAGCTCTCCTCTAAGACTCTTTTTATTTTCGGCTCCTGGTGGGAACGTTGTAGTGATTCCCATCTCTGATTTTAATCCCATGCCACCGAGGAGGCAGTTGCTGCGTCCCAGACACAAAATTGGATCTCCTATCAATTAATTGCCCTCAAAATATACATGACCTTGGTGGATCTCTCGTAGACCCCAATTGCTTCAGTACCCAAGGTCTTGGGTCCCCCATCTTAGGTTAAAATAGTATTTCTTGGATCACTTTTTCAAGTTACCTGGGCATCTGACAAGCGCAACTGCTAGAGCAGCTCTGTGACAGCTATTTTCTATGGTGGTGGTTGCATTCTAAAATACTTCATGTCCCCAGACAAGGCCTGTCGCTTTTCTTTGTTTGTTCAAGAGGAGATGTATCTGTTTTCATAGGTCAGAGTAGTTGTAGGTTTTTAAATTCAGTTGTTCCTTCCACATAAGCCACCCTTTCTGGCTGTACGTTACCTTCAAAATGCTTTCTGGTCCAGTAGCTTATCCTCACTATCCCAAGAGCCATTCTTCTAGAAATGTGCTTTTTTGGCTTATGTATATTTTAGACTTTGCTTCTTTCATGTTCAAGAAATAAACGATGTTTGCAATGTGTGTGTCTTGTTAGTTTGAAAGCAGTACCTTCTGTTTTTTTTTTTTTTTGTTTTTTTTTTGGTGGGGGGGGTTGGCTTGCCTCAGAGCGTTCATGGTACATTATACTATACTAGATTCAGCAACCTTTGCCCCTTTCCTGTATATGTGGTGTTTGCTTCTCAGATCCTCAAATACATTTTTTCTTGACAAGAGAGAGAAATTGGAACGTGAGGTTGGGGGCACATGGAGTCATGGCTAGATGAATTGGTTTCTTTTGGAACCTTTTAATTATCTTATTAGAATGTGTGCTCTTAAGACTGGGCTTCTTATACCTTTCCACTTGAGACCCCTTTTGGCCTGAGAAATGTTTACATCCCCCAGGTATGTAGGTATATAAAAGAGATACAGAAATCAAATATTTACTGATAACAAATCAGCATTTGCAAGCCTTGCAAAACAGACTTGATTTTCCTTTTTATGAAATACAGATGAAGCCTCACCTGCAGAGTCAGTCCAATATAAATACTGCATTGTAAATGTATAAAAGTTGCAAGAATCAATCAGGGCTAGCTAACACCTCCCAAAGGATCCTCCAGGCAGCAACCACCCAGGCTTTGAAGCTGCAAGGCCACTGAATGTTAATCAGGATGGCCAATTGCAACATTCACACTAGCCTCCAACAGACAGAGAGTTCTTTCTCCCACCCTGGACATTCCACAGATACTTAAATCGCACTTGCCTAGTTTCCAACAGACCTTACAACCTCTGAGGATGCCTGCCATAGGGATGAGCGAAACCCCAGGAGAGAATGCTTCTGGAAGATGGCCATAGAGCCCAGAAAACTCACAGCAACTCACTAGCCTTCGACAATACATCACTAGGTGGCGTTCATAAAACTTCTATTTGAGCCCAACATTGAGCTAGACCCATGTGGGATCAGGACCCACAGTTTAAGAAGCTCTGCTCTAAAATACTGCTAATCCCCTTTCTAATAGAAAGGAGGGTCTCCTACACTAGGTTGTCTCCTCCTCTCGCCTAGGGGTGAGAAAAGCGGTTTAGAAATACTGTAAATAAATAATAAAATAAAAGGCAGGACATGTGCTAATTGGTCCATGAGAAGCAGTATTACTAGCGTTACACTAGTTCTTTACAGCCTCTCTAGCTTTGGAAAAGCTGCTTACTTTTTGAATGCAGAATACTAAGCACCTAGTACCCTTCATTGGACCTACAGGCATGATTGGTCCAATAGATAAATACAGTTTAGATAGTTGTTCCCAACCTGTGGTCTGTGGGCCACCAGTGATCCACTAGAAATAAAATATGGTCCACCTCACTGTTGTTACACCATTGCAAAGAGTGATTGGTCTCACAAAGCCCTCTTACAGTACTGAGGCTTATGTCTGGTTTTCTGTGGACAAGCAGAGGCAACTACTGGATGACATGTGTTCTGTATCAGAAACTAGAGCTGATGTGGTCTATCCAATGCAGTTTTCTGAATCAACATCACAAATAACCAAACCGAATGTAAAGTTGAGCAAAAACTGATTCGTAATCCTTTTGGTACTAATGTTGGAGAGTGGTCCCTGGTCAATTAAAGGTTGGGAACCACTGGTTTAGATATTGGTAAAATTTGAATATTGCTCTTGTTTTTTGATTCCAGAATTACAACAAGATGTCTTCCATGTGGCAAATGTTAGAATGTGGTTTGACTTAGAACAAGAATAGTATACTCATCATCTTTAGTCTCTTGGGAACGTTTTCTCAAGTACAACCACCAAAAGACATCCTAGATCTAATGGGCATTACTGACTAAATCTGAAACGCATTAGCACTATCATGGTGGAAGAGCAGAAATTGGTGGGAGCCACAGAAAGGAGGGATGATATATCCAAATACATCCTGTCTCCCACATTTGCCGGGGTTAGGGGCAGAGGATCCCAATGAAAATGAGGAAAAATTGGAATGAACTATTTTAACATGAGAAACCACCTCTCTAGAAATCTATGCCCTGCACAATTGCATTGCCATTTTCTATTGGAGTCTCACTAGAGGATCTAGGAATTCTTAAGGTAAATGTAAAGGTTTTCCGCTAACATTAAGTCCAGTCATGTCCGACTCTGGGAGTTGGTCTTGTCTCCATTTCTAAGCTGAAGAGCTGGCGTTGTTCGTAGACACTTCCAAGGTCATGTGGCCAGCATGACTGCATGGAGCGCTGTTACCTTCCTGCCGGAGCGTTACCTATTGATCTATTCACATTTGCATGTTTTCAAACTGCTAGGTTGGCAGAAACGGGCTGTCAGCAGAAGCTCACGCCGTTCCCCGGAATCGAACCTGTGACCTTTCAATCAACAAGCTCAGACGCTCAGCACTTTAACCCACTGTGCCACCAGGAATTCTTAGATCATACTAATTAATTCTTAGATCATACGAATTAATTAGACCATATTACACCCACAAATCCTGGAAGGCTGATTGTACAAGGTACTCTAACCAAAATTTAGAGTAGAGTTGGACACAACTAGTTTTTAAAGTGGGAAAGAAAGTTGGAAGCTAATAATACATGAGCCAAAAATAGTATGAAGTACATAGTAATATGAAATTAAAAGGGGGGGGGGTTAACTCATTTCTCTAATCCCATTCACATAAGGAATACAGGGGTGAACAGAGTGCAGAATATTGTTTAGCTGCTGCCAGAAGTTGAACATAAGAGTTCTGCTGGAGAACCTCACAGATTCCTAGAGAGAACACATATAGGACTTCCAGTACAACTCTATAGTCAAAGAGGAATGCTTAGAGGAGCTATACATTTCTAGAGGTGTATTCTGGAAAAAGTTTTTTTATTAATGGTTTTCCCATTTTCTTGAAAATGGTGCCAAAAAATGTTTGGGGTTTTGGAATAACTAATGGTAAAAGTCTCCTTGACATTAAGTCTAGCCATGCCAGACTCTGGAGGGTGGTGCTCATCTCCATGTTCTAAGCCGAAGAGCCAGTGTTGTCCATATACACCTCCAAGGTCATGTAGCCAGCATACTGCATGGAGAGTCATTACCTTCCTGTCGAAACAATACCTATTGATCTCACATTTGAATGTTTTTGAATTGCTAGGTTGGCAGAAGCTGGGGCTAACAGCAGGAGCTCACCCCGCCCCCTGGATTCGAACTGCCCATCTTTCAGTCAGCAAGTTCAACAGCTCAGCAATTAACCTGCTATCTGTATACATAATGAAGATGTATGAAATCCAGGCCTAAACATGAAAATTCATTTGTTCCATATATATCTCTTAAATACATAGCCGAACAGTAATTTTATCCACAATATTTCAAAAAATGTGCATGAAACAAGAGTTTGTGTGCCACCTGAAACCAAAGGCATCACTTAAAATAGTTTTGGAATATGTTGACATTCCTTATAATCTGTTTCTTCTGATATGATTTATTATTATTATTATTATTATTATTATTCATGTGATTGTTATTTATATCCTGCTTTTTCCTATTAAAAGAGACCCCATGTGGCTAACATTATTATCAAAACAAAAAATTAAATTTAAAACCAAAGAAACATTAAAACAAAATTATATATATGATATGCACACGCATACACACACATACTTGACTTATACAGGGTTAGTCAAAATGAATAGGCCAATAAGAAAATTAATTTTAGACGAATGTATGTTTATTGTAACCAAACTACAGCTACGTAGCGACAGATAAACTATCAAAGTTTTGTCTCACCTTCAGAGATGTTCGATATGGGCGCCCCGTGCGACACGGCAGATGTCCAAGCGATAGTCCAGTTCATTCCACATCCGTTGCAGCACATCCGACGTAATGGCATCGAATGCAGCAACGTCTGGGAAGGTGTTCGTTGAGGTCCTAACCCTAACCCTAACCCTATCCCTAACCCTAACCCTAACCCTAACCCTATCCCTAACCCTAACCCTATCCCTAACCCTATCCCTAACCCTATCCCTAACCCTAACCCTTGAAATTCTCGCTGGACCGTAATTACTGACATTGTTTTAGCAAATGTCATCACACAAAACGCCTTCTCTTTGCTTGATTCCGCCATTTTGAAAACAGCGACCCCTTGCGACGCCTAGCGGCATTAACGTACATGTGTGTTGCTCAAAAAAAACTTTGATAGTTTATCTGTCGCTACGTAGCTGTGGTTTGGTTACAGTAAACATACATTCGTCTAAAATTAATTTTCTTATTGGCCTATTCATTTTGACTAACCCTGTATTTTGCCCTATCTCCTCAAGGGGACTCAGGGCGGATTACAGTACACATATACATTCAATGCTGTTATACAATTAACAAAGACAAGCAGTGCATAAACTCTCAGCTTTTTCTATCTCTGGCATCTGGGGCTGTGCTTGACTTCAGCCACAGGGAAAGACATTGAAAGACATAGCCAGTGCCTATTCCATTGGACTCCTTCAACAGCAAACTAGCTTACATGCCAAAGGCATGCTTGAATGAAAGGCAGTCTCTTGTCTCTCCATATTCCATGCCAAGGAGCTTTGTTATCCTTTGACGTTTTCCTGATCAAATCGTTGGCGTGTCTGCATGGGTGCCTTTTATTACCTCCCCATCAAAATAGTAACTATTTACTCAAATTGATGTTTGCAAACTGCTAGGTGGGCAGAAGCTGAGTTGACATTCCAACCCGGACTTGAACTATCAACCTTTTGATCTGCAAGATTTTCCGCAGCTGGCGGTTTAACCCGCTGTGCTAAAGCCCGGCATAGGAGTCATAAAAATAAATACCACTATTAAAATAATCAAATATCTATTGAAATAAATTAACAGCAATCAGAACCCTCTGTCTTGACCTTATATGTAGTGCTTTTGCTGTGTTTATGTATTTTAATTATTTTGTTTACCTATGCCTGTTTTACAGCAAGGCTGGAAGCGCGAATTGGCAATTTCAAATATTTGGCAATATTTTTATGATTATTTCAGCAAACATTTTAATGAATATTTCTACAAATATTTTTAGGAATATTTTTCTGAAAATATATTTGTGAATATTTTTAAATTATATTTTTATTATGTAGACATCAAAAAAAGAGAAAAAAACAAAACCACAAAAAAGCACACTTTATATATACACAGAAAGTGGGAGAACATTGAATTTCCAGTAAAGTAGAAAAATAGAGAGAAGATCTAATTGAAAAAAGAGAAAACACACACACATTAATTTGTATCCATTGATTTCCATCTTGTGTTTTCACTCCTGTCCTTTGTAAAGTTATCTATGTTTCTGCCAGTGATTTGGCTTTCATCTATATGCTTCCTATTCTATAAATTCATATTCTATGTAATAATAAACAAAAAAGGAAAATGTACAAGAGAAAAAGAGTAATATCCTTAAATAGATCGGTCTATATCCCTTTTCATAGAGAAAGAAATATTTGTGAATATTTTGATTATTTCTGAGAATATTTTTCTCAATATTTCTGCATATATTTTTCTGAACATATTTTGTGAATATTTTGATTATTCCTGAGAATATTTTTATGTTACAAATTCTCGAACTCTTTTTGTGGCTATTTTAATAAATATTTCTGACAATATTTTTTGTAATGATTTCAATGAATATTTCTGACAATGTTTTTGTAAATATTTTATGATTATTTCTGTGAATATTTTTGTGAACATTTCTGCATCTTTTTGTGATGATTTCAATGAATATTTGTGCAAATATTTTTGTATATATTTTATGATTTATTTATCGTGTCAGGCAACCGAACAGTTGTATTACATTTTGACAGAACAAACAAAGAAACACACAGAGTTTGCAACCTTGGTAGTTGATTAAATGTCCTTTGACCAGTATCTAGCCACTTGGAGGGCTTCTGGTGTTGCTGCAAGAAGGTCCTCCATTGTGCATGTAGCAGGGCTCAGGGTGCATTGCAGCAGGTGGTCAGTGGTTTGCTCTTCTCCACACTCGCATGTAGCGGATTCCACTTTGTAGCCCCATTTCTTAAGGTTGGCTCTGTATCTCGTGGTGCCAGAGCACAGTCTGTTCAGCACCTTCCAAGTCGCCCAGTTTTCTGTGTGCCCAGGGGGGAGTCTCTCATTTGGTATCAGCCATTGGTTGAGGTTGGGTTCTGGGTTTGAGCCTGCCACTTTTGGACTCTCGCTTGCTGAGGTGTTCCAGCGAGTGTCTCTGTAGATCTTAGAAAACAATTTCTTGATTTAAGTCGTTGATGTGCTGGCTGATACCCAAACAAGGGATGAGCTGGAGATGTCTCTGCCTTGGTCCTTTCACTATTGGCTGCTACTTCCCGGCGGATGTCAGGTGGTGCAATACCGGCTAGACAGTGTAATTTCTCCAGTGGTGTAGGGCGCAGACACCCCGTGATAATGCGGCATGTCTCATTAAGAGCCACATCCACTGTTTTAGCGTGGTGAGATGTGTTCCACACCGGGCATGCATACTCAGCAGCAGAGTAGCATAGCACAAGGGCAGATGTCTTCACTGTGTCTGGTTGTGATCCCCAGGTTGTGCCAGTTAGCTTGCGTATGATATTGTTTCTAGCACCCACTTTTTGCTTGATGTTCAGGCAGTGCTTCTTGTAGGTCAGAGCACGGTCCAGAGTGACTCCCAGGTATTTGGGTGCGCTGCAATGCTCCAGTGAGATTCCTTCCCAGGTGATCTTCAGAGCTCGGGATGCTTGTCTGTTCTTAAGGTGAAAGGCACATGTTTGTGTTTTAGATGGATTAGGGATCAGCTGGTTTTCCCTGTAATAGGCAGTAAGAGCACCTAGAGCTTCGGAGAGCTTCTGTTCAACCATCTCAAAGCTCCCTGCTTGAGCAGTAATGGCACGATCATCAGCATAGATGAAACTCTCTGTCCCATCTGGCAGTGGCTGGTCATTTGTGTAGATGTTGAACATGGATGCAGCAAGCGGCCTCCCCTGAGGCAGTAAATAAATATGGCCATATAGCCCGAAAAACCTACAACAACTAAGGGATTCCAGTCATGAGAGCCTTCGTCAGTAGGAGAAAGACCCGAACGCGTGGCGGAAATTGCCGACTCTTGCTCTCTCAGACAGTAAATAAATACATTTCCGAGAAAGACCCGAACGCGTGGCGGAAATTGCCGACTCTTGTCCTCCCGGCTTTTGCGAAGCTACGATTGGGGATCTCCGGAAAGGCCCGAACATTTTCGGAAAGGCACGAGCGTGCTTTGAAAGCAACCCGAGTGTGCCTCCCTTCTCCCTTCCGCCGGCCTTGGGAGTGCTTCCGGAGAAAGATAGAGAGGTAGACAGAGGCGGAAGTTGCCGACAGTCTTCCGGGAAAGGCCGAAGTGGGCTGTCCGTTGCCTTCCGACTGGGACACAGAGACTCAGTAGGGAAAAGCAGGAGCGGCGGCGGCGACGCTCTGAGGCGGGGCGGCCCCGTTTGCTCGGTCCCTCTCCTCCCCTCCTCGGCCTTCTCGCCTCCCCCTTCTTCCCCTTTTCTTCGGTCCGTCCCTCTCTCTCTTCCCCCATCTCCTCTTTCTCCTCCTCCTCTTGTGTCCCGCCCGCCCGCCTTCCCCCCTCTCCATTCACCGGCTTCTCTTTGGCCCCACTTTCGGCCAGGCCTTCGGAGTCGTTGCCGCCGCCGCCGCCTTCCTTCGCCCTTTCCCTCCCTCCCTCTCTCCTCTCCCTTCTCCCTCCCCAAGGCCCCGGCTCTGGGTGACTAGGCCGAGCGGGAGGACGAGGAGAGAGAGGTTGGGGCCTCCTCCGAAGGGCAAGCCAGCCAGCCAGGAAGGAAGGGAGGGAGGCGAGAAAGGAGCCACCAACCCCTAGGCCGCCGCCACCGCCGACCCCAAAGACCCGCCAGGATGATCAAGCTTTTCTCCCTGAAGCAGCAGAAGAAAGAGGAGGAATCGGCCGGAGGGACCAAAGGCTCCAGCAAGAAGGCCTCCGCCGCCCAGCTCCGCATCCAGAAAGGTTGGGAGGGTCAAGAAAGAAAGAAGGGAGCAAAACAATATCTCCCAAACTCTGGCCTTCCAAACATTTTGGGATTCTGGCTCCCAGAATTCCTCCTCTCTAGGCCTTGAAGTCCAAAACACCTGGAGGACTAGAGTTTTAGAATCAGTGGTTTTGTGGAATGACTACAGTTTGATACTACAGTTTGATACAAACTTGGGCCCTCCAGGTGTTTTGGACTTCAACTTCCACAATTCCTAACAGCCTGGTTTTGTAGAATGAATACAGTTTGATACCACGTCAACTGCCATTATTCCAGGCATGGGCAAACTTGGGCCCTCCAGGTGTTTTGGACTTCAACTTCCACAATTCCTAACAGCCTGGTTTTGTAGAATGAATACAGTTTGATACCACGTCAACTGCCATTATTCCAGGCATGGGCAAACTTGGGCCCTCCAGGTGTTTTGGACTTCAACTCCCACAATTCCTAACAGCCTGGTTTTGTAGAATGAATACAGTTTGATACCACGTCAACTGCCATTATTCCAGGCATGGGCAAACTTGGGCCCTCCAGGTGTTTTGGACTTCAACTCCCACAATTCCTAACAGCCTGGTTTTGTAGAATGAATACAGTTTGATACCACGTCAACTGCCATTATTCCAGGCATGGGCAAACTTGGGCCCTCCAGGTGTTTTGGACTTCAACTCCCACAATTCCTAACAGCCTGGTTTTGTAGAATGAATACAGTTTGATACCACGTCAACTGCCATTATTCCAGGCATGGGCAAACTTGGGCCCTCCAGGTGTTTTGGACTTCAACTCCCACAATTCCTAACAGCCTGGTTTTGTAGAATGAATACAGTTTGATACCATGTCAACTGCCATTATTCCAGGCATGGGCAAACTTGGGCCCTCCAGGTGTTTTGGACTTCAACTCCCACAATTCCTAACAGCCTGGTTTTGTAGAATGAATACAGTTTGATACCACGTCAACTGCCATTATTCCAGGCACGGGCAAACTTGGGCCCTCCAGGTGTCTTGGACTTCAACTCCCACAATTCCTAACAGCCTGGTTTTGTAGTATGACTACAGTTTGATACCACGTCAACTGCCATTATTCCAGGCATGGGCAAACTTGGGCCCTCCAGGTGTTTTGGACTTCAACTCCCACAATTCCTAACAGCCGGTAGGCTGTTAGGAATCGTGGGAGTTGAAGTCCAAAACACCTGGAGGGCCCAAGTTTGCCCATGCCTGCTAAAGGCTTTCTGAACTATAGCTCTCATTGGACTCCGGCTCCAAGAATTCTTGGTCTCTGGGCCTTGAAGTCCAAACTACCTGGAGGACTAGAGTTTTAGAATCACTGGTTTTGTGGAATTAATGCAGTTTGATACAGCTTCAACTGCCATTATTCCAGGCATGGGCAAGCTTGGGCCCTCCAGGTGTTTTGGACTTCAACTCCCACAATTCCTAACAGCCTACCAGCTGTTAGGAATTATGGGAGTTGAACTCCAAACCACCTGGAGGGCCCAAGTTTGCCCATGCCTGCTAAAGGCCTTGTGAACTATAGCTCTCATTGGACTCCGGCTCCAATAATTCCTGGTCTCTGGACCTTGAAGTCCAAACCACCTGGAGGACTAGAGTTTTGGAATCATTGGTTTTGTGGAATGAATGCAGTTTGACACCGTTTCAACTGCAATTATTCCAGGCATGAGCAAACTTGGGCCCTCCGGGTGTTTTGGACTTCAACTCCCACAATTCCTAACAGCCTACCAGCTGTTAGGAACTATGGGAGTTGAACTCCAAAACACCTGGAGGGCCCAAGTTTGCCTATGTCTGCTAAAGGTCTTGTGAAACTGTAGCTTTCATTGGACTGTGGCTGTTCCAAGTGCTGTCAATCCCCATCCTGGAAGTTGAAGTTTGGTGAGGCACCAAGAATAATAATAATAATAATAATAATAACAACAAATTTATTTGTATTCTGTCCCATTTCCCCACAAGGGCTCAGGGAGGTTTACATGCACAGTACACTGTGGCCATGTTATACTGCAACTCCCAGGATTCGATAGCATTGAGCCACAGCAGTTGAAGTACTGTCAAACTGCATTAATTCTACAGTGTAGATCAGGCATGGGCAAACTTAGGACCTCCAGGTGTTTTGGACTTCAACTCCCACAATAGGTTGTTAGGAATTGCTGGAGTTAAGTCCAGAACACCTGAAGTGCCGAAGTTTGATGCACCCTTTGTCCTTTAAACAGGGGAAAAGGTGAGAATCCCTCATCCAAAATACTTTGGATCAGAAATGTTTTAGAGTTTGGATTTTTTTCCAAACTCTGGAATACCTGTATTAGTATATACATTCCTAATGGGATAGCTTGGAGATGGGACCCAAGTCTAAACATGAAATTCATTTATGTTTCAAAATTACCTTACATACATAGTCGTAAGGTCATTTTCAATAATTTTGTACAACCACCAGAAATCAAGGGGCCCAGTATCTCAGCCACCCATGTAAACAGTTTTGGATTTTTGAGAACTTTTGGATTTCAGAATTCCAGATATGGGGTGCACAAATAGTACTTGAGAGTGTTTAGATCTCTATTCACTTTATGATTGTTATCCTTATAGCAACCCTTTTAGGTATGCCAGTAACTTGTTATAGAAAGGTGGAGGATATGGCAGAGGTCTCAGAGAGAGACATTTGTGTGAGACTGCTTGATGAATTTGTGTCAGAGCCAAAATAGAAACCGGAAGGTTCATGTTTAATAATTTCTTACAGTTGCTTAAGAGATGTAAGGGTTCACACCCTGGTTGGAATTCTGGGTTGTTAGGCTGGGGTACTTCTCTTAAATTCTTGGGGAAGGAGGCAAAAGTAATGGCGGAGATAGCTGGTTATTGTTTGATTCCTGTGGCTGAACCTTTCTCAAGTCACATACTTAGTAATTTTGTGTTTTTTTCCTATCCGTTAGGGAGGTCAAAGGAGCACATGTAGAGTCTTCCACTGTTTTATTCCTTGGGACAAACACGTTAGTTTAGAAGGAAGAGCATGCCTAGTCAAATGGCATACAATGGGAATAGAAGCTGAAAGTAAATTGGAATCCCAGTTAACACTTCAGAAATTGTTAACACTGTGTTTTTCTTTTTTTCTTGATAGTGAGAAAAAGAAATAGGTTCCTCTTCTTGGTTATATATATAATAGACATAAGAGAGGTTTTTCACTTGTAGCTGTATAAAATCCCACATTATCTGCTTTGAACTGGGATATATGATAGTGTGGACTCAGATAACCCAATTCAAAGCAGATTTTGTGGGTTATCCTGCCTTGATGTTCTGAGTTATATGGCTGTGTGGAAGGGCCCAAAGTGGCTAGAGAATCTTTTCTCCTCCTGGTTCCTAATGAAGTTGTATCTATTTTCAGCAAAGTACAAATCCAGTACAGGTAAAAAAAAAAAAAAAAAGAATGCCAGTGGATTTTGGCATGAAAAGGAAGGCTTAGTTTTCTATTTATCTGGGTGCCAATCTTATTAAGCAGTCATCCTCAGCTAACTAACTACTTCTTTTTCCCCCCTTCCAGATATTAATGAACTGAATTTGCCGAAAACGTGTGAAATAGACTTTTCAGACCAGGATGACCTCCTCAACTTCAAGTTAGTTATCTGCCCAGATGAGGTGAGTCATTTGTTAGGGACCTGTCTATCTGACACGACATGCTGCAATTTGACATTCTGATTGTGCCCTGTGGGAAGCCTCAGTGGGTGTGTCCCATAGCTGTATTGCACAACAGCTCAGATTGGAGTTGAACTAGTACATCAAGGAAGTTTACGTCTGTTGACAGGAGTCAATAACCCATACCAATCTGAGGCATTCTTGAATTTCTGGGTCTTAACTTCAGTGAATTGGCAAGCTGTACTCGAGCTTGCTGAGTGTTTTCTTTTGTGCTTCTGCCTATGTAATGGGTCTCATCTGAAAAACCTGGAATTAAGAGTGTTTACTTAAAATGTTTTAATCTTCAAGACTGTGTTGTCATTTGAAATACATATCTATGATAAAGTGCTGCCTTTGTATTTTGGCTTGAAGTTATTCACTAGATACATGTAAGTCAGCTTCCATGGTGTACATATTATAAATGTTTTTCAGAATTTTGTGATCTTCCTCAGAAGTATTACACTGGAGTACAGCAGAAGGCCACTCCAGAATGGTAGTTCTGAAACCTGGCACTGCCATTCTGGATATTTAGACACTGGCCCAAGATGTCCAATGATATTGTTTAACATCTGTAGAGAATTGCTCTTGGGTTTAGTCTTGTTGGTTGTGCAAGTTTGAAATATCACTATTCATATTTTTTTACATTTTAAATATGTGAACCACATTATACATCTGTTAGACTGTAAAGGAGCATCATGCAGTGTTGGGAGAAATTAGCAGTATGGTTGGAATATCTACTCTTGATCAGCCTTGCCTTGCTTTCTTTGAAGGAGTTTAGCAAGCCATACATTTCTGGTTTTAGAACTTACTATTCACATAATTAATTATAGAACAGCCCTATTTTTCTCAGTGAAGCCTCTGCTGTACCCCAGCAGTGCTTAGATTCTTCTGCTCTAGCCATTGCCATGTATCCAGAGTTCACTGGCCATATTCCCTTCTAGGCTTCAGTGCAGAGAATTCTCAAGCAGTACTGCTTGCAATCCTGATCCTAAAATTTGAATCAGTGCTCTTTCCCTGTGGCACCTAATTTTGGCTGGAGCAGATATAGACATGATGTGTCGATGATGTGTGCTTAAATCCCAATAAGTATAGTAAACTGATAGGGAATTGAATTTTGAAGTTAATTTGGATTGATTTTTACTACTGTGTTAATTCTGTGTTTGCAGTTGTCACTTTAGTATATGAAATTTTTGGTTTCTGTGGTCCAGTTATCACTGTGAAGTTTTAATTTTTTCCTGTGTGGGAATCATCTTTCTGGATGTGCTTCCACATGGTGAGGCGAAAAAGCCCAGAGTGACTTACAATGGCTGTCAATTAATGATGTATTTCAAGGTTTGCATCACATGGGAATTGCAGGAAGAAAGTATTTTGTGGTGTGTTCATTATATCCACACTAGGCCAACAACATATCATTCACTGTTGTCTTTCAGCATCTGGAATAAATCAGTTCAGATGAGTAAATGACTTGTGCTAATTAGTACTGGCCACATCACATGTGAACCTGAGAAATTTTGCCTTTTCAGATGAGGCTTTGTGGTAATTATGACTATTGAAAAGTTCAATTGTGTTGGCAATTTGTGGAAAACAGATTTGTGATCATTTTCTAAACACAGGGATCAGTCCTCCCATTGTAGATCAAAGTTTACTCTTTTGGCTTCTTAGTGTGCACATGCATGCATACATCCCAAAATATCCAGTGTTTTTTAACTTTCAAGTCTAGTGCAGATTATTACAAATAATTCTGATTTACAGGCTGGAGGAACTGGGCTTAACGTCTAGAATCTGAGGGTTCACAGTGAGGAAATATATGCAGAGTGCACTATGTGATAGAACAATCTTCAGTTTTGACTGTTTTGCTTTAGGGATTAGAACTAAATATATTGTTCTAGTAAAACATGCATCCCCACCTTTTTCTTGCAGCTGATCTAGTTTGGAGTAAAACTTGCTTAGAAATTTTCATTTTTGCCTTCTAGGGCTTCTATAAAGGTGGGAAGTTTGTTTTCAGTTTTAAGGTAAGTAGCTTCTCTGTCTAAACTTTTGGTGTTTGATGGGATGGGGTGTGTAACATATATGCATTGGGCTGTATGGGTTTGTCTTAGCAGGCAGTTAAAATAACAGTATGGCTAGGTGCCTTCAGTACATTTCAAGCAGCCTGTTTAGCTTTCAATACCTTCTTTTATTTTGCTTAAAAGAAAAATAAATGATGAATTTGTCTTAGTAACAACCACGGAGAAACGGATGTCATACAGTCCTCACACATAACTAAAATATAATTCTTTCTGCCTTCCTGTGTTCTCCATAGGGTTTGATTTTGGTTTTTTTGGGGGGGGGTCCCTAAGCTTTCTGGGATATTTGCAATATCTTTGGGAGATTTTATGAGTCACTGCACAGAGTTCCAGGTTTGGGTGGGGATAAAGGGTAGGGTGGGTGTGGGACAGAGTTTACCCTAGTTCCTCGGCCTGTTAAATAAACAGGCTGCTCCGCCTTTTCAAGGCTGTTTGGTCAAGGTAAGCCTATTTGCTAGAAATGAGATATTTCTTACTTCAAAAAAGGTCAATAGTTAAAAATTATAGGGTCTGGAGTTGGGAGAGACAATAGAGCAATGAGCTATTTTCCAAGGTAACAGTGGACAGGGTTCCTCTCTGGGATGTGCCAGGAATGTGGAGTGCTCTGTGTTTGAAAATCTTGGATTTCAAGCTAAGCAAATGCAAGTTTTATATATGCAATAAATTGCAGTGTACTTGCATTTCTAGGATTTTTATGTGGTTTTGGTCTGGACTGTGTTGTGGTGGTTTCGCTGAGTGTGAAATATTGTAGTGGCTTGAAGTGATAAGGGCTAAGGAGCAGGTTGGAGTGAAGAGATAATAAGGTTCTCTGAGGCTTAGAAGCTCTGCTCAACAGAACATCTAGTTTCTGATAAGCTGGTAGACTGCTTTTTCATGCCTTTCCCTTGAAAAAAATGTGACATAAAAATTGATTTATTTTATTTACTGTATTTATATTCTAACTTTCTCTACCCTGTAGGGGACTTAAGGCGACTTACATATAGGCAATAATTCAATGCCTTCACAACAAAATGCAGTTAAAACTTTAAAATTAAACTTAAATACATTAAAACATTATAAAACATTACTATCAGTATAAAACCACACAATCCGCAATTGTAAGCTGGATTGTTTTAATTCTGAAAGGTGTCTTTGGTTCATTGTGCTATGGCTTAGGTGAAATGCAGACGTGACCCCAAATTAATGAGATCTTGCAACCTCTGATGTTCGGCTGTACAAGGTGGGAGTACAGAGACTTTGCTCCTTAATATATTTAGACCTATAATGCTCATTGCCCCCACTCAGGATTTTGACACTTTCCTTCACTAGTAACCTTAAAGTGACCTACTGAAAAAATTAAGCTATTGAAATGGAAATATTACAGTAAAAAACATTTTGAAGTAAGTAGAACCTGTAGCCAAAGTACTTCTTCCTTGTTTCTTTGGCCACATCATGAGGAGACAGGAAAGCATAGAGAAGACAATTATGCTGGGGAAAATGGAAGTACAAAAGAAGAGGGGCTGACCAAGGGCAAGATGGATGGATGGTATCCTTGAAGTGACTGGCTTGACTCTGAAGGAGCTGGGGGAAGTGATGGCCGACAGGGAGCTCTGTTGTGGGCTGGTCCATGAGGTCACGAAGAGTCGGAAACGACTGAACGAATGAACAACAACAAAGAACTTGTAGCACACCTGATACTGCACATGAGTAGAGAAATTAGGAGTTCCTCTTTAGTCTGATGTACCAAGTGTTGTAGAGGATGGTTGGATTCTGACCAATTTTATAAGGCCAACTGCTGTGTGTGAAGAGATGGTGAATCCTAAAATGTATTCTAGGAATTCTGTGTAGGTATGGAAGTCCCTTTGTATAGTGGAACTGTTTCATTTGGGAGGTGTTGATCATGGTCATAAGGAGATTTACAACAGTATGTTTCTTCCTTCTATCTCAACTGTAGGTGGGGCAAGGCTACCCACATGACCCACCCAAGGTCAAGTGTGAGACCATGGTGTATCACCCAAACATAGACCTAGAAGGCAACGTTTGCCTAAATATCCTCAGGTATGGAGCATACTTTCTTTTGATCTTTTGCTGAACCCACCCCCCATATCAAATTCCTAAATCAAATTGTTAATTCCAATTCCAGTAGGCCCGTTGAACCAGTGAGGAATCAACTCTCATGCACGTTCTTCTCAAATAGCAATAAATAACTGGTTTTATGCCTGAACTGGGAATAGTGCAACACCCCAAATGATGTTGAACTATAACCTCCAGCATCCCTCATCATTGGTGTGCTCACTAGGACTTCTGGGAATTATGGTTTAATAGCATCTAGAGCAGTGGTTCTCAACCTGTGGGTCCCCAGGTGTTTTGGCCTACAACTCCCAGAAACCCTAGCCAGTTTACCAACTGTTAGGATTTCTGGGAGTTGAAGGCCAAAACATGTGGGAACTCACAGGTTGAGAATCACTGATCAAGAGTCTGGATAGCATAATTCCCATCTCTGATCGAGGCCAGTGTAATCATGTAGATCAAGTCCCTTAATCTCATATCCAGGTATGTGATTAACTTGTATGAATGAAGTGAAGAACAACCAGACTTATTATGACATGTAACCCTTCTGACTACCTCTTCTAAGTTAAAATCTATAGGCTTACTTTGTAACTGTAATGAATATGAAAACTTGTTTGATGTGCTGAGTTTTATAGGGCACAATTTATTATGTCAAAACAGTAGAATGAGTTATTTGGCTTAATAAGAGTTAATGTGCATATTTCTGGTAGATTCCATCTCTCTGTTCCAAATGGAACTTGAGTGTGTGGGGGGACAGGGAGAGACATCTTTTCTTCTGTAAAAAATTGTCCAAATTAGCCAAAAATGTTGTATTTCTAGATGTGAACAATCTCAAAATTTTGGACATTCTAGATCAGTGATTCTCAACCTGTAGGTTCCCAGATGTTTTAGCCTTCAACTCCCGGAAATCCTAACAGCTGGTAAACTGGCTGGGATTTCTGGGAGTTGTAGGCCAAAACACCTGGGGACCCACAGGTTGAAAACCACTGTTCTAGATAATAAGTATATATTTCAAGTTTCTCTTCATAAAATCCAGTGGTTGCTTGGAAAGCTAAATTTGGGGACATTTGAATAACTAAAGCCTGGGTGGACAAAGTGTGGTCCTTGGGTCACATGTGGGCCATGAAAATCCAGAGTGTGATTTCAGAAGCTCCCTGAAGCTATTTTTCATCCTTTAAGAAGCCAGAAAGAGGTTTATCATCCCAATGTTGCCATTAGAAACCAGCTGAAAATCAATCAAGAGGGTGGTCAAAAAGGCCACTAGGAGGATTTTGGACAGCAAGAGACCAATCTACTTCTAATTTCCCAACCCTTAACTGTCAGGAGAGTAATAAAAATGGAAACAACACACAGGGAGAAAATTGGAATTGCCTTGATAGATAAAAGTCTGTCTATTTTTGGTGGAATTGTGATAATGTGATTCAGATGTATCTTGGGTTCTTGTATCTGCCTCTTGGGAAGGATAACTGTCTTTTCAAGCATTTGAGTTTTTAAAATCATTCTCCTGACTCTGCAAAATTACTGGTGAATTTGGGTCTAGTGTAGTGAGTTGTAACTTCACATTGAGCCTAAATCTTATATTTGTATACATTTATCTCATTTGAGGCTACTTTCCTATCTCTTCAATCACCCCTTTGTTTTTTTCCCACAGAGAGGACTGGAAGCCTGTACTAACAATAAACTCTATAATTTATGGCCTGCAGTATCTCTTCTTGGTGAGTACGTGTGGAAATGAAAGCGTGAAGGGAGAGGAATGTGAGGACAGCTATGCCTTTCCAAAATCCTGCTTTATCTATGATCAGTCTGAGGATAAAGTGGGTGTAGAAACAAGGAAGAAATGGTGCAGAAGGAAGAACGCTTTACATCCTGAAGATCTTGTGGGTGTTTAGTGTGAGACAGTGCACAAATGAAGCAAAGGCAACTTTATATAGCTGTGTTTGGGTAGGATGCATATGCTGTGGTGTCAGCCAGTCTGCAAGAAGGATTTGAGTTGCAGATTTGCCTTTGCGCAGCAGTCTTCCTGACATTGCAGGCAAACCATAAGTGTTGGTCTTGGCAGTCTGTGGCTGATGTTAAAGTCTCAGGGAATTGATTTTAATCGAGTGACAAAACTCCTGTTACATTTATTTCAGCACTGAGTTTGTATACTGATTGGTTTCTATAACAACTAGAACATTTGTTTGTGAAAAAGATGAAGCTCTGATATTCTTCCAGTCAGCATCATAACTGTAACATTTTGTTATGCACAATCCAAAATTATTTACTCTCATTATGCTAGTGAGACTTATTCCCAATTTAGTGTATATTCATTTGCAGCCTGTACCTGTTTTCAGCAACATCTTCTTGAAGTTAAGAATTTCTGTCTCGTGTCCTTGTGCAATAGATAGATGTGGAATGATGTGCAATGACTATTGGAACGGCCCAGATTATGCTTGAGGATTATGCGATTAATTGTGGAGATATTGTCTTAAATGTTTTTAATTGTTTGAATTTATTCTATAATTTTGTTTAAATGTTTATTTTAATTGTATATTGTTTTATGGCATCAAATAGTTGCCTTGAGTCCCCTCTGGGGTGGCGAAAGGTGGAGTAGAAATGTTGCAAATAAATAAATAGATAAATTTTACTAGCAAGATAATCTGAAGACTAAGTGCCCAGAAATGCAAACAAGTCTAATAGCCACTGAGCAGAACAGTGCTTCTCTGTGAGGTAGAAAATAAATGTCCATGCTCCTTGGTCAACAGTTTAAACGAGGGTGGACAACTTCATGATGTTGTGGCTGCGTTGCCTTCCTTCCCCAGCTAACCTTCCAGAGTGTCTTCCTGCACTATATAGAGCCCCAGAAGGCTAGGGTGCCTTGCAAGACTTCAATCCGTGGCCAGGAACCATTTGTTGTTTACCCAGAATTTACAGTTTGTATGGAAGAATATATCTACATTAGAAGTGCCAAATTTGTGGCCTTCCAGAAGTTTGGGCCTCCAACTCCCAGAAGCCAGAGTCAGCTTGTCCAGTGCTGGGAATTTTGGGAGCTAGCTGAAGCTCAAAACACCTGGAGGGCCACAAGTTTGAC
The DNA here is from genome assembly GCF_025583915.1 of Anolis sagrei ordinatus. Classification (NCBI taxonomy): domain Eukaryota; kingdom Metazoa; phylum Chordata; class Lepidosauria; order Squamata; family Anolidae; genus Anolis; species Anolis sagrei. Next base: position 27,016,413 of record NW_026847660.1, on the reverse strand, counting down.
ACCACTGATCTGCATGATTTACTGGACCAACTGGATCAGTGATGCTTATTTTCAAAACACAATTTCTGCCTTATGTTTGTCCTCCTACATAGGATATTAAAATTTAATTCATGTGCGTTCACTTTTAATATTAGCATGTTCCTATTGCCTTTAGGCATTGCTTTAAATTAGGTGGTTTTAAGAAACTGGCAATCAATAACTATTGTTTAAATGTAATCGAATTCTTGTATGGGCATAATATATCTTGAAATGGACAGGAATATGCAAATTACACCAATGAAGCAAAGTTAAAGACCCGTTTTTTAAACATCCTAGCCTGATACAGCAGTTTTTGGAGATGTACCATTCTCTCTTTGCTCCCCAGCTGTATATTTGATACTTGTAGCCTATTTCGACTGATATTCCAAGAAGTCATGTTCTTTCACCATGAGTCTTTGGTGACCACAGTACCAGACATTCCATGCTTTGTTGTTGGTCAGTTTTATGCTTTGGGGCTCTTCATCAACCTCCCTTTTCTTGAAAGCAAGTGGGAAAAGTTGACCACAGGACATTGGAAAGCTGAAGCAGGCCTGGTTATCAAGTTACAAGACTTGTTGGTGGAGAAGGTGAAAGACAGGAGAGCATTTGAGGTCATGTGTCTTAATAGTTCTAAAATCCTTGTTTTGCCTTGTGGTCAGTGACTACAGGGGAAACTATGCTGTTCCCTGTCTTTTAGGAGGCACATTCATGGTGAGGGGGGCAACTCTAGTGCAATGTGGGGCTGCTGCTAGGCAGGTCACAAACCCCTTCCTGAAACAATCCTGTGATCATGAGGCAGAGTGTCAGAATAGTGGCGAAACAAAGTTGTTAGCATGCATTATCTCTATCCTTGATCATTATTACTGAAGCAACACTCTTCTGTAGGTTTCTTTAAAAAATCATTTGGATGTCCACATTTGCAGGTTTGAAATTTGCAGATTTAATTATTAAGAGTCCATTAAACTGTTATCACTAGGAATCTGTCTTCCAGTGAGAATCTATGGTTCGCTTCCAGTGGAAGTTGATGGAGAGTTGTTCTTGAAAGCATAGACATTCCTAAAGAAAAGTTCTCTTGGATAAAAAAAAACGTAGAGGGTTGATTGTATAGTATAGACTTGCTTTTCCCTTGTCTTGTTTTCTATTTGCTAAGACCAAGAACTGATGCTGTCACGCTAAGAGACTGATATATTTTGCCTTGATTAAATTGGGGCAGTTTCAAAGATTCCCTCTTGGGGTGGGTACAAGGCAGTGGGAAAGAGCTTCTCAATTCATGAGAACTTTTGCCCCCAAAACAATGCAAACCCAACTATCGGAAACTTTGTGATCACAGAGGCTAAAGGCTGTTTTGCTTAACTTGTTTTGACAGAACTTGGACGCTGGTTTATATAATCATCAGGTTGAAGTGAAAACAATGACATGGGAAGAGCTTCCCTGCTTGATTCTGCTGACTTCTCTCTGTCCTCCTTTTGCCATCATGCAGTTTTTCTGGTTGTGTGTTAGGTACCTGGCTTTAAAGCTGTTTTGCATTTTCCTACATCTTTGAGGAAGATTGCTTTAGCTTGAGGAAGCCTTTGTTCCCAAGTTGGACATTGGTGTAGTGGAAAAAAATACATAGGTTATGTCAATACAGTTAATACTAACTTTGGAGACTTGGAATTTATTTATTTATATACAGTATTTATATCCCGCCCTTCTCAACCCCAAAGGGGATTCAGAGCAGCCTTAGAAAGGTAACAATTTGATGCCATATACATAACAGACATAAAATAAACATGTACATGAAAACATGAATTTAAAATCATATAAATATTAAAACACATTATTAAATCCACGCAATCCAAGATCATAATCAAAATATGGCATCATGAAAAGAAGTTGTATAGAGCCAGTATAGTTTTCCTCTATATGTGGCCCTTTTTTGGCTAAGATTAATCATCTGACTGATATATTACCTTGTTTCTCACATTTGAGAAATGGGGTATGCAGCTTCTTGGAGGTTCCCATGCTTTTAGTAATGGCCATATTTAATTTGGTTTGGAGTTATTGAGATCACAGACGTTTTCAATGCAAAGCCCTTATAATGCTATGCTGAAGTTCTGTGTTCTCTCAGAGCAGATGAAATCCTAGACTGAGCAAGGCTGGAAACCGACCTGCATGAGATGAATAGGAGAGGAGTAAGAAACTTAACTGGCTGTTGGCAACTGAGATGTCTTTTTGGTTCCTTCTCCAGTTCCTAAGATTTTTGCTAGTTGACATCATTGGTGAATTTTAAGTTGATTTTCAGTTTGTTGAATTCTCTAGTGAGAGACAGATTATTCACATTTCTGCCAAATTGCAGTTCAATTACAAATATGCAAAAAATGGAGTATCGCTTAACCGTCTGATTTACAGGGATGGACATGGGCTAGGACTGGATATAGGAAATACATAGATAAGTGATGGTCAAGTCTGTTGACTTGTTATAAAACAGGAAGTGTTGGAATTTAATCTTGCATCTAGCTGAACTTATGCCATTATAAGGTCTTCGTTGTTTCGAAGGCCCAAGGTTCTTTGAAGTTTAACCATGTTCTCTTTTTTTCATAGGAGCCAAACCCTGAAGATCCCCTGAACAAAGAGGCTGCTGAAGTCCTCCAGAATAACAGACGCCTGTTTGAGCAGAACGTCCAGCGCTCTATGCGGGGCGGTTACATTGGCTCCACTTACTTTGAGCGTTGCCTCAAATAGAACTGACCGGCTCCGGGCACAAACCTGCCCTCCCCTTGCCCCTTCATCTCCCTTCCAGCTCTCCTACGGGACTCTGCCAACACCGCTGCCTTCAGCCATCAAGGGGGCACAGGAGTCAGAAATTGGCAGGGGCCCCCTTCCATCTGCTCCCCCTACTTCCTCACCCCACCTGCTCGCCTTCCTACCATCCGTCTGCCAGCCTGGCGCCTCGGCAACTGCTGCCTCGCCAGATCCTCATACCTCTCTTGCCACTCTCCCTATGTGTTGCTGTGGGGAGAGGGGTGAGGTTACTGCTGCTTTGCCCCACCCACCATGTTGGGGTAGTCATGTGCCCTCCCCTGGGACCGGGTATGTGGGACCCCACATTGGTGCCCATTTGCCTTTCTGTGGGTGAGGGTGGGGGGTGCTGTGGTTTTGCTGCTAAGAACAGAAGGCTCCCTCTGCTCAGGCGCTCCCTGCCCACAGCGCAGTATCACCCTTCTCTGTGAGCTGCTGCAGGCCACTTGGCTATCCTAACTCCCCCCCCCCCCCCCCCCCCCAAGCTGGGCACCAAGGCTTCTGAGCGTAACTATTTATTACATGTGGGAGGCTTGTGAGGGTTGTGTGAGTCTGGAAAGCTAAAGAGGGGTGCTCAGCCACCTCTGCTCTGCCGCAGGTGCCGTGGCTGTGGGGAGGCTGGGTCGGGCCTGGAAGTCTTCCTTTTAGAATCAACTCACTTGTGTGTCTGGTTTTTAAGGAAAAATAAAAAGACAACCAAAACAACGAATGCTAATAATAGTAGTAATAAAAATGTAAGCGGGGCAGTGCTGTCTCCACCGGGGCCTGCCCAGCAATGAACTCTCTCTCTCTCTCTCTCTGCCTCTCCAGTGACTCCTGCAAGCTCCTGGCCAAAATAAAGCCACTGTACTTCTAGTGTGTCGGGTTATTAAAGGGGAATGTTAGCGCACTCGATTTACCCCTTGCCTCTCTTGTTTTTCTCTTTCCTTCTGCCTGGCTGTGGGAGGTGGGAAGAAGGGCAGGGGAAGAAGAGGAACAGCAGTAGGGACCTCTTGCACAATGCTGTTTTCTTCATCCCTGATGTACCTTCTTCGAAGATGAGAGACCATAGATATCCAGTGAAAGGAAGAATTATTTGCCGAAGAGGGCTCTGGAAATAATTTTAAAGAAATAGTTCTTGCAGTTTTATATTGATACAAATACAAAATCACAAAATTAGAATAGTGGGGTTTTTTCCTACAGGCATAAGTGAAATTGTAAAAGATGCCAAAAGCAGTAATTTATTATAGCACTTTGCAAAACATGGATGTTTGCTTGGAGCCCCCAGTAGCACAATGGGTTAAACCCTTGTGCCAGCAGGACTGAAGACCGACAGGTTGGAGGTTCAAATTCTGGAAGAATGCAGATGAGCTCCCTCTGTCAGCTCCACCTCCTCATGCGGGAACATGAGAGAAGCCTCCTACAGGGATGGTAAAACATCAAAATATCCGGGTGCCCCCTGGGCAACGTCCTTGCAGACAGCCAATTCTCACACCAGAAGCGACTTGCATTTTCTCAAGTCACTCCTGATAAGAAAAAAAGCTCATTTCCCGCAAATGGTATTTTGGGCATCATTGTTTTGTGCCCATTTAAATATAATGAATTTCTGTAGTGAGCTAAATTGATTTCCAGGTAAGTGCATCGGTCTAAATGTTGAAAAGGACTTTGTAGGTACCCTGATTAGCAGGTATAGCTTTCCCCTATTTCCAATTTTATTGGTAAATGCCTTTAGGCCTGCTTTCCAGAGTACACTAAGTATGTTGTGAAGCTGAGTAGATCTGTAGTCTGATTCATTATTTTTTTTCTCTCCCAAGAGCATTGGGATATTTGTGTTCTTGCATAGTCTTTAGTTAATGTTGGAAGGAAAGCATAACTGAACAATCGTGTTTCATAACAAGACTGAAGTATTGGAACTTGTTAAAGACTGCTGATGATTTGGTCAGTGTTTATACTAGGGTTCCTGAAATGGTTGTATTGTCTTTTCTCTAGGAAGGTGAAGAAGCACTGTTAAAATGGGGTTGGTTTGCTTCTGGAGGACATTTAGTAGAAAAGTGTACTAAAGACTGCAGTGTGGATGCAGTTGAAGATAATGTCGCATCCATCCTCTGGGAATTAATGGTTTAATATCCATTCAAGGCAGATGCATTCAAGGGTCAAGGAATGAATGAAAAAAAGGTTACAGATTCTTAATAAGTGCTGTTAATCCACATAAATGAAATTGGAGGAAAAAGAAATACCACAGCACCTGCAACTGTTTACCCTGTGCTTGGATTGTGAGTCAGGCCTGAGCCTAGTCCACTATTGTAGGAGCTAGTAGTTTTCTCTTTTTGAACATCATCCTTTTCAGGATGTTTGGTGTCAAATAGGCAGCTCAATCTTTGGCCTTTAACATATTTTGGGTATCATCTGGGCAGCATGTACACTGTGAATGTGGAAAATGCAGTTCAAAAATATCCGGGAAATGAAAGGCTTCCTGGCACATCTCTCAAATATTTTGAGCAGCATGGCAGCCTGGGTTGTCTCAGGAATTGCTGTAACATTTTCAGGCTGGGCCTCCCAAGTCTTCTCTGAGATGTGTTGTCACAACCCCTTCCTGGCTAGCAGTGAGATGACGACACTTGTATCTTCCAGGATCTTCCTTTTTTAAAAGTTCCTTTTGTTCTCCATGAAGGGGAAGTGATGTTCCTGGTGGCTGCTGGTTCTGTGTTATTCTGCTTTGAGTCAACAGCCCCTTGAAAGTAGTGCAAAAAGTTCACATTTGTCTTATTTCCAGTGCGGGACAAGCACTGCAATTTTGCATCACTATCTTAGGAGGCATGCCTGTAAATCTAGTACGAAACAATTTGAGTCATCTTAATGCTGAAGGTTCTCCTTGTAAATGAATGCAGCAGGCTCATGGGGTGATTATGAGGCTATTTAAAACAAAATTTGAATTGTCATTCTTTTAATAATCGGCAGATTACACATGGCTTTTTCGGTTTGGCTACATCCACAACAAAACTGAATCTGGTTAATGAAGAGGAAAGTGTATCTGAAAGGTTTCCTGTTATAATCTAGCCGGATAGAACCACTGGCAGCTTTGTGTGAGTAATTCACAATGTGGCTTGGAAATGGTTAAAGATCCAAAAGCTTTGACAGGGTGGAAGGCTGTGGAAATTGGCTTTTTGGGGTTACATACCTAGAAAGGAGAGGGAAGTGGGGCTTTCATGGTTGCACTGTGTGCCATGTGGTACTAAAATGTTTTCATCAGCTATTATGCAGAGTAAATGACCAAATGCCATAAAGGCACAAGATCCCTCCAGATATTGGAAGCTAAGCAAGGTACTATATTTCAGAGGAAGGAACTGGCAAAACCACCACTGAGTAGTCCTTGGCTAAGTAAGCCATATGAAATTGATGGGGTTGCAACAAGTCAACAGTGATGAAGACGTGTACACAAAGACCAGGCACTTTGGAAGCAGAGTATATCTTTGTTACCGAGAAGGCTGTATCTGCTCACAGCTTTCAAAACGGGAGGTTGCTCCTTAATTTGCTAGCTCCTTTTGCAGCTGCAACTCTGCAGGTAGCCTGTCTAGCCTTTTCACCTCCCTCCCTCCTCTATGTTCATTGTTACCACTTCCTTCTATGTCGAGGGAAGGCATGTTTCTTTAGGATACACACTGTGACATAGGAGAGAGTAAGAGAAAGGAAAAGAGAACAGCTTTTTGCGTGCCCTGAGATTTCCCAGAAGCATTTGGCTGGTTTCTGTTGCAAATTGGATGAGTGTCAGGGATTTTCTTGTGTAATTTCTTCCACTAAACATACTTGCTACTCTTGCATAAAAGAATTCATTGTGCCTGCTACTGTGTTACATTCCCTATGTCTTAGCACATTATGGGATGTCCTAGTTTGAGTCACAACGCACTTAATGATCCTGAGCATTTGCAAGTATGATGTATGTGTAAGTAATGCCTTCATAGCTGGCATCCTGTTAGTGAGATACATATGCATAAATTGTTCTACAAGTGTGGAGAATATTATTTGCCTTCGTGTAATCGGGACAGCTTTAAATACTGTAGAGACACAAGATCCTATCTAATCTAGGAAGCTAAGAAGGGTCAGCTCTTGTTAGTACTTGGATTGGAGAGCAACAAATACCAGGTGCTGTAGTCTATATTTTAGAGAAAGAAATGGGAAAAAACACCTCTGAGTATTTCTTGCCCAAGAAAGCCCTATGAAGTTCACTGGCAACTTGAAGGCACATATTCACTGACTGTGATTGAAGTGGAACATACAACACAACTGTGATCATAGTGTTGCTATTATGCATGGTGGTTACATAGCGCTGACAAACATCTCCATGTGCTGATATTTATGCTACACCGAGCTGCTGATGGATTGCATCCTCTGGGTATCTTCAGCATTTCAAAGTGTAGTCTTAATCACCTATTACCAGACCTGTCACACTCTCTCTCTCTCTCTCTTTAATGGAGATACTGAAGATTGAACTGAAGACTTTTTCTGCATTAAAAAAACTCTGATGGAGATGGTATAATTTTCATGACATAGCTTCCTAGGTACTTGCTGCAGCCCACAGTTGAGGATGGCTCTAGTCTGTGAGTCTCTGCTAGACTAGCTATTGTTAGCTTTTCAGATGGGCAGGTTTGAATTTTGCAGATTTGTTTATTCTCTAATTTCATCAAAATGTTTTCTCTGGATTCTCCCGTGTAACTCTGGTCAACCTTCTCCTGTAATCTTGTAGGAACTAGAGGTTCCTAGTGAGAACACAGTACAATTCTACGGTCAGCTGCTGTCATTTTATTTGTGGTTTATCATTTTTATGGGCCTCCCTATTTCCCTAACCATGGTGAATGTGAAAATTTGACTGTAATAACTGTGAAAATGTGCTTTTGCCATTAAATTGGCTTTGATGTAAGACATCCTTATGAATGAATCTCCAGGACACCCTGTTATTATTATTTTAATTGTCACAGAGCTAAAATTAAGTTGTTATATTAGAAAGTGGACATTTGGAAATAGAAAGCCAGTGTGGCGTATTTGAAGTGTATTTGAATTGTTAGGCTACAATTCCGAAGAAAAACTTGCCCCTTGGCCATGGCCGCTCATTGGCTGACCTTTTGCAAGTCACGCTTCAGCGGGAGACAACCCTCCTCTGAACAGATCCTACCAAGACATCCCTGTGATAGGGTTTCCATAAGTCCAAAAGGACCTGAAGGCATACAACCAGCATCACCATAATATAGGGGTGAGAGAATTAGGCTGAGCCATGGGAAATTGAGGTTTTAGTTCAGTGATCCCCAAATTTGAATCTTCTAGCTTTCTGGATTTCTTCTCCCAGAAATCTCTGCTGCTTCATCCAATGAGCAGGGATTCTGAGAACTGAAAATGTGAGTTTGGGAAACACCGTTTTAATTCCTCACTGAGCTATGAAGACTCTCCGAGGTTCCTCCTACACTGACAAATAATCCAGATTATCAAAACAGATGATCTACATTATTGGTTTTGACCTGGATTATATCAGTTAACACTAGTTGTGGTTCAACATCTGGAGAGGGGGGGGGTCACACAAGTCCCGCTCATCTAAATGGATTTATACGGCGAAACATATTCTCACAGCAAACAATTATCTGGAATTGACTAAAGTTCCTAAACTTTAGTCTTCTCATTTCCCAGAATCCCTGATAACTGGCCAAGCTGGCTGGGGCTTCTGGGAGTTGAAGTCCAAAAAACAATTATAATAATAATCAAATTTTGCGAACCATAAATTATCTGTGTGTAGAAGACCATTAAAATCCAAGGAGAGCCTTGTTTTGCCTACATATATATTTTGGATTTTAATGGTCTTCACATATATATCTTCACACACACACACACACACATATATGTGAAAAGGCAGAGGAAAGAGAGACCAGATTGCCAATATCCGCTGGATAATGGAGAAAGGCAGGGAGTTTCAGAAAAACATCTATTACTGTTTTATTGACTATTCTAAAGCCTTTGTGTGTATCATAATAAACTCTGGCAAGTTCTTGGTGGTATGGGCATACCAAGCTGCCTTGTCTCTCTCCTGACGAATGCAAGGCTGGGTTGAAAACATTAACAACCTTAGATATGCAGATGATACCACTTTGATGATCGAAAGTGAGGAGGAGCCGAGGAGCCTTCTAATCAAGGTGAAAGAAGAAAGTGCAAAAGCCGGGTTGCAGCTAAACATAAAAACCCCAAGATTATAGCAACAAGAATGATTGACAACTGGAAAATAGAGGGAGAAAACGTGGAGACAGTGACAGACTTTGTATTTCTAGGTGCAAAGATTACTGCACACACACACACACACACACACACACACACACACATATATATATATATATATATATATATGCTGATTTTTATAAATCTTCAGGACCACAGTGTTTCTCCCTGCTCTTTTCTATGATCCCATCTCATTTCCATTTTCAAAAATGGCTCCTCCTCTCAGGTAACCTGGAAACGTCCCACGCATGCGCTGTAGCCTTCTCAGGGAGGGACTAACCAGCAGCCGGGTTACAAACAGGAAGTGGCCAGTCCCGCTCTAGCTTTCCCAACCTCCGTGCCTCTATGACCTCTCCTTTTTCTTCTCCGCAGCCACAGTTGCCACGCTCGCTGGTCTTCCGCCCGCCTGACTCTGACGCCGCCGTGACGTCACTGCGTCGAGGCGGAAGAAGACAGCTGAGGAAATAACAAGAAAGCTCGGAAGGGAGAGGCTGCTGTTGGGTAAGCGGAGGGAGGGGGGACTTGAGGATTTGGGGAGCAAAGATAGAGGAATTTCAGTGTGATGGTAAAGTTTCCCCTATTTGTAGTAATCCTTCAGACCCACAAAAGAGAAAATGTAGACGTTTGTGGGATTTAATTGTAGGCTTGGCATGGGACAGTCCCCGCCCTCTTTAAAGCCCCAGATTAGTTTATCCACAGGTTGGTTGGAAACATCAAAAAGAAACATCCAAAAGCAAACTTTGGTTTGAGCGTTTTGTATTTGGGATACCATTTCATTATATTTCTGTTTACACAGTTCCCTGGCATCCATTTTGTTTATTTATTTACTATATTTATAACCCATGAGGTTTGGTAGATTTCAAATAAAGGTAGTTTCCAATTTAAAGATTTAAAGAGATTTAAAGATGGCCTCAAAGCCAACCTTAAAATCTCTGGCATAGACACTGAGAACTGGGAAGCCCTGGCCCTTGAGCACTCCAGCTGGAGGTCAGCTGTGACCAACAGTGCTGCAGATTTTGAGGAGGTACTAGTGGAGGGTGAAAGAGAGAAACGTGTCAGGAGGAAGGCGCGTCAAGCCAACCCCGACTGGGACCACTTTCCACCCGGAAACCAATGCCTTCACTGTGGGAGAAGATGCAGGTCAAGAATAGGGCTCCACAGCCACCTACGAATCCACAAGGAAACCCATCACGGAGAACCATCTTACTCGTCCAACGAGGGATCGCCTAAGTGAAGTGAAGTGAAGTTTCCAATTGCTTGGGCATTACTATTATAATAGACCTAATTACTACTGTACCCTATACCAAACATGGGCCAACTTGGGCCCTCCGGGTGTTTTGGACTTCAACTCCCACAATTCCTAACAGCCGGTACGCTGTTAGGAATTGTGGGAGTTGAAGTCCAAAACACCCGGAGGGCCCAAGTTGGCCCATGCCTGCCCTCTACTATACTATCCCACAAACTCTGTATTGACTTGATATTAATATTTAAAGCTAATTAAGACAGAAATAAACTTTATGTATCACTGTTTTATTGTAAAGCTTTGTGAATGCAGTATTATTTCTTTGATTTTCTTTTTTGCCTGTTGCTAAATTGTTCTGGTTGTCTGAGAGTCTACAAGTTAAACATGAGCCAACAATGTCACGTGGCAGCAAAAAAAAGCCAATAGGATTTTGGCCTGCATCAATAGGAGTATAGTGTCTAGATCCAGGGAAGTCATGCTACACCTCTGTTCTGCCTTGGTCAGACCACATCTTGAAGCACACTGTGTCCAATTCTGGGCACCGCAATTTAAGGGTGATGTTGACAAGCTGGAATGTGTCCAAAGAAGGGCGACTAAAACGATCAAGGGTCTGGAGAACAAGCCCTATGAGGAGCGGTTTAAAGAGCTGGACATGTTTAGCCTGAAGAAAAGAAAGCTGAGAGGACACATGATAGCCATGTGTAAATAGGTGAGGGGAAGTCATAGGGAGGAGGGAGCAGGCTTGTTTTCTGCTGCCCTGGAGACTAGGACGTGGAACAATAGCTTCAAACTACATGAAAGGAGACCTGAACACGAGGAAGAACTTCCTGACGGTGAGAGCTGTTCTCCAGTTGGACTCTCTGCCCCAGACTGTGGTGGAGGGTCCTTCTTTGGAGGCTTTTAAGCAGAGGCTGGATGGCCATCTGTCAGGGGTGCTTTGAATGTGATTTTCCTGCTTCTTGGCAGGGGGTTGGACTGGATAGCCTATGATTCTACTGTAATAGGATGTGAACATTCTCAGATTCTCAGACCAAACACCACTAAATATCAAAGGTCCACTGTATTGTGTGATATACCTCGCTTACCTAAAAGTTCCCCTGAAACTGTGGAGACCAAAATCCACTGATTGTGGTAATATGAAAATAACTAAATTAACTCAATGTATATATTACAAATACACATATCATACCTCACTTACCTGCCAGGGCTGATTATTGAAGGATTTGAGCAGATACTGGTTTTTCCAGGCCTTGGGGGAAGAGCAAGATTAAAGGGATATGAGGGCCATCTCCCTTATAGTTGTGTGTCTTCCAATTATTTCTAACTTATGGTGACCTATAGTCCTCAAACCATTGCCTTCTGAGATTGCCCCACTCCCTCACTAATACAGGCAGTCCTCAAGTTATGAACAAGATAGGTTCTGTATGTTTGTTAGTAAACTGACTATGAAGGAACAGGTACAGGTGTAATTCCAGTCACACACACACAAGCTTTGGATAGCAAAGGGAAGGTTAACATCCCCATGGTGTGTGTTTGGCTGTCTGTGCCCCTGTTCAGAAGATTTTATTTAACTTTCTGTCCCTATGATCATTGATTTTGAAAAGTTTGGCTTGTTGTGGAAAAAAGGATTGGTGATAAAGCTTCAGGGCCGGCACCTTTTCCCCATGATAACTCTTTCAGGAGTGAATTTCCTTTTTGTCGGGTAGATTTCTCTAACTTCCTGTTGTATCACACCTGTTTTTAATGATGAGTCATTTGTAATTTGGATGCTTGTAACTTGGGGACTGCCTCTATAGAGTAGTATATGTATGCATATACATCTAAGCTGCCTAGTAAATTATGGTGACCCTATGAGTTTCATGCAGCTTTCTTAGGCAAGAAACACTCAGAGGTTGTTTTCCGAGTTGCTTGCTCTGAAATATAGCCTACAGCACATGAGATTTCTTCATGGTTTCCCATCCAAATACTAACTAGGTCTGACCCTGTTTATCGTTCAAGATCAGACAGGGCTATACAATATAATATATCACTGTCGGATAATTATGTCTAATAATCTGAATAGCATTTCCTTTTTCTTTAAACTTCTCCTTTCTCTTGTAAAAGGTGACACCCCTCACTGCCTTCCTGAAAAGGGATCCCATAATATAGGTACTAGACTGTGTTGCTTAATACAATTCTTTGTGTTGCTGTAATGTGGTAAATAAATATTGTATTCATATATGGCATTGAGTTGTTGCCTTTGTAAGGTTGCTCTGAATCCCCTTCGTGGTTGAGAAGGGCAGTATATAAATGTGGTAAATAAATGAAATGCATTGTATTGAGTAGCATATCCAGGATTCCCCTGCATTCTGTTAAGGTGTTTTGAGTTACCTGCTAGATTTTATTTTGGTAATACACATGCTTAATACATATTTATATCTGTATATGCACACATAATATGCCTCACTGGCATATTATGTGTGCATATGGGTTGATGTTGGATTGCAATCTTCCTTAATATTGTATCCTGTGATTGGTCACCATTCTTTAGCATTTCAAAGTGGGGTCTTCCTCATCATCTACTACCTGAAACTTCACATTTTTAAATGGAGATATTCATTCATCCATTTGTATGCTGACTTTCTGGTAAAAATTCTGAAATAATTTAAAGGTATCAAATGTAGGGAAAAAGAAGCTACACATACCCGTTTGCATAATATAGACTAGTAGAGCTCTCTTAGGCTCTACTAGTCTAAGAGAGCTCTACTAGTTGATTGACTGCTCAGATAATAATAGATGTCTTGCTTCATTGGTGTGGTTGTTATTGATTTCCATATATGATGAAAGCAGAAGAAGCAAATTCCTAGCTATCTTAACCTTTATAACAAATGTTCCTTATGAAGCTCAGAGGTTCTTCTAACATTTACTCTGAAGGTATTTTCCTGTTAAGTGTGACAGATGGATGTCTCTGAGTTAAGCGCTTCTGTTTTCTTGACTCTCCTCTTGACAGCTGTAGGGTCGAACTTCTGCCAAAATGGATCTGTTGTTTGGACGCCGGAAAACCCCAGAGGAGATGCTGCGGCAAAATCAACGGGCACTGAATCGTGCCATGAGAGAGCTGGACCGTGAGCGACAGAAATTGGAAACACAAGAGAAAAAGATTATTGCTGACATCAAGAAGATGGCCAAACAGGGGCAGATGGTGAGCTAGGAAGGAAAGAGTGAACAGTGTCTGAACATCACTAGAGAGGGCATTTGCATCTGCATCTCCACCTCTAACCTGTTTCTTCTGTCACAGGATGCAGTAAAGATTATGGCAAAAGACCTGGTGCGGACAAGGCGTTATGTGAAGAAATTCATCATGATGCGAGCTAACATCCAAGCAGTGTCCCTCAAGATACAAACCCTTAAGTCAAACAATTCCATGGCTCAAGCAATGAAGGGTGTCACCAAAGCCATGGCCACTATGAACAGACAGGTGGGTTGGATACAAATCAGTTCAGCTAGGAAAGCACTGCAGGATCATGGAGCAAAGTCAAATTCTGTGAGCATGTTGAATTTCAGGGAGAAAATTTAACTTGGTGCTAGAGCAGAAGATTTAACTTGGTGTTTTGAATGCAGAAGATCATGTCTTCAGTTGAATTAATCTCCAGTTAGGTTGAGTAAAAAAAGTGATGATTACTAGTCAGAGTAAATACCAGGCTAAATACAGAGGGAGAAATAGTATAACTTGATATAAGCAGAATTTGAAAAAAAAAATGCATTTGTGAATTTCAGCTTCCAAAATCCTCCAGCTGGTCTGTTTTGTGGGTGGGGTGGTGGGGAGGTATTGGAAGTTATAATATAATAAATATTTATTTCCATCCTGCCCCATCTCCGCAAAAGAACTCAGGGCGGTTCACAACATGAGTAAATATTTCTATAATATATAGAAATAGATAACAAATTAATAATAAGAAAACAAAACAACATAAAGCAAATAGGCAACCGATGGACCTGCTTCAGGAGGGGGGTTGTGTGTTCTCTAGTTGTCATCCAATAAAGCAGTGTTTCCATTCACTGATTAAAATGCAGGTTATTGTGTCTGTGTGCTATAACAGGGCATTAGATTGGTAAAATGTAGTGTCTCTTAACTGGCTGATTCTTAGACCTGAATAGTCCTGTAGAGCTCACTGGTGACTGCAGTTCTTTGCTACTACCATAATTAATTGGCAAGTGAGGGGAAAGCCATTTGAATCAAACAAATATTTGGGGAGAGGATATATTCTGAGGGCGTTTAAGGTCTCTTCTGTGACATTGGTTCTTAAATTCTAGTCCTCTGGGTCTTATAGTATTCAGCTCCCAGAAGCCATGGCTGCTGGCTAAACTGTCTGCGGCTTCTGGTAGTTGAAATACAAAACTTTTAAAAGACTAAGTTAAAGACCTGTTCTGAGGTAAGCTGCTTTGGAGGTAGCTTGAGGGAACTATGTTAATATTGAAGATGGTTGGTGAATAGCTAGAGAGAAAACAGGCTTTAAGAAAAACAAAGTATAAGTATTATTTTTGAGGTTCTAAAGCAGTGGTTTCAATCTGTGGGTTCCCAGATGTTTTGGCCTTCAACTCCCAGAAATTCTAACAGCTGGTAAACTGGCTGGGATTTCTGGGAGTTGTAGGCCAAAATACTTGGGGACCCACAGGTTGAGAACCATTGTTCTAAAAGGGTGACCCCAAAAGGTTATAGTGATTTTGTTACAACACAGTTTCTGACTTATCTAAACTCTGGGGGCAGTAAACTTATTTGCTGTGAGACAGGGATAAGATTTTATGGTTTTGTTCATGTAGATTTTAACTCACAGGTGCCCCAATTAGCATTGGCACTAATCAGGAATGATGGGAGCTATGGGCCAAAATATCTGAAGGGTCAATGGTTTCCCACTCTTTTTTCTAAGGGAGTACTGACTAGGTTGGAAGTATGGATACTTCTGAGCACTTCATGCCCTGAAGCCTCTAATTTACTCACTCAGCAAAAATGACAGTCTCTTCTTGATGTCCTTTAGTGTTATAGTTATATTTCCTGGCACCACTTACACATGGATGGAAAGCAGATCTTTCTCTCCTTTCCTCTTTAATTTTCTAATGATGTGCAACCTTTGATTTTATTCAGCTCAAGTTGCCCCAGATCCAGAAGATCATGATGGAATTTGAGAAGCAGTCAGAGATCATGGACATGAAGGAGGAGATGATGAATGATGCCATTGATGATGCCATGGGAGATGAAGAAGATGAAGAGGAAAGGTATGCAGGGCAGGAAGCAGCTCTGAGAGTTGGAAACAAAGTGTACAGACAGAACATGTGTCTTGACCTTGCTTGGCTCTAGATAGCAACAGCTTCTATGATAGTATTCCTGACCTTTCCTTCAATGAAATCTGGGAATGTCACATATCCTTACTGGTATTCTTAGAAAGTAGATGTGCATGTGATGGCTTGAAGAAAAGGCGTAGAAGCTACTGTCACCATCATGATCTTGCAGTGTTCTAAAGGAGACCACAGAATGTGATTGAGACTTTCAAAAAATGGCATTTTTTGTCCTAAATAGATCTCAGAATAATACACTCATAGATACCATATTAATGTGAAAAGTGTGTCAATTTCTTATGCACAAATATGTATTATAGTCCTGCAACTTCAGACAAAATTGTGTATTTATAGAGCAGTAAACAAATGCATAGGATATGGACGTTCTTAATGCTGGGAAGAGGAATTGGGAATAAGATTTCAATAAATCTGTTCATGTCAGGTATATACAGTTAGCCCTCCACATTCGCTGTGGTTAGGTGCACTCAGTACCCACAAAAATGAAAAAACAAAAATCATAAATGCAAAAACACTTTTTTAAAAACCTGAGGGAATACCTCTCTAGGAATCTCTTGGTTCTGTGCTGGGAATTGATGATAGAATCACACTGGAGTACCTAGATATTCCTAGGGAGGTCTTCCGTCTTGGAATTTTGGTCATCCAGTGTGAGTCTCTGGTGCACTTCCTGTGGGGCTGGATCATAAAGTTGTATGACAGGACCTAGAGATTCTTAGAGAAAATATTTTAATTAAATCTGTAAAAGTCAGATCTGCAAATGTGGAGTGTCAACTGTTCTGCAGATGTACATTCTTCCCATATCTCAAGTCAGGAGCCCTGGATGAGGGGATGGAGGGTGGAATGGGCAGGATGTATAGACAGTTGAACCTTTTTTGGGTTGGATCTTATACTCTTTGCTTCTTTTCACAGCGATGCTGTTGTATCCCAGGTGCTGGATGAGCTAGGCTTGACGTTGACTGATGAGTTGTCAAGTGAGTATAAGGACATTGTAGCTATTAAAAATAAGAAGATTGGCATGACAATGGCTAAAGGCCACAATCTATGTGAATTTTATGAAATAATGCCGATTCCTGACGGGGAAGGGGATGCTAATTATTAGTGGAGTATCAAAGTGAATATTCGGGACAAATGGAGAATAGTTGTTCAGTTCTGTGTGTTGATTAGAATCTTCTTCTCTTCAGTAAGGAGGAAAATGTTGACTTAGACTCCTTCTACACTGTCCTGATTTGAACTGGATTATATGAGTCTCCACTGCCATATAATCTGGGATAAATCTGGAATCAGATCCTGGGATATAAGGATAGTGTGGAAGGGGCCTTAGATAAAAGGAGAAATGTGTGACCCATAGATAATTTGGCCCCACTCGGCTCTGGTCCCTGAAGGAGAGAAAAGCAGCCAGAATATGCTGGTCTTAATCCCTTCCTCTGCTGCCATCTTTTGGTATGTCTTATATTTTTAGATTGTAAATGTGGGAACAGGAAACTGTTAAATTAAAACATTGTAAGCTGCTCTGAAAAGCTTTTTTGGCTGAAGGACTGGATATAAATATTCTAAATACATAAAATAAATGGGTTGCCCTGAGGATCCAATTTTGCTGCCCCCACAGTCTCCCAAAGACCCAAACCCCTCCCCTCCCCTTGTATTCTTTTAAATCTATTAATGTATTTCACGTATTGGGCAAAAGAATTGATTGAAATAAGAATTGATTTGTAACCAAGTACTTCTGCATATATGTGATATTCACACAAGCAGGATTGCCACAGTTTGGCTTGCAGGTGCAGGTTGTGCGAAATTTGACTTCCTTTTCTAATATGAGAATTCCAACCTTTTTGGGTACCTCCAAAAGAATGGTAATCCAGTATTAAAGTAATAGAGTTGGTTGAGCATTGTATGGGTGGGGCAGGCCTCACAAATGTTCTTTAACAAGGAAAATGATTTTCAAAGGGAATATGGTCAAGAATGAGATAAAAGGTATACATTGCTGTGAGTTTTCCAGGCTGTATGGCCGTGTTCCAGAAGTATTCTCCTGATGTTTCACTCATATGTATGGCAGGCACCCTCAGAGTTTGTGAGGTATATTGGAAACTAGACGAGGAAGGTTTATATATCTATGGCCCAGGGTGGGAGAAAAAAACTCTTGTTTGTTGGAGGCAAATGTGAATGCAATTAATCACCTTGATTAGCATTGCAAAGCCTTGCAGCTTCAAGGCCTGGCTGATTTCTGCCTGAGGGAATCCATTCTTGGGAGGTGTTAGCTGGCCCTGATTGTTTCGTGTCTGGAATTCCCCTGTTTTCAGAGTGTTGTTCTTTATTTACTGTCCTAATATTAGAGTTTTTTAAAAAATGCCAGTGACCAGATTTTGTTCATTTTTATGGTTTCCTCCTTTCTGTTGACATTGTCCACATGCTTGTGGATTTCAGTGGCTTCTCTGTGTAGTCTAACATAGTGGTTGATAGAGTGGTACAGGATTTTTGTGTTCTGAAATAATATGTTGTGTCCAGGTTGGTTCATTAAGTTCTCTGCTATGGCTGACTTCCCAAGTTTGTTTGTTTGTTTGTTTGTTTGCTGTATTTGTTTACCACCCTTCCCAGTCCTCAGGCGACTCAGGGTGGTTGAATCATTCTGTCGTGCCTTTTATATTCCTTGATTTGTATTTGGGCAATGCTGCAGTTGGTGGTCCCTATGTAGACTTGTCTACAGCTGCACGCTATATGGTAGACTCCTGCAGAGGTGAGAGGATCCCTCTTGTCCTTTGCTGAACGTAGCATTTGTTGGATTTTCTTAGTGTATAAAAGGTTATTTATTGCGTACATGTGCTTTGTCTGTAGCTTAGTTTGTCATGAAGATCAAATTGCTCCATTTCCTGAGTATAACAGTGTGCCGAGTGCTGAGAATGTAGAGAAAACTTGGCAGGAGAGGGCAGAACGGCATTGGCTCGACTTCTGACTTCCATCTCCTTCCTTTGCAGATCTGCCTTCAACTGGCGGTTCTCTGAGTGTGGCAGGAGCAAAGAAAGCCGAGAGCCAGGCAGCTCTTGCCGATGCTGACGCAGATTTGGAGGAGCGACTAAAGAACCTGCGGCGGGACTAAAAGCGAAGAAACCCAGCTCTCCCCTCTCCAGCGTGGTCTGGGCCTGAAGATCCTCCTGACTTTAGGACAACCTCTGCCGTGTCAAAGGGGTAGAGCTGTGCACACTTGTGGGGAGTTGCTGTGGGCAGAATGAGGGGTTTGTTTAAATGGAACTGTGTACCGCTTTAACTCCTCCTTTTCCTTTTATAAGGACTTTCGGCATCACCTGGTGAGGTTGTCGGGGTTAAGGGTTTTTCTTTTTTTCATTTCCTGTTCCTTGTAAATGGCTCCTTTCCACAAACTTGAGTGGATTGGAGATTCGTCTAAGTTCTCTTCTAAATGGAGGATGACATAATCTAATGTAATCACTACCCAGTCCTCAATGTTCTTCTGGCACCGATGGTCGGGGAGGAATGGAGAGGAGAACGAGAGCACCTTGGCTGTTTACCACCTGGAATGGTGGCAAGAGCCTTTTCCAGCACTTTCTTGGCTTATAGCTTTATATACAGCTCTGCCCCCTGGAAGCGGGTCGGCCTCGCCATTGTGTCCATCTGCCTCTTGTAATAAAGGTTGTAGATTTGTATTGGAAATGTCTACAGAGTTTGCTTTTGCTGCCATGATGGAATGTCAAAGCCATGCAGTGCTAGCTATCTTTGACTAGAGTGTCTTGGCACAGCTCTTGGTTGTTTTCAGCTGTGCAATCTGTGACCTTTGAAGCAGGACATATATCCTATTGAGATTGTGTAGCATGCTAGGAAATAGTGGATACCTCCAGTATCACTGCCTTGAAATTCATGAAAGGGATAACATGGGTTGAAGTGTAAAGGTAAAGGTTTTCCCCTGACATTAAGTCTAGTCGTGTCCAACTCTGGGGGTTGGTGCTCATCTTCCATTTCTAAGCTGAAGAGCTACCGTTGTCTGTAGACACCTCCAAGGTCATGTGGCCAGCATGACTACATGGAGTCCTTTTACCTTCATTACCTTCCTGCCAAAGCAATACCTATGGATCTACTCACATATGCATGTTTTTGAACTGCTAGGTCGGCAGAAGCTGGGGCTAACAGCAGGAGCTCACCGTGCTTTCCGGATTCAAACCACTAATCTTTCGGTCAACCCAGGAACCGGGGGTTCCTGGGTTGAAGTGCAGCACACATCTATTGCTTACAGCTGAGGCAAGGGAGTTTTTGGGAGACATTTCTACTCTTTACCTTGGAAGACTTGTGCGAACAAGCATCTCCGGATTTGTATGTGTGTCCACAATGTCCTGCCTCATGCATAGAGAAAGAATTGTTTAAACTACAGACAGTGAGATTGCTGTTGCCTGGTTTGGGCCAAAAATTATTTAACCACTTGTGTTCCCTCTATTTTTCCCAGTTTTATACTTATTTGCACAATGCTTTTGACACAAAACAAACCTTAGAAGACTAAAAGAAGAACCAGATATTTTTTTTAAATTGCAGTTGGAGAGAATCATGCAGAACCTGAACCTCATGGAAATTTTAGAATAAGCCATAGGAGCCCCTGGTTGCACAGCGGGTTAATCCGCTGAGCTGCTGAACATGCTGACTGAAAGATTGGCGGTTCGAATCCGGAAAGCAGGCTGAGCTTCTGCTGTTACCCCCAGCTTCTGCCAACCTAGCAGTTCGAAAACATGCAAATGTGAGTAGATCAATAGGTACAGCTTTTGTGGGAAGGTAATGGCACTCCATGCAATCATGCCAGCCACATGATCTTGGAGGTGTCTACGGGCAATGCCGGCTCTTTGGCTGAGAAATGGAGATGAGCACCAACCCCCAGAGTAGGACACGACTAGACTTAATGTCAGGGGAAAACCTTTACCTAACCTATGGAGACATGGAGATCAGTGTGGATCAGATTTAGGATATCTGCTAGCATACTGAACTAGTGTGTTAGCAGGCCGATTGCACTATGTGTGAGATGAACAAGCAACCATCTCATGTCAGTTCAGATGTCATGTTAAACAAACTGGTTTGTTAGTCATTCCTGCTGGCTTGTACACTGTCAGCCGAAATCCTTCATAACTCTGATGTGTGAATGAGTCCAGTGAATGAGACCAGTATAGAAAGATAATCATAGATTAGATTCATTTTGGAAAACTGATGGTCTACAAGGTTTGAAGACAAATTGGTTCATTCATTCTTCTGGTTTCCTCTATTTTGTTTGCACAGCTACTTATGTGACTTTTGCAGGCTAACCTGGACTGTTGTATCTCTGTGACTGATTCATAGAGACCGTAGTTCTCTCTTCTCTCTCTCTGATTTGTAGCGTTTTGGTGCTTGCTGCCCAATAGAAAAAATTGAAAAAGTTCTTCAGATATCTGAATGCAAAATACCTTTTGGAAGTAAAGTGCTCATGCTTGGTTTCCCAGCGGTTATATGAAAATGTCGACTGACCTGTCACAAGGCTGGCCCAGAGGACAGTTTATTTATGCATAAAGCATTTTTGGCAACTTTTCTTTTAAATATTGCTATATAAATGAAGACACACAAACAGATACAACAAAAGTTGGATTAAGCAAGGTTCTGGGTGTGGATCTGTGGCGTGTTATGAGCACTGGGATGGTGTAGTAGGAAACAGCAACTCGGTAACTAATACAGGTCCAGCCTGAATAAAACACAAGGTCTTTATTACACTTGGGAACACTTGCTCCCATACCTTCAGGTACAGTTGTCTATAGTCCTGGGCAGAATCCGCCCTGGATCTTTGCTCCTGGAGAGCCACGGAGTGCTGTGAGAAACCCCGAGACTTGGCCGGATAGGATCTTCATTGACTTGGTAGCTGTAAGTAAAAGAAACCACAGGATGATGATGCTGTGTTTCCCCCCATTTCCCAGTGATCTTGTCTGCAGCCCCCTTCTCTTCTGCCACTATAATGTCCACATTTGTTTCGTTCATTTCATGATACAGGTTGAGCACCCCTTATCATAAAACAGTCATTCTCAACCTGTGGGTCCCCAGATGTTTTGGCCTTCAACTCCCAGAAATCCTAACAGCTGGTAAACTGGTTGGGAATTCTGTGAGTTGTAGACCAAAACACCTGAGGACCCACAGGTTGAGAACCACTGTCCTAAAGCTATCATACTCTAAAATTGTCCATATGGGTGGCTGAGATAGTGACATGTTTTCTTTCTGAGGCTTGATGTACACACATTTTGTTTCATGCACAACATCTATCTATATAAATAAAAATGTCATGTTGGTTTGTGGGATTAACATAACTCAAAAACCACTGGACGAATTGACACCAAATTTGGACACAATACGCCTATCAGGCCAACGAGTGACCATCACTCATAAAACACTGAAAAACACAGTAGAAGAGACTTCAAAAGCCAAAAAGGAAAAAAATACATTACAACGCATGCGCAAAAACACATGTGTATATACACAAACACACATATACACAAATATATACACACTCATATACACACACAAAACACATATACACAGACTGGGACACAGCAATGTGTGGCAGTGAATGGCTAGTACTGAATAAAACTGTCAGGTTATGTGTACTGTATAAGTTGTGCATGAAACATAAAATTTGTGTTTAGTTTTGAGTCCTAGCTCCAAGATATCTCATTGTGTACATATATGCAAATATAAAAATTCCAAAATCTAAACAAACTGAAAACATTTCTTGTGACAAGCAGTTCAGTTAAGGGATCCTCCACCCCTAATCTCACTCTATTCTTCACTAGGAACTCAAGAGATGGAAGGTAAATATTGTGATCCCCCTCACTTGTAGTATCCTTGTACTGTGTGCTATTTTCCTTTGTCAACAACTATAGTGTCCTTCTCTGAATGAGTCAACAATGAAGGGCTAAGGCCGTGTTGCTGCTATTTGTTCCTCTGGGGAGATGAAAGCTAAGTAGCTCTGTGTCCTTCGAGGATGGTCAAGTTATTGCCTCCTTCCCTTTTCTGGTTTGCCTGTAGGTCTTCATACTAGCTGAGTTCCAAAGATATTCAACTCCTTCCTAGGCCCAGCACCTGGCTCTGTATAACACTTCAGCGGTTAGTATAGTCTCACATTCACTTACCGAGGGGCTAGTTGCTAGATCTGGGTGAGCCATGCCCAGTGCTCTCAGACAAGAATGGTATGCCTCCAGCAGCTCCTTGCATGCCTCTTCCCCCTTTTCTTTAACACTGCAGAGATAAATGGAAACAATTGAGGTATTTAAAAGCAACTACAACACCCCTGCCTTGTATCTTAAACATTAAGTCTGTGGGGCATTAGCATAAAACCTCCAAGCATTTTATTACTTGGAGCAATGTTGTGGTGTCCTCCACAAGCTCCAGAACCGAATGAGATTTCTCTTTCTATTGGGTTACTTGGGTATTTATTAGCTTGATACAATGCCTGCCTACAAAAAAGTGGCACTGTAGACTTAATTGTCATAAAAGGTAAAGATAAAGATTTCCTCTTGACATTAAGTCTAGTTGTGTCCCACTCTGGGGGTTGGTGCTCATCTTCATTTCTAAGCCGAAGAGCTGGAGTTGTGTGTAGACACCTCCAAGGTCATGCGGCTGGCATGATTGCATGGAGTGCCATTACCTTCATGCAAAAGCTGTACCAACTGATCTACTCACATTTGCATGTTTTCGAACTGCTAGGTTGGCAGAAGCTGGGGTTAACAGCGGGAGCTCACCCTGCTCCCCGGATTCGAACCACTGACCTTTTGGTCAGGAAGTTCAGCAGCTCAGCAGCTTAAGCCTCTGCACCACCGGGGGCTCCTTAATTGTCATAAATAATTTAAATGTAAGTAAAATCTCAGGTGAAATTCTTAGTACAGAGAGCAGCAGTCATCTAGTAAAAACATCCAAGAGCAACCAGCTTGATTGTCAAAAGCCAGCCTGTATAGCAGAATGGTTGACCCACCAAGGCTGTATATATCTCTTTGCCACATCCTGTTCTGTTCTAGGCATAGTGCTATTATGAAGAGATCAGTTCTTTTTGGAAAGGATGGTTCTGCTTTTGGAGCCTTTCTGGCAGTTTCAGTGAACCAGGATTTGCAAGGAGGTGGTCAAGACGCACATAGAATGCCACACTTTGGGCAAGAGAACACCTCCTCTTACTAGAAATCCAGTAAAGTCCAAATTAAAACCAAAACACATGGAGGCAGATATTTAAATATTGTTAATTTTTTTTCTCTGATGAAAAGTCTGGGAGTTAGCAGCACTGACGCAGATCAATGTCCCTCTGGATCAGCAATGTTGGTTACAGATGAGCAGCAATTACTTTGAGTCACAAGGAATTTGGGACCTCTTTTCTGCCACTAGGTATCAATTTGGGTGCTTCCATTGGGGAGAGATACCAATTTTTTCTGAGGCATGGGAGAGACTTTTGCTCAAGTATTTGGACCTTTGTCAATTGTTGCTGTTCAAAGGAATGAGCAGTAGGTGGTAGCAGAGGACCAAAAATACCATCATGTGCTTCTGAAAGCTTGCTAGAGATGTCATGCATTCTGAATGATTGCTCCCAATGAAGGATTCAGATCTTTATTTACCATGCAGTAACGTCCTGGAACATTTTGTTTGCTCAGCAATTGTTAACAAAGTTCCAGGGAACCTTTCCTAGATATTTTTGAAAGTTGTTAGTTTTAAATGTATCTAATTATAAAGGCAATGCACTGTTTGTGTGTGCTAGAGACAACCAGCATACACAAACCAAGACTGTGGTGGTTAGGTCTGCAAGCCAGAGATAAGAGCAACAATGGAAGTATTAATGGAAAGGCTGTTTATGAAATGTAACCATAGTTGAAAAGTCCAGCTAGAGCAGATGTAAGAATCATAGCGGCTCCTAGATGTATTGAATAGAATTCCCAGCATTTCTCATCATTTAGCTACACTGGCTAGGCTCCTGGTGTTTGCAGTTCAACAACATCTGGATGGCTCCATGATTCCCCATCCTTGTGTTTAATAATAATAATGATAATAATAATAATAATAATAATAATAATAATAATAATAATAATATATTTTATTTGTTACCTGCCTCTCGTAATGGCTCAAGGCGGGATACAACAAAATCATAACATATCAACATAAAATACAATAATATACATATTATTATAACAAACATACATCACACACAGGATACAAAGATCATCAGACAGTGGCAATAGAAAATGCAAATCCAAAACTCTTAATTGATTGGGTAGGCCTGCCGGAAGAGATGAGTCTTCCATTGGGTCTTAAATTCTGATGGATCTTTTCCAGTTGGTCATTCCACAGTCGTGTTGAAAAGGTCCTCTGGGTGACAGTCACCAGTTGGGTTCTGGCTGATTGGAGTAAGTATCTCCCAGAGAATCTCAGTGTCCTAAGGGACGGATTGTGCAGGAGAAGGCGATCCTGTAGGTAACCTGGACCCAAACCATCTAGGACTTTTGATATATTTGGTCACTTGCTCAGAATCAGACCTACATAACTTGTGGCCCTCCAGATGTTTTGGGCTTCGGTTCCCAGAATTCCTGACCATTGGACAAGCTGGCTAGGGGCTTCTGGGAGTTGGAGGCCCAAACGTCTGGAGAGCCACAAGTTGAGCAGAATGATTAAAGGCAAAAAGTACAAATGTGACCCTTTTAGGTTCCAGAGAATAAATGGGGTCCCAGGAATCATCCGGGGAGGGCCTGCTCTCGGTCCCACCGTCATCGCAGTTGTGTTTGGTGGGGATGGGAGACAGGGCCTTCTCCGTGATAGCCCCTCGGCTGTGGAATTCCCTCCTTGAGAAGGTTAGATCTGTCCCCTCCCTCTTGACCTCCCGGAAGAAACGTAAATCTTGGTTTTGGGAGTAAGCGTTTGCAGATTAGATTGATTTTACTGGCAATGATGCGATTTTATTGGACCGCAATTTGGATGGATTTGGATGATATTTTAATAATAATAATATAATAAACCTTTATTTGTACCCCGCTACCATCTCCTGCAGGACTCGGTGCGGCTTACAAGAGGCCAAGTCCAAAGAACCCGGAGAACTGTTTTAATGTATATTGATATTTATTTTTTAGGCATTTGATTGTATTTTATGATGTGTTTTATTGTTTCGGCATCGAGCTATTGCCTGTTGATAGCCGTCCTGAGTCCCTCCTTAGAGGTCGAGAAAGGACAGGATATAAATGTTCCAAATAAATAAATATTGCATACTCTTATGAAAACCAGGCATATGTGCAAATGTATATGTACATTGTCTTCACATATCCTCCAACATTTCACAGGTGAAAACAGGGATATGAGTGACCCAACGCCTGCATTGTTGGAAATGACAATTTTTAACAAGCCTTCTCTAGCAATCTGTTTGTTTATGATCTTGTTGCATACTGTTTTCTGTATGTATGTTCTGATATGCAGCTTCTTTTAATCTATGTTTTCGGAGAAATTATAAAAGGAGCTGCAGACCACATGCACTCTTTCTCTCTCCTTTTGACTGTGTGACCGGTTGATAGTTGTATTTGCTACAAGAGAAAGGGAACTATCTCAAACATATCTGAAACTGGACTGATAAGTTTTGTACCTGTATATACTGAACACATGAAGATTGTGAGTAAACCAAATACGTTATCTTTTTTTTCAAAGTCTACTTCATTTTTGCCTTTTGAGTGTAAGTTGTTTTATGGGAGAATATATATTTTTAGGCAACTGAAGCTCTGCTGTTTTTCTGCACTGGCAAATCTCTGTTTTCCTAACAGATCAGAGATAACAGGTCATTCAGTCTAACAACTGAAACCATTGCCTTGCATAGTTACATCTGGTTATATACCACAAGAGGAGATTCTACTCAAAAGGTTTTTTTGGCTCTTCTCTGAAAGGTCATGCTTTTCTAAAAAGTTATGATCTCCAAAAGGTGTCTTTTCCAAAAGATTATTAATGCAATTTTCCAAAATGCATGGTATGGTCAAAATAGAAATAGTTGTTAGTGAGGAATAATGCAAAACTAAGAGATGCTGCAGCAGTTTGCATTTGTTTGGTCCTACATAAAGGGCAAGATTCTGCTCTTTCCTGTTCTATCTACCCTTGTGAGTCAATATACACTTTGAATTCAGTTTGCAGCAGTTAAGTAAGCAGAGGGCAAAGGGAAACAGAGTGTTAATCAGGACCATTCCTACTAAATCAGGACTGCAGAGGGTATGTTTCAGGACAGGAAGAGTTCAGCTAGAGGCCAAAGAACCTTAAGACAGTCATCTCACGGATAGATGCTTGATCTGCAGCAATGAGGACCAATGCCAGGATTGTATTACCTTTGAGTAAAAGAAACACTTGCTGATTTCTGCAATCAGAGCATCTGTTAAAGATACAGAACCTGAAGATTGAGCTGGACTCTTTTCTTCACCACTTGAATCATCCTAGAAAAGCCTTCCCAAGCTGACAACCTCCAAATGTGATTGAATGATCCTCAGTCAGTATGGCAGTGGTCCGGGAAGCACATCTCGAGGGCACCAGGTTAGGGAGGGCTTGCCTTAGCAGTTGATGTTCTGTACCCTTTTGGAGCTTAAAGGGATTAGCAAAGATAGTTTCACTTTCTTCTAGAGCAATTGTAGTACTCCACTATAATTCTAGTATCGCCATGTCTCATACTCCCTGGTAAGTACATTACACTTAATCTCCTTTAGCTCGTGTAGCCTCCTTTGGAGACTGGTTCCACCCAAAGGTGTTCTTTTTAAGGCCTAGTGACCCTGATAAAGCACAGCACACGTAAATTCTTCTTGTGTTCTGTCGCGCGCTGGGCCTGTATTTGGTTGACTTTAGAAATAGGATGTGTAACCTTTGCCCAGCAGGAAGCCAGGGGCCCAAGGAGAAGTTCTCAGAGGTTTCCACTACAAAGAATCTTCAAATGGCTTGAGAGGTACAACAAAGTCTTTTATTAATGAAATCAAACAGGTACTTCAAAGCTTTCTCGATAAACCATTGGCTCCCTCAATCTTGTCCACAGGGGACAGGCACTGTCTTCAATAACATTTTCTTTAAAGGAAAATTCCCCTTTTTAACTTCTCCTAGGCTTACTGAAATCCAACCCTCACTGATGTGGGCTCCGCTACTGGGCCGAACTGCTTCTCGGACGCCGAGTGGACCTACCAGCAAGGCAGTGGATATTCTCCAGCTGGAGTTCTTTAGTCTTTAAGGCTGTTTTCCTGGAAATTCTTAAAGCTGTAGGAATGCTTCCCTGGAGTTCTTAAAGCTGTTCTCCCCTGGGAATTCCTAAAGGTTGAAGCTTTTGTACTGGGGAAGTTACAAACATCCTATACATAAGCTAACCTGGCTGAGACTAACTAACAAAATGGCCCACTTCCCTTTCCAATTGCCCTGAGCAAGGGGCAGGACCAAAACTTAACGATGATGGACAGGTGGCCTGCCCTATGACTGCAGCCAAAAGAAGCCACCTATCTGCAGAGTCCCTGAAACTTAGGACTACAAACAAACATTCAATACAAAGCAAACAAAATTGGAGCTCATGGTACAATTGTACCAGAACATCTTGCTAGTTGGATACAGCTAAGGCGGTTTTCCACAATGACGATACTCAAGGCATTTTTGAAAAAGCATATACAAGCTGAACCTTGATTGAGATAGGATTGATTGCTCTTGATCAGTTGTCCAGCTGCCCAAGAAACCATGCAATTTTCTAGAATATTTTGTCAACAACTTCCAACATGGCAATAAAATGCTCAGCCATCATTAGTAGTACAGTAGAGTCTCGCTTATCCAACCTTTGCTCATCCAACGTTCTGTGTAATCCAACACAGTCTGCCTCTTGCCCGGATCCACAGCTGTTTCAACACATTGCGATGTTTTGGTGCTAAATTCGTAAATACAGTAATTACTACATAACGTTACTGTGCATTGAACTGCTTTTTCTGTCAATTTGTTGTAAAACGTGATGCTTTTGGTGCTTAATTTGTAAATTCATAACTTCATTTGATGTTTAATAGGCTTTTCCTTAATCCCTCCTGATTATCCAACATTTTCACTTATCCAATGTTCTGTCAACCTGTTTATGTTGGATAAGTGGGACTCTACTGTATTTCATTTCTGATGGTGGTGATTAGATGTCAATCTCCCAAATTTTAACCCTTGTTGCCTCCTACCAGTGCGATCTAACAGGGACCATCGCAAAAGCTAAGGTGTGGACCTTATTTGTCCTCATCTTGGTCATTTGAGCACTAAACCAAGATCATCCAGCCCATTGCCCCGAATCAAAACCTTCTATGCTCTTGGTTCTACCTTTTGTTGGTTGCTGTCTTTGCTCCTTCACATTCCTCAGTGAATGTGATTGCACATTCCTTAATGTCTTGTGCAATTATGCCACACATTTCAGATGAATGTTAACCCATTTGTGAATCTTAATAGGGTCCACAATATCTTCCCATCACAATTTTATTTTTGCACTCAATTCTCCCTAGGGAAGGTATAGAGCATTTTCTCAATGCCTTTAGCCATCTACTCTCAACTACATCAGTCCCAGGAAAGACTGTTTTTCAAAACATGGAGTGACCTGAAGTGACTTCTCTTTGGCTTCTTAATGAAATAAGACCTAAAATGTCTCAGGGAGCCCCAAAATTGGCAAAAAATTACCATTTGGGGGTAAAGTCATTGTGTTGTCAAAGGCTTTCATGACCGGAATCACTGGGTTGCTGTGAGATTTCTGGGCTGTACAGCCATGTTCCAGAAACATTCTCTCCTGACATTTTACCCACATCTATGGCAGGCATCCTCAGAGATTGTGAGGTATGCTGGAAACTAGGAAAAATTGGGTTTATATATCTGTGGAATGTCCAGGGTGAAAGAAAGAAGTCAAGTGTGAATGCTGCAATTCGCCACCTTGATTAGCATTGAATGGCCTTTCAGCTTTAAAGCCTGGCTGCTTCCTGCCTGGGGTAATCCTTTGTTGGGAGGTATTAGCTGACCCTGATTGACAAACAGACAATATTTCTTTCTCCCACCCTGGACATTCCACAGATATATAAACCCTACTTGCCTAGTTTTCAACAGACCTCTAAACCTCTGAAGATGTCTGCCATAGATGTGGGTGAAACATCAGGAGAGAATGCTTCTGGAACATGGCTGTACAGCTGTGAAAACTCACAGCAACCCAGTAAAATCATTGTGTTGTTCTTTTTAAACAAGGGGGGGGGGTCATGAAACTGAATCTGAGTTTCACCTTTGCTACTCTTATCTAAATGAGAGCGGCCTCCCATAAAGATAGTAAAACATCAAACCAAACTGAACCAAAAACATCTGGGCGTCCCCTGGGCAACGTCCTTTTCAGACAGCCAATTCTGTCACACCAGAAGCGACTTGCAGTTTCTCAAGTCACTCCTGACATGAAAAAAAAAATGTTGCCCATGCTTGATGTGTGCCTTCAAATCCTTTCTGACTTACGGTGACCCTAAGCGACCCTTTTATTAACAAGATTTGCCTATGCCTGTTCCAATATTGGCATCAGGTGGAGCTGTACACTGCGGCAGGGAAGGAGTTACTGGTGCGGGGCCATCCTGTCCCCATTACTGCCGAGTGGCTGCCCATTCTCTTTGGTGCTAATGAAGCTCGCAATGAGTCAGCTCCAGTCCTGCTCCTTTGCTTGCTGGCTTTGCTGTACTAGTACATCTCTCTGCTTCCCCGGTTGCTTCTTTGCTTGGCCAGTGTTGAAAGTGAGAGACAAGATGTTCTGGCTGGATCCTGGTCAGCTCTAAAATTAGCCAAAACGAGGCAACCATCTCAAGTCAGCAGATGCTGGGAGTGGAGTCAATCATTTCGCCCCCATCTCCTGCTCTTTTCTGTCTCTGAGAGTGGTGTGTCCCATGTAAGGCACATCTATACAGTCAAAGGAAGACAGTTTAACACCACTTAAACTTCCATTACTCAATGCTATGGGATCTTGGGATTTGTAGTTTGCTGAGGCACCAATAGTTTTTATATTAGAATCTAAAAATCTACATAATGACGTATGAGGAGAGAAGAGTCGTCCAGCTAGCAAATTCTTTCAGGTTGTTGTCACATTTTTAATGGGTTGAGGCTTTTTGCAGTCATCGTGGCAACATTAACAATCAGAAATGTCAACCAGTTGTGCTTCTTGTAAATAGGTAGCAGTGGGCCTCCCTCCCTCCCCCTCCTCTCTCTCTCTCTCTCTCTCTCTCTCTGTGTGTGTGTGTATGAGGAAAAGGAGCCTATTATGCCCCTATACATTTCGGCAGATTGTACATCGCATCTCGTTTCACTTATGGTTCACTTTGAGCCCCTTTTCCAGGAGTTGAGGGAATGATGGGAAGTGGAGGAAGGTTAATCACTTATCTTGAGTAATCTAAAGTTCTTTCTAAGGCAGTGTTTCTCAACCCTGGGGGGGAGGGGAGGTTGTAAGGGAGTGTCAGAGGGGTCGCCAAAACCATCAGAAAAAACCATCATTTGTTGGTCATGGGGGTTTTGTGTGGAAAGTTTGGCCCAATTCTATGGTTGGGGTTCAGAATGCTCTTTGATTGTAGGTGAACTATAAATCCCAGCAACTACAACTCCCAAATGTCAAGGTCTGTTTCCCCCCCCCCCAAACTCCACGGTGTTCACATTTGGGCATATTGAATATGTGTGCTAAATTTGGTCCAGATCCATCATTGTTTGAGTCCACAGTGCTCTCTGGATGTAGGTGAATTACAACTCCAAAACCCATGGTCAATGCCCACCAAATCCTTCCCATATTTTCTGTTGGTCTTGGGATTTCTATGTGCCAAGTTTGGTTCAGTTCCATCATTGGTGGGGTTCAGAATGCTCTTTGATTGTAGGTGAGCTATAAATCCCAGCAACTACAACTTCCAAATGTCAAGGTTTATTTTCCCCAAACTCCACCAGTGGTCACATTTGGGCATATTGAGTATCCATGCCACGTTTGGTCCTGATCCATCATTGTCTGAGTCCATAATGCTCTCTGGATGTAGACGAACTACAACTCCAAAACTCAAGGTCAATGCCCAACAAACCCTTCCAGTATTTTCTGTTGGTCATGGGAGTTCTGTGTGCCACGTTTGGTTCAATTCCTTCATTGGTGGAGTTCAGAATGCTCTCTTGATTGTAGGTGAACTATAAATCCCAGCAACTAGACAAAATCAACCCTCCCCCCCCCCCCCCCCATCCCCCACCAGTATTCAAATTGGGTATTGGGTATTTGTGCCAAATTTGGTCCAGTGAATGAAAATACATCCTGCATATCAGATATTTACATTACAATTCAACAGTAGCAAAGTTAGTTATGAAGTAGCAACAAAAATAATTTCATGGTTGGGGGTCACCATAACATGAGGAACTGTATTAAAGGGTCGCAGCATTAGAGTATCTGTTTTAAGGGTATCTGGCTGACTCCCCTCTTTTGGTGCCTGGGAGTAAGTATCCTGGGTGAGCTTGAGGGATGCAAAAATTCATCCTAAGGGGCTACAAAAAGTACCACTAATGAGGTGGGCGAGGGGAGCTTAACCTGTCGAACAGTGTGCCGTGTGCCGGCACGTGAAGGCTACTGTCTGCTCAGCCATGGAATTCTGTGCAGAGCATGTTGTCAAGGAAACACAGCAGGAAGAGCCCAATGTGGGTCAACAATGTGCTGCTGGCAGTGGATTAGTTGGGACCCACGTGGCAGAATGGGTGCCAGCCATTGGGGGCCTTTGTCATGCAGGGAGAGGATTTAGCTGGCTGCCTCTGCCTGTCCCTTCCCATCACATTCACTTGGGGCCATGTGACCAGCTGGCATGGCAGGAGTGGGCACGCATAGCAGATTGAAAATCTCCCTCCCTCACTCCCACGCATTCAATTTAAACAAATCTATACATTTTGGGCTCAGATTCTAAGTCAGCTTTATTCTGAGTATAAATTCAGTCTCTGAGTTACAAACATCCGGCTTTCAAATGACTCATAGTTAAGAACGGGTTTTTTTTTGTCGTGTCAGGAGCGACTTGAGAAACTGCAAGTCGCTTCTGGTGTGAGAGAATTGGCCATCTGCAAAGACGTTGCCCAAGGGATGCCCAGATGTTTTGATGTTTTGTCATCCTTGTGAGAGGCTTCTCTTATGTCCCCGCATGAGGAGCTGGAGCTGATAGAGGGAGCTCATCCGCACTCTCCCCGGATTCGAACCTGCGACCTGTTGGTCTTCAGTCCTGCCAGCACAGGGGTTTAACCCACTGTGCCACCGTGGGCTCCAAGAACGAGGGTGAGACAATAGGAAATGAGAGAAATCTACCCCTTGGAAGGGAAATTCAATCCTGAAAGAGTTACCATGGGGGAAAGGTGTCCCCACTGAAGCTTTATCACAAACTCTTGTTTTCACAACAAGCCAATGTTTTCAAAATCCAATTATCACAAGGACTGAAAGTTTTGTGAAATCTTCTGAACACGAAAAGGGTTTAACCCTTCCCTATCCTATCCAAAGTGCGACACACACACACACATATGGAGGTACAATTTAAAAATGTACCTGTTCCAACTTACAGACAAATTCAACTTAAAAAGAGCAGCTAGTTAGCAGCCAGCTGCATTAAATCATTACTGACTGAGAGGTCATGATTTTGAAGCCAGTCAAGGTTGGGGTAAGCTCCCAATCATTAATAGTCTTGCTTGCTGTTGACCTATGCAGCCTGAAAGGCATCTGTCAAGTAGGAAATTTAGAGTGGGGAGGATAATTTAACTGATTTATAATACCATAAAACCTTCCAGCAGCATGCAGAAGAATGAGGAAGCACTTCATCAAAGGACTAAGTGTCCCCCTGTAGCCGGAATCAAGCATACCCTCATGAAGCCGGAAAAACTGGAATGTTAAATTGCCTCTGTGCCTGTCTATATATACTGTATGTCAAAATGGCATTGAATGTTTGCCATATATATGTGCATTGTAATCCCCCCTGAGTCCCCTGCGGGGTGAGAAGGGTGGAATATAAATACTATAATAAATAAATAAATAAATAAATAAATAAATATCTTGTTCATAACTTGGGGACTCCCTGTACATGGGGTTCTGATGTGAAGAGCTTAGCAACTCTGTTTTTTTTAAAGCACAATCTGTTGGAGCATGCAAAGAATCAGTGAGTGTGTGTGTGTCAACTGCAAAATAAAATGCATGAAGCTGATTGATCGGGGAATGCCCAGGGAGATGGCTGAGCCTGGGACTTTTGGATACTGTTACATTTTTGTTCAGGCTTGAGCTATGCATGTGCAGACAGAGAAGAAAAGAGAAGCAGAGAGAGACAGACTGATTTGCTTCTTGGCTGCTGAAAGAAGGTCTCTCATATGGACACAAAGAACACAAAGAAAGACCATTTTAAATCTCTCATAAAAGGACAATATGTGTGTTGTTCTGATTTACAAAGAGTAAACTACTTGTTCTTCATTGCATATTTTCTTTCTCTGGCAAGGCAGTGTGTAGACTGATCAAACGTGAACCACACATGGTTTATTTTACATTATGCCATAGAACCCAGCACACGTTTACTGTGATAGTCATACCAGCAATGTATAAATATGTGAAAGAATGTCATAATGAGGAGGAGCAAGCTTGTTTTCCTCTGCCTTAGAGACTAGGACTTGGAGCAATGTGTTCAAATTACAGGAAAGGAGATTCCATCTGAACATTAGGAAGAGCTTCCTGACTGGAAGAGCTGTTCAGCAGTGGAACTCTCTGCTTTGAAGTGTACTGGAGTCTCCTTCTTTCGAGGTTTTTAAACAGAGGCTGAATGGTCATCTGTCAGGGGTACTTTGAATGTGCTTTTCCTGCATGGCAAGGGGTTGGACTAGGTGGCCCATGCAGTCTCTTCAACTCTATGATTCTATGATGAGGGCATGGAGGTATTACTGGATTACAACTCTCAGCAGCCTTCGCCAGCAGTGACGAATGTTGGGAGTTGTAGTGAACAACATCTGGAGATCGACATGATTTCTTTTTCCTCCCTTAAGTACATAGGAAAAATATTCTAGGTATAAGGTGGTAATGGACGAAATAGCCTTTGTGGTCCCTTCCTAAATTTCAGGACATCTTTTGCCTTTTCTGGTTATTAACTAGATTAAAAGATTCATACATACATACATAAATTATTGCAGTAATACAGTACTTCCTAGGGCCCCAGATGTTTTGATGTCTCCTTGTGGGAGACTTCTCTCATGTCCCTGCATGGGGAGCTGGAGCTGACAGAGGGAGCTCATCTTCGCTGTCCCCAGATTCGAACCTCCGACCTGTCAGTCTTCAGTCCTGCTGGGAGATCCTGAGGTTATATAGCTTGCCATCTGTCTGACAGATGATTTTCACGCCAGTGGGTTGCTTCCCATCCACAAGGTGGGAACAAGCATCTAATCCATATTATCTGTGTTGAGGAGCCCCCAGTGGTGCAGTGGGTCAAACCTCTGAACTGCTGAACTTGCTGACCGAAAGGTTGGCAGTTCGAATCCAGGGAGTTGGGTGAGCTCCCACTGTTAGCCCCAGCTTCTGCAAACCTAGCACTTTGAAAACATTCAAATGTGAGTAGATCAATAGGTACCGCTTCAGCGGGAAGGTAACGGCGCTCCATGCAGTCATGCTGGCCACATGACCTTGGAGGTGTCTGTGGACAACGCTGGCTCTTCAGCTTAGAAATGGAGATGAGCACCAACCCCCAGAGTCGGACTTAATGCCAGGGGAAACCTTTACCTTTACTTACAGTACTTTCTACAGCCTTCTAAGATGTATCACTATAGCCATTGTGTCACAAGTAGTACAATGAAGCCAATTGCAGCTGCTGGCATTAATGTCACTGGGGCAATGAATCTTTTTCGGGCTTTATTCCAAACTTTAAAAGAGCTATTCAAGGGTTCACCACCTTGAATAGTTGTTTTAACATTCTTACTTAACCCTCTAAGTGGATTCACTGCCCCATGGGCATCAGAGCCACTGGACATCACTGAAAGCACAGGTGCTGGTATGTTTTTACAAATGGAACAAAAAGAACACACTTGTGGGAGAGGTTGATTTCCATCAGAATGAAATATCCTCCAACCATCCCAATCTCGTATGGAGAGTTCTGATTAACCTCCTCTTATTCTACTTTTCAGCTGTCCCAGTTTAACTCTCCTGTTTCCAGTTTCCCTTGTCTTCTCAGTTTACTTTGATTGCTGCAAACAGAGTTCAAAGTGAAAAGGTTGTTTGCACTCAGTTACGAAAGAGGGAGAGGAAAGGTGGTATTGTGCTCTTCCCACTACGCTAAAGCAAAAGTAAACTGCTGCGGGCAGAGGCGGCCCTAGGTAATTTTCAATGGTAAGCAAACCGTATTTTGGCAGCCCCCCCCCCCAACCAATCACCGATATATATTTTCTGTTCGTCGTGGGAGTTCTGTGTGTCATATTTGGTTCAATTCCATCATTGGTGGAGTTCAGAATGCTCTTTGATTGTAGGTGAACTATACATCCCAGTAACTATAACTCGCATATGTCACGGTCTATTTTCCCCTGAGTGCCTCAAGAGCGCCCCTGGGCAAAACCAACTATACTGCAAATGCTTACTTTGCGTAATGGGTTAGGCCGCCCCTGGCTGCGGGCTCTCCTTGCTTGTGTGTGTTTTTCTCCTTGAGCACTTTTGCCATCTTGACCACCCTTTGATGTTGCTCAGCCACATGTGTCTTGGTTTTGCCTGGGAACAGACATGGGCAAAGTTGGGTCCTCCAGATGTTTTGGACTTCAACTCCCACAATTCCTAACAGCCGAATTCTGAGAGTTGAAGTCCAAAACACCAGGAGGGCCAAAGTTAGCCCATGCCTAGTGTAGAAAGATGGCATGAAGGATTAACTGCAAACCTGATCCAAATCACCTTTCCCTGAATCTGATATTTGCAAACACCTGGGTGATTTTTTGAAAGGGCTGTTCTGTGTTTGTGTGTGTGTAGAAGGCAACAGACCTTTTGCTGCCCTCTCCAAAGCGCAGAGGGGGTCTGATTTCCCAGAGATAGGACACTTTGGTATCTCAGAAGCCTTGGACTATCTCCCTTCCTGCATTGGGCGACACTCCTTGAATGCTGCTGTTTTTAATGTTTTTCAAGGCAGCCTCTGATGAAGGAACCCCATAACCCACCTTATGCTGCTGCAGGACTTTTTGGAGATCGCATACAAGGGAAAGGAGAGGGGAGAACTGTGAGCTGGACCTTGCATTATTCCTTCCATCCTTCCTTTGACCTCTTTTTGTGTCCTCTTCTTCCATGCCCTAGGGTGAGGATGAGCGGCTACCAATAAAGGCCTCCCTCCCACAAAGTCCCGTCCCTATCCCAGTTATGTAATTAATTGTCCCCTGCTGATAAAATCCCTACACTATTGCGAGCGACGGCTGTGCCCACCCTGCCGCCTCCCTGACCTAGCAGATGGCGAGGCACAGGGCGTTCTTGTCACCCGGCATTAGTGCCGAAAGGGAGATCAGAGCTGCTGGGGATCATTTGAATGTGTGCGCGCATTGCATTGCAACATGGAAATCACTGATTTAATCTGTAAGATTTATATCCATTTTTTCCTTATCGAAGGATAGCTCTGTTGAGTCATAGAACGTTAAAAGCTTTAAAAGAGTGATGCAATACAAAACTACCAAACACACTAGTAACTCAAAGGCCTCCTTTTGCAGAAAATATTTTAAATTAATTGATAACACAAAACAGGAAAAATATGGCCCATCTGCTATGTGGAGCCATGGGCCTCACTTTTGTGGCTCCCGAAGTCCCCAACCTAGAATGATAGAACTGGAAAACATCACAAGGACCATCTAGTCCAGTGGTTGGCAACCTGTGGTCCGTGAACCACCAGTGGTCCCCAAGAATGAAAATATGGTCTGTGGCCTCACCATTACTACACCAATGCCCCAAAACCACACAACAATGAGAGCGACTGGTCTCTTGAAAGCCCTTACACTGTCGAGGCAATAAGGATGTCAGGAGGGGAGAGGCTGACTACCCACAAAAAATTACTACTACATCAGCTCTGTATTAGTAAAATATGGCTTTCTGTAGGTGAGCAGATGGCGACTACTGGATGGCATAACCAAACCGAATCCAAAGTTGACCAAAAACTGATTAGTAACTCTTTTGGTACTAATGTTCAATAGTGGTCCCTGGTCATATTGGTCCCTGGTCAAAAAAAGGTTAGGAACCACTGAACTAGTCCAACCATCTGCCATGTAGTAACAAAATAACTAAAACACTCCACAAATATTATCATCCAACCTTTGCTTAAAGATCTCCAAAGGAGGAGAGTCCACTGCCCTCCGAGGCAGTGTATTCTACTGTTTAAGATCTCTCAAAGTATGCCACTGCATACACTGATAAATAAGAAAAAAAGCCCTAAACATACAAGTCCAGATCTCCCAGACCAAATCTAGTTTAGCCCTAAAACTTACTCAATTCCTAACTCAGATACTGCTGTTTTGAGATTTTGTTTTTGGCAGTTATTTCAGTTTTAAGAATGGGACCTTTGGATTATA
Source organism: Anolis sagrei ordinatus (assembly GCF_025583915.1). Taxonomy (NCBI): domain Eukaryota; kingdom Metazoa; phylum Chordata; class Lepidosauria; order Squamata; family Anolidae; genus Anolis; species Anolis sagrei. Next base: position 26,978,279 of record NW_026847660.1, on the reverse strand, counting down.
GAGTGATTGTTAAAGCAAAAGAGATAAATAAAGGCCATGGTTATAAAATGACTGGATAATAAAGACTAGGTTTAACAGGAATATGTGTACACAGATGTGTACTTTTCCTCTCAAAATGGAAAGATTTGGATTTTCAAAGTAAGAACATTTGGTATAATAGTTTTGGTGTGATCATTTAGAGAGGCATAATGAGAATCCCAAGTCAGGACATTTCATATGTATGTGTGTGTGTGTGTGTGTATGTGTGTGTGTGTGTATTCATATATATATATTGTTGTTATAGACTCATAAAATCATAGACTCATAAAATCATAGAACCTAGAGTTGGAAGAGACCTCATGGGCCATCCATTACAACCCCCTGCCAAGAAGCAGGAAATTTGCATTCAAAACACCCCCAACAGATGGCCATCCAGCCTCTGTTTAAAAGCCTCCAAAGAAGGAGCTTCCACCACACTCCGGGGCAGAGAGTTCCACTGCTGAACAGCTCTCACAGTCAGGAAGTTCTTCTTCATGTTCAGGTGGAACATCCTTTTCTGTGGTTTGAAATCATTGATCTGCACCCTAGTCGCCAGGGCAGCAGAAAACAAGCTTGTTCTCTCCTCCCTATGACTTCCCCTCACATGGCCATCATGTCTCCTCTCCTTCTTCTCTTCTGCAGGCTAAACATGCCCAGCTCTTTAAGCCACTCATAGGGCTTGTTCTCCAGACCCTTGATCATTTTAGTCACCCTTCTCTGGACACATTCTAGCTTGCCAACATCTCCCTTCAATTGCATTGCCCAGAATTGGAAACAGCGTGATTCCAGGAGTGGTCTGACCAAGGCAGAATAGAGGGGTAGCTTGATTTCCCTGCATCTAAATACCATACTCTTATTTATGCAAGGCAAAATCCCACTGGCTTTTTTTTTGCCACCGCATCACATTGTTGGCTCATGTTTAACTTGTTGTCCACAAGGACTCCAAGACCTTTTTCACAGGTACTGCTGTCGAGCCAGGCATCATCCCCCATTCTGTATCTTTTCATTTCATTTTTTCTGCCTAAGTGGAATATCTTGCATTTGTCCCTGTTGAAATTCATTTTGTTAGTTTTGGCCAAACTCTCTAATCTCTTAAGATTGTTTTGAGTTCTGCTCCTGTCTTCTGGAGTACTGGCTATTCATCCCAATCTGCAAACTTGATGATCATGCCTTCCAACCATTCATCTAGGTCATTAATCATGATATTGAACAGAACTGGGCTCAGGATAGAACTCTGCTTATGTCACTCCACTCGCCACTTCTTTCCAGGATGAAGAGGAAGCATTGGTGAGCACCTGCTAGGTTTGTTCACTTAGCCAATTACAAATCCACCTAACTGGAGTTTTGCGTAGCCCACATTGGACTAGTTTGTTTGCCAGAAGGCCATGGGGGACCTTTTGAAGGCCTTACTGAAATCCAGATACACTACATCTACGACGTTCCCTGCATCTACCTAGCTTGTAACTCTAACATTCAGATCTGCATGTGTAGGAAGTCATAATAAAGCCAGGGCAGCTGCCAGCATTGCTTTCATAAATTAAACCGGATCAAGGAGGCTAAGTAGACCACAAACTGAATGTGAATCAAGAGTGTGATGCACAGCCAAAAAACCTTGAAGAGAATGAAAACATGGAAGAAAGAGTAGGAAATCATTGGCAAATAGAAAGTGCCTATTCCAGAACCGCTGTAAAATGTTTTGAACAAGGCAGGGCAATTTCCTTATAAAAGCCTTCCCTGGAAGTATCTTTGAAATGCAGGAATGTATTTCCACTACACATTTGTATCACCCTGGAAGTGGTGTCATTATCTCTCCCATCATCCTGTTGCTACCACTACCACCATCATTACCACCACAAATAATGCTTATTTGTTTAATTGGTCCCTTTGCTCCCAGTACAGTGTGGCTGGCGTGCTACACATATTATCATGAACCTTCTTGGCCAGTTTAACACCTCTCCTTTCTGGAAGTTACTGGCCAGCATCACAATACACGCCACTATTCATATCCTTATTTATACATCATGCCTTCAGGCAACATTTTCCTTCCTGTCTTTGTCTCTCAATGACCAAAGTTAATCCTGAAATCATTACTTTATTACCATACCCACAACTTTCACATTTCAATGGCTATTCATACACAGAGTCTGTCTATAAAGGACTGGTCCTAGGAATTTCAATACATGCATCTAGAAAGTAGATTTGGGGTGCTTCTACACCAGTGGTTCCCAACATTTTTTAGACCAGGGACCACTTGACCAGGGACCACATTGACCAGGGACCACTCTCCAACATTACTACCAAAAGGATTGTGAATCAGTTTTTGGTCAACTTTAGATTTGGTTTGGTTATTTGGGGCACTGATTCAGAAAATTGCATTGAATAGACCACATCAGCTCTAGTTTCTGAAACAGAGCATATGCCATCCAGTAGTTGCCATCTGCTCACCCACAGAAGACCATATTTAATAAGCCTCGGCACTATAAGAGGGTTTTACGAGACCAGTCACTCTTGTTGCAATGGTGTAGTAACTGTGAGGCTGCGGACCATGTTTTAGTTCTTGCGAACTACTGGTAGTCCACGGACCACAGACTGGAAACCACTGATATACACTGTAGGATTAATGGAGTTTGCTGCCAAGGCTCAATGCTAGGGAATCATGGAAGTTGTAGTTTGGTGAAGCACCAGCATGGTTTGGAAGAGAAGTCTGAAAGACCTTATAAAACCACAGATCTCATGATCCCATAGCATTAAGTGATGGAGTTAAAGTGGTGTCAAGATGTATTAATCAAACACTGTAGATCTTAAGTCTGGGGAAGCTTTCATTACCAACTTTGTTCTCTCCATTAATCTTCAAAGTGCTACAAGATCCCTTTGCAAACTAACTAAATAATGGAAAACATGGTGTGCATTCTGTTATTTCTTGGAGATCCAAAACTACTGACTCCCAGCAGAAAATCCCCTTTCTGAAGACATTAGGATTAACCTGGCAGATAGAAACGAAGGTGCGGAGATTATAAAGTCACAGCAATGTCACCTGGAGTGAGAAGCGGGGGGATAGGAGAGTGGTGAAGGTGATGGTTGGGAGTAAGAGTTAAAAAATGGTCAAATTAGTAGGAAAAGTGCACAAGGAAGGGGCAGAGGATCTTGAAAATTACCAGATGAAGAGGCAGTTGTATTGAAGTGCAGAGCTCAGCAGGTGCTTTTCTAAGGTCACTCAGTGAACTCAACGAACAAAGAGTCCTGGATGCCCACCACCTTTGCCTTGTCCTGCCTTATCTGCTTTATTGCCAGAACTTAAAAGCATGGGTCAAAATATATATGGCATAGAAAGGCTCCAGCAGCATCTCTTCACTCTTTAACCTCATTTCCATTTTTTTAAAGGTGAAATGCAGCAGATTTCGGCTACTCTGAAGCTGAAAGAGCAAAAGTATGTGTAACCTTTCTCCTCATTGCTTCTGTTATCTTTTATGGTGGAAAAAAATCAAGTAAAACTTGTGTTACCTGGTCCAACTATTCTGAACCCATAATTAAGCCATTAAACTATTTATATATTTGGGTTTACAGTGCGCTCAAGCAAAGTTTAGCCACAGGATCTTTTTAAACTGGTAGAACTCTGGCTGGGGAGCATGGAATGAATGGTTGCTGTAAAGTATCTGAGCATGTGCAGAGTGTTTTCCCCAAACAAACCCTCCCACATGTAGCTGAAACAGGAGGCAACCCTATCACCTATCTGTTATAAATGTTAACTGTTGGGCTAAATACTATGACAAGGGGACAATGTTATTGTCTCTCTGGGAAGCTTGACATCCCGCCTCTTGGACAAGGAATCACCTCGGCCCCTGATCCAACAGAAATATTTCCTCCTTATAGTCTAATCCTCCAAGCTGGGCTTTAGCTGCTTGAGTTAATTGAGGATGAGGAGGCTTGAGGTCTCAGAGGTATGTATATCTGCATAAAGAGAGACCAGGGGGCTTTCAGCTCTCCATTGGTGACTTTCTATAGCAGTGGTTCTCAACCTGGGGATCAAGACCCCTGGGGAGGGTCGCAAGGGGGTGTCAGAAGAGTAGTCAAAGACCATGAGGGCTCTGTTGGTCATGGTGAGGTTCAGAATGCTCTTTGATTGTAGGTGAACTATAAATCCCAGCAACTACAACTCTCAAATGTCAAGGTCTATTTAGTCCAAACTCTACCAGTGTTCACATTTGGGCATATTCAGTATTCGTGGCAAATTTGGTCCAGATCCATCATTGTTTTTGTCCACAGTGCTCTCTGGATGTAGATTAGCTACAACTCCAAAACTCAAGGTCAATGTCCACCAAACGCCTCCAGTATTATCTGTTGGTCATGGGAGTTCTGTGTGCCAAGATTGGTTCAATTCCATTGTTGGTGGAGTTCAGAATGCTCTTTGATTGTAGGTGAACTATAAATCCCAGCAACTACAATTCCCAAACGACAAAATCAATCCCCCCAAAACCCCACCAGTATTCAAATTTGGTCCAACATCCATATTAACTTGGCATACGATTTTTCCCATTTTACAGATGGAACCTCAACAATTTTGTAAGCTACTCTCAAATTTGAGCCACAGTCCAAATTAGATATTGTCTCTGCTTCACCAGGCTTATCTTATTTAACTGTTGTTGCTATAAGGGTCTTGGGAAATTACGAGCCCCTTTGGATATTATGTGGTCAAAATCCTGGTTATGCTATCAAGGGTTCTTTAGACTGGCAACTCCTGGCATACCAGTCAAAAGACATTGTGAACTTATTCCTCTCTTTCCCTCTCTAAACATACTTTTAATGGTAAAGAAGTGGTGAGAAAACATGGAAAATTTGCAGATAGAAACTTTATAAATGAATTTTTAATTGAGTTATTTATTGTGCCTGTTGAGTGCACAATAAAACTGTACTCTGGAACCAGGATGAGTGTATATTTGCCAGAAAGCTGTGCCAACAGTCAAATATGGCTTACTCATGCATGTATTTCTGTTATTTTAAAATGTTCATATATTACATTTTAAACCAGCACACTTCAATAAAACACTGTTAGATCTAAGAAACACAGAACATGCATCTTATGTAAGCATTTGGTGTGGTATTTTTGGACTGACAAGCCTTTCTGGCAGATTGAAAATTCTGTTTCATCCGAAAGCTGGCCTTTACCGAAATTGGTTCAGTAACAACTTTGTGCCTTCAGATTGCTTTATGGCAACCTTATGACTTCCACAGCATTTTCTTAGCCAAGGAATACACAGCAATTTGTCATTGTCTTTCTCAGAAATGTACCCTATAGCAGCCTGTATTCATCGGTAGCTCGCCATCCAAGCACAAACCAGGCTTGACCATGCTTAGCTTCCAAGGTTAGACCGGAGCTAGTGCCTTCAGGGTGTTTAGACCCTTAAGAATCACGTTCCCCATTCTGTATTTCTCCCCTGCTCACTTTGTAAGTTTTCTTTATTTGTTTTTTTTTAAAATGCTATCTTTTTTCATCTCCAGCTGACATGCCAGATAGATAGGGGAGAGGAAGGATCTGCCTTCTCTTTCAAACGGGACAAGGCTATGCATCAGAGCCCAGGGACAAGGCAAAAGACAGGTTTGTGCAGTATGTTGACCTCTCTACTATGAGGCAGAATGAGGCAGTTCCTTCTGGTTGTGGATTTCAGTTCCTTTGATGGTTGTATTCTAATCTACACTTGAAAAAACATTTTTTTACAAGGATGTTGGGTCCCTATTTACATTTTTCACGTTAGGTGCCAAACTCTCTTTCTCAGCCACTCCTGGCCTAAGTGTGATGTGAACTTTGAGGATATCCTGGTAGACTAGGTTGCTTTCCTGTTTCATATATTATATACCTTTGGGTTCTTGCATTTTTCCTTGGCTAGATTCAAGAAATCATCTGGCTTTAGGGTTGCCAGTTCAGGATTATACCAAACCCTGAGGTTACTGAGCCCAAACCTAAGATCTAGTTACGGCCCCTGGTGATATAATTAAACTTAGTGCCTTTAGTACCAAGCACAATTACCGCATATACTTGAATATAAGCCAACCCGAATATAAGCCGAGGCACCTTAGTTAGGGATGAGGAACGTTTGATCTAGGCTTGTATCTTCTAGCCAGATGCAAAGTATTGTGGAGGGTGAGCTCTGGCAACTGGGAGAAAAAGGAGGAAGTTGAGTAACTGGGTTGTTGTAGGTTTTTTCGGGCTATATAAATAAATAAATAAATAAATAAATAAATATATGGCCATGTTCTAGAGGCATTCTCTCCTGACGTTTCACCTGCATCTATGGCAAGCACCCTCAGAGGTAGTCCTCACTACCTCTGAGAATGTTTTCCATAGATGCAGGCAAAACGTCAGGAGAGAATGCCTCTAGAACATGGCCATATAGCCCGAAAAAACCTACAACAACCCAATGATTCTGGCCATGAAAGCCTTCGACAATACATTGAAGTTGAGTAAATCTGTAGACCACCCCCAAAGAATCTTTGCAAGCTGCTACAACAAATCAATTAAAGCTTTCAAATTAACTGAACTGGAGATTTGCACGTAGCCGTTCCTCTTGATTGGAGCATAGTTGCCCCAAACTGGAAATATTTCCATCGTCATCTTATGCCTGGAGATGACCAGTCATAAATACTGGAGACTCAGAATCTGGCCTGGACATCTGGAAAATTCCTTCACTCTCATAGTCTTTTGCCTCTGGGTCTCTCCTGCATACCACATGAAAATATCCATGTATTGACCTACATTAACCCTACAACTTGCTGCAGAAAGGTAGACAGATGTGGGAAGTAAAATAGAGCCTGTCATCATTGGCTTCAGTGGCACGCGAATTAGGTCTTCTATGTCATGAGGAGGTCATCAAATCATGCTGCGCCCACCCCTCACATTAGTATCACCCCAGGCTGATTCTGTTCAAGCAGAGTTATGAAACCAGACTTGCAACTAACTACCCCGCTGGGACGGTCAATGCCCCTGTCTTCCCCCATTTGTCTGACTCACCATTTCTCAGAGGTGGCTTTCAGCTCAGCACAGGGTGGCTCTTCTGTAGGGGCGTCTTGTCCCTCTGCGCTGGGGGTTTCTGCGGGGCTGGAGGTCTCTGACATACTGGGGCTGGCTGTGCGTGCCTCCGTCTGCACTGTTCAAGGGGAAAGTTACCAAGGCTGCCTCTGGCTGGAGAGGCAGCCGGAGCCCAGCCCAGTCATGCGGGAGGGGTGGATAGATAGAGAGATAGAAGGATGGGCGGGTGGATCTTGGGCATTTGAGATATGCTCCCACGGCCCAGCACCAGGGTTTAATTCACAGAGGCTAAGCTCGGGGAAAGGCACCCTCCCTTCTGCATCTGGATTTGGGGCAGGGAAGGGACCCAACGTGAGGTCAAGGAGATCAGCTACGGAGGAGAGTGACAGCTTGCACCGGGAGACTGCCAGGCACCTGCCTCCCAGAACTTCTCATGGCCTGCTGGGCTTAGGAATCATAATTGGCCGCAGTTGAGGCAAGGCTGCATGCCGGCCATATGAACCCCAACCCCAAAGGGGGTAGAAGTTGATATCTGGGCCAGGATGGATCCATTGTTATGTTTCGGAGGATGGAAATCAGGGGTGAGGGGTAGGGTTTGTGCACCTTGGGTGCTGTGTGTCTGTTGTCTTGGGGGATTTATGTGTGTGCAATGCATCCATTAATGCGGTGAATATACTTTTCTGGATTCCTGTGCATATGTATATGGCCAAAGCCATATATGTGAGTTTTGGTTGAGATTGAGATAATTCATTCATGCCTTTGGTGGTTGATTCAAGCTGGCAGTTCCCCTCTTTTCCTTCTGGTGCTGTGTTTTCCTTTTAGACCTTTTAAAATTGTTAACATGTTTCCATATCATTGCTTGTTCAGTTGTTCTTTAGAATCTTGATGTTTGTATCCACACATGTTTGTATCCACACATAAATCAACCAAACAGATATATCAGATTGATTTATTTTTTGTGTCAGGAGCGACTTGAGAAACTGCAAGTTGCTTCTGTTGTGAGAGAATTGGCCATCTGCAAGGATGTTGCCCAGGGGACATTGCCCAGGGGACGCCCAGATGTTTTGATGTTTTTACCTTTTTTGTGGGAGACTTCTCTCATGTTCCCACATGGGGAGCTGGAGCTGACAGAGAAAGTTCATCCGTGCTCTCCCCAGATTTGAACCTCTGACCTTTCGGTCTTCAGTTATACCAAATGCCCAAGTGGTAATGGGTGTGCTGGTTGTGATTGCTCAGGGGAAATATTCTGCACATGCTTGAAAGAAATGAAAAGCCATGTTTCAGACTTTCATAATTAAGCAGCTTCGAAGCAAGCATTTAAGTCATGGTTCAAAAGTATCTCTGTGATGAAGGGGCACATTTGCCTGTGTCTGGTTAGAGCTCTTTCCATCCAAACAAAAATAAAATAAAATATTGCAGTTCAACTCATGTTAATACACCAAGGATGGTCTGTGCATTATAATTGTGTGAATTTCTATATAGCTAGAAGAAGTGAGCATAGACAGATCTGGGAGTCTTGAATGGGCATTATAGTACTTTCTGAATCCCGAATACTGGGTTGTGATTGCATGAGTGTCCTGGAAGAAATATTGGAGAAATAAGAGAAATGAATGTTCATTGTGTCTGTGAGAGTGGAAATGTGCACAATGCATGTTAGAACTCTGGGTACTGAAAACTGGATTGCACAAACATCAATGCGGGTGCATTGATGTTTCTGGTGAAAGGAATTATTACATAGGACCCATTACAAGACTTAGATATATATGACATTGTAGAATCCCATATATATCTATTTAATATAAAGCCTTTCCGGTTTCTGTGGAATTTACTAGGATGTGTATATGATTGAAGTCTTTGCCCCACTGAATTCAACCATCTAAATCCTAGGTCTTGTCTAGAGTCATTAAATCTACTGGATTTGCCTACTTAGTTGTTGCTTAAGGAGAGTTTTCTGTGTTTGGGACTAGCTAACAGGATTGTAGACAATTGAAACATATGCTCTACAGCAGTGTTTCTCAACCTTCCTAGTGCTGCGACCCTTTAATACAGTTCCTCATGTTGTGGTGACCCTCACCCATAAAATTATTTTTGTTGCTACTTCAAACTGTAATTTTGCTACTGTTATGAATCATAATGTAAATATCTGATATACAGGATGTATTTTCATTCACTGGACCAAATTTGGCACAAATCCCCAATACGCCCACATTTGAATAGGGGGGGGGGGGGAGTGGGTGCAATTGATTTGTCATTTGGGAGTTGTAGTTGCTGGGATTTATAGTTCACCTAAAATCAAAGAGCATTCTGAACCAACGATGGAATTGAACCAAACTTGGCACACAGAACTCCCATGACCAACAGAAAATACTGTAAGGGTTTGGTGGGCATTGACCTTGAGTTTTGAGTTGTAGTTCACCTACATACAGAGAGCACTGTGGACTCAAACAATGATGGATCTGGACCAAACTTGGCACTCATATTCAATATGCCCAAATGTGAACACCGGTGGAGTTTGGGAAAAATAGACCTTGACATTTAGGAGTTATAGTTGCTGGGATTTGTAGTTCACCTACAATCAAAGAGCATTCTGAACCCCACCAAATATAGAATTGGGCCAAACTTCCCACACAGAACCCCCATGACTAACAGAAAATTTTCTGATGGTCTTTGGTGACCCCCTCCAACACCCCCTTACGACCTCCCAGGGGTCCTGACCCCTGTGTGCATGTGTTAATGTGTGTATAATTGTATTTGCTGGTGTATTCTAGGGGTGGACAAAATATGGAGGAGGGTCCAGTCTGTATGGCCCTTGCAGTGACTCTGGGCAAATTAATTCACCTTCATACTAGGCAGAGTTCTTTCACCTTGGCATATGCAAACTGATTGTGTTTCTTTTTGTAGGTCATTGATTGGGTCTTTGTGTATGTAATGGGATTATTTCTTGGCCAGTGCAAGGACAGATTTGCTTGGTAAACTGCGTGTGGGTGTAACAGATCTCTGATGGCACAACCTGTACATGTCATCTGAGAACTGAGCCTGAAAATAGTGGAAGTTACTCCCAGGTAAGAGTGTTAGGAACTGCAACTTCTGTATATCATAAAAAAAAGAATGGAGAAGCAATGTGGTGTAGCAGTTTGACTTGGACTTGAGAGATTCAGAGTCTCCACTGAATACTTGTCTCCTTGATTTCGAGTCTCCTGGGTGACTTAAGATCAGTTACTCTCTTTCTGACTTATCTCAGTAATTGTGTGGATAAAGAGAAGATGACAACATTCTTGAGCTCATTGGGAGGAAGACATGAGTCTAACTAATACCTAGGTAATATGAGGATTGTGCACTATTTTTATGCTTTGTGGGCATGTTACAGCAAGCATTACATGACTCAGAAATATACAAATTCAGTTAAAAATCCGTATTCGCACATTGCCTACTTCTGCTAGTTAAAAAAACCTCTGTGGTAGCAAAACGACAATTAAAAATGAAAACGAATTCCAAAATTTATACAGAACTTTATTAGACCAGACATTGCTTCCTTTTCATCTCAGTAAAACAGCAGGAAAGAAAAAAACAGCAAGGAGACATGGAGAATGACGCAACTCTCCATGTCACTCTGTTACATAAAAGCATCTGATTTTTGCCGCCTTTACGATTCGATCTGCTGGCCTTGGGATAAAATGCAGTATCTGCCTCGCCTGTGCTTAGCTGAGGAAAGCCAATTCAGAAAGAGATGATTTTTATATGGAGTTACAGCTCCCTCCAATGGCCAGGTAGACAAAAAGCTTTGTTTACTCTGGTTAAATAAGTGAGCTGATATCTTCTTATCTTTCAATGTATTCAACCAATAATGTTTGTACAGATTTCTCTATTGACACATGAGGAAAGCTGGTACTCTGCTACAAGGCAAATGAGTCCTTGTTGTCTAAGGTTAACATATTTTGAAAAGAAGAAACAAGGTCACATCTGCCAACTTAATATTTCAAACCACTACTTTCTGTGCTGACTTTAACTTTAAATATCCTGTAAGCTCCAAGCGAGACCTACATTCTCTAGAGTCTCCATACCCCATTTGAAAGCTAAGAAGGGCAAGCTCCGATTTGTACTTGGATGGGATACCACCAATTAATATTAGATGCTACAGGCTATATTTCAGAGGATGAAACTCTCAAAACTACTTCTGAGTATTCGTTGTCTATGAAATCCATGGAGTACATAAGTCGACAGGTGATTTGAAGCAACAGACACAAACTTCGGGTAGTTGAAAGAGGAGACACCATTCCTTAGTTAAGTTAGTCTAGCAGACAAGGCAGATCTTTCTTGTGGCCGAAACCATCCTGAAGATGATATTTGGGCACCTTTTTCCTCTCCATCCAAGACAACACTTCTTTGGGAATCTCTAGATCCTTCAGCACAATCCTATGGTCAACGTCTGCCAGGCCTCTTCTATAAAATCATAGTGAAGGACTAACTAATGTCTAGTAAAGCATAATATTTAGAAAGTTCTATTTCATAAACACAACACTATGATGGAAGTGAGGGTCCTTCCGCGCAACCATATAACACAAAATATCAAGGTAGAAAATCCCACAATATCTGCTTTGAACTGGGTTATTTGAGGGTGCTTCCAGACAGCACCAAATCATGGGTTTTAGTCGGGCAAAAAAACCCCCAAAAATCTGGGACCTGAGAAGATGTCCAGATACAGACTGTTGGTCCCGGGATTTCTACCTCTGTCGTCCACACTTGCTGCTTTGTCGTGGGATTTAGAGACCCCCAAGATGGCTGCTGTGGGACTTCCACCAGAAATTTTGCCATTTTTACAAAAAAACCAAAAACTTAAGATGCATACATGCGAATCATTGTATAAGTTCATTCCTGGGTTATATAAAATGCAGGGCCACCTGTGCAGACAAGATGTTGTTCCTGGGTTATACATAAGTGTTCCTGATTGCTGTTATTGTGAAAAGATGTACAACGTTGACTAGGGAGTCACAGCTTTGTCCTGGCCATAGAACACGTGCCCTTCACACATTTCATGAAGTTTCTGGCACACAAACAAAGTTTTCACCTTCTATTCAACTGTCATCTTCCTTTTAGGAATCAATCAATCAGGAATAGACATCTAAAACCCGGGAACAAATCCAGTTTAAAAAATCCTGTGTTTTCCTATTGTAGGAAGATATAGACATTCGAAGATGTGGATTTTTGGACCAGAACCAGGACATTCCCACACCTAGGAAGGACCAACCCTGCATAATTAAATCAACTTGAGCATTTATTTAGTTTCTCCTGTCTAGTGCAGGCAAACTTGGCCCCTCTTTTACTAGACATAATCATCACAGGGCTCTGCATCAGGGATGGGGCGACATCGCTTTATAACGGTATGGATTTCTTCCACAACCAGATTTCTGCTGATTCCTTGTATGGTGCTTCTCTGCTGCATCCCATTTTTGTAGTAGCGAACCACTGAGGCGGTGAAGGGAATCTCTGATTTCATTTGAATACCTTCCATTTCTACTTTGCACTCATGATTGGGCTGGACTTCCAATTCCACATCTACTGTATGTATCTCTCTCTCCGTCTCTGAAGAACCTTCAAACTGGGTAACTTGTCTTTCTGCAGAAACAGACCAACACCCACCTATGATTTTAAGGATTCCTGCAGTTAGAGTATAACTCCCATGAAGTGACAAAGAACGGCTGAAATCCCAGTGATGTTCGTGATCTACTTCTTTGGACAAGGAAGCCTTTTTCTTGACTACTTTACAGTCATAGTTTCTGACTTTGCTGGCTTTTAAGGTCACAGTCTTGTTTTCATACACTCCAGTCTCTGTAAAGTATTTGACACCGTAAATGTTCTGAGACACGTAGTCTTTATTAACGGTGAGGATGTTGTAGGATTTGTACCAGAACTCTGCGCCACCTATTCCTATAAAGAAAGCTCCATTCTCTCGGTCAACCCCTCCAAGGCCATATTTATTTTTAGCCACGTAAAATCTATCTCCTGCGCAAGTGCCTATAGCATTAGAGGGAATGCTCCCGGCATATCCTTTGTGCCATTCCAACAGTTCTAGCATATTTTCATTCACTAAAAGCCAGAATTTGGTGCTCTGATGCTGTTTCCCATCAAAAGTATAGAAACAGGACAAACCCTCATTTGTAGTGTAGAATCCAACTCGGCAAACTTCAGTAGCGCAAATATACTCTGTCCTCTGGGCATAATCGTTCCAGAATGAGACAGCTCCTTGGGAGACATTTCCCTGAAATGGCACCCACTTCAGGCTTGTGCCCCGAAAGGCCTCATTGCCCCAAGCATCCTGTCGCTTATTTTTTTTCAAGAACCGTGTTGCTTGGCTTCCTCCTTTTTCTGGGACTGCAAATACAAATTGAAAGAGATTAAGAGGTGAAACATATAATGAGAATGGATAAGAGGTATAGTCATTCCTCCACATTTATTTTTTTTTCACTTTTACGGATTCTCACTAGGATTTCTAGATCTTCTAGTGTGACTCTATGGTCAAATTCCTCCAGTCATGCTGCTGGACTTTCTTTCTAGAGAAAACATTTCTCTAAAAATCTCTAGGTCTTCTAATGTGACTCATCATAAAGGCCAGGCATCCAGAAGAAAAGAGAATGACAGTGGAATTAATCTGTCACCACACACACAGCTCCCTCTCGGCAACGCTTTCCCCATCACATCGAGAAAGCGTTGTCCAGCTGGTGAGTCCCTGTTCTGGTTCCATTGGAGCCAGCACAACATGGAAATCCAGAAATGCTTTCATTCCAGCTGGGGGTGCTGCCAGAAGTCATACAATAACAACAACAACAACAACAACAACAACAACAAGCCATTCGAACCAAAGCCATCAAAGCCAGAACTGAAAAGTCGACAACAGATCCCAAATGTAGACTCTGCAAGGAAGCAGATGAAACAATAGATCACATCCTCAGCTGCTGCAAGAAGGCTGCGCAGACAGACTACAAACAGAGGCGTAACACTGTTGCTCAGATGATTCATTGGAACTTGTGCCACAAATACCATCTGCCTGCGACAAACAACTGATGGGATCACAAGCCTGAAAAAGTTACAGAGAATGAACATGCCAAACTCCTCTGGGACTTCTGGATTCAGACTGACAGAGATTTGGAGCATAATACTCCTGACCTCACAATCGTGTTAAAAAAACAAAGTATAGATTGTCGATGTTGCAATCCCAGGTGACAGCAGGATTGCAGAGAATCAACTGGAAAAGCTGACACAATGTGAGAATTTAAAGATTGAACTGAAAGACTGTGGCACAAGCTAGTCAAGTTACTCCCAGTGGTGATCGGCACACTTGGTGCAGTGCCTAAAGACCTTGGCCTGCACTTAAACACAATCAGCGCTGATAAAGTTACCACCTGCCAGCTGCAGAAGGCCACCTTACTGGGATTTGCATGCATTATTTGCCGATACATCACACAGTCCTAGACACTTGGGAAGTGTCCGATGTGTGATCCATTTCAACAGCCAGCAGAGTGTCTGCTGTGGACTCATCCTGTTGTGTTTCAAATAATAATAATAATAATAATAATAATAATAATCTTTATTTATACCCCGCCACCATCTCCCCGAAGGGGACTCGGGCGGCTAACATGAGGCCAAGCCCAAAGATACAATACATCAAAATAAAATACAAAATGCAAACAATAAAAATTACATCAGAATAAAATACATACAGTAGCAAAATAAAATAAATAAAGCAAATTGACATAATAAAAAATCGAACACAATGGGCAGGCCAAATGGAGGAGGTAAAATGATAAAACCCTGGATGAGGTAGGAATAGAAAAAGTATAATTGAGAGGAGCCCAAAAAGGATGAACAGTGGGGTTAGGCTTTCAGTTTAGGATGGGGGAAAATGCGATGTCCTGTGTGGGCTTCATCCATTAGACAAGTTTAAATTCATCCTTTCTGGTGAGATCACCAGTGTTCACCATCCAGTGTGGAAATTGACCATATGGTCATGGTGAAAGGTACAGAAATTACTAGAGTTGTTCCTTGGTAAAAAGAAAAGGAATAGCCATTTCCTTATTTTTGATGTTTCATTTTCTTGGGGATCCTGTGTCTCTAACCCCAGTAGTTTCAAATGTGAGTTCTTAAATACATTGAAAGCACCCAGAACACATCAGAATTTGGAAACTAAGCAGCTCTGGTTAGTACTTTGATAGGAGACTGCCAACAAATACCAGATACTGTGAAATGAAGGAACTGGCAAATCACATTTAGTATTTTTTTTTGCCTAAGAAAATCCCATTTCTTTTCCTGTGTTTTTTTTTATATTTTCCATCATGCCATTGCTCCAGCAACTGATAAAAAGGCCTTCCTCCATTGCTACAGCTTGCCCTGACATGTTTTTATGCCCTTTCATCTCTGGATAGAAATTTTGGCTAACATAAATCGTGAATGACCTTTCCTTGATGCCTCCAGGGCCATCCTGGAACGGTTTAACTTCAAAAATAAGAGAAACAAAGAAGAACACCAACCAACAACCAGTCATAGAATCATAGAATCAAAGAGTTGGAAGAGACCTCATGGGCCATCCAGTCCAACCCCCTGCCAAGAAGCAGGAATATTGCATTCAAATCACCCCTGACAGATGGCCATCCAGCTTCTGTTTAAAAGCTTCCATAGAAGGAGCCTCCACCACACTCTGGGGCAGAGAGTTCCACTGCTGAACGGCTCTTACAGTCAGGAAGTTCTTCCTCATGTTCAGGTGGAATCTCCTCTCTTGTAGTTTGAAGCCATTGTTCAGTCAATGAGGTAAGCATAAGACTTACTATAAGACTGGAATTCTCTTACTCCTTCAGGCAACAATCAATTAATTCCACCAGGGCCCACCTTCCTCCTGTAATAGCCAACTTCTTCCATTGTCATTTAGTAGCCAGTATGGGGTGGGGGGAAATACTGGAGAAGCAGAGTCAAAAGGTAATTTTCAACTGCTGTCCATTGGAGTTCCAAGAAGAAGACATCATCATGCTGTATCTGGCTACAGGGCTATTTCCTAATGCTTCGCCAATACTCCCACAGATGTGCAATCTTAGTTCCTCATTTTAGAAAGTAGAGACAGCCCTCCATGTTTGTGGGTTGACTTTTACAGGTTTGATTACTCACTGATTTCATTACTCAGAGATTTGCAGGTTTGATTATTCATATACCCTGAGATGATCCCAGGGGCAGAAATTTAGCCCCCAGATTCATTGTAATTGCTTCCCCTTGCCCAAAGATGTCTTGCCCTAGGTGGATCATATTATGTTATTGGTAGGGCAGGATTTCAGCCACAACTGTTGTCAGATCTTGCTTTGGCTGTCTGATGGGCATATTGCATGTAGTGCCAACACAGGGCTGGAATCTAGAGCTAAGCAGCACGAACTGTTGACCACGTGAAGGAGGGTAATGAATCTGCGCTAAGTTCTAGTGTGAGATTTAAAAGAGCTCTTCCAGATGCAAGCCTTGGTCCCCCTAATAAATGACCCAGAACAGATCTTCCACCCTAGTGACATGAAAGCCACCACTGACCTTTGTCAATGCCAAGTAATTTTGATACATCACCTGATATCACCGGTGGTCTTTTTTCCACAGTTCTCCTCAGAATTGTAAGAGTGACGTTCACACCAGAGTTCCCGTGTTCAGAGGCAATTGAGGGAATTAGGAGAATGCAGAGCAATAGGTGCATCTGAAAGAAGAATAAACAAACCAGGAAGACACTTTAGTTTCATAGCTTGGAAACCCTCCACCATTAAACAATTGGTACATTATTCAGAGGTAAATTCCCAGTAAGAAATCCTGATTTGGAAAACCCTTGAACTTGCTACTGTCCTACTTTTTTGTTAGATTTGCCAAATTTGGCAATGAGGAAATGCTGGAATGTATTTACTAAGCTGGATGGAAATACAACACTGCTGGGATATCATAGGCGTTGCATCCTGTCAGTAGAAACAGAAACATAGGCACAGACTAACATGCAGTGAAAATGGGTGTTGGACATTAATACTTATACGAAATCAATTATTGCTTCATTTTTGACCAAGATATCAGTGGTAGATGGTAGCTCCCATGTCAGCAGTATGAAGAATGGTCCCCCCCCCCAAGGTTTGATTGGAGGCATGCAAAGTCCCCATTCCATTTTGGAAACAGAGTTCTGCAATCTCGGGAACTACTTTGCAGTGTATATTAACACCTTTACTAGATTGACTACTCTGTTGTGATATGTCGTCAATTAATTCCTGATTTACAGTAACCCTGAGCAAGTTTTCTTGACAAAATTAGTTTAGAAAGAGTTTGCCTTCTTCTGAGGTGGAGTATGATGGCTTTCAACTATGAGAGTGTGAGTTCCCTATAGTCACCCAATGGGTTTCTGTGACTGAATGGAGATTTGAATCATTATTTCTTAAATCCTAATCCATTTCTACACTAGGCCAGTTAGCCTGGTGTAAATGTGCTCTCAGAGTAGCCACTGTCCACATGGGACTACATTTGGCCTGTCACTTCCTCATGTAGCTATTGTGCCATCTTGGCCATAGAGCTCAACCTGAGCTCCTATCCACCATGATCTCCTCTGCTCATGTCAAAACAGCACCAATATGATCTGATAATTACCACAGAAAAAGGGTGATAGTGGCATGTCCAGTTTGGACAATGGATTGTCCTGAACTGAACTGAAACTCATTCCACTCTTTGGACTGCCCTGAAGTCCTGAGGATACTCCAGAAGATCAAGCAAACTCTGGAGTATTGCCTGGCTTTGGCAAAAACAGAACAGAGTGTTGAAAGGCAAGAAGTCTATTACATGACAAAGAAATACTGACACCCTCTATTCTCTCTGCTATTGCATTGATTCTGATATTTTTGAATGCTTGGACTGGGAAATGGTAGTGGCGGCCAGGGTTGATTGACCCCCTGAAGTGGCATGGGTGCTTTTCTCTCTCCGCAGAATGATCCTCGTTCTTTTCTACATCAAAATCCATAATTTTGGCCTCCAAACTTGCCTTCAATTTATACATGAGGCTAATTTGTACATAAGTATACAGTTCCTGAGTTACAAACATCTGGCTTTCAAATTATTATTAGTTAAAATGGGGGTGAGACAACAGCCAGTGAGAGAATTTCGGATTTATATATGGCTAATGGTGAATACTATTTTAAATGGATTTCAATTTAATTTTAATCTAATGTTTTTACCTATTATGTAATTGTTGTGTTTTACTATGTTTTGTATGTGAGGGCATCGAATTGCTGCCGGCTGTAAGCCACCCTGAGTCCCCCACCGGGGGTTGAGAAGAGCGGAGTACATATGTTGGAAATAAATAATAATAAATAATAAATCTACCACTAGGAAGGGAAATTCATTCCTGAAAGAGTCATCATGGGGAAAAGGTGTCTCCACTGAAGCTTTGCAAATGAAAATAACATCAACAACATCATCAACAAAATCAACAACAGCTTACCTTGCAACTCAGAGTTGCTGTGTACCTGTGGTTCTTGGAGTTTGGGAGGTCTGCCTTCTTATCTTTTAAAGTATATAGCCAACTAATGTGTGGTTTTGCATGTAGATCTCATGTATGGTGAGGAGAAAGTTCAGTGTCCAAGGGACCAGCTAGCTGCTTGCTTTGTTTTTAGCATGAATTTTAAAAACACTTTTCAAATGCTGTTAAACTTGTATATAACAAAGATAAATGGAACCACGTAAACAATGAGTCAACACCATCCCAGCCCAATATTTACAGCAAACATTTATGTAGCCTTTGAAGAAATTTTCTGTTTTGTATAACAGCAAAGTGTCATGTTTAGGGTATGAGTGTGTACTTTATATCAGTGAAACAAATGAAATCCAAGCTGAAAGTAGTTGTGATTTTGTGACTGCAGTTTATGAAAAATGCATGATTTTTTGGGGTGAGGTGGAATTATATTATTAAGCCATGGAAAAACTCCCTTTGGATCTAAAAGCAGCCAGTGTACTACAAGAAGCAAGCTAGATTAGGGAGAGGTAGTTAGAGGTGAGTCAAGCCAGTCCATGGGCGATCAAGGGAGTTCACGAAGGATAAAGGGGGGTGGGGTGGAGTGGGGTGCAGTAATGAGTTCTCCACAGTTCCAAAATCTATTTCAAGAAGTCTATAGTCATGATAACCAGAACCACGAGAAAAAGACTTAAGCAACTTAAGATCAAGGATCCCAAAAGACCAAGACTTAAGCCAGTCCATGGGCAATCACGGGAGTTCACGAAGGATAAAGGGGGGTGGGGTGGAGTGGGGTGCAGTAATGAGTTCTCCACAGTTCCAAAATCCATTTCAAGAAGTCTATAGTCATGATAACCAGAACCACGAGAAAAAGCCCAAAATAAAAATAAAATAAAATAAAGCCATAAGCATTGTAAGTAGGGAAAGCCCAAAATAAAATAAAATAAAATAAAATAAAATAAAATAAAATAAAATAAAATAAAGCCATAAGCATTGTAAGTAGGGAAAACCTGGGAGCCCAAGCAGTTGCAAACCCAAAGAACTCACCTTTGGAGAGTTATAGTTGTCCATCTTTCAGACACCAGAATGGCTGTGGATCACTGTTTCTTGCTTAAGCCTCAGCAATCTCTGCTTGTCTTCCTGGCAACATGCTGCAAACGTCAGGGCTTCCTCCTTGATATCTTCCAATTGTGGCTGATGTGGGGTCCTGTTTTCCTGAAGTTCTCCATCAGCTGCATCTACCACATTTTTTTTTTCTGATGGGCCAATCAATCTGGAGCCAGAGGCCTTTCTACATCTGAGTTTTCCCCAATAGATTCTTTAGATTCCACAACCAGAGTCACTCCTGTAAAATCCAAACCAGGCAAATAAATTTTGTTTGGACTGTAGCAGAAAGAGTTAAACTTTGGCATACACCCACTCCCATGTTCCCAAGGTTGAGTGGGCTTGACTGCTGTTTACTTAAAGATAAAGCTGACCCCTCCTCTTGCTTCACCTTGAGATTGCAAATGCATTGGAAGTGTAGTTTAATTTTGGCTGATGCTAAAAGAGTCTCCCTACTTTCAGGTTCCAGTCCTGGTTTCAGACAGAAATTGCCTTGTTTTTGCTGAAAAAGGTGGTGATAATTTAGAAACATGGCATCCTCAACAGCTGAAGGCTTACTCTGGGCTTATGTTTGCAGCAACGTTTTCCTGGTTCATATTGGCCCTGCAATGACTCCATTACCAGTACATCGCATATATTGTAGTAAGATCATGTAATCAGCCACATATTTCTCTGCTGAACCCTGCTCACTGTCTTCTGCATTTGCAGTCCTGTGATATGGGATTGTTGGAGTTGTAGTTTTACAAAGTCTTTTGCCTTCTTTCCCAAAGAGTGCTGGTGCCTTATCAAACTACAACTCCCCTGACCCTGTTATTAATAAAAAACCCCAATTAACCGATCCGGAATTTCTTTGATTGTATTGTGGGCTTATATACAAACTAGCCGTCCCCTGCCACGCATTGTTGTGGCCCAGTCTGGTGATCTGGAAAATAAAGTAATTGGAAAGTGTTGGTTTCTAATATATGCAATTTCTTTATGCTTGTGGGTAAACAGTATTTCTTGCTGTTTCTTTGTCAGTGTTGATGTGGAAATTGTCTGGTTTTCCCATTCTGGAACATGCAACATATAATTGTCCTTCTTTAGGGGTCTCTTTCAAATCTAGGATACTATATCTCTGTGTGTGTGAATCATGTATATTTATCTATATCTATGGCTTGATGGCTCTTTGTCAGGAGGGCTTTGATTACGTTTTCTTGCCCTGGTGAAGGGAGGTAGGACTGGATGGCCTTAAGTATGAAGGTTCTGTGTGGGAAGTTTGCCCCAGTTCTGTTGGTGGGGTTCAGCATGCTCTTTGATTGTAGGTGATCTATAAATCCCAGTAACTACAACTCCCATATGTCAAGGTCTATTTTCCCCAAACTCCATCGGTGTTCATATTGGGGCAAATGGAATATTCGTGCCAAGTTTGGTCTGGATGCTTCATTGTTTGAGTCTACAGTGCTCTCTGGTAGTAGGTGAACTACAACTCCCAAAATCAAGGTCAATGCCCACCAAACCCTTCTAGTGTTTTCTGTCGGTCATGAAAGTCCTGTGCGCCACATTTGGTTCAATTCCATCATTGGTGGAGTTCAGAATGCTCTTTGATTGTAAGTAAACTATAAATCCCAGCAACTACAACTCCCAAATGACAAAATCAATTTTTTTGAGTGATGGTCACTCTTTGGATTAGTAGGTGTCTTGTGGCCAAATTTGGCGGCAATTCATTCAGTGGTTTTTGAGTTATGTTAATCCCACAAACGAACATTACATTGTATTGTCGAAGGCTTTCATGGCTGGAATCACTAAGTTCTTGTGGGTTTTTTCGGGCTATATGGCCATGTTCTAGAGGCATTTCTCCTGACGTTTCGCCTGCATCTATGGCAAGCATCCTCAGAGGTGAGGTCTCTCACCTCTGAGGATGCTTGCCATAGATGCAGGCGAAACGTCAGGAGAAATGCCTCGAACATGGCCATATAGCCCAAAAAAAACCCCACAAGAACTTAGAACATTACATTTTTATTTATATAGATGTGGATTTATTAGCAAAGGCAATAAATGTGCATGGCATCTTAATAAAGCTGGTTTCACTTTTGGTTTTTTTGTCTGTTTTTCCATGATACAAAGTTAATTTTTTACAGAAGGCCAGGTTCCACCGCCGCCAGGATTGTGCAATCTCTAATCTTACTGCTCTGATTGATATGAATGAGGTCTTTGTTAGTTAAATCTGTACCTTTCTCACAGAGTAAAGAAAACTGTAAAACAAAAGCACAAAAGTTGATTGGTTATCTCTGAGATGAAAGCAAGGTTCTGATCTCAGAAGGATATAACAGGTCAGCAGAGTCACATGTGTGATGTGTCATTGCCCTTCTTCTTGCATCTTCTCTAATACTGCATTCAAATATGTGTTTACGAGATTGCTGCGATGGGAATGGGGTAACATTCTTATAGTTTTCTCTATTCTTTATGACACTCAGAGTCTCAGAGGAGAAGACTGAACATGCGTGGAAAGTCCTACCAACTGTGTGCTTTTGGATATAATAACTACCGTATATCCTTGTCATCTCTTCAAGAGGCATAACAGAGATAGATGTCAAATGCAGAAAAAATATGGCTATTTTTGAGTGACTGTTTTTGATACGTTTCCAAATATTTACAAATTTCTTCACACTTGGATCAGAGGAACCCGATATTTTTGAAAACAATATATGGGAGGAACTGAAATTGAGAGGTTATTATTATTATATTTATTTATATCCCATTTTATCATTCCAAAGGGGATACAAAAGAGACCCCGCTTTATCTCCCCAAAGGAGATGCATCCATCTGCGCTTTGTCTAGATTGCTCAACTCTGAAAGATCAGTGTGATTCCTATGAATTCAAATGTATTTGTGCTGAATTTCAATGTCCACTTCTGCTTTTCTGTTTGTTGTCTCTATTTTTTAGCTGATCCCTCACCTTTTGCACCTATATGACAACAGGTATGTTTTTTTCGTGTCAGAAGTGATTGAGAACATACTGCAAGTCACTTCTGGTGTGAGAGAATTGGCCATCTACAAAGACATTGCCCAGGGGACGCCCGGATGTGTTACCATCCTGTGGGAGGCTTCTCTCATGTCCCCACATGGAAAGCTGGGGTTGACAGATGGGAGCTCACCCTGTCTTGTGGATTCGAATCGGCGACGGTCAGGTCAACAGTTCAGCCAGCACAAGGGTTTAACCCATTGCACCACCACAGCTCCTGACAGGCTGGTAGAAAGCATATCTCTCTCTACACTGGAGAGCATGGTACTGTTGAATATAGTCAGTGCTGACATTTTTCATATTTGAGATGGAAAAGAGAGTTTTCATCCTGGATTAAAAAAAAAAGAATTGCGAAAGAAAGGGGAATGAAAATGTACCTACCCCTAAGGGTAAACAAGTATTGGAGCATTAGCGTTGTCACAAAAGTTCTTCTTGGAGGCATATATGACATAAGTATATATGACATAAGTAAACTCTGTTAGAATTAACTAAAATTGTATCTGATAAAAAAAAATTGTTGGTTTGCAGTTAATTAGATTCTGTTAATACCAGTGTGTAAAAGCATTAAAGAGCTGAGGATGTTTCACAATCCTCTCTTTTCATAGAATCATAGAATTGGGAGAGACCACAAGGGCCATCCAGTTCACCCTCTGCCATGCAGAAAAAACACAATCAACACACCCCAGCAGATGGCCATCCAGCATCTGTTTAAAAGCTTTCAAGGAAGGAGCTTCCACCACACTCTGAGGCAGAGTGTTCCACTGCTAATCAGCTCTTATGGTCAGGAAATTCTTCCTAATGTGCAGATAGAATCTCCTTTTCTGCAATTTTAATCCATTATTTCAAGTCGTAGCTTCCGGGGAAGCAGAAAATAAGCCTGCTTGCTCCTCCTTATGACATCCTTTCAGATATTTAAACATGTCTATCATGTCCCCTCTCAGCCTTCTTTTTACCAAGCTAAACATCGCAGCTCTTTAATGCATTTACACACTTGTATTAACAGAATCTAATTAACTGCAAACCAACAATTTTTTTATCAGATACAATTTTAGTTAATTCTAACAGAGTTTTTTGTGTAGATTTTGTGATGAGGCTAATTGAATGATTAATGCATTTACTTATTACTAATAGAATCTAATTGATATCAGTATGTATGTGCATTAATTATTCAAATAGCCTCATCGCAAAAACTACACATAATAGAGATGAAATAAACACAGATCTGAATTCAGCACAAAAACTCTGTAAGAATGACCTGAATTTATATCTGATGAAAAATATTTGCTGGATTCTTACACGAATATGACGCGAAATGTGAAGACTTTACAGTAGTCCGCTGTAATGTACCACTCATCATATTTTTAGAAGTTGATGTGATGGAAAAAAATAAGACATATTTAAAATCAGCATAAAAATTGATCTAAATTGTGCTTCTCTCATTTCCGATGATTACAAAAAGTTTGATTTTGTTGGCTAGTATAATAAAATTTGTAAAAGTCAAAACTACAATTATAGAGCTACAATTATATGGTTATGATACAGATAAAACTTGTAGCCATTTGCTTCTTTGAAAACAGTAGACTTGAGTAGGATCCAAGTGGACTTCCGAATATTGTTGGGCTGTGACTCCCTTTGGCCTTGGACCCAGCGTAACCAATGGGGAAGAGTACAACCAACAATATCAGAAGGGTCAACCAATTCTCGTATCTGCAATAGGCTTCAGAACTGAGCGACAGTGATTTTGAAAGCATCTATGTGTAGGTTGAACAATACATACAACTATTTCTGGATTTTGTTTCCTAACGAAATTTCAGCTTCAGGCTTGTGAAACAAATACTCCCAACACAAATCTCATTGATATAACTGACATTTATTTCCAAGTAATTTTATTCAGGATCAGGAAGCATGTTTATGTTATAATATGATGGAACCAAGGAAAAATTCCAGTTTGCTCTGTCGGGTGGATTATGTTCTCGTATATCAAAGCTTAGCCCTCACCCCTATTGCTGTTCTTCATGTTACCCAGAAAAATTGTTTTTTTTCTTCTTGGTTTCTGCTGCAGGATAAAGAATGGTTTGCAAATAGCATAGAGGGTTATGAATATGTGCCACTGACCTATGAAAGACATGGCTCTGCATCTGGGATGGGTTGGCACCGCTTAATTTCTGTGTGCACTTGTGCCACAACGACATTTTTGCTGACCCCAGAGACGGTGGCACTTCGTCTCTCTCCATTATGGTAGTAACGAGTTACACTGGCTGTAAAGGGAATATTGGCCTTCATTGTTGTGCCTTCCATTGCTACTTCACAACTGTGGTTAGGTGGGATGTTAACCTCTACAGTTTCAGTATATGTGACCGATTCACTCTGTGTGAAACCTTTATTCCAGCTGTAGGTTTTCTCTGATGAAAAACCCCATGATGTCCCAATGACTTTTGGTATTCCCACTGTTATGCTACAGCTTACAGTCTCTGAAAGAGAAATTCCAATGTCCCAGCGATGTTCAAAGGATACTGTTTTTGATAAGGCGGTGGTTTTCTGAACAGATTTACAGTGATGATTGTTGACTTTGGTGGTAAGCAAGGTTATGTCATGGCTGCTGTATGTCCCCTGCTCTTTCTTGTATCTGACATTGTTGATCTCTTGAGATTGATAATCTTTATTAATGGTGAGGACCTCATATTCTTTATACCAGTATTCTTTACCAGCGTACCCAAGAAAGAAAGCAGTGTTTGCGGGATCTACCTTTCCCAAGCCAAATTTATTTCTCCCCACATAGAGTTCCACACCTGGACAGGTACTGATTGAATTTCGTGGAACACCACCATAGGAATCCCATTCCCATTTCAAAGATTCAAAGTCATGTTCGTTCACCAACACCCAGAAGGGAGAGATGCCTCGTTCTCGATCGCCGTAGGGATAGTAACAAAAAGGACCACGAGATGGACTATAGTAACCAGCTGCACAGTTACTGACCCTGCAAGGATATTCCCACCGTCTAGAGTGGTGATAGCTATTCCAGAATGACACTGCTCCACTCGGAACAGACCCTTCAAACTGAACCCATTTCACGGTAGTTCCATGGAAATGAGCTGAAATTACAAGATAAAAAAGAAAAAGAAAGTTTAGTAAGAGAGAGGAAGGTGCAGCCTACACACCAACTCTTCTCTACTTGGAAGAGTAGTCTTATACAGCAAGTATATTCCAAACTATATTTTAACTTGAAAAGTTGGGGTCATCTTAATAATAAACTTTTTTTATACCCTGCCATCATCTCCTCAAAGGGGACTCAGGGTGGCTTATACACCTAGTCACCTTTTACGCTGGAAAATACGGTACTTGGATTTCTGCATTTTTTGGAACTATTCATAGTGATTTATTGCACCTGAAGTTTTCCTAAAGCTTTTTAAAGAGCTCTATCTGGGTTGTGTCTTCCTGATGAGATCCTGCGGTTTAATGGGCAAATTTGTTCCTCTTTTTTTAAAAAAAAATCTTTAATTTTTTTAACGTTACAGTATAAAAGTGTCATTTCACTAATGACACAAAAATATAGAAAAGAAAAGAAGATAAAGGACTATATTGTTCCAACATGTCTTGAGATTGCAGCTGGTGCCAGACATGGACAGAAAGTAGTCTGGGACAGCAGTTCCCAAACAGTTTTCCGCAGACATCTGAGGTTCTAAAAAAACATTGCTGAACTTTGATGAAATTTTATTAAACATCTTTAAAAATTTGCCATTGACAGAGTATGAAGATCTTAAATAAATTCAATGTAAGTAAAGGTTTCCCCTTGACATTAAATCTAGTCGTGTCTGACTCTTGGGGGTCGTGCCCATCTCCATTTCTAAGCCAAAGAGCTGCCATTGTCCAAAGAGGCCTCCTAGGTAATGTGGCTGGCATGACTGCACGAAGCGCCATTACCTTCCTGCTAACGCAATACCTATTGATGTACTCACATTTGCATGTTTTTGAACTGCTAGGTTAGCAGAAACTGGGGCTAACAGCAGGAGCTCACCCCGCTCCCTGGATTTGAACTGTTAACTTTTCAGTCAGCAAGTTCAGCAGCTCAGTGGTTTAACCTGCTGCCCCCAGTCCTGCTTCTTTTTCAGATCAGGAAACAAGTCATACCGAGGACATCATGAGCCTTTTACCTACCAGCTGTCATTAGAGGGCCATTGCCACTGCCACTAAGCTCATTCATGATCAGAGACACGAAGATGGCACAGAAGAGGGGATGCATCTGGAACAAAAAGCAAGGGAGCAGTTGAGAAATACAGTCTGGAAATTAGACATAATAGGGCATTTTTCATCAGTTTATTAAAATGTGCATCTAGCATGTCGATGTAAAGGGAATCTAAACCTGGATGTAAGGTGATGTACAGGGACTTTCTGTCTGAAATGTGAGGTAAAACGGGTGGAGTTGGTTTAATAATAATAATAATAATAATAATAATAATAACAACAACACTTTATTTATATTCCACCCTTCTCCCCATGGGGACTCAGAGCATATTACAGTGTAAATAGATACTGGCAAACATTCAATGCCTTGTTACAATGCAATGAGACAAACACAAACAAAGGCAGAGGCTTCTCCTTTCATTTCCAGCTTTGGAGGCGGTGCTCATCTCTGGCTCTGGGGGAGGTGCTGTTCTCCATTTCCAAGCCGAGGAGCCTGCGTTGTCCCCTCCTGTCCGTGTGACCGGCATGACTGCTTGGAGCATCTTATGCCTTTCCCGCCGAAGTGGTACCTATTTATCTACTCACATTTGCATGTTTTTGCCCCGCTAGGTTGGCAGAAGCTGGGCTAACAGCAGGAGCTCTCCCCATCCCATGGATTCGAACTGCTAACCTTCAAATAAGCAGTTCAGCAGCACAAGGGTTTAATCCATTGCGCCACTGTGCCTCTATTTTATACAAAGCTGAGGAATGCTCTAGAGTTTCGTTAAAAGACTAGCACACTCTAAAATTTCAATGTGAGCATAGAAAACATGAGTGGCTCCAGCACCATCATCTCCTTTTCCTTGCATGGGGATGGATTGGGGCTGTATTGCCCTGCTGCCATAGCAGGCTTGTATATATGTTCTGCCACGGACTTCTGGTTGACTTGCTCGTTTAAAAAGGTATCTGCCAACCATAAAATCACCTCCCTCAACTCATAATTAGGAAAACTGTTCCCCAAAATCTCTGGCAGTTTTCATGACTCTCTGTTATAGAATTCAAAGTGTTATAGTTTTATGACAATTCGCTTTTATGAAAAGGAAACCAGAGAAATAGGTAACCATTTATTCTGTCTCAGCTTCCTTGGGTGAATCTATGCTGTAGAACAGGTATGGGTAAACCCAGGCCCGGGGCCCAGATGCAGACCCTTGGGCTCTTTTCTCAGACCCTCCTCTCTCTCACCATCCTATCCTTCCTTCCTTCTCTCTTTCCTCCCTCCCTTACCTCCCTCTTTCTCTACCCTTTTCTCCTTCCTTCCTTCCCTTTTGTCTTTCCTTCCTTCTCTATTTCCCTCCCTTCCCTCCCTCACTCCATTCCCTCCCTCACTCCATTTCCTTCACCCTTTCGTCCTTCCTTCCTTCCTCCTTCCTTTCCCCCCTCCATCCTTCTCTTCTTCTCTTTCTCCTTCCTCATTTCCTTCCTTTCTTCCATCCCTTTGTCCTTCCTTCTCTTTTGTCTTTCCTTCCTTTTCCTCTCTCTCTTCCCTCCCTCCCTCAATTACCCTCCACCTGCCTTCCTTCTCTCCTTTCTCCTTTCTTCCTTCCTTCTCTTTCTCTCTTCTTTTGGTTTTTCCTTTCTCCTATCCTTCCTTCCTTCTCTCCCAACCCTTTGTCATTCCTTCCTTCCCTTTTCTTTCCTTCCTCCTTCCCTCCCTCTTCCCCCTTCAATTGCCTTCCATCCTTTTCTTCCTTCTCTTTCCTTTCTCCTTCCCTTCTTCCTTCTCTTTCTCCCTTCTGTTTTTCCTTCCTCCTATCCGTCCTTCCCTCCCTTCCAATCCTCCGTCATTCCTTCCTTCCCTTTTGTCTTTCCTTCCTCCTTCCCTCCCTCTTTCTCCCTCCCTCCCTCCCTCCCTCCCATCCATCCATCCATCCATCCATCATTTTATCCTACCTTCCCTTTTTCACCCTCTTCTTCCCTCCCTCCTCCTTTTTTGTCTTTCCTTCCTCCTTCCCTCTTTCTCCATCCATCCATCCTTCCTCCCATCCTTTTCTCCTACCTTCCTTTTTTTCACCTTCTTCTTCCCTCCCTTCTCCCTTCCTTCCTTTTTGTCTTTCCTTCCTTCTCTCTTTCCTCCCTCTATCTCTTCCCTCCCTCTTTCTCCCTCCCTCCATTCTCTTCCACCTTTCTTCCTTTCTTCCTTTTCTCTTTCCCTCCTCTTTCCCATCACTGGGCAGCCAGTCCTCTTAGCAGGGAGTGCTAGCATGCGGCCCCTAAATAAAAAAATGCCCATGCCTGCTGTAGAATGAATGCAGCTTGACACCACTTTAATTGCCCTGGCTCAATGCTAGGGAATCCTGTGAGTTGTAGTTTTACAAGCTCTTTAGCCTTCCCTGCCAAAGAGATCTGGTGCCTCCCCAAACTACAAATCCCAGGATTACTTACACTGAATAATGGTATTCTCAGTGTTATCAAACAGCATACATACATTGCTTACAGTATAGGTGCATCCTAGGTGATTCCAAAGCCCTTGGGTGAATCTACGCTGAAATTAATGCAATCTGACACCACGTTCACTGATATGGTTCAATGCTATGCAATCATGGGGGCAGTCATTTACAAAGTTTTCAGACTTCTCTGCCAAAGAAATGCTGGTTTCTCACCAAACTACAACTTCCAGAATTGCATAGTACTGAGCCATGGCCATTAATTCTGCATTAATTCTGCAGTGTAGCTGCATCCTAGGAGGGCTATGCTGGGGTCCTAGACTTTATTCCCCAGATGCACTTAGAGCTGCAAAAGGGAATCACAAGCAAGACTCAAGGAAAGCTCCTCTGACTTACTTGAAGGAAGTATGGGGACTAAATACTCAAAGGGCTTTCTGCTTAGCAATCTTCCAGCAATCGAAAGGAACCCCCCCCCCCCCGCTTCCAAAATAGGATTTCTAGTATGTGCCTCCATAATTCTGTGGCTTGTAGTTTAGGGAGGGGCTTTTACCTTTCCCAGCAAGAGATGTCCTGGGGCGCACTCAACTACATGCCCTAGAATTCTGCAGGTTTTAAGGTGGGATGAGGAAAGTCCTAGCTAATCTTGGAAACTAAGCAGGGTCAGTTGAATGGGAGACCCTCAAGGAATACCTGTTGGAGTAGGTTGTATTTCAGCCGAAGGAGCTGGAAAAAAAAAGAAGTCTAACCTTGGCAAAAGGAGGCAGAAAATCTCCGAAAAGCAGGTGGCTTCCTTCTTTTGAGTCTTTTCCTCCTCTTTTCCCTGTTTGCAAGCTTCCTGGCATTCTAAAGGAACTTTCCCTTTCACTTTGGCTCAGCACTAAGATTACCATAATACTTGATACTAATGTGCCCCCTTATTTTAGCCATGTCTTTTAGCCAAAAAGATGCACATTTGTCTCGAAAAAATACTGTACTTTCACAGGAGCATTGTAATAAAGAGAGGCGTAATACCGAACAAAGAGAGGGGTAATATCAAAAGTGTTCATCCCAAAATGTATTTGCTATTTATTTATTTACGATATTTATAACCCACCTTTCTCAGCCACACAACAACTCAAGGGAGTGCCATAGCTGGGGGGCCACCACTGAGAAGGCTCTGTCCTTTGTCTCTGTCCAGGCCCATAGCCAGGATTTCGTTTCGGGGGGGGGGCGCTAATTTTTTTTAGGGGGGGTTGGGGGGGCTGAGTTTCGGGGGGGGGAGGCTGAGTCTGAGTGAAAGAGGGTCTAGCCTAGCAAACCTTTTGTATCATTACCCCAATACCCCCATGCATATGGGAGCCCCTCAAGCCCCCCCCCCCGGCTACATGCCTGTCTCTGTCTATCGCACTCGTGAGGCAATCTATGCTCAACTGTTACATGATAGGGCAAGAAGAAAGGGAAATGTGCTTTTTGCACTAAAGTCCTGTATGTTCCCTAAGAACAGGCAGGTAATACTGTACTGTACTTTCTATTTTCTGGGTGGATGTTAGTTGCTAGCTGTAATTGCTCATTTTGACTAAGCTGTGACGGCGCGAGTGGCGCCACCTATGTATAGAACTGTTAGTTGTAAGATTTAAACTGTTGTATCATGCTTAATCCTGCCCCTTTTTGCCATGTTTCTGTATATTTGTATGGATTGGTTACTTGTAGCTGTCAATCAGCACTGTTTGGCTCCACCTCTTCCTGCAAGAGGGGAGAACTTCCTTTTCTTTTCATTCTGCCATGAGAGTTCCTGCAACATGGACGTGAGTAAGAGACTTCATTCTTAAAGGACCCTGTTTTAAGTCACCTCTTAGCACCAATTCTGAAGTTTTTTACCCCTGGGACTCATGCTTTATGTCCAGATCATCCTGGACGGATACTGAGGAGACCCAGGCGCCTTCAAGCCAGTTCTTTTGGCACCAGAGGAAGATCCTGAATCTTCAAACTAGGCCATTTGAATTGGAGTTGTGGTTTTGCTCCGGCACTCACAACCATTGAGGAAGAGGAAACCTGGTGAGGCTTCTCAGCTTCAAACCCCTTGGACTCAGGACTAATAGAGACTGTAAAGTGTGTTTTTCCTTCAGCCTTCTAAAGTTTTCCAGTTTATTGCATTGAAGAAATGACTTTGTGACAAATAAAACTTGTTTTGAGTTATT